>CM038676.1:483227935-483910435 GCA_021605205.1 Aegilops longissima | reverse complement strand
TGATCGTCTGAAGCAAAGAAGGTTATCGCCCTCTAGGTTTAGAGGTTACGAAGATACATGCATGCATCAACGATGCATCCTCTACCGCGTGAATCGAGAATTTGAATGAATGCCGGTATGCCTTGCATTGCGTTATAAGATCGAGGCGATGACCACGGTGGCGATGTTGAGGGCGAAACCCGGGAAGAGGGTTCTGCCAAGGTGATGTGGTATGCTCCTATAATACCACGGTTGAAACGTCTGTTCAGGAACAAAGAGCATGCCAAGTTGTTGCGATGGCACAAAGAGGACCGTAAGTCGGACGGGAGTTGAGACACACCGCAGATGGAGCATAATGGAGAAAGATCGACGGATGGTTCAAAGATTTTGCAGGTGGCGCAAGGAACATAAGATTTGCTCTAAGTGCGGATGGCATGAATCCTTTTGGCGAGCGAGCTCCAGCCATAGCACTGGCCCGTGACTCTATGCATCTACAACCTTCCTCCTTGGTTGTGCATGAAGCGGAAGTTCATTATGATGCGGTGCTCATCAAGGTCGAAGCAACCCGGCAGCGACATCGATGTGTACCTAAGGCCATTAGTTGATGAACTTTTACAGCTGTGGGGTGGTGTCCGTGTGTGGGATGAGCACAAACAAGAGGAATTTGACCTCTGACGTTGCTTTTCGTAACCATCAACGATTGGCCTGCTCTTAGTAACCTTCGGGACTGTCAAATAAGGGATACAATGCATGCACGCACTGCTTACATGAGGCTGAAAGTGTACATTTGCCAAATTGTAAGAAGAGCGTGTACCTTGGGCATCGTCGATTTCTTCGAAAATTCATCGATGAAAGAAAGGCAAGCATTACAGCGGCAAGGCAGATCACCGGCGAAGCTGCGGACGACTTGGTGCCGAGGTATTTGATATGGTCAAGGATTTGAAAGTCATCTTTGGAAAGGGTCTGGCGGACAATCAGTTCGAAGGGAGCCGGCGGGCGCGCAGCCATGTGGAAGAAGAAATCTATATTGCAGGAGCTAGAATATTGGAAAGTCCTAGATGTCCGCTCTGCAATCGGCGTGATGCGTTACGAAGAATATTTGCGTGAACCTCCTAAGCTTCTTGGGCGTGTATGGGAAGACAAATGATACAAAGGAAGCACGGCGGGACCAGCAACGTTTGAAAGACCACGATGACCGGCATCCGGAATGGTTTCAAGGTCGTGCCGGCTATGCTCGACCAAAGAAGAGAAGGTCATCTTTTTGAATGCCCGAGCGTATGAAGGTCCGTCTGGATTCTCGTCCAATATAAAGGGAATAATAAACATGGCGGAGAAAAGTTCCAAAACCTGAAGTCTCACGACCGCCACGTGATTATGGCGCAATTGCTTCCGATTGCTTTGAGGGGCTCTGCGGAAAATGTTCGAGTAGCCATTGTGAAGCTATGTGCATTCCTCAATGCAATCTCTCGAAGGTAATCAATCCGGAAGTTCTACCACGTTCTGAGCGATGTGATCCAATGTCTTGTCGGTTTGAGTTGGTGTTCCGCCATCCTTCTTCAATATTATGGCGCACCTCCTGGTTCACCTAGTCGAAGAGATTTTCGTTCTCGGTCCTGTATTTCTACACAATATGTTCCCCTTGAGAGGTTCATGGGAGTATTAAAGAAATATGTTAAGTAACCGTGCTAGGCGAGAAGGAAGCATCGCCAAGGGCTATGGAAATGAGGAGGTAATTGAGTTTTGTGTTGACTTTGTTCGACCTTAAGCCGATTGGTCTTCCTCGATCGCGGCACGAGGGAGACTAAGTGGAAAAACACGATCGGAAGGAAATCAACGATATGTATGGACGACCATTCTCATTGAAGCACACCACCTTTATCTTGACCAATTCCAGCTTGGTGGCTCCGTGCTTTGAGAAACACAAGAATATTTTACGTTCGACAACCGGGAAGCTGAATCCTGGATTAGGAAGGCCCACATGGAGACTTTCGGCAGTTGGTTGAAAAACATTTAATGAATGACAATGATGTTGTAGATCAGCTGTACATGTTGGCCAAGACACCATCTTCGACTATAACGACTTTCCAAAGTGCGAGATAAATGGGAATACATTTTACGATCGCCCAAGATAAAAGAGCACCAACCAAAACAGTGGTGTCCGCTTTGATGCAGCAACCGAGAATGGGCAAGAGGTCACATATTATGGTTACATAGAGGAGATATGGGAACTTGACTATGGACCCTCCTTTAAGGTCCCTTTGTTCCGGTGCAAATGGTTCAAGCTAACAGGAGGTGGGGTAAAGGTGGACCAGCAATACGGAATGACAATGGTGGATTTCAACAATCTTGGTTACCTTGACGAACCATTCGTCCTAGCGAAAGATGTCGCTCAGGTTTTCTATGTGAAGGACATGAGTAGCAAACCGAGGAAGCGGAAAGATAAGAAAACGATCAGTACATCATGCGATGATCCAAAGCGCCACATTGTTCTTTCGGGGAAAAGAAACATCGTGGGAGTGGAGGACAAGACAGACATGTCGGAAGATTATAATATGTTTGCTGAAATTCCGCCCTTCAAAGTGAACACCGACCCAAGCATTAAGTTAAATGATGAGGATGCTCCATGGATCACGCACAATCGTAAGCAAGCGGGACACAAGGGAAGAAATGATGTGTAATAATTTATTGTACCAAACTTTGTTGAATGGATCATGTGAATTATATTACCCGTGATGTGTTTGGTGTCCATTTTGAATGATTCGAGATACCACCGATGATACATGAAATTTGGAGTGATTTAGTCATACTCCTGCCTAGGCGTATAATATGCATACTAAGTAGTCTTCATAGCCGCCGTCGTCGTTGTCTTGGTAGTAAATCGCCTTCTAAGTTGCCGCCGCCGTCGCCTTCTTTGTCGTCGCTTGTTGTCGTCGTTGTCGTCGGGCGGCGCTTCGTGGCTCGAATCGAGGGTAGCGCAGCGCGAGGATATCGCCGCCGTGATGTAGTCCATGGCGCTCTGCGAGTCCGCCATACCACCATAGCCGACGGCCGGCCTCGTGGAAGTTCCCGAGGCGAACCGTCCTCCTCATACTGGCGGCGCCCTCTCCGCCGATTGATGAAGAAGGCGTCCCAAGTATGCTGGTTATCGGGATGCCGGTGAGATTCATCCGCTGCTCTGGCGTGAGTCGAGGTAGTAGTGGTTCGTGGTGGCCGCCCGGTATGCAGTACCACGAGGGGCGGGAGGGACGACCGCCGGCGCTTAGGCTCCAGCCGGTGGGGCCTTGATAGCCGGTGGACAAGGGTAGTTCGAGGCAAAGCTCCTCCACCTGCTGGTAGGTTAGAGTGGGTGCGGTGGAAGCCATGAGAGAGTGATGAGAGATTGTAGAGATGTGATAATGCTGGCCAAGCCGGGCTACATATATGTAGTGAAAATGGCGGGAAAAATGGGAGCGGAAGACAGGAGGCGGGAAGAAAGTGGCGGGAAGAAAGAGGCGGGAAGACAGGGAAGAAATGGCGGGAAGAAGAGGAATCGAGCTGGTCATCTAACCTTTAGTCCCGGCTGGTTGGTGCAACGGGACTAAAGGTTAGACAGAGACTGCGTGGGTAGCGCCTGACGCCTGTCGGAGGAACAAGACAAAGCGAAGCGGCGCCGTGCCTATAAAAGGAGCATCGTCTGTGCGAAGATAGAGCGTGAAGAAATGGCGGGGAAGACATAGGCGGAAAGAATGGCGGGAAGGCTGGCGGGAAGAACTTGTGGGAAGACAGAGGCGGGGGAAGAACTTGTGGGAATTCTTTTTGGTTCTAATTTCAAATTTGTTTGAAATTGTACATTCATATGCATGTATGTAGTACCGTAGAATATGTGAAACTCCTTCAAAATTAAAATAAAGCACAAAAGAAATAAAACAATACAAATTAAACAGAAAACAATACAAATTAAAAAGAAAACAATACAAATTAAAAAGAAAACAGGTTTGGGGGGAGGGGCTAAAACCCTAAACCTGCAGGGCCTTTAGTCGCGGTTGGCGAACCAACCGCGACTAAAGGTTACTAATCGCGGTCGCCTCCCAACCGCGACGACTAAAGGGGCGCGAGGCATAAAAACCCGCCAAAACCCTTTAATCGCGGATGGGCAGGCGACCAGCGACTAAAGGGTACCTTTAATCATGGTCGCGTCGCCAACCGCGACTAAAGGGGGGCTATAAATACAAGGCTCGATTCTCGTCTTCTCGATTCGATTCTCGCCTCGTCTCTGCCCGCGCCCTCGGCGCCGCCCGCCGTCGCCCTCGCCCTCGGCGCCGCCCCCGTCGCCCTCGCCCTCGCGCCGCCCGCCCGTCGCCCTCGCCCTCGGCGCCGCCATGATCGCCCTCGCGCCAGCCAGTGCGCAGCCGCCGGCCTCGGTACTGCCGCCTCGCTCGCCCGCCCTCAACGCCGCCGACCGGCCTCCCTCGCCGCCCCCAGCACGTGAGGGGCCTCCCTCGCCGCCCCCTCAACGCCGCCGACCGGCCTCGGTTCATCAATTTTTTAAAAAGTTCACAGAATGAACAATTCTTCAATTTTTAAAAATGGTTCAGGAATTACAAAAAAAGTTCTTCAATTTTAAAAATGTTCACAAATTTGAAAAGTTGATCAGCCATGAAAAAAGATCATAAATTTTGGAAATAAAAGTTCATCAAGTTTGACATAAATTTGATTTTCTTTCGAAATGTACATCGATTTTTTAAAAAAAGTTCAGGATTTTGAAAAAAAGTTCACGTGTTTTGGAAAAAGAAGTGTCTGGAATCGGAAAAAGTTCACAGCTTGAAATAGTTTGTCAATTTAAGGGAAGTTCAAAAAATTTAGAATTTTATAAGAAAATTTGACGAAATTTGAAAGAGAAATAAAATCAAAAAATACATATAAAGTGAAAAAACAAAAAACAACAGAAAACCGGCCAAAGAAAAACAAAAAAATAAAATGGAGGCGGCGAGGGGCGGCGAGGGGCGCGGCGTCTGCGGCAGTGTTTTGGGATCGAGAGGCGGTGAGGTTATACATGTGTGTTGTCCTCGCCTCCCTCTCCATGGCGCCGTCGTCTGCCGCCCGTCTCGCGCTCTACCGCGACACCCTCTCCACCCTTCCTCGCCCCTCCTTTTGCCACCGCCCTTTACCACCGCCACCGCCACCGCCCCCTTCTTCACTTAATTAATTTGTTTTTACTACATGTTTTCAGGGTGACATAATGGCGGACGATAGAGCTGACCGATTATGGACAACTATGATCCGGACGGTGAAGCACATATGTTCGGCATCATAAGCGGCGATATTCTATATGTGCCGACGGAGAAGAAGAAGATGATATCTCTTCTTATCTGAACCTTGACGGTGAAGATGAAGGCGCCGTCGGCAAAATGATGCCGAACAAGCGTCGATAAGCAGCGATCTTCAAATGGAAGTAGCAACCACCTCCGGTGCCGAGGTATATATATACATTGAGCCTCGGTGATACAAACTAACTGATTTGAATAAATATGTGTGTACTAACGCGCGACTCTCTTTCTTATTTTAGCCCTCGGCGGATCGTCGAAACAATCGAGTGCGTCGTCAAAGCGTGGCGCAACCAAGGCGATGAAACAAGGAGAAACATGCACCATCGAGGTTGTCGACGATTACAACGGCGGCAGCTGGAGCCCATGAACGCCACCAAGTTTGTCGGCCAATGCGGAGCCATTGTTAGAGACAACGTCTCGATCACCGTCGAGAGTGGAATGAGCCAAAGAAGGCACGAATTGATGGTTTCACTTTTGTCGATAAGAGAACAAAAAAGATTGCTTCAAGAAGCTTATGGAACATTTCGTTCTACCTCCGGAATACAACAAATTCGATGAGGAGGTAACAAGATTGAGGAAAACAAGGAGAGGAGGAGGCTAGTCAAACAGTTCGCTCTTCATAAGATGGCCGGCGCATTCGGAAATTCAAGCAAAATCTAGCCCATGACTTTGTCAAGCGAACAAGACTCCGGTTTCAAAGGACAATATGAGAAACTGAAACATGATTGGCCAGAATTTGTGAAGCAAAAGAAATCGGAGCAGTTCATTCAAATATCGAAAAAATAAGGAAAATGCGGCTAAGAAGGAGTACAATCATGTTATGGGGCCAGGAGGGCATCGCATTTGGGTGCCTAGGTTGGAGAAGATGGAGAACAAGGCGAGGCGCGAGAATCCGTCCAGTGCGGAGGATGGGACCCAAGGGCCAAAAGCTGGTGGTACGGGCATGGGGGCGCTGAACCGGAGGCAGGAGAGTGTGTTTACGGGGCAAATTAATTAAACCCACCCAAGCCCTTATTGGCGCAATGAAGGATGCTCAACAGGGAAGATCAAGTTCAACGGAGAGAGCGACGCGGCGACAAAAGCCCTCGGGAATCCTGAACACGGAGGGCGTGTCACGAGGCATGGGGCACATTCCGTGGAAAATAGGGTTCCCCGAGCGATGACCCGTCGATTCTGAAGCCGTAAGAAAAAGATGGATCGGGAAGCGGATGTTGTGGCGCGGTTGGCATCGGAAATGGATGTGATGAAGAAAACCATGAGTGTACTAGTAGCGAAAGAGATGCAGCTCGGGTGCAGCATGAAGATGATCCAGCGGATCTCGGAAGCCAACAGCGGAGAAGCAGCGTGGCTTCCACGGAGGCCCCACCGGCTGGTGCGGATGCACCGACGATCGAAATTACTGCACGGAGCCTCGGTGGTGAAATTACTGCACCGGAGCCTCGGTGGTCGAAATTACTGCACGGGCCTCCTCGCTACCCGTGGGCGATATAAAGGAGATGAAAGAATGTCATCTGTATTATCCTATCGGGAACATGTCCATGAAAGTAGCCATCGGCGATGCTTTACCATGTTTACAGGAGCACTCCACCACAACAACCCCATTCAAGATGGCTATGCTCGTGTCACGGTGGAGGACATAGTCCAAGGGTTTGAGGACACGGAGATTGACATTGCTACACCTGAAGGGGAGAAAGACTTGGAGATGTCAGCGCCATTTCATTCTATGGCAAAAGTGTTGGGGAGCGTAGTAATTTCAAAAATTTCCTACAATCACGCAAGACCATGGTGATGGCATAGCAACGAGAGGAGAGTGTCCGTCCACGTACCCTCGTGAGACCGAAAGCGAGGCGTTATAACAACGCTGTTGATGTAGTCGTCGTCCCCACGATCCGACCGATCCAAGCACCGAGCGTCGGCACCTCCGAGTTACGCACACGTTCAGCTCGATGGCGATCCCGGACTCGATCCAGCAAAGTGTCGGGGATGAGTTCCGTCGACCTGACGGCGTGGTGACGATGTAGATGCTCCACCGGCGCGGGGCTTCGCCTAAGCTCCGCGACGATATGACTTCTCCGGCGCGGGCTTCTTCTAAGCTCATGACGATATGACCAAGTGGAATATAGTGGAAGGGGCACCGCTTTGCACGCTAAGGCAAGATCCGTAGATCAACTTGTGTCTTGGGGTGCCCCTGCCCCGTATATAAAGGAGACAAGGGGAGGTGGCGGCCCTAGAGGAGGCGCGCAAGGAGGAGTCCTACTCCCACCGGAGTAGGACTCCCCCTCTCTCTAGTTGGAGTAGGATTGGGGAGGGAAAGGGGAAGGCGCCGCCCCTCCTTGTCCTATTCAGACTGGAAGGGGGGGGCGCGCAGCCCACCTGGCCGCCCTTCTCCTTCTCCCTCAAGGCCCATGAGGGCCCATATACCCCGGGGTTCCGGTAACCCCGGTGTTCAATAACATCCTGTTTTCACTCGGAACCATTCGAAGTCAAACATAGGCTTCCAATATATCAATCTTTATGTCTCGACCATTTGAGACTCCTCGTCATGTCCGTGATCACATCCGGGACTCGAACAACCTTGGTGCATCAATACTTATAAACTCATTATGAACTGTCATCGAAGCGTTAAGCGTGCGGACCCTACGGGTTCGAGAACTATGTAGACATGACCTAGAACCATTCTCGGTCAATAACCAATAGCGGAACCTGGATGCCCATATTGGTTCCTACATATTCTCTGAAGATCTTTATCGGTCAAACCGCATAACGACATCGTTGTTCCCTTTGTCATCGGTATGTTACTTACCCGAGATTCGATCGTCGGTATCCAATACCTAGTTCAATCTCGTTACGTAAGTCTCTTTACTCGTTCCGTAATACATCATCTCACAACTAACTCATTAGTTGTAATGCTTGCAAGGCTTAAGTGATGTGCATTACCGAGAAGGCACGGAGATACCTCTCCGACAATCGGAGTGACAAAACCTAATCTCGAAATCGCCAACCCAACAAGTACCTTTGGAGACACCTGTAGTACTCCTTTATAATCACCCGATTCGTTGTGACGTTTGGTAGTACCAAAGTGTTCCTCCGATAAGCAGGAGTTGCATAATCTCATAGTTATAGGAACATGTATGGGTCATGAAGAAAGCATTAACATACTAAGCGATCAAGTGTTAAGCTAACGGAATGGGTCATGTCAATCAGATCATTCAACTAATGATGTGACCTTGTTAATCAAATAACAACTCCTTGTTCATGGTTAGGAAACATAACCATCTTTGATTAACAAGCTAGTCAAGTAGAGGCATACTAGTGACATCTTGTTTGTCTATATATTCACACATGTATTATGTTTCCGGTTAATACAATTCTAGCATGAATAATAAACATTTATCATGATATAAGGAAATAAATAATAACTTTTATTATTGCCTCTAGGGCATATTTCCTTGATCTCCCACTTGCACTAGAGTCAATAATCTAGATTACAATGTAATGATCCTAACACCCATGGAGTCTTGGTGCTGATCATGTTTTGCTCGTGGAAGAGGCTTAGTCAGCGGTCTGCAACATTCAGATCCGTATGTATTTTGCAAATCTCTATGTCTCCCACTTGGACTTGGTCCCGAATGGAATTGAGGCGTCTCTTGATGTGCTTGGTCCTCTTGTGAAACCTGGATTCCTTTGCCAAGGCAATTGCACGATATTGTCACGAAGATCTTCATCGGTCCCGATGCACTAGGTATGACACCTAGATCGGAAATGAACTCTTTCATCCAGACTCCTTCATTCGCTGCTTCGAAGCAGCTATGTACTCCGCTTCACATGTAGATCCCGCCATGGCGCTTTGTTTAGAACTGCACCAACCGACAGCTCCACCGTTTAATAAAAACACGTATCCGGTTTGCGATTTAGAATCGTCCGGATCGATGTCAAAACTTACATCGGCGTAACCATTTACGACTAGCTCTTTGTCACCTCCATATCGAGAAACATATCCTTAGTCCTTTTCGGTATTTCAGGATGTTCTTGACCGCTGTCGATGATCCACTCTGGATTACTTTGGTACCTTCCTGCCAAGCTTACAGCTAAGCATCGTCGGTCTGGTACACAGCATTGCATACATGATAGAGCCTATGGCTGAAGCATAGGAACATCTTTCATTTTCTCTCTATCTTCTGCTGTGGTGGGCATTGAGTCTAACTCAATCTTACACCTTGTAATCAGGTAAAAACCTTTCTTTGCACGATCCATTTTGAACTTCTTCAAAACTTTATCAAGGTATGTGCTTTGTGAAAGTCAATTAAGCGTCTTGATCTATCTCTATAGATCTTGATGCCCAATATGTAAGCAGCTTCACGAGGTCTTTCATTGAAAAACTTTTATTCAAGTATCCTTTTATGCTATCCAGAAATTCTATATCATTTCCAATCAATAATATATCGTCCACATATAATATTAGAAATGCTCTGAGCTCCCACTCACTTTCTTGTAAATCAGGCTTCTCCAAAAGTGCATGCAAAAACCTATATGCTTTGATCACACTATCAAAGCGTTTATTCCAACTCGAGAGGCTTGCACGGACCATAAATTGATCGTTGGAGCTTGCACACTTTGTTAGCACCCTTTGGATCGACAAAACCTTCGGTTGCATCATATACAACTCTTCTTCTAGAAATCCATTCAAGAATGCGGTTTTACATCCATTTGCCAAATTTCATAATCATAAAATCGGCAATTGCTAACATGATTCGGACAGACTTAAGCATCGCTTCTGGTGAGAAAGTCTCATCGTAGTCAACCCCTTGAACTTGTCGAAAACCTTTTGCAACAAGTCGAGCTTTGTAAACAGTTACATTACCATCGGCGTCGGTCTTCTTCTTAAAGATCCATTTATTTTCAATGGCTTGCCGATCATCGGGCAAGTCAACCAAAGTCCATACTTTGTTCTCATACATGGATCCCATCTCAGATTTCATGGCTTCCAGCCATTTTGCGAATCTGGGCTCACCATCGCTTCTTCATAGTTTGTAGGTTCGCCATGGTCAAGTAACATGACTTCGAATAAGATTACCGTACCACTCAGTGCGTATTTTACTCTGGTTGACCTCGAGGTTCAGAGCAACTTGATCTGAAGCTTCATGATCATCATCATTAGTTTCCTCACTAATTGGTGTAGTTGTCACGGGAACCATTTCTTGTGATGAACTACTTTCCAATAAGGGAGCAGATCTGATTATCTCATCAAGTTCTACTTTCCTCCCACTCACTTCTTTCGAGAGAAACTCCTTCTCTAGAAAGGACCCGAATTTAGCAACGAAAATCTTGCCTTCAGATCTGTGATAGAAGGTGTACCCAACATCTCCTTTGGGTATCCTATGAAGACACATTTTTCGATTTGGGTTCGAGCTTATCTGGTTGAAGTTTCTTTACATAAGCATCGCAGCCCCAAACTTTAAGAAAGCGACAACTTTGGTTTTTGCCAAACCACAGTTCATAAGGCGTCGTCTCAGCAGTTTTGACGGTGTCCTATTCAATGTGAATCGGCCGTCTCTAAAGCATAACCCCAAAACGATAGCGGTAAATCGAAATAGACATCATAGATCGCACCATATCTAGTAAAATACGATTCGACGTTCGGACACACCATTTCTTTGTGGTGTTTCGGGTGGCGTGAGTTGTGAAACTATTCCACATTGTTTCAAATGTAAACCAAACTCGTAACTCAAATATTCTCCTCCACGATCAGATCGTAGAAATTTTATTTTCTTGTTACGATGATTTTCCACTTCACTCTGAAATTCTTTGAACTTTTCAAATGTTTCAGATTTGTGTTTCATTAAGTAGATATACCCATATCTGCTCAAATCATCTGTGAAGGTGAGAAAATAACGATATCCGCCGCGTGCTTCAACATTCATTGGACCACAAACATCAGTATGTATGATTTCCAATAAATCAGTTGCTCGCTCCATAGTTCGGAGAACGGCGTTTTTGTCATCTTGCCCATGAGGCACGGTTACATAAGTACCAAGTGATTCATAATCAAGTGATTCGAAGCCCATCGGTATGGAGTTTCTTCATGCGTTTTACACCGATATGACCTAAGCGGCGGTGCCACAAATAAGTTGCACTATCATTATCAACTCTGCATCTTTTGGCTTCAACATTATGAATATGTGTATCACTCTTGTCGAGATTCAACAAGAATAGACCATTCTTCAAGGGTGCATGACCATAAAGATATTACTCATATAAATAGAACAACCATTATTCTCTGATTTAAATGAATAACCGTCTACGCAATAAACAAGATCCAGATATAATGTTCATGCTCAGCGGCACCAAATAACAATTATTTAGGTCTAAAACTAATCCCGAAGGTAGATGTAGAGGTAGCGTGCCGATTGCGATCACATCGACTTTGGAACCATTTCAACGCGCATCGTCACCTCGTCCTTAGCCAATCTTCGGCAATCCGTAGTTCTGTTTGAGTTGCAAATATTAGCAGAACCGATATCAAATACCAGGTACTCTGCGAGTATTAGTAAGGTACACATCAATAACATGTATATCATATATACCTTTGTTCACCTTGCCATCCTTTTATCCGCCAAATACTTGGGGCAGTTCCGCTTCCGATGTCGATCGCTTGCGGTAAAACACTCGTTTCAGGCTTAGGTCCAGACTTGGGTTTCTTCTCTTGATCAGCAACTTTCTTGCTGTTCTTTTGAAGTTTCCTTCTTCTTCCCTTTGCCCTTTTCTTGAAACTAGTGGTCTTGCTGACCATCAACACTTGATGCTCTTTCTTGATTTCTACCTCCATGACTTTCAGCATCGCGAAGAGCTCGAGGAATTGTCTTAGTCATCCCTTGCATATTATAGTTCATCACGAAGCTCTTGTAGCTTGGTGGCGATGATTGGAGAATTCATCAATGACACTATCATCCGGAAGATTAACTCCCAGCTGAATTAAGTGATTGTTATACCCGGACATTTTGAGTATGTGCTCACCGACGAACTATTCTCCTCCATCTTGCAGCTATAGAACTTATTGGAGACTTCATATCTCTCAATCCGGGCATTTGCTTGAAATATTAACTTCAACTCTGGAACATCTCATATGCTCCATGACGTTCAAAACGTCGTTGAAGACCAGGTTCTAAGCCGTAAAGCATGGCACAATGAACTATAGAGTAGTCATCAGCTACTGCTTTGCGGGCGTTCACAACTTCGGCTCGGCATCTGCAGCAGGCACTGTCACCCAGCGGTGCTTCGGGGCGTAATTTTTACGTGCAGCAATGAGGATAATCCTCAAATTCTGGACCCAGTCCGTGTAATTGCTACCATCATCTTTCAACTTTGCTTTCTCAAGGAACGCATTAAAATTCAACGGAACAACAAAGACGAGCCATCTATCTACATCAAACATAGACAAGCAAAATACTATCGGTACTAAGTTCATGATAAATTTAAGTTTGATTAATCATATTAAAACCTCCCACTTAGATGTACATCTCTCTAGTCATCTAAGTGATCACGTGATCCAAATCAACTAAACCATGTCCGATCATCACGTGAGATGGAGTAGTTTCAATGGTGAACATCACTATGTTGATCATATCTACTATATGATTCACGCTCGACCTTTCGGTCTCGTGTTCCGAGGCCATATCTGTTATATGCTAGGCTCGTCAAGTTTAACTTGAGTATTCCGTGTGCAACTGTTTTGCACCGTTGTATTTGAGCGTAGAGCCTATCACACCCGATCATCACGTGGTGTCTCGGACGAAGAACTTTCATAGCGGTGCATACTCGGGGAGAACACTTCTTGATAATTTTAGTGAGAGATCATCTTATAATGCTACCGTCAATCAAAGCAAGATAAGATGCATAAAGGATAAACATCACATGCAATCAATATAAGTGATATGATATGGTCATCATCATCTTGTGCTTGTGATCTCCATCGCGAAGCACCGTCATGATCACCATCGTCACCGGTAGCGACACCTTGATCTCCATCGTAGCATCGTTGTCGTCTCGCCAACTATTGCTTCTCGACTATCGCTACTCCTTAGTGATAAAGTAAAGCAATTACATGGCGTTGCATTTCATACAATAAGCGACAACCATATGGCTCCTGCCGATTGCCGATAACTTCGGTTACAAAACATGATCATCTCATACAATAAAATATAGCATCACGTCTTGACCATATCACATCACAACATGCCCTGCAAAAACAAGTTAGGCGTCCTCTACTTTGTTGTTGCAAGTTTTACGTGGCTGCTACGGGCTGAGCAAGAACCGTTCTTACCTCGCATCAAAACCACAGCGATACTTCGTCAAATAGACTCCGTTTTAACCTTCTCAAGGACGGGCGTATACACTCGATTCAACTAAAGTGAGAGAGCAGACACCCGCCGGTCACCTTTAAGCAACGAGTGCTCGGGCGGTGAAACCAGTCTCGCGTAAGCGTCTGCGTAATGTCGGTCCGGGCGCTTCATCTCACAATACCGCTGAACCAAAGTATGACATGCTGGTAGGCAGTATGACTTGTATCGTCCACAACTCACTTGTGTTCTACTCGTGCACATGACATCAACGCATAAAACCAGGCTCGATACCCTTTGTTGGGGAGCGTAGTAATTTCAAAAATTTTCCTACGATCACGCAAGACCATGGTGATGGCATAGCAACGAGAGGGAGAGTGTCCGTCCACGTACCCTCGTGAGACCGAAAGCGGAAGCGTTATAACAACGCTGTTGATGTAGTCGTCGTCCCCACGATCCGACCGATCCAAGCACCGAGCGTCACGGCACCTCCGAGTTCCGCACACGTTCAGCTCGATGGCGATCCCGGACTCCGATCCAGCAAAGTGTCGGGATGAGTTCCGTCGACCTGACGGCGTGGTGACGATGTAGATGCTCCACCGGCGCGGGGCTTCGCCTAAGCTCATGACGATATGACTTCTCCGGCGCGGGGCTTCTTCTAAGCTCATGACGATATGACCAAGTGGAATATAGTGGAAGGGGCACCGCTGCAGCTAAGGCAAGATCCGTAGATCAACTTGTGTCTTGGGGTGCCCCCTGCCCCGTATATAAAGGAGACAAGGGGAGGTGGCGGCCCTAGAGGAGGCGCGCCAAGGAGGAGTCCTACTCCCAGGAGTAGGACTCCCCCTCTCCTAGTTGGAGTAGGATTGGGGAGGGAAAGGGGAAGGCGCGCCCCTCTCCTTGTCCTATTTGGACTGGAAGGGGAGGGGCGCAGCCCACCTGGCCGGCCCTTCTCCTTCTCCCTCAAGGCCCATGAGGGCCCATATACCCCAGGGGTTCCGTAACCCCGGTGTTCCAGAACATCCTGTTTTCACTCGGAACCATTCGAAGTCAAACATAGGCTTCCAATATATCAATCTTTATGTCTCGACCATTTGAGACTCCTCGTCATGTCCGTGATCACATCCGGGACTCGAACAACCTTGGTGCATCAATACTTATAAACTCATTATGAGCTGTCATCGAAGCGTTAAGCGTGCGGACCCTACGGGTTCGAGAACTATGTAGACATGACCTAGAACCATTCTCGGTCAATAACCAATAGCGGAACCTGGATGCCCATATTGGTTCCTACATATTCTCGAAGATCTTTATCGGTCAAACCGCATAACGACATATGTTGTTCCCTTTGTCATCGGTATGTTACTTACCCGAGATTCGATCGTCGGTATCAATACCTAGTTCAATCTCGTTGCAGTAAGTCTCTTTACTCGTTCCGTAATACATCATCTCACAACTAACTCATTAGTTGTAATGCTTGCAAGGCTTAAGTGATGTGCATTACCGAGAAGGCACAGAGATACCTCTCCGACAATCGGAGTGACAAAACCTAATCTCGAAATCGCCAACCCAACAAGTACCTTTGGAGACACCTGTAGTACTCCTTTATAATCACCCGATTCGTTGTGACGTTTGGTAGTACCAAAGTGTTCCTCCGATAAGCAGGAGTTGCATAATCTCATAGTTATAGGAACATGTATGGGTCATGAAGAAAGCATTAACATACTAAGCGATCAAGTGTTAAGCTAACGGAATGGGTCATGTCAATCAGATCATTCAACTAATGATGTGACCTTGTTAATCAAATAACAACTCCTTGTTCATGGTTAGGAAACATAACCATCTTTGATTAACAAGCTAGTCAAATAGAGGCATACTAGTGACATACTGTTTGTCTATATATTCACACATGTATTATGTTTCCGGTTAATACAATTCTAGCATGAATAATAAACATTTATCATGATATAAGGAAATAAATAATAACTTTTATTATTGCCTCTAGGGCATATTTCCTTCAAAAAGAAGTTTATCAAGTTTCCAGGCGAGGCGCCAAGGACAACAAGTCCACCCCCCTACGGTGGTGGTGGTGGCGGTGGCGGTGGTGGTGGTGGTGGTGGTGGTGGCGGTTCACCTACACCTCCGTCACGTCGGCCGCCGCCGCCCCGATCCTAACGTCCGGCGGGTGATCAGCCGCCGCCCCCAGATCCTCGTCCGGCGGGTGATCGAGCGCCGCCCCAATCCACCTCCGGCAAAGAAGCGAAGCAGTCCTGGATTATTAACCCGGACCCTTATGTACCTAAGACCACAAAGGTACGGAGCCATCATCAAGCCTCTCCCACAAGGCCTTGGGAGCGTAGTGCCGAGGAAGTCGGCCAGCGCGGCTGCTGATTTGGAGAAATGGAAGGCGGACTGCAAGAAGAAAAGAGAGCCCGAGCCCAAGCCAGTATTTTCGATGAGCAAAAGAAGTGGGCTAAGTCATTTTTGAGCACACCGTCCCAAGCCGAAGAATCTGCCTAACGACTATGCACGTGAACTTGCAGGCAGGCACTCATGTTCAAGGAGAACAAAGAGCGGGAGAAGGCGAAAGTAAAAAAGCGAAACAAGTTGCCCAGCTCGGGAACAAATTAAACAATCGATTGCCCGCTTATAGTGGAAGCCTTCATCCGGATGCCCCGAGATCATACAAGCTGCGGCAACACGAGGATTATTTATCAGAACGCGCGAGAACAAGCGGCCAACTTAGGTATTACTCTTACGTGAACTGTTAGGCCTTGATGAGGCGCCCGATGAAGGAGGTAGTAATTACATATGTCAAGAATGGGCCTCTCGTCGAGCTGCTTGCGGAAAAGGATCTACCTCCACAAATGAAAGGTCTGCTGAAATGGTACAAGGGTTACATAAAAATAAAAAGCCAAAGAATATATTTATGCGGAAGTTAGACATGAGCATCACTTCAAACATTACTATGTACAAATTGAACTGAGTGAATTGTTCCAGCTTTTCAATCTGCATGAGCTCGACAAATCTATCATCGGTTGCTACGTTACGTAAGTGATTTATTAATTTCTACCCCATCTCGTTCATATTGCCTGCACTATATATATGTCCTAACTATATTGTTGTGTCCGCTATTATACATGCGAGAATGAAGATTAAGGAATGCGAGTAAGGAACATCCATGATGTTGGGTTCATTGACCCACACATCGTTAATGGACATGTGTTGGGCGTCACCCGCCCGACGTGGAGGCGGACACTGTGGCGATTTCTTACAAAGCAGGAACTCAAAAGTGATATTCTATTTCCTTACCATTTTGGGTGAGTGTTTCTGTCTTGAGCACATTCTCTTTTGTTTACTCCATGCATGGTATGTGGCGGCTAATCGATGAGTTATGCATGACGTCTTGTGCATGTATCGTGTCCGAGTTCCACCGGATTCGCTAGTAATTAAAGTTAACACCTCGAATGTCTAGTCCACGACTCTCTCGAATATGGATCCAAAGCTTTGGGGCGGCATGAGAAGAATGCTGCGAAGTAATTATTTTCATTCATTTGCGCTCTATATCGATCGGCCTATTTCGTTCATTTCCTAATATCAAGTAACTAATAACTCTCTTGTTCATTTAATTTTCTTTGCCTCGTAGGGTTTGGAGACAGTTCGTAGATACAAAGGTCGGTGAATTCAAAAAGAGCTAGAATTCAAAAGGTCAAAGGCTAAGAATCTTGGGATATTCAGCCACGGAGACCAATCTATGTGGATACTATATGCGTGAGATGATCCGGAGATACACCTCTGGCGGGTTCGAGTGATACCAATGCTCGGAGGAATAACCTCCGGATGATGCTTAGTCCGAAGCTTCGCTTCCGACCACTTCAAGAGGAACTAGCTGGATGGTTCAGCAGGGAAGTCCTCCATCCTAAAGGAGAACACTATTACGAGGGCGTAGAACTTTATATGCATTAAATCATGTATGGAAACTTGTTCAAAATTGTATATGGTCATCCGATGATATTGAATATATATTGTATATTCCTCTTGAATTCTTTTGGTTCTAATTTCAAATTTATTTGAAATTGTACATTCATATGCATGTATGTAGTACCGTAGAATATATGAAACTCCTTCAAAATTAAAATAAAGCACAAAAGAAATAAAACAATACAAATTAAGCAGAAAACAGGTTTAGGGGGGCTAAAACCCTAAACACTGTGGCGGCTACTAATCGCGGTTGGCGAAGAACCGCGACTAAAGGTCCTCCGCTCGACGGCCGCTTTGGCGCCCACGTGGGCGGGCCGTTAGTCGCGGTTCTTATGCAGCCGCGACTAAAGGTGGGGGGCTTTAGTCGCGCTTATTTGGTCGCGGTTGCCCAACCGCGACTAATGGCAGTTGCGAACCGCGACCAAAGGCCTTTTTTCCACCAGTGAAGCTTCGACTACTCACCAGTCAGCACGGAGTGCTAGTAGTACTCGGCGGTACGTACTTCACTAGTGCCCTAACTGTAGAGTGTAGACATACGACTGTAGCCTAACAGTGTAGTGGTAGCAGTAGTACTCCGGCTCGCCGGTCCACGTGCTCCATCGGTGCACCGTCACGACTGGGTCTCCCATGCCGATGGCTCGATCCCAGCAGCACGATTTCACATCCAACGTACGCCATGGTGCGTATCACACCAAGTTGCAACTTTCACTCAACGACTTGTCGGAATGAAAGCTCCGTCAATATTTTTCCTCACAGGAGCTAGTAGTAGCTGAATGAGAGCTCGATCATTTAGGCCAACTCCAGCGCGCGACCCCATTCCTTTTGGTGCATCCGTTTAGGATGGAACGGACGAATAGCGTGGCCCAACACGCAGCCCCAAACGAACAAATGTTCGGATTTCGTCCGTTTTCGATCCATTCCCGGCCCAAATTTGCGCTGAGTTTAGGGTGAAACGGTCATCGTGCGGATGGGCTGGCCGCCCTTGTCCTCCCCGTGGCCCGCCTGTCGGGGACACTAGCAGCCCATTCGCCTCCAATGCCCCCACCCGCTCTCCCCCGCCCCATCCCGCCGCCAGCGCCGTCACTATTCTCCGGCCGCCTCCTCACTGCTCACCCCCCTCCCCCCCCCCCGGCCGTCCATACGAAACCACGACTCGACATGGCCGCCACCACGCCTGCGCTTTCGTAGGAGTTTTGGCCGTTGCTTGGAGGAAATTTGGCCATCGCCGTCGTAGCCGGTGCCGGAGGGGATACGACCGCCGGCGACGGATATGGACCACGACAGCTTCCGTCGAGTGCTCCAGAGCGGCCAGTAGTCGGCCGCCAACCATCCCTGCTGCATCGAGGTGACCATCGCAGCCTCTCTGCCACCACGACCGCGAGGTGTTTGACACTTTACCCACAAAGGTATGGGCAGTGGAGATGAATTTTTCTTGCACCACTTCATTTATTCATCGGACGATTCGTCCTCGGATGATGAAGATCTTGTGGTGGCTGCACTAGTCGTTCACGACCACATTGAACGGCAGCTTCCTCGGTACAGGGGATCAGTCCCTGGCAGTGCTCCCAACCTGAACCGCAACAGAAAGAGAGGCCACACCCTGCTCTATGCCGATTACTTTGCGAACACCCCGCTCTTCAAGCCGGATAAATTCCGACGCCGTTTTCGTATGGCAAGGCATCTATTCAATCGTATCCGAGAGGGAGTGGTTGCTCATGACCTATACTTCGAGTGAAAGACGGATGCCCTTGACAATCTTGGATTCTCCTCTTACCAGAAATGCATCGCGGCCATCTGCATGCTTGCATATGGAATTCCAGGCGATCTGGTGGATGAGTATGAGCGCATGAGTGAGTCCACATGTCAGTTGTCACTGTACAACTTTTGCAAGGCCGTGGTGGCAGTGTTTGGCCCTGAGTACTTGAGGCAGCCAAATGCCGCTGAACAGAAAGGTTGTTGGCGACCAACGCAACTAGAGGCTTTCCAGGCATGCTTGGCAGCATAGATTGTATGCACTGGGAGTGGAAGAACTGTCCATTTGCTTGGCGCCAGTACAAGGGGCATGTTAAAGCGTGCACTATCATATTAGAAGCGGTGGCTTCGCACGATCTTTGGATGTTGCATTCTTTCTTCGGCATGGCAGGTTCTCACAATGATATCAACGTGCTGCTGTAAGTGCATCTAGTGCCACCCCTAGTTGATTTTGGAGTATTGACGACAAATTTGGTTGAGGGACTAATGTGTTTGTGAGAATTGCAGGATAACGCAGGTAGTGTCCCTCATTGATTCGGTTTACCTACCGGAGATGACCCCTAAAAATGTATGAAGACATTGACGACAATGGTGGTATATGAAGATATTCATATTGAAGACTATGACATGAGAAGACATTGAGTGAAGACTATGGGCCTTGAAAACTGTGTTGTTTCGTTGTTTCCTTTTCTTCTTTGTTGAGTCATAGGAACCACCGTCTTTGTTAAGTGGGGTCCAAGTGAACAAAGTCGAATGACTGAAGTGATGCTCAACCCAAATCCTATGCCTTGACGAAGACAATGAGAGCAAATCTTATCCAGAGCTGGATGAGTCGACTTTGCTTGTAGCCCAAGTAAAGTTGCCGTGTGTGTTTGAAATCTGACCGTTGGAACACGTGTCAGTTCCTTAGTGACCTAGGGTCATTTCGGACATATCAGGTCGGGTTGCCTAGTGGCTATAAATAGCCCACCCCCTACACCATAAATTGGTGGCTGCTCAGAGTTAGTGCACGACTTTTGTCGTTTGAGAGCAACCCACCTCGAAGCCTTTGAGAGAGAGAAAAATCATTGCGAGGACAAAGCCCAAAACACCCAGAGCCAAAGAGTGTTAGGCATCACTGAAGTCTTTTCGTTTGCGTGACCTGAAGACTTATTACACTTGAGGACCGTGAATTCTCCAGCGGGTTAGGCGTCGCGTTCTGAGCATCCAAGAGTCATTGTGGATCGCGGTGAGCGAAGTCTGTGAAGGTTTGGAAGTCTACCTTGAAGACTTACGAGTGATTGGGCGAGGACTGTGTGTCCTTAGCTCAAGGGAATAAGGTGAAGACGTGGTCTTGAGTTGAATCTCAGCCTCCCTAACCAGGGCGTACGATTGTCACAAAGCTGGAACTGGTCCAACAAATCCTGTGTCTTCAACAAGTGACTGGTTCTATCCTCTCCCTTCCCTTACTTAGTGTTTGTCTTTGTGAAGTCATTGCCTATTTGTCTTACCTGTTTGACTTTATTGCTTGACTACTATAGTTGGTTGGCTTCATACTATCTTCCATCCCGATCCTTACTACTAAGCTGTTATTAGTCTTGTACTTGCATACTTGACTATGGTTTGCTTGTTGTAGTTTATCTTCCACTGCATATCAATTAGGTCATTTCTATTGGTTGTCTTCGAAACTTCCACGTTTGAAGACTTTCATAAAATCGCCTATTCATCCCCCTCTAGTCGATAACTAGCACTTTCAATTGGTATCGAGCAAGGTACTTCCTTGTTACGTGTGATTCGTTTAACCACAGGAGTTTTAGCTATGTCGATTGCAGGATAATCAAAGTCTCCGCTGCTTTCCCGTGTTCGATGGAACTGAATATCCCTCTTGGAAGAATAAGATGCGATGCATCTTGAAGCCATGATGTCGACCTCGGTATGTCGTCAAAACGGCGTTCCCAAAACTGGTGAAGGTGTCACCCTAGCTGATGTCAAGAAGTTCATTCAACTGGACTCAACTGCCAAGAACATTATCTGTGGTCATCTGACCAAAGGACAGTATGGCCGTGTGAGTGCTCTGGAAACGTCGAAGCTAGTGCAGGACTGGCTATCCAAGGTCAACGGCGTCTCAACCCAGAGAGATCAAAGGATCAGTGTTCTTCGCAACCTCTTCAACCGCTTCAAGAGAAACGACAATGAAAATGTCCAGCTCACGTTTGATCGTCTCACCGACATCACAAATGAGCTTCGTGCTCTCGGCGCCACTGAGATTACCAAGCATGAAATCGTCAAGACACTACTGAGATCACTTGACAACTCCTTTGACACCCTTGCCCTCATGATACAAGAACGCCCTGACTTCAAGACACTCGATCCGTCTGATATACTTGAGAGGCTCAACACACATGAGTTCCAGCTTTCTGAGAAAAGAGATATCTATGGTCCCAACTATGGACGAACTCGCGCTTTGAAGGCAAAAGTTGTTTCCTCATCTGAAGAAGAATCTGACTGCAGTTCTGATGATCCTGAAGACATTGGAAAGGAACTTGCTTTGCTTGTGAAGAAGTTCCAGAAGTTCACCAAGAAGAAGGGCTTCAGAAAGTCTTCATGATCTAGCTCAAGAAATGATGAAGCTTCCACTCATGACCACAAGAAGAGAACATGTCACAAGTGCAAGAAACCTGGACAGGGACAATGAGAAGAAGAAGAAGAAGAGTAAGGAATATGATTCTGATGACAAGAAGAAGAAGAAGTCTTCAAAGTCTTCTTCCAAGTCTTCATCAAAGTCTTCATCTTATAAGAAGAGCTCATCTGGCAAGGCTCGTGCTTCTGTTGGCAAGGAAATGGATTCAGAGGAGGAGTGCATACGAGGAGGCGGAGGTGGAGTCCGGAGAGGAGTCCGACCACAGTGTTGCAAGTCGGCTCTAGCCACAACCTATGTTGCCAAGTCCATCTTCAACAATGAAGACAATGACTTCCACACCACCGCTGAAGCTGATGACAAGGACGACCCTGCTCCCACCCTCTTGCTTCATGGCACGTGGTGCCAAGGTAAAATCACGTGATGCTTACTTTCAAACATCAAGTGAAGATGACTCGATTGTGAATCCAAGCCCAGCTACAAAACACTTGCTAAAATTGCAACTGAACAACAAAAAGCTATGGAACATACTCAAAATTGTTAGACAAAAGCGATGACCGTTGGGCGCGAAAATGACACGTTCACAGTCCTTAGGTGAAGACATAAAAAATCTTCATGCTAAGTACCAAGAACTTGAAAGTCGTCATGAATCGCTCTCAACCACTCATGAAAAGCTCTCCTATGATTATCTTCAAAGGAAGCAAGAGCTTGAGAAATTGAGAGCGGCTCATGAAGATCTTCAAAAGAGAATGAGTCACTTCTCAACAGATCAGTCCCTCGGGATGGATTTGAACCACCATGTCTAAAATGCCTTGGCGTGATATCGCTACCTCTATTGCTGAATGTTCAACTGCTGCTACTGTTGCATTGTCTTCAACTACTGATGTGGTAACTAACCCCTCTGCGGAGGATACCACTGCTATTGTTGATGAAAATGCTAGGTTGAAGACATTGCTTGAAACAGGGATGTATAAAAGTATGAAAGGACATCAGACACTTTGCGATGTCCTCAAAAAGCAGATTTTGAACCGAAACCCTAGGAAAGAGGGTGTTGGGTTCGAAAGGAAAATGAATGTTGATGGTTCCTCTTTGGAAGCTTTGAGCGGATACCAAAACCACATGGGTTGCTGCAAAGGGACCTTGATGGATCCATCCACCTTATCTGGCTTTACTGTACTAATCCTATTATCATTGATGAATCCTTGATGCAAACTATAAGCTCAAGAATCGAATGGTGAAGTGTTTGCCATGTATATTGGTACTAACTGCAGGAATGGACCACCTATGAAGAAGATCTGGGTTCCCAAAAGTTGTCTTGAGAATCTTCCGGTGAATGTGGTCATGACACCACAGGATGAAGACAAACCCCGGACCTAAGGCGTCATATGGTCCAAAGGCTTCAAGCAGACAGGAGGACTCACAGAGTCACCCTAACGCCAATGTTTTGCGGAAACCGTACTCAAATTTATGAATATGGCGTGTGTCTTCAAACCGCTATGTTCATAGAACAAAGAACTTTTCTGCTTATTCATATGAGTATCATTCATCTCCTGCAAGGCTATTTGCTAGGGCTCCAAAGCGAAGTTCTCGAGATGTTGCACTTAGACTCATTGCTTCTAAGCCACCCCAAGATGTGGGTGGTTAAGAAGAATTAACTTTCTTTTGCAGGAAGGGTCTCGGCCGAAAATTTAAAGGCGTCGATGATATTCTTTGGGAACCTAAAACATCTTGTAGGCGCAAGATCAAATGCCCAAATGGTCTCACTATGTATTTTGTTCTGAATTGTTTGCCATTCATCCTATCAGTCCTAATCTTGATCTGAGCTTCAATAATCCTCTTGCCCATCAAATGTTTATGCTTCACAATACTCTTGGTGAAGCCTATCCCCTAACTGCATCAGAGGGTATGACACCTCATGCTTGAGAATGGATTATGGACAGCGGATGCACTAATCATATATTTGGTGATCGAAGTCTTCTCATGGACTCAACATTCGTCCATCGGACAAGAGTCACATCACATTTGGTGACACCGGTAAAAGCAAGGTATTGGGTCTAGGTAGAGTTGCAATCTCAAAGGATCAACACATGGATAAAGTGATGCTTGTTGAATCCCTTGGTTTCAACAATGTCATCTCAATGCTTTGTGACTTGAACATGATTGTGCTATTCGAAAATATCGTTGCCTTGTACTAATGGAATCTGACAAGTCTCTAGTCTTTGAAGGGTATCGGAAAGATGATCTATACATGGTAGATTTCTCAGCAGGTCCAAAGCTTGCCGTATGTCTTTTGGCAAAAGCTTCAGAATGCCGGCTCTGGCATCGGAGGCTGGGCCATGCTGGCATGAGGAACTTACACACACTCGCCAAGAAGAAGCATGTCATAGGCATCGAGGGTGTCAAGTTCAAGAAGGATCATCTGTGTGGTGCCTGCGAAGCTGGAAAGATGACTAGGGCAAAGCACCCGTCGAAGACAATCATGACAACATCTCAACCGTTCGAGCTGTTACACATGGACTTATTTGGCCCTACTCACTACTCTACCCTCACAACAACAGCTTGTCTCTATGGCTTCGTCATTGTTGATGACTACTCAAGATATACATGGGTGCACATAATTCTCTACAAGACCGAAGTACGAGATGTCTTCAGACGCTTCGCCAATCGAGCCATGACCAATTATGGCGTCAAGATCAAGCATATCAGAAGTGACAACGGCACTGAGTTCAAGAACACCGGACTTGATCTCTATCTGGATACAATGGGAATCACTCATGAGTTCTCTGCTCCGTACACACCTCAGCAAAATGGCGTCGTAGAGCGCAAGAACAGAACCCTCATTGAGATGGCTCGAACAATGCTCGACGAGTACAAGACACCAAGAAAGTTCTGGCCTAAAGCTAGTGATACAGCATGTCACGTCATCAACCGTGTTTACATCCATAAGCTTCTGAACAAAACATCCTATGAGCTCCTTACTGGCAAGAAGCCAAATGTCAGCTACTTCAAAGTATTTGGAGCTAGGTGCTGGATCAAGGATCCCCATCACAAGTCAAAATTTGCACCTAAAGCTCATGAAGGCTTCATGCTCAGTTACGGAAAGGACTCGCACTCTTCAGAGTCTTCAACCTCTATCTCTACAAAATCGTCGAAGCGTGGACGTGCGATTTGATGAAACCAATGGTTCACAAAGAGAGCTCCTGCCAAGTACACTAGACGAAGCTCCGCCAACGAATCTATCAAGCTGATGGGAACTGGAGAAATCATGCCTTCGAAGCACAGCACCAAGAGGAACTTATCATTTCGCACCTAACCAACTTTGAAGACAATGCTCGACCAAGACAATCCTCCGAATGATGATAATGATCAGCATGAGCAAGGTCTTTGTCCTATTCATCCTCGAGTCGCAAATGAAGTACAAATTGAGAAGATAATTGATAGCATCAATGCACCTGGTCCACTTACTCGCTCAAGAGCAACACAATTAGAAAATTTCTGTGGACACTTTTCTTTTGTGTCAATATCAGAACCCAAGAAAGTAGCTGAAGCCTTTATGGAACCTGAATGGATACAAGCTATGCAAGAAGAACTTCAACAGTTCAAGCTGAACAATGTTTGGGAACTTGTCAAGCGTCCTGACCCTTGCAAGCATAACATTATCGGTACAAAATGGATATATCGAAACAAGCAAGATGAGCATGGTCAAGTCGTCAGAAACAAATCACGTCTTGTGGCTCAAGGATATACTCAAGTTGAAGGAATTGACTTTGATGAAACATTTGCTCCTGTGGCTAGGCTTGAAGCTATTCGCATATTGCTAGCCTACGCTAACCACCACAACATCTTGCTATATCAAATGGATGTGAAGAGTGCATTTCTCAACGGCAATATTGAAGAAGAAGTATACGTCGCTCAACCACCTGGCTTTGAAGATCCAAAACATCATGATATGGTGTACAAGCTAAACAAAGCACTGTATGGCCTCAAACAAGCTCCTCGCGCTTGGTACGATACGATCAAAGACTTCCTGAAGAGCAAAGGCTTCAAACCTAGATCCCTCGATCCAACACTCTTCACGAAGACATATGATGGTGAACTGTTTGTGTGCCAAATATATGTGGATGACATTATCTTCGGCTGCACCAACCAGAAGTATAGTGATGAGTTTGGATACATGATGCAAGAGCAATATCAGATGTCCATGATGGGTGAGCTGAAGTTCTTCCTTGGTCTTCAAATTAAATCGACAAAGGAATGGCATCTTCATATCTCAAGAAAAATACCTCAAAGATTGTCTCAAGAAGTTTGGAATGCAAGATTGCAAAGGTTACACGACGCCAATGCCGACCAAACACCATCCGGGTCCCGACGACAATGGTAAAGAATTTGATCAAAAGGTATACCGCTCCATGATTGGTTCCTTACTTTACCTATGTGCATCTATGCGAGATATTATGCTTAGTGTTTGCATGTGTGCTCGATTCCAAGCGGCACCAAAGGAATCGCATCACTTAGCGGGGAAGCGAATTCTTCGATATTTGGCTCACACCCCAACACTCGGATTATGGTATCCAAAGGGCTCAGAATTTGATCTGGTTGGATTCTTGGATGCTGATTATGCTGGTGACAAGGTGGATCGCAAGTCTACATCAGGCACATGTCACTTTCTGGCACGATCACTTATCTGTTGGTCTTCAAAGAAGCAGAACTGTGTATCACTCTCGACTTCTGAATCTGAATACATTGCTGCTGGATCTTGCTGCGCTCAGCTTCTATGGATGAAGCAAACTCTTAAGGACTATGGCATCAATCTGAAACAAGTACCTCTCTTCTGCGACAACGAAAGCGCCATCAAGATTGCCAACAATCCAGTCCAGCACTCGAAGACAAAGCACATTGAAATTCGTCATCACTTTCTCAGAGATCATGTCATGAAAAAGGATATTGACATCATTCACGTCAACACTGAAGAGCAACTGGCAGATATCTTCACAAAGCCCTTGGATGAGAAAAGGTTTTGCAAGTTACGGTGTGAGCTAAATATCTTGGAATCCTCAAATGTCATGTGATCAGGCACACATCCTAACACTTATGCATGTTGATGACTTAGATGTGCAACACACGAAGTAAAGTATATCTTCAATCAATGAAGACTTACATTCTAAGTGTGAATACATTAACGTGGAATTTGACTTCGGAGCGCCACGATAATTGTGCGCCGTGTCTGGGTTTAATACTTCCTATACGGTGGGTAACGCCACCACCAAATTTCTCTGTTTGAAGTGTTTCACTCATGGTTTTATTTTAGCTATGTCTTCACATTTGGTTTGTCTTCAAAGTTCAACTTATCTTCATGATTTTCTTCACCATGCTGATTTGATTGCTTTCTGATATATATACATACTAGTGTTCTGTCCTCTACAACATTCACTTATAGCTATGTCTTCCTAGTTGAATCTTTTGAACTAAGTGAATGTGATCGGACCCTAATCTCTCTATGCTTTCTATCTCAAACTCTATCTGTCCAAATCATATGCATTCTATTGAAGCTGTCGAATGTCTTCTCTGCGTCCTTGTCAGCAGAAGACACAGAGACAAACATTAAGACTGTTTTAAATGATTCATCCTTATTGTTTGAAATCCGGAGAAGCCGAAACGAACATCCGACAAACCTGGAGGGCGTGGGAACGTGGGACAACTCTGAGTATGTTGCATGCGTGCCACGTACCCCTCAGATGTGAACTGCCAGGGGCACCTGAGTAATTGTGCTGAGCCGCACACCTCCTTATAAATACATGTCCCCTGCGGTAAAGAAAACCTTCTTCCACCTCTCCACCCCGTCAAAACCCTAGCGCCACCGCTAGCTCACGACGACGCCGGCGACGAAGCGCTTAGCTGCCGCGACTTCTCCGACGCCGTCCTCACGCCGGCCGCGAACATCGTCCTCTCCGCCGCCGCCATAGCTATCCTCCGTCGCCAAGTTAGGGCACGGTGGATTGAACTGCTCGGTCTCCTACTCATCCCATCTAGCAGTTCTTCGAGTGGTAAATATAACTCTATTTTTACCATCTTTTTGATCCTCAAAGATTCATCCTGTTTACCAAAGTTGGTTTCTGCCTATACAATGTTAGATCTATTCTGTCTGCATCTCATACTGCCTAGTATATTCACTTAAGCTTCATATCTAGTTAGATTCCTCACTTGTACCTATTCACGGATTCGTACAAATCTGGAACCAACTCTCAACGTATAAGTGAATGTCTTCGCATCATGAGGTCAATGTCTTCAAACTGATTTATCTTCAAAATCTTCTGAGAATGCATATGACCTTTTCCCCTTCCCTCGCATCTCTAATGCTGTCACAGGTACATGTCCGTGGGAGAATCCCTTGGTTCTCATAGTCTGCATTCGTTTGCAGAATTCTTACAACATCACATTACTCTCCCGACGTCAGTTCCTGTTTGTCCAGCAAGCGAAAGCTTGTGAAGCCTTTGAACGTGTTGAAGCCATTCAGTTTGAAGTTCATGGCTGCAGAGAAATCAGTAAGGAAGGGTGGCAGACAGCGTCGTGAGGGAACATCAAAAGATTTTCCTGATGACCTCGCAGAGCTTTACAAGACAGATCCTGAAGAGAATTATAATCAGCGCAAGACACGAATCCAATGGATTCGACGATATTGGGCTGAACAATGGTTCAAATACAAGTTCGTGACCCAGGAATACGCTGAAAAGAATGCTATCAAAGGTCCTTGGGGTGATATTCTCTTTCGAGGCCTTCCACCCAAGAACGAACTGAAGCTATTGCACGTGGTTTCTATCCTTGTATGGTCCGTGGACCTCAGCCTGAAAATGCCGACCCATCGTCATTGCTCTGGTGTCGTGACGATAATCTCTTCAAGCGAAACTTTCAGCACGCAAAGGCATCGGCCAAGGAAAACAAGAAGTCATTTGGATTAGACTTCAACCCTGGTCCCTCTGCTCCCCGTGCTGACGGCTCCCGTGATGCAGAACCCAATGTCATCAGTCCTTTCTACAACCTTGATGGCCTAATCACTCACATCTCGGTCCAAGGTGCCAAAGTGGATCATTCTGATGATGACACTGACACTGATGAAGCCCCTGTTCCTACTCCAAAGCCGCAGAAGCAAAAGAAGGCTAAAGCTTCAAGATCAGCTGCTCCTCCAAAAGCTTCACGTGCGAAGCCAGCGCCATCGCGCCTCCTAAAGGCGATTATGCGATCGAAGATCAATCACGCATCTCCAAGAAGAAGGAGAAGAAAAAGAAAATCGTCAAACATTCTGATCAGGCACTGACTCCTGCTGCCATTCTACGAGAAGAGCACATTGATCTATCCAGCGATGAAGATCTTGCAGATGATGCTCTTGAGCAACTGATCAAGAGCAAGGAAGAAGCAGAGATCTTCAATGATTTGCCTCTCTTTGATGTGGAAATCATCCATCACTTCATTGATGAGTGGTTTGACAACCCAAATCTCAGCTTTGAAGATCTGCAACTTCCCATTGGCCTCAGTGTCTCCTTCAATGGCGCCATTGCTTCTGAGCTAGCTCTTGCTCAACGTCTCGTTGAACTGAAGCACAAGATCGACTATAAGAAAGATCAGTTTAAGAAGCATGTGGCAAAGCTCAGCGTACAAGATGTCAAAAACTTCAAGACCATGTTGCACGAGCTCAAAGAAGCCTTTCACAAGAAGCGCGACAAAGCTAAAGGCTCTCGTGAGCGCATGAAGAGTCTGGCTGACAAGTATGTGCTAGCCTACAATGAGGCTGAGAAGCGCAAGGCTCTTGGTCGTCCTGGCATTGACCCCAGAATGGCTGCAAAGAAGAAGAAGCAATCAGCTGACCAATCTGCACCTTCAAGGCAAGAAGAACCTCGCATAGTCTTCCCAAGCAGCATGACTGGCTCGAAGCCAAAGGTCAGGTCAACCACTTCTGAACAGAAGAAGACGAGGGCCGCTGAGGCTGAAGCCAGAAAAAGGAAAAATCCTGAAGCCTCTGATGCTGCTCCCTCCAAGAAGAAGCGCAAAACCAAGAAGGATCGGGCTGCTTCCACAGAGCCCTTAGTTGTTGAACCTATCTCAATGGTTCAACCTGCATCTGAACTCCAAGAACGACGAATGATAGTTCATGAGCCTGCTTCCTCAGAGGCTCATGAAACTGAAGACATTCCAGCAGTTGATCCCATCACTGCTGAAGACATTGGTCACAATGACAATGTTGAAGATGATGAAGTTCTTCCTCAGATTGAACACAACTTGGTATCATCGCCTGTTCCCACGAACAGCGAACTCATCAGCATCGGTCGTCCTCTGACGCCAATTGCTCAGGATGCATCATGGGCTGATCACCCACAACCACAAGACTCCCCGAGTACTCCCAAACAACAACAAGTCACACCACCTGTGCAAGAAGTAGAGGAAGACATTGAGGCCCAGCCAACTCCATCTCCAAAGGCGTCGCCAGCATTCCGCAGGCTTCACAAAGGACCAAGGCCTCAAGTCCCTCTCTCGAGCATTCCAGAAGGAGAAGTGCACCACCAATCTGTTGCACGTCAAGTGTTTCCAGAAGCCACTCCGACTGTGAATGTCTCTGAGTCTGAAGCCAAAGCTGCTGAAGACAATCCGGCTGCATCAGCCAATGATAACCAAGAAGAACGAGTCCCCACTCCCCCCATTACAGAAGAAGCTGTTCCTGATATGAACGTGCCAGTGCCCGACCCTCCAGCTCATCAAGTGGAGGTTGAAAATCTTGAGGCTGCCACCACCAACACAAGTGAAGCCAATGACATAGTCATGGCTGAAGCAAATGTGGAGCCTGCACCAACCAATGTGCCTGAAGCCAATGATGCAACTACTCCTGAAGCATCTGTTGTGCAACCTGAAGCCTCTGTTGTTGCCACTGCTCCTGTTCCGCCACCAAGGCCCTATACAATTGAGCAAGCCTACAACTATGGTTAGTTAGTCACTGTCAGATGGCCCGTTTTGGTCCCTCCGCCTCATGCCTCTGGTCCTCAGTTTGACTATCATATTGAGCATAGGCCTCTGATCCAGAAACCAAAGCCAAGACTGCCAAGGTTCCTGTGTACGCCACCTCTACAGGATCCTTCAATGCAAATGGCTTCAAAGCCCACAACACTTTCTTTGACAGAGCAAAGAACCCCTACTCAAGGCCAAGAATATCATCAGATCGTTTCTGGAGCTATCAACAACGAAGCTATTACTCCTGCGTTCTGTATGATCAAGGGCGCATTTTCCCTCATATGGGCCTCGACACTGAAGCCATTGCAGGACTGCCATGCTTAGAAGAAGCACTTGACTGCTTTCGTGATGCAGGTCTGCTCAGCTTTGTGATAGACAAAGAACATTGGAATGAGGAACTTTTGCTTCAATTCTATGCTACCCTCCACATTCGCGGCTACTACAGAGATACAAAGACATGGGTTCTCGAGTGGATGACAGGAAATGTTCATCATGAAGCCAAAGCTCTTGAGGTCACTGAGCTTACAGGCCTACCCACTCCCGGATAGCGGTTCGAACCTAATTGTCAACTCCATCGTAATGCACTGGAGAGCATCTTCCATAAGACAGAGCCCAACATGAGCGAGATGTTGAGCATGATGAAGCCTTTGCCACCTGACGTTGAATACCCAAAGGAGTTCTTTGTTGATGACCTTGAGTATCTGCCTCGCACAATATATCACATCATTAGGCGAACTCTGTGGCCTATCAAAGGGCATTCGTCATCTGCAAAACTTGAAGGAGCCATGAAGACATTGGTCTTTTACATCCTCAATGGCATCAGCTTCAATAGACAAGAATTCTTTATCCGGCAACTAGCTGCGTCTGGTTCTGACCTTTTTGGCCTGAAATTCTATGCTCCATGGGTCATGCGCCTCACCAAGCTACACTCTGCTATCAACTATCAGCCCTCTGCTCGCAATCATCTGATCTTTCTACCCGAGGTTGATATGTCAGTTGAAGCCATATACCCTGAGCCTGCCAAAATGCCTCTTTGTCTTCAAAATGCTGATCACCATAGCTTCTCTCAACCCATGGAAGGCGTCCAAGCAGTGACTCGTGTCTATCCCATGGCTGGGAACACTCGTATGCCTCTCCGTGCGCAAACTGAAGCTACTGAGAGCACAATAGCCTAAAGGCCTAAGAAGCGCTCTCGTGTCCTGAATGACCGAGAACTTCTTGTGGCACTGCATCAGAAACAAGACAAGCATCATTATTGGCTCAAGTGACAGATGCAAAGCCTCTTGGTGGATGTCAATCGCATTCGAAATCTTGCCACCAAGAATGCTTTTGTCACTCACGAGACCGGTCGTCGATCATGGAATAGTTTAACATTGCTTAGTGTTGAAGCAGATCTTCAAGACGATGGCTTCACTGAAAGATTCAAGTTTGACTCCACTCCTCCACGTAATGCGGTCCTACGTCGAACTCCATCCCTTGAAGACTCTGACTATTCTTCCTCCGCGGCAACTGTGAATGCCAGAGTGATCGATGATGAAGACGATGCTACTTCACCACCCCCTACTTCTGCACGCATCAACACCGCACCAAGTTCGTCTGCACCGCCAAACAACAACGACAACCCTGCTGCTTCATCTTCCCCTCATGAAAGCGAGTAGATGCTCTATGTCTTCAAACCTTTTTGGTCCTTACTGACAAAAGGGGGAGAAGCATATGAGTTTGATAGTCTTCAAGCGGGTTCATATGGGCGGTTGCTTTATATTTTGCTAGTGTTTACAACTCTCGCTTTTGATACATTTGGTTCTTTGAGTTGTAACACTTAAACTCGATGGTCGTCTGCTACTTATTTTCTTTTCTGTGATGCGATGATAAATTCCGCATGTGCGATGATAACTTCCGCACTTAGATCATTCTCCAGACGTCCATTTTTCATTATGCATGTCATTTCTCTTAGTTATATCATTTCATGCATGATGAATTATCTTCATAAGTTGAAGAGGATCTCCGCAAGTACAACCTGCCATGTGCATTTGCATTCCAAAAGCAAATTACTTATATGCACATCTTCAGGGGGAGCCCTTGCCACTTATGAAGACAATACCCTATTCTTTACAATTTCACATACTTTATCCCCGTTGAAAACTTCAACCAGTTTGTCATCAATCACCAAAAAGGGGGAGATTGTAAGTGCATATAGTGCCACCCCTAGTTGGTTTTGGAGTATTGACGACAAATTTGGTAGAGGACTAATGTGTTTGTGAGAATTGCAGGATAACATGTAGTGTCCCTCATTGATTCGGTTTACCTACCGGAGATGACCCTAAAATGTATGAAGACATTGGCGACAATGGTGGTATATGAAGATGTTCATATTGAAGACTATGACATGAGAAGACATTGAGTGAAGACTATGGAGCCTTGAAGACTGTGTTGTTTCGTTGTTTCCTTTTCTTCTTTGTTGAGTCATAGGAACCACCGTCTTCGTTAAGTGGGGTCCAAGTGAACAAAGTCGAAATGATCAAGTGATGCTCAACCCAAATCCTATGTCTTGACGAAGATAATGAGAGCAAATCTTATCCAGAGCTGGATGAGTCAGCTTTGCTTGTAGCCCAAGTAAAGTTGCCGTGTGTGTTTGAAATCTGACCGTTGGAACACGTGTCAGTTCCTTAGTGACCTAGGGTCATTTCGGATATATCAGGTCGGGTTGCCTAGTGGCTATAAATAGCCCACCCCCTACACCATAAATTGGTGGCTGCTCAAAGTTAGTGCACGACTTTTGTCGTTTGAGAGCAACCCACCTCGAAGCCTTTGAGAGAGAGAAAAATCCTTGCGAGGACAAAGCCCAAACACCCAGAGCCAAAGAGTGTTAGGCATCAGTGAAGTCTTTCTGTCTGCGTGACCTGAAGACTTATTACACTTGAGGACTGTGAATCCTCCAGCCGGTTAGGCGTCGCGCTCGAGCATCCAAGAGTCATTGTGGATCGCCGTGAGCGAAGTCTGTGAAGGTTTGGAAGTCTACCTCAAGACTTACGAGTGATTGGGCGAGGACTGTGTGTCCTTAGCTCAAGGGAATAAGGTGAAGACGCGGTCTTGAGTTGAATCTCAGCCTCCCTAACGGACGTCACAGCTTGTCACAACAAATGGAACTGGTCCAACAAATCCTGTGTCTTCAACAAGTGACTGGTTCTATCCTCTCCCTTCCCTTACTTAGTGTTTGTCTTCGTGAAGTCATTGCCTATTTGTCTTACCTGTTTGACTTCATTGCTTGACTACTATAGTTGGTTGGCTTCATACTATCTTCCATCCCGATCCTTACTACTAAGCTGCTATTAGTCTTGTACTTACATACTTGACTATGGTTTGCTTGTTGTAGTTTATCTTCCGCTGCATATCAATTAGGTCATTTCTATTGGTTATCTTCGAAACTTCCACGTTTTGAAGACTTTCATAAAAATCGCCTATTCACCCCCCTCTAGTCGATAACTAGCACTTTCAGCTGCACCATTCTCCAGTCTTCGCAAGGCTTGCAGAAGGCCACTCCCCACCTGTCAACTTTGAGATCAACGGCCACCAGTATAACAAGGGATACTACCTAGCTGATGGTATATATCCTAAGTGGTCAACTTTTGTGAAGGCAATCTCGAACCCCCAAGGTGAGAAGAGAAAGAGATTTTCTCAAAATGCAAGAGAGTGCTAGAAAGGATGTGGAACGTGCTTTTGGTGTGCTTCAATCCCGATGGGGTATCGTTCGAAACCCTGCACTGACATGGGATGAAGGGAATGTTTGAGAGGTGATGACTGCTTGTGTGATCATGCACAACATGATCGTCGAGGACGAGCGTGATAACAACATCTTCGACCAAGGATTTGATTTTCAAGGTGAAAATGTTGAGCCCCTGCATCAAGAATCGACAACGTTTGAACAGTTTGCCCAATTTCATTATGAACTGCGTGATTAGCACACTCATTTGGATCTTCAAAATGACTTGGTTGAGCACGTGTGGACTTACATTGGCAACCAGTAGATGTATTGGTTCTTATGTTCAATCGAGACAATTTCGATTTGGTTGTAAACTTATTTTATTAGAAACAATTTCAATTGAGTTGTAAAACTATTTTTATTTTCAGACAATTAATATTTGGACGTGCAAACTAGGTTTGAACATTGAATATGAAAGCATTTTTGGCCGTGGCGGACAAGATTGGGCCAAAGGATGCGTCTGTGCGTTGGGCACACGGCCACCGCATCCCAGGACAGGCCCGGACACGACCCCATTGCCCTACACAAACGGACAGAATCCGAGCAAAATGGACGTCGTTTGGGGTTCTGCGCTGGAATTGGCCTTAGGGGGTGTTTGTTTCCAGAGACTTTTTGATGTAGGGACTAGAAAAAGTCCCTCCTAGAGACTTTTTAACCAAACATGAGGGACTACTAGGGACTAAAATTTGCTTTTTGGGACTAAATAAAGAAGACTCTCAAGAAGAGTCTTTTTTGAAACTTTTTGGGACTTTTTCAACAATGCCCCTCCCTGCACTTATTGCCCCGCCGCCCCATGGTGTTGATTGGGGGTAACATGGTCTTTTACATGTCATTTAATAACCTCTAGGGAGGGACTAGAGACTTTTTAGTTCCTAGAAACAAACAGGAAAAGACTTTTTAGGGACTAGGGATTTTTTAGTTGGGACTAGAAAAAGTCCTATGACTTATGAACAAACAGGGCGTTAGTAGTACTCCCTTCATTTTTATTTAGTTCGCATATTAGCTTTCGTCAAAGTCAAGCTTTACAAACTTTAACCAAGTTTATAAACAAAAATATTAACATATACAATAACAAATCAACAACATTAGATTTATTGTTGATTGTACTTTCACATCATATAGATTTATTATGATAAATATTTATATTGTTTTTTATAAACTTGGTCAAACTTTATAAAGTTTGACTTCAGTCAACTCTAATATGCAGAGTAAATAAAAACAGAGGGAGTATTACTGTAAACCAGTCTTCCACCACTCCGCGTTACATTGATTAAGGATGATGGTACACTGACCCTTAATGGCGGCCTTTTAATAAGTGAAAGGAGCTTTTGGTTACGGCGAGCGCCGACGACGGCACGCACGGCCGCGGCTCCGGTCCGGTCACACACACGGCTTTCGAAGCGCCCTCACATTCCGCGCCGGCCGGCGGACCGCCGACCCTGCCTGCACGGATTCTGCCACGCGGGTTTGTTTAATCACGAACAACAACATCACAAGTTAGGTGGACACTGCTGACTACAAGTACTAGTGCTGTAGAGTACAAAGCACTCCCGAATAACGGAAAGCGTGCACGGCGACGACAAAGTTGAAAGTGAAAGTTGAGTGTCGTTGCTTTGTGCTTCCATGCCTCTATCCATCCATGCACGGTAAAGTTGTATTTTCTAAATAGGTTTGGTGGTTTACTGCATTGTGAATTGCATTATTGCTGTCAAGTTGCGAGGCTCAGAGCCAAGTGGACAAGGGGACGTGTTTTCTGACCTGGATTTGTTTAACTTACAGCACGGTGAGTTTTAAAATGTGGAGATAGATACCACAAGTTTCTTTAGAGAAAACATCCCTATCGAAATTCAGAACAACATTAGAACATGTTTCTGTCGTTGGTGAGATGTACGCGGTGATTTTGCCAATCTTGAAGCTCTATGATTCTAGACTCTGGTAGGCGTCATGTAAGTGTGTATTTATGTTGTATTTGGTGTTTCTACAATAAAAACTATTTTTAATTGTTTGAATTTATGAAAGTTTGTTGATTGAACATAAAAGTCGTTATTGTTTTTTTGGCAAGGAAAACGTAAAAAATGTTAATGCCCATGAGAAAACTTTGCGCTTCACGCAAGACCCTGGTTGTATTCAATCAAGTAAGGGCCATTGAACTCAAGAGACCATATTCGAACGTGGAGTACCTCCTAAATTGTGTGCTTGATCTTTTTAATTTCAGGGAGCACTTGATCCGGTAATGTCAAGTGGATTCAGGAGAGGGTGTGGAAGTCTTGGGAAATGGGACAGATGACAACATATCTAAAAAAAATTGTGAATGCATCTCCACAGTGTTGGATCATTTTTTAGGGTTCTTTGGTTTGCGTAACTCTGAAAGCATAGAAATAGAAGAAACACTAAGTATGATAGAAATGTTTGTGTAGGACCATTGTTATCGACCAGGGATGAATGGAAGATTTTAACAAGTTCTTCAAGTAGACGTAACACTTTGAGAAACTAAATAATAACATGATAGTGCTACAACAGTTTTGAGAAAATCTACAAGAAGAACTAGATAATCGAAAGGGCATGGAACAAAACTACCAAATAAGCAAAACATAGGAAAACAAGGTATCACAGAAACATAAGACAAACATTCTAAGTTGCGATAGAACCTAACAAGCTAGGCGGAGAAAAAATCTTCACAGACTAAGTAGAGTACAACACTTAATGAAAATCTCAGAGCAGAATAAAATGAAAGCGCTCAATAGTCTTTACAACAATCACAGAGAAGAAAGAACGGAAAGTTCTTTGAAACATCACGAGTGACTAAAATTAAAGTAGTGCAAACAAAAGATCTTGTTTATCGACGAAGACACAACGATGTGTTTACCCCAGTCCAAACAGTTGGCACAGTTCTACGGCTGGTTTGAAGAGGTTGAGCCACAGTTCCGAAGACACACAAGTTTTCGTCTTGTTCTCCTCGGGTAAGTTTCTCCGAACTCACCTAATCACGCGTGGTAGATCATGCAGTGATCTACGAACCGATACAAACTTGTTCTTCAGTGAATCCACACATTGGATGCTCTTGAACAATGCCTAACCGTCTAGAAGATACATTGTCCTCATGAGTAATGGGTCCAAGTTAGTCCTTGATCAAGTTCTTCGTTGATGCTCAATCACAGTCACTTAAGTCTATGTGGTTTTTCCTCACTCAAATCCGTGGGAGGGAAGGTTGTTGATAACACACAAATGTGGGGATCACAACAATCTTCAATGGGTATAAACCCAAATTTATAGATTTGACATAAAGAGAGGCAGAGAATATTTACAAGCTTTAGTAGCTGAGTTGTCAATTCAACTGCACCTGAAACAAATACTCCCTCTGTTCCTAAATATTTGTCTTTCTAGATATTTCAAATGGACTACCACATACGAATGTATATAGACATATTTTAGAGTGTAGATTCACTCATTTTTCTCCGTATGTAGTCACTTGTTGAAATATCTAAAAAGACAAATATTTAGGAACGGAGGGAGTACTTGCTTGTGGAAATTATTAGTACAATGATGATATGGTGAATGAAGTTTGTATGTAGCAACACAGTAAAACAACAACAAAAATACTCCGCTGTTGCCAAGTACAAGTATCTTAAATAGAGCAAGCAGTAGCGTGAAACATAGGAATGGGGCGGGTATTCGGACGTTTGCATGGATGAAACCAATTATGTAAAAGCAATTAACGATGATACAATTACTAGATCATGGTCCCGAATTATTGTAGGCATGTATTTCATATTTAGAGAGACATAATTATTTCAAAGAACTTACCCCTCACCGGTAATCCAAACCCCTTGCCTCGGGGTCCTAATTGGAAACTAAGTGTTATTAAGGTGACTTTGCGGTTCAACCTAATAATGCATTAGCACTTTGTGAGTACATGTAATCCTTAAGTTTATAATTATCTCATTGATATCCCGGCATGTCCCTCACAAGGTCTCCAGATCAAAACTATAACATGTGCATATGGCTTGCAGGTACAATCATGTACAAAAATATATCAAAGACATAAATGGTTCATACCTGAAATCATATTATTCAGACCCTAGTAACAAACATGAGCATATTAAAGTCATGGCAACACATGTTGGGGAACATAATACAAAAACTTTCTTTTTACCGCGCGCACGTACACTACATAGAAAAACACTTCTGTGATGATACATGTTTGTCATAGTAGTCCACGATTTTTGTCACGCATGTACATCCATGATGATTTTATGACAGAAAGAAGATATTCATACCTATGTTGTCGTAGAAGTGTGACATGACAATACTCAAATTATCATCATAGAAGTGTCCACTTCCATGACGATAAATTGTGCGTCATGGAAGTGCTTTCGTCAAGGGTAACCGACACGTGGCATCCACCGTAACGGGTCGCTGTTAAGCTATCGGGTCCGGTTTTGTATCCGATATCGTTAACAGCCGCGACGAATGGCGATTTTTCACGTGTAAAATTCTCATTGGCCGAAGGAAACACATGTCGGCTCTGTGTTGGGACAGATGTCATCCATCCAATGGACGAGGCACGCCTATAGGACGTCGACACACGGCATGGCCCAACACTGGCCCATTTATGTTATAAAGGCCGGCCCGTTTGACTTGGTCAAAATTTACCGGGCCGGCCCATGGAAAGCCTGTTAACGGCCTGTTCGCACATAGCCCATTTATGGCCTGGTAACTCAGGGCCTGTTATGGACTTTTGGAATTCAGCCCAGTAGCCCATTATGCCCTTTCAATCCAGCCCTTTCAGAATATAATCCCGGCCCATTGTCAATTTTGGCCCATGTGTGGCCCATGACGTCTTTTGGTCCATATGAAGCCTTTCGTATCTTTGGGCACTTTAACGGCCCGTGGTGACTCTGGTCCATAATAAACAGTAAATTGCTTTATACCCAATAAAGGCCCATGATTCAGTTGGGCCATTTTCAGCCCATATTATCTTTCGGCCTTCTAAGGCCCATATATTCTTGGTCTCATTATCGGCCCTCGATTACTTATGGTCCGTTACTGGCATGTTCAACTAATGGGCCAAATTCAGCCCGTGGTTACAGTTGGCCCGTCTGTGGCCTGTTAACCCTTTGGGCCTTATTCATCCCGTCATCTATTACGGCCCATTAATGACCCGTTATGCCTGTCGATATAATTAAGCATGTGTTGTCTTACGGAATGTTAACATCCCATTATGGCATGAGCCCATTAATAGATGGTTACTATTCTGGCCCGTTTACGACCCATAACGCATTCTGACTTTGGTCCATGATCAGTAGGGCCCATGGATCCTACGGCCGAAAGAGGCCCATGGATCGTAAGGCCTGTAGGAGGACTGTGGATCCTACAGGCCGTAGGAGGACCATGGATCCTACGACCCATAGGAGGGCCCTGGATACAACGGCCCGTAGGAGGGGCCAGGTTACAATGGACCATATGTGGACCATTGTTATTGCGGCCACTAGGAAACCGAGGAAAAAAATTGTAGCACTACATGATGGAAATATGCCCTAGAGGCAATGATAAAGTTGTTATTATTATATTTCCTTATTCATGATAAAATTTATTATTCATGCTAGAATTGTATCGATCAGAAACTTAAATACATGTGTGGATACATAAACAAATATCGTGTCCCTAGTGAGCCTCTACTTACTAGCTCGTTGATCAAAGATGGTTAAGGTTTCCTAACCATAGACATGTGTTGTCATTTGATAACGGGATAACATCACTAGGATAATGATGTGATGGACAAGACCCATCCGTTAGCTTAGCATATGATCGTTCAGTTTATTGCTACTGCTTTCTTAATGTCAAATACATGTTCCTTCGACCATGAGATCATGCAACTCCTGGATACCAGAGGAATACCTTGTGTGCTATCAAACGTCACAACGTAATTGAGTGATTATAAAGATGCTCTATATGTATCTCCGATGGTATCTATTGAGTTGGCATGGATCGAGATTGGGATTTGTCACTCCGAGTATCGGAGAGGTATCTCTGGGCCCTCTCGGTAATACACATCACAATAAGCTTCCGAGAAAAATGACTAAGGAGTTAGTTATGAGATGATGTATTACAGAACGAGTAAAGAGACTTGCCGGTAACGAGATTGAACTAGGTATAGAGATACCGACGATCGAATCTCGGGCAAGTAACATACCGACAGGCAAAGGGAATTACGTACGTTGTCATAACGGTTCGACCGACAAAGATCTTCGTAGAATATGTAGGAACCAGTATGGGCATCCAGGTTTCGCTATTGGTTATTGACCGGAGAGGTGTCTCGGTCATGTCTACATAGTTCTCGAACCCGTAGGGTCCGCACGCTTAACGTTCGTTGATGATATAGTGTTATATGAGTTATAAGATTTGGTGACCGAATGTTATTCGTAGTCCCGGATGAGATCACAGACATGACGAGGAGCTTCGGAGGTAAAGATCGATATATAGGATGATGATATTTGGACACCGGAAGAGTTTCGGGAGGTACCAGGTAGTCATCGGATCACGGAAGGGGTTCCGGGAAGCCCCGGGAGGCTATATGGGCTTAATGGGCCAAAAGGGGGAACACACCAGCCCACAAGGGGCTGGTGCGCCCCTCTATTTGGTCGTCGGACCTAGGGGAAGGAAAGGGGGAGGGTTGGCCCCTCCTGCCTTTCCCTCCTCATGAGAGAAAGGAAAGGGCAGCGCCACCTCCCCCTGCCTTCCTCACGCGCACAAACAAGGAAAGGGGGGAGGGGGCGGCCAAGGGCAGGAGCCCAAGGGGGGTTCGGCCACCCTTGGGGCGCCTCCTGGCTGCCTTCCCTCCCCCACCTATATATATGTGGGAGGGGGTGCCACACAAGGACCACGACAATCTCTTAGCCGTGTGCGGTGATACGTCTCCGTCATATCTACTTTTCCAAACACTTTTGCCCTTCTTTTGGACTCTAACTTGCATGATTTGAATGGAACTAACCCGGACTGACGCTGTTTTCAGCAGAATTGTCATGGTGTTATTTATGTGCAGAAACAAAAGTTCTCGGAATGACCTGAAACTCCACGGAACTTATTTTTGGAAAATATTAAAAATAATGGAAGAAGAATCCACGTCAGGGGGGCCTCCACCTGTCCACGAGGGTGGGGGGGGGGGCGCCTGCCCCCTGGGCGCGCCACCTGCCTCGTGGGTCCCCTGACGCTCCACCGACCTCAACTCCAACTCCATATATTCGTGTTCGGGGAGAAAAAAATCAGAGAGAAGGATTCATCGCGTTTTACGATACGGAGCCGCCGCCAAGCCCTAAACTCTCTCAGGAAGGCTGATCTGGAGTCCGTTTGGGGCTCCGAAGAGGGGAATCCATCGCCGTCATCATCATCAACCATCCTCCATCACCAATTTCATGATGCTCACCGTCGTGCGTGAGTAATTCCATCGTAGGCTTGCTGGACAGTGATGGGTTGGATGAGATTTATCATGTAATCGAGTTAGTTTTGTTAGGGTTTGATCCCTAGTATCCACTATGTTCTGAGATTGATGTTGCTATGACTTTTCTATGCTTAATGCTTGTTACTAGGGCCCGAGTGCCATGATTTCAGATCTGAACCTATTATGTTTTCATGAATATATGTGAGTTCTTGATCCTATCTTGCAAGTCTATAGTCACCTACTATGTGTTATGATCCGACAACCCCGAAGTGACAATAATCAGGACCACTCCCGGTGATGACCGTAGTTTGAGGAGTTCATGTATTCACTAGGTGTTAATGCTTTGGTCCGGTACTCTATTAAAAGGAGGCCTTAATATCCCTTAGTTTCCGTTAGGACCTCGCTGCCATGGGAGGGTAGGACAAAAGATGTCATGCAAGTTTTTTCCTTAAGCATGTATGACTATATTCGGAATACATGCCTACATTATATTGATGAATTGGAGCTAGTTCTGTGTCACCCTATGTTATGACTGTTACATGATGAACCACATCCGGCATAATTCTCCATCACCGATCCAATTCCTACGAGCTTTTCACATATTGTTTTCCGCTTATTTACTTTTCCGTTGCTACTGTTACAATCACTACAAAACCCAAAAATATTACTTTGCTACCGTTACCGTTACTATCATATTACTTTGCTACTAAATACTTTGCTACATATACTAAGTTATCCAGGTGTGGTTGAGTTGACAACTCAACTGCGAATACTTGAGAATATTCTTTGGCTCCCCTTGTGTCGAATCAATAAATTTGGGTTGAATACTCTACCCTCAAAAACTGTTGCTATCCCCTATACTTGTGGGTTATCAAGACTATTTTCTGGCGCCGTTGCCGGGGAGCATAGCTCTATTCTTTGAGGCACTTGGGATTTATATCTGCTGGTCACTATGAGGAACTTGAAAGAAGAAAAAACAAAAAAATATCCCTCAACTAAGAGGGGAGGTAAGGAACTGCCATCTAGCTCTGCACTTGATTCACCTTCTGTTTTGAGTAAGCTTGCGACACCTAAACCTACTTCTGCTATTAATTCTGATATGTCGCATGTTATTGATGATGCCACTTCTGCTATGCATGATACTTATGATGAAACTACTTCTATGCTTGATACTACTGTGCCACTTGGTGAATTTCTTGATGAACAACTTGCTAGGGCTAGAGAGAATGAAATTACTGAAACTGATAATATTAATGAAAGTGATGATGAAGGCTCTCTCCCTAATAAATATGAATTACCTATTGTTCCCGAGGGTTATGTTTTGGAGGAAGAAGCTACTAGAGCTATTTTAGCCTGCAATGATAGATATGATCTTAAGAAGTTATTAGCTAAATGGAAGCAGCAATCTCTTAATGCTAGAATGAAACCTGGCCCTGATTTTGCTACTTCACCTATCTGTGTTACTGATAAGGATTATGAATTCTCAGTTGATCCTGATATAATTACTTTGGTTGAATCTGATCCTTTTTATGGCTATGAATCTGAAACTGTTGTGGCACATCTTACTAAATTAAATGATATAGCCACCCTGTTCACTAATGATGAGAGAACTTGCTACTTTTATATCCTTAAAATATTTCCATTCTCATTAAAGGGTGATGCTAAGATATGGTTTAATTCTCTTGATCCTGGTTGTGTGCGTAGTCCCCAGGATATGATTTATTACTTCTCTGCTAAATATTTCCCTGCTCATAAGAAACAAGCTGCTTTAAGGGATATATATAATTTTGTGCAAATTGAAGAAGAGAGTCTACCACAAGCTTGGGGGAGGCTTCTCCAATTACTTATCCTCTTAAGAAAAATGAAATACTTGATATCTTTTATAATGGACTAACCGATGCTTCCAGAGATTACCTGGATAGTTGTGCTGGTTCTGTTTTCAGGGAAAGAACACCGGATGAAGCTGAAATTTTATTGAATAATATGTTGACAAATGAAAATAATTGGACACTTCCTGAGCCAATTCCTGAGCCTATTCCTAAACCAACTCCGAAGAAAAGGGGTGTTCTATTTCTCAGTCTTGAAGATATGCAAGAGGCAAAAAATCTATGAAAGAAAAAGGTATTAAAGATGAAGATGTTAAGAATTTACCTCCTATTGAAGAAATACATGGTCTTAATTTACCGCCTGTTGAAGAAATATATGATCTTAATCCATTGCCTATTGAAGAAACTCATGGTCTTGATAACCCGACACAGGTAGTAAAGGTAAATTCTCTCTATAGATATGATAAAGCTGAGATCCCTCCTATTAAGTTTGCTAGCCAATGTTTGGATGAGTTTGATAACTTTATGGTTAAGCAAGAAGATTTTAATGCTTATTTTGGTAGACAATTAAAACAAAATGCTTATATGATTGAACACTTGGGTGATTATATGTCTAGAGTTAAAGGTGAACTTAAACTCATTAGTAAACATGCTTCTATGGTTACTGATACGTCTCCAACGTATCTATAATTTTTGATTGTTCCATGCTATTATATTATCTGTTTTGGATGTTTATGGGCTTTATTATGCACTTTTATATTATTTTTGGGACTAACCTATTAACCCAGAGCCCAGTGCCAGTTCCTGTTTTTTCCCTTGTTTCAGTGTTTCGAACAAAAGGAATATCAAACAGAGTCGAAACGGAATGAAACCTTCTGAAGAAGTTATTTTTGGAAAAAGCAATCCGGGGGACTTGGAGTGCACGTCAGGAAAGCAATGAGGGAGGCACGAGGCAGGGGGGCGGGCCCACCCCCTGGGCGCGCCCTCCACCCTCGTGGCTCCCCTGGCGTATTTCTTCCGCCTATATATATCCATATACCCTAAAACCATCGAGGAACAGATTAGATCGGGAGTTCCGCCGCAAGCCTCTCAGAGCACCAAAACCAATCGGGACCTGTTAAGCACTCCTGCCGGAGGGATCCCTCACCGTGGCGATCTTCATCATCCGGCGCTCTCCATGACGAGGAGGAGTAGTTCACCCTCGGGGCTGAGGGTATGTGAGGGAGTCCCGGACTAGAAGTCTCGATAGCGGACTATCGTCACGGCCGTACTCCAAGACTATGAAGATACAAGATTGAAGACTTCGTCCGTGTCCGGATGGGACTTTCCTTGGCGTGGAAGGCAAGCTTGGCGATCTGGATATGTAGATCTCCTACCATTGTAACCGACTCGTGTAACCCTAACCTATCCGGTGTCTATATAAAGCGGAGGGTTTTAGTCCGTAGGGGCGAACAATAATCATACCATAGGCTAGCTTCTAGGGTTTAGCCTCCTTGATCTCGTGGTAGATCTACTCTTGTACTACCCATATCATCAATATTATCAAGCGGGAGTAGGGTATTACCTCCATCGAGAGGGCCCAACCTGGGTAAAACATCGTGTCCTTTGTCTCCTGTTACCATCCGCCTAAACGCACAGTTCGGGACCCCTACCGAGATCCGCGGTTTTGACACCGACATTGGTGCTTTCATTGAGAGTTCCTCTGTGTCGTCACCGATAGGCCCGATGGCTCCTTCAATCATCAACAACGACGCGGTCGGGTGAGACTTTTCTCCCGGACAGATCTTCAGATTCGACGGCTTTGCATTGTGGCCAATTAAGCAGGCCATCCGGAGCAGATCGAAGCTACACCCCGCCATCGGTCAGATTTGGAAGTTTGAACTATACGGCCGATATCCGCAGAGACTTGATCTTCGACGGATTCGAGCCGCAGCCAAGCGTGCCGCACTGTCTTGATGGGCATGATCTAGCTCTGCAGCCGAACAGTGCCCTGGAGGCCGCACCATCATCCACTCCGACCCTTAATCCGGAGCCGGATTCCCCGATCGAGGACGAGTGGTTGGACACCGCCTCAGGGGCTACGATCTCTACGGCGATTGAGCCGAACTCCATCCCTGTCCTTTGCGAAGACCTTGACTCCAGGGTGCCGGACTCCTCTCGAGACTCCGAACCCTCCGCGCCCCTGCCAATCGAATCCGATTGGGCGCCGATCATGGAGTTCACTTCCGCGGACATCTTTCAGCACTCGCCCTTTGGCGACATCCTGAATTCACTAAAGTCTCTCTCTTTATCCGGAGAGCCCTGGCCGGACTACGAATAGGAAGGTTGGGATGCGGACGACGAAGAAATTCAACACCCACCCACCACCCACTTTGTAGCCACTGTCGATGATTTAACCGACATGCTAGACTTTGACTCCGAAGACATCGACTGTATGGACGACGATACGGAGATTTACCAAGACCAGCGCCTACGAGGCACCTTTGAAGGCCACCTCGTCATACGGCATATACATGGTGGATATCCCAAAAGATGGGAACAGCGATGGAACAACGGAGGATGACCCTCAAAAAACAACCGAAGCCCGGCGGCGTGGCGCCGCTCTAAATCCCGCCACAGCAAAAATGGTGATTCTGGTACGGGAGATAATAACACCCCAGACAGTACCGAAGACAACCCCCTCCAGCAGGACTCAGCGCAGGAGAAGGGAGAAGCAAGTCCGCACGACAGTGCGGCAGAAAGAGAGGTCGAGGACGATAATTACGCGCCTCCCTCCGAAGATGAGGCAAGCCTCGACGACGACGAATTTGTCGTGCCTGAGGATCCCGCCGAACATGTGCATTTCAAACGCAGGCTTATAGCCACGGCAAGCAGCCTCAAGAAAAAGCAGCAATAGCTTAGAGCTGACCAAGACCTGCTAGTTGACAGATGGACTGAAGTCCTTGCAGCCGAAGAGTATGAACTCGAACGCCCCTCCAAAAGCTACCCCAAACGCAGGCCGTTGCCTTGATCAGAGGAGGAAGCACCCAAGTCAGCAGCGCACGACATGGCAGACTGGCCACCCCGTGGCTGCGATAGAGAAGCCTCTCGGCCCTCCGCTCAAGCCACACCCCGACGCCGCTCAAAAAGTACCAAGGCACGGGAAAACGCGCCGGACTTGCGAGATATATTGGAGGATAAGGCAAAACTTACAAGATCGATCTACGGATCGCGTGGGCCAACGACGGGATGATTACCGTCGCTACTGGATACAACAAACCCGGCGGGCGAACACGATGACAAAGCTCATATGAGCTACGTCGTGATATAGCCCAATCTGAGGCGCCAAGACACCCACTATGCTTCACGGATGAAGTAATGGATCATCAAATCCACGAGGGCTTCAAACCTGTAAACATCGAATCATACGATGGTACCACAGATCCTGCGGTCTGGATCAATGACTATCTCCTCCATATCCACATGGCCCGCGGTGATGATCTACACGCCATCAAATACCTCCCACTCAAGCTTAAAGGACCAACTCGGCATTGGCTCAACAGCTTGCCAACAGAGTCAATTGGTTGTTGGGAGGACCTGGAAGCCGCATACCTTGATAACTTCCAGGGCACATATGTGCGACCACCAGACGCCGATGACCTTAGCCACATAATCCAGCAGCGGAAGAATCGGCGGACAATTCGGACACGGTTCCTAACAAAGAAAAATCAAATCGTTGATCGTCCGGATGCGAGGCCCTTGCAGCCTTCAAACATAACATCCGCAGCGAGCGGCTTGCCCGGCACCTAGGACAGAAAAGCCAAAATCCATGGCAGCCCTCACAACACTCATGACCCGCTTTTGTGCGGGAGAGGACAACTGGCTAGCTCGAAGCAACAACTTGGCCAAACATCCCGATAGTTCAGATACCAAGGACAACAATGGCAGGTCGCGTCGCAACAAGAACAAGCGCCGCGCGTGCGGCGATATCATCAAGATCTGACCGTCAATGCGGATTCAGAGGCTCTAAACCCGGTCAGCGGAAGAAGCCATTCAAATAAATACCGGGCCCGTCCAACTTGGACCGAATACTCGATCGCTTGCGGATACATGGCACCCCGAAAAACCAGCCAATCACACCAACAGGACTGTTGGGTGTTCAACAAAGAGGCAAGTTAAGTGCGAACTCAATGACAAGGGACTGCATAGCGATGGCGTGGAAGAGCCCCGCCACCGAACAATAGAGGATGAAGGGTTTTCCCACGCAAGTGCGGACGGTGAACATGATATACGCAACCCACATACCCAAAAGGGAGCGGAAGCGTGCACTAAGGGGCGTATATGCGATGGAGCGATCGCCCAAGTTCAACCCATAGTCTTCCTACCCGATCACCTTGATCGAAGGACCACCCACTAGCATCCGTCACGGCGGTTTCGCCGCATTGGTTCTTGACACAATTATCGACGGATTTCACCTAACGAGTCCCGATGGATGGGCGGCAGCAGCTGAACCTGCTTTATCGGGATACGGTCGCAAAATGGGCATAGACCCTCAAGGATTAAACCTACAAAGACGACCTTTAAAGGCGTCATACCGGGTGTAGAGGTCAGTTGTACGGGCTCGGTTACTCTCGAAGTGGTCTTTGGATCCCCGGATAACTTCCGAAGCGAAGAGTTAATCTTCGACATCGTCCCATTCCGCAGCGGCTATCATGCACTGCTCGGACGAACCGCATTTGCAAAGTTCAATGCGGTGCCGCACTACGCATACCTCAAGCTCAAGATGCCAGGCCCTCGAGGAGTAATCACGGTCAATGGAAACACCGAACGCTCTCTCCGAACGGAGAAGTACACGACGGCCCTCGCGGCGGAGGTACAAAGCAGCCTCTCACAGCAACTCTCGAATCCGGCCATTAAGCGTCCGGACACTATCAAGCGCGCCCGGAGTAACCTACAACAAGACCGCCTGGCACGATTCAAGCACGCGTAGCAATCCGGCCCCAACCCCAGCCCTCGCGAAATTGCGAAACTAGTGTTACGCGTACATAATTACGCTCTGGAGATACCATGGGCATATGGGGAGGGGCAAGACCACGGCACGCCAAGAATGCGGCTCGACCGCACTAGGGGCTCCCGATTGTGTCATTCTTTTCCTTTTTCCTTTTTCTTACTTACAGGACTCCGTCTTTCAGAAGTCCTGTCCGGCACTAGTATCGCCGAACCCACGATGCAACAGCCAGGGAAGCAGAAAGCCACGTCAAGTGTTCAAGTGGTCTCTATTACGAGCATTATACCTGTCTTACATACAATACCGCAGCTTACCCCTGGAGGAGGACATGTTAGATAGTCCCATCCCTTGCTTATCGCACTATTTGTATCGTTCTGCTTTCATTGCAGTACCTTTTTGAATAAACAATACATGGCTCTTGCTTATTATTGCTCTACTTACTTTATCTATACATATGTTCATTTCATGACATGCTGCAACCGTACACTTTAGTGCGGCCAATACACCGAGGGCTTAAGTATCCCAAAATTATGGTGTGATAAGTCCAACACTTTCACAAGTCGGCACCCGAACTTATAGCATTATATGAATCGGCTCGAATCATGTCTTGGGTCAATAGTTGGGTTTGCCCGCTCCGTGTTTTGGTACCTTACGTTCCGTTATATCGGCTAAGGTAGCACCGGAGAACCATCGCGATTGTGCCCAGCTTGATCTGGGTCGAGCAGCTCGATGGAAAAGCTAAAACTGACCGTCATGATAGGGCGAGAGCAGGTCGCTGTTCGAGAGGTTTTTTCGGTCCCTAAAGACTTATGCCGCTTAGAGCGAGGAACCGAATTGTCCGGCCAAGGCGTGGATATCGCCCGAACTCGGTCTTCGAATACTAGGGGCTTCGCCAAATTTAAAATTATAGAATTCTATGGCTAAGTGAGAGTGTTCAAGCATTATAAGTCCGGTTGTCTTGTTTGTTGTGTTGGCGCCTCCTAGATGGACCCAAAATGGGAACAAGAGTGCTCAAGTTTATCTCGAACACCCCAAAGACTTTCGTGGCATGGGGGCTGAAATAACGACTTGCCATCTCTCAAATTTGATAAACGGCCGCACAGAAGGTAATATTTTAAATTAACAAGCGTTGCTTAGCGCATATGAACAAGTTTTCAGCGCACAGGATAACAAATGCGAGTCTATTCAAAAATTACATCTTTGGAGCACTCATCCGCTATTCGGCAGGCACCCTTCAGGAGGCCCTCATAGTACATTTCGGGCGTGCGATGCTCCTTGCCCTTCGGTGGCCCGTCCGTCACAAGCTTCTCCGCATCCAGCTTGCCCCAGTGCACTTTAGCACGGGCAAGGGCCCGACGGACACCTTCAATGCAGACGGAGCGCTTGATGACGTCAATCCGTGGACAGGCGTCCACCAGCCGCTGCACCAAGCCGAAGTAGCTCCCAGGCATGGCTTCCAATGGCCACAGCCATGCTATCAGGCCCTTCATGGCCTGTTCGACGACCTTGTGGAGCTCGACCAGCTGCTTCAGCTGATCGCTCAGGGGCACCGGATGTTCGGCCTCAGCATACTGAGACCAGAACACCTTTTCCGTCGAGCTCCCCTCCTTGGCGCGGTAGAATGCGGCAGCATCAGACACACTACGGGGCAAATCTGCGAATGCTCCTGGAGAGCTCCGAATCCGGGTAAGTAATAGGTAATTCACTTTCACATGCTTGCTTTGCATAAAGAATGCCTTACCCGCCGCTATCTTCTTTGACGACTCAATTTCTTGGAGGGCTTTTTGGGCCTCGGCCTTAGCAGCTTTGGCACTCTCAAGAGCCGAGGCGAGCTCGGACTCTCGAGTCTTGAGTCACGCTCAAACTCTCGTGTTTTCCACGATAGCTTGGAGCTCTTGCCGTATTTAGCCAGCTCGCCTCCCCTTCTCTCGCTCGGTGCGTTCATAGCCGCTTTGTTTTCGACCACGGACACGCTTCCTTCGTGGTCGCCACCTCGTTCGTGGCCCCTGCAATACCCATGTTATCCCTGTTATCTTTTGCAACCGAAACCTTTCTATATGTTATTTCTTTAATAAGGTACTACGTACCTTCCTTGTCCTCGAGCTACTTCTTGGCTTGGCCGAGCTCATTCTCGGACCGCTCGAGGCTTTGCTTTAACGCATCGACCTCCACAGTCAGTGCGGCAGAGGTCAGCAGCGCAACCTGCATTCCCATATTGACATACTTATGTTAGACTCCTGCGTATATCTTTTTGGATCCTTAGTCCGGCTTTTCTTTCCGAACACCGAACTAAGAATCAGGGGCAACTGTCAATGCGGTAATATTTTTACATATTCTAAACTTACCTCAAAGCCAGTTAGGAGGCTGGTACAGGCTTCGGTCAGCCTGCTCTTGGCGGACTGAACTGTCCGAATCACCGCACTCATAACACTGCGGTGCTCCTCCTCGATGGAGGCGCCGTTGAGCGCCTCCAGTAAGCTATCCGGTGCCTCCGGTTGGACGGAGGACAACGCGTCTTACCCTTCTTGCGAAGGGACCGCTTGCTGGACTCCGGAACCGCTGAAGGTTCCGACATGGAGTCCGGACAAGGGTCGGGCTTAGAGCCCCTGGGGGTCTTGCCCCCACGCGCTTGGAGTCCGGGAGGTTGCCTTGTGGCACCTCCTGCGCCACCTCCTCTGGACCAAGCCCCCCTTGGGGCCCCACCGCGGCGTCGTCCGCAGTGTGAGGCGAGGAGGCGGTCGGAAGCGAAGTACTCTCCATTTCCGACGAACCCAGGGACCCGGTCGATGAATCGGCGAAATCGCCCTTGGGCGGTGTCGGTGTCAAAACCGGCGGATCTCGGGTAGGGGGTCCCGTGTTGGGGAATGTAGTAATTTCAAAAATTTTCCTACGATCACGCAAGACCATGGTGATGGCATAGCAACGAGAGGGGAGAGTGTCCGTCCACGTACCCTCGTAGACCGAAAGCGAAGCGTTATAACAACGCTGTTGATGTAGTCGTGCGTCTTCACGATCCGACCGATCCAAGCACCGAGCGTCACGGCACCTCCGAGTTCTGCACACGTTCAGCTCGATGGCGATCCCGGACTCCGATCCAGCAAAGTGTCGGGGATGAGTTCCGTCGACCGACGGCGTGGTGGCGATGTTGATGCTCCACCGACGCAGGGCTTCGCCTAAGCTCCGCGACGATATGACTTCTCCGGCGCGGGCTTCGCCTAAGCTCATGACGATATGACGAAGTGGAATATGGTGGAAGGGGCACAGACACGGCTAAGGAAAGATCCGTAGATCAACTTGTGTGTCATGGGGTGTCCCCTGCCCCAGATATAAAGGAGCCAAGGGGTGCGGCCAGCCTTGGGAGGCGCTGGAGGAGTCCTACTCCCACCGGAGTAGGACTCCCCCTCTCTAGTTGGATTAGGATTGGAGGAGGGGAAGAGGGAAGAGCGCGCCCCCTCTCCTTGTCCTATTCGGACTAGAGGGGAGAGGGGGGCGTGCAGCCCACCTGGCCGGCCCTTCCTCTTCTCTCTTATGGCCCATTAAGGCCCATAGACCTCCCGGGGGGTTCCGGTAACCTCCCGGTACTCCGGTAAATTCCCAAATTCACTCGGAACACTTCCGATGTCCAAATGTAGGCTTCAATATATCAATCTTTATGTCTCGACCATTTCGAGACTCCTCGTCATGTCCGTGATCACATCCGGGACTCGAACAACCTTGATGCATCAATACTTATAAACTCATAATGAACTGTCATCGAAGCGTTAAGCGTGCGGACCCTACGGGTTCGAGAACTATGTAGACATGACCTAGAACCATTCTCGGTCAATAACCAATAGCGGAACCTGGATGCCCATATTGGTTCCTACATATTCTCTGAAGATCTTTATCGGTCAAACCGCATAACGACATCGTTGTTCCCTTTGTCATCGGTATGTTACTTACCCGAGATTCGATCGTCGGTATCAATACCTAGTTCAATCTCGTTACGGTAAATCTCTTTACTCGTTCCGTAATACATCATCTTACAACTAACTCATTAGTTGTAATGCTTGCAAGGCTTAAGTGATGTGTATTACCGAGAAGGCCTAGAATACCTCTCCGACAATCGGAGTGACAAAACCTAATCTCGAAATCGCCAACCCAACAAGTACCTTTGGAGACACCTGTAGTACTCCTTTATAATCACCCGATTCGTTGTGGCGTTTGGTAGTACCAAAGTGTTCCTCCGTAAACGGAGTTGCATAATCTCATAGTTATAGGAACATGTATGGGTCATGAAGAAAGCATTAACATACTAAGCGATCAAGTGTTAAGCTAACGGAATGGGTCATGTCAATCAGATCATTCAACTAATGATGTGACCTTGTTAATCAAATAACAACTCCTTGTTCATGGTTAGGAAACATAACCATCTTTGATTAACAAGCTAGTCAAGTAGAGGCATACTAGTGACATACTGTTTGTCTATATATTCACACATGTATTATGTTTCCGGTTAATACAATTCTAGCATGAATAATAAACATTTATCATGGTATAAGGAAATAAATAATAACTTTATTATTGCCTCTAGGGCATATTTCCTTCATCCCGAACTGTGCGTCTAGGCAGATGGTAACAGGAGACAAGGGACACGATGTTTTTACCCAGGTTCGGGCCCTCTCGATGGAGGTAATACCCTACTCCTGCTTGATTAATATTGATGATATGGGTAGTACAAGAGTAGATCTACCACGAGATCAAGGAGGCTAAACCCTAGAAGCTAGCCTATGGTGTTATTGTTGTTAGTCCTCGGACTAAAACCCTCCGGTTTATATAGACACGGATAGGTTAGGGTTACATGAGTCGGTTACAATGGTAGGAGATCTACATATCCGTATCACCAAGCTTGCCTTCCACGCCAAGGAAAGTCCCATCCGGACATGGGACGAAGTCTTCAATCTTGTATCTTCATAGTCTTGGAGTTCGGTCGTGATGATAGTTCGGCTATCCGGACACCCCCTAGTCCAGGACTCCCTCAGTAGCCCCTGAACCAGGCTTTAATGACGATGAGTCCGGCGCACATATTGTCTTCGGCATTGCAAGGCGGGTTCCTCCTCCGAATACTTCATATAAGGTTTTGAACACAAGGACGGTGTCCGCTCGCAAAACAAGTTCCACATACCACCGTAGAGAATAACTTTTGCACAGATCTGCGGCGTATTCAGCGGTGACATCACACCACGGCCAGGCCTTTATATGAATCGTTTTACCGTTCCACCTTAGCGCGTTTAGCGGCGGTTTCCTTGGCACGTCTTATCAAAGCATAGATCGTGCCCCTTATTCCGGATTCTCATCAATACAGACGTGGGTAACCCATCCGCGCCATTGATTACGGCGCTTGGGAGATAAGTGAGTTTTACCAGGCTGGTGGGGGACGCATAGCTTCCTCCGTCCATATAAGGGGATAAGGATCCACCTTTTCACCTACGCCTTCTTCCTCCTTTGCTCATCCATTTCCGCGCACTCGAGCTCTAGCGCCCAAGTCCGCACCTTCCTCCTCAATCTTCTCCAACCATGTCAGGAGCGGGAGGCAGATGGATGGCCTCCTCCGTCGACGTTGGCCAATCTTCCTCATCGTCGTCGACGTTGGCGGAGAAGTCCGGAGGAAGGGTTCTTCCCTTCTTGGACCCTCAGGCCTCCCCAGTTGGGGCGGCCTTCCTTTTCCTCTCCTCCCCTGCTGGGGGAGAAGCTACTTCTTCCTCCTCCTCGTCTTCAGGAGAAGATTCTGCTTCAGAATCTGACAGCACCTGGCGTCGGGAGCTCCTTCGAGTTCCCGTGGCCTCCTTCTTGGCCTTCTTCTCCGACACCACATGGGGTACCGGAGCCAGCAGCCCCGTCAATCGGGCGTCCGCTAGGTCTTTTGGCAAAGGAGCCGGACAGTTAATCTGTCCGGACGTCTTCAGCCAGTCCTGTCAAAGATTAGGGAGTTTTTAGATCCCACATAGAGTCAATCTATGAAAAAAGAGTCCCATAAAGGGTAAAATAACTTACCTCGCCGGCTTGACGCCGCGAGCTGTATCCGCGATCTTTGTTGGTGGATGCGGGGGCTTCGGCGCCCTTGAACAACACCTTCCAGGCATCTTCGTACGTAGTGTCCAAGAGCCGGCTCAAGGTTCGGTGCTGTGCCGGATCGAACTCCCACAAATTGAAGGCCCGTTGTTGGCATGGGAGAATCCGGCGGATGAGCATCACCTGGATTACGTCGACAAGCCTGAGATTCTTGTCCACCAGGTTTCGGACGCATGTTTGGAGTCCGGATAGCTCGTTCGAATTCCCCCACGTCAGGCCCATCTCTTTCCATGACGAGAGCCGTGTGGGGAAGCCAGATCTGAATTCGGGGGCCGCCACCCATTCAGGGTCGCGTGGCTCGGTGATGTAGAACCACCCCGATTGCCACCCCTTTATTGTCTCCACAAAGGAGCCCTCGAGCCATAGGACTTTGGCCATCTTGCCAACAATGGCGCCTCCGCACTCCGCAATGACGGCCGCCCACAACCTTGACTGACATTAAAGGTCTTCAACCATAGGCCGAAGTGGGGCTGGATGCAGAGGAAGGCCTCGCACACGACGATAAACGCCGAGATGTTGAGGACGAAATTCGGGGCCAGGTCGTGGAAGTCCAGGCCGTAGTAGAACATGAGCCCCCGGACAAATGGGTGAAGTGGAAAACCTAGTCCGTGGAGGAAGTGGGGGAGAAACACCACCCTCTCATGGGGCTTGGGGGTTGGAATGAGCTGCCCCGCGTCAGGCAGCCTGTGCGCGATATCGCCGGACAAGTATCCGGCCTCCCGGAGTCTTGTGATGTGCCCCTCCGTGACGGAGGAGGCCATCCACCTGCCTCCCGCTCCTGACATGGTTGGAGAAGATTGAGGAGGAAGGTGCGGACTTGGGCGCTAGAGCTCGAGTGCGCGGAAATGGATGAGAAAAGGAGGAAGAAGGCGTAGGTCAAAAGGTGGATCCTTATCCCCTTATATGGACGGAGGAAGCTATGCGTCCCCCACCAGCCTGGTAAAACTCGCTTATCTCCCAAGCGCCGTAATCAATGGCGCGGATGGTTACCCACGTCCGTATTGATGAGAATCCCGGAATAAGGGGGCACGATCTATGCTTTGATAAGACATGCCAAGGAAACCGCCTCGCTAAACGCGCTAAGGTGGAACGGTAAAAAACGATTCATATAAAGGCCTGGCCGGGGGGAGATGTCACGCCGCGGAATACGTCAGCAGATCTGTGCAAAAATTATTCTCTCTACGGTGTTATGTGGAACTTGTTTTGCAGAGCGGACACTATCCCGGTGTTCAAAACCTTCTATGAAGTATTCGGAGGAGGAACCCGCCGCAATGCCAAAGACAATCAACGCGCGGACTCGTCGTCATTGAAGCCTGGTTCAGGCTACCGAGGAGTCCCGGACTAGGGTGTCTGGATAGCGGACTATCGTCACGGCGGACTCCAAGACTATGAAGATACAAGATTGAAGACTTCGTCCCGTGTCCGGATGGGACTTTCCTTGGCGTGGAAGGCAAGCTTGGCGATCTGGATATGTAGATATCCTACCATTGTAACCGAGTGCATGTAACCCTAACCTATCCGGTGTCTATATAAACCGGAGGGTTTTAGTCCGTAGGATGAACAACAATCATACCATAGGCTAGCTTCTAGGGTTTAGCCTCCTTGATCTCGTGGTAGATCTACTCTTGTACTACCCATATCATCAATATTAATCAAGCAGGAGTAGGGTATTACCTCCATCGAGAGGGCCCGAACCTGGGTAAAAACATCGTGTCCCTTGTCTCTTGTTACCATCCGCCTAGACGCACAGTTCGGGACCCCCTACCCGAGATCCGCCGGTTTTGACACCGACAGTATGTACTAGTAGCTATGTGTTTGATCTCTCTCTCGTGTTCTTGATTTGGCACGATCTTGATGTATCGTGAGCTTTGCTATTGTAGTTGGATCTTATGATGTTTCTCCCCTCTACTCTCTTGTAATGGATTGAGTTTTCCCTTTGAAGTTATCTTATCGGATTGAGTCTTTAATGATTTGAGAACACTTGATGTATGTCTTGCGTGGGATAACCGTGGTGACAATGGGTTATTCTATTGATTCACTTGATGTATGTTTTGGTGATCAACTTGCGGGTTCCGCCCATGAACCTATGCATAGGGGTTGGCACATGTTTTCGTCTTGACTCTCCGATAGAAACTTTGGGGCACTCTTTGAGGTTCTATGTGTTGGTTGAATAGATGAATTTGAGATTGTGTGATGCATATCGTATAATCACACCCACGGATACTTGAGGTGACATTGGAGTATCTAGGTGACATTAGGGTTTTGGTTGATGTGTGTCTTAAGGTGTTATTTTACTACGAACTATAGGGCTATTTGTGACACTTATAGGAATAGCCCAATGGATTGATCGGAAAGAATAACTTTGAGGTGGTTTCATACCCTACCATAATCTCTTCGTTGTTCTCCGCTATTAGTGACTTTGGAGTGACTCTTTGTTGCACTAGTGAAATTATGAACCCTAGGCCTAGTTTCCTAGCATTGCAATATCGTTTGTGCTCACTTTTATCATTAGTTACCTTGCTGTTTTTATATTTTCAGATTACAAAAACCTATATCTACCATCCATATTGCAATTGTACCACCATCTCTTCGCCGAACTAGTGCACCTATACAATTTACCATTGTATTGGGTGTGTTGGGGACACAAGAGACTCTTTGCTATTTGGTTGGAGGGTTGTTTGAGAGAGACCATCTTCATCCTACGCCTCCCACGGATTGATAAACCTTAGGTCATCCACTTGAGGGAAATTTGCTACTGTCCTACAAACCTCTGCACTTGGAGGCCCAACAACGTCTACAAGAAGAAGGTTGCGTAGTAGACATCAAGCTCTTTTCTGGCGCCGTTTCCGGGGAGGTGAGTGCTTGAACGTATATCTTTAGATCTTGCAATCGAATCTTTTTGTTTCTTGTTTTAGCACTAGTTTAGTTTATAAAAGAAAACTATAAAAATGGAATTGAGTTCGCCTCATACGCTTCATCTTTTTAACATCTTTCGTGAGTATGATGGAAAGGAAAATTGTTCCAAAGTGTTAGAAGAAGAATGCATTAAAATATTTGGCACTAAATATTTGAATGATAAGCATGATTGCAATGTTGTTAGTTTGAACTCCTTGAATATCCATAGTACCAATGATGATTGCACTAGTTATGATGAAAATGTCTCCTATAAACATGTCAATTTCTGTGGAGTGCATTGGGTTTGCAAGTACACACCAAATAGAGAAGATAGATATTGCAAGAGGCATAAGCATTTAGAAACTAAATAGTTGCAAGAAAGGCTAGCTGTTTGTGCTGAAAATTTAAATTTCCTTAGCCGTACTTGTGAACTTTGCAATGAACATGATCATTTCAGTACCCAATGCAAATTGTTTCATGATCGTATCATGTCCAAAAATTGTGATGACTTGATTTCCCTTGCACATCATAATGAACTTAGTTTGCTCTTGGGTTATGAAGAAATGAAATGTATAACTAAGGTTATTCCAGAATTTGCCCTTGATAGAGTTCTTCATTTTGATCTAGAAGAAATTTATATATATTGTGCGGTGAATTGCATTGAAAATCCTTATATTGCCAATTACGTAAAGAAAAGAGAACAAATAGAAGATGAAGAGAATACCAACGAAAGGGAAGAGACTTCCCAATATTCTTCTATTATCTCTTATGATGAATCAGGTAACGAGGAGGAGCCTTATATTCAACCAATCTCATTAATAAGGAGCTCCAAAAAGAGGATTGAACCCACACACGAGGTGAAGAAGAAGAGAAGAAAAAGGAAGAGAGGTAAAAAGATATCTCTCCCAAATAATGTTGCTCCTATTATTGCTGTGCCCCGTGAAAATGAATCAGAAATAATTGTGGAAGATGATGCACTTGATGACGATCTCGTTATGCCTATTTCTTGTTGTGATGATTATGGTTGGGAAGATAATGATACTTCTTATGATCTTGAAAATCTTTTTGGCACTTGCTTGGAAGAATATGATAATTGCTATACTATTGGTGCTATCCATACTATTAATGATGAGAGTGATTATGCTTATGATATGAAAAGGCCCAAGCTTGGGGATGCTATGTTTGAAGAAGAAGATGTTTTTGAGAATATATTTGCTGCAATTAATGTTTGTCCCAAGCTTGGGGATGCTACATTTAATGAAGATGATATTTTTAGTCTCCCAAGTTTTGATATGCAAATTTATTATGATGATAGCATGCCTCCTACTTATGATGATTATGTTGATGAAAGTGGGTTTGGAAGAGTATCAACTTTAGGAAGTAATGATCCCACTATTTTGGAGGATGTTGAATCTTATTTTGATAAATATGAAAGTGGGTTTGGAGAAGTCATGACTTTATTTAGTGATGAATCCACTATTTCGGAAGAGGTTTCAATTGATTATGATGAGAACAAAGTTGCTACTTATGATGATTATTGTGATGAATCTTATGCTATAAAAAGTAGTGATGATTATATTTATAAAACTTGTCATGATTATGAGTACCCTTTTTCTGAACATTACTCTTTTAATGTGGAAACAATTTATAGTATTCAAGTCTCTTATGATATTACCACTATTCCGAATGAGAAGAATTTTGCTTATGTGGAGAGTAGTAAATTTTTTATGCAAGCTGATCATGAAAAGAATGCTTTAGGTGCTGGTTATGCTGTTGAATAAATTCATGATGCTACTGAAAATTATTATGAGGGAGGAATATATGCTTGTAGGAATTGAAATAATATCAAGTTTCCTCTCTATGTGCTTAAGGTTTTGAAGTTATGTTTGTTTTGCCTTCCTATGCAAGTTGGTTATTGTTACCATAAGTTGTTTGCTCACAAAATACCTATGCATAGAAAGTGGGTTAGACTTAAAAGTTCTAGTCATATTCTTCATGATGCTCTCTTTATGTTTCAATTCTTATGTCTTATGCGAGCATCATTGAAATCATCATGCCTAGCTAGGGGCGTTAAACGATAGCGCTTGTTGGGAGGCAACCCAATTTTATTTTATTTTCTTGCTTTTTGGTTCTGTTTAGTAATAAATAATCCATATAGATTCTGTTTATATGTGGTTTTTTGTTTTAATTAGTGTTTGTGCCAAGTAGAACCTTTGGGAAGACTTGGGTGAAGTCTTTATGATCATGCTGTAAAAAACAGAAACTTTAACGCTCACGAGATTAGCTAAAACTTTTTAATGGAGAGTGATATTTAGTTGATTCTTTTTTCAGATGATTACTAGACAAATCACTCAGGTCCACCAATTTATTTTAGAATTTTTGGAGTTCCATAAGTATACGTTTGATACAGATTACTACAGACTGTTCTGTTTTTGACAGATTCTGTTTTCATTGTGTTGCTTGCTTATTTTGATGAATCTATGGCTAGTAAAATAGTTTATAAACCATAGAGAAGTTGGAATACAGTAGGTTTAACACCAATATAAATAAAGAATGAGTTCATTACAGTACCTTGAAGTGGTGTTTTGTTTTCTTTCGCTAACGGAGCTCATGAGATTTTCTGTTAAGTTTTGTGTTGTGAAGTTTTCAAGTTTTGGGTAAAGATTCGATGGACTACGGAATAAGGAGTGGCAAGAGCCTAAGCTTTGGGATGACCAAGGCACCCCAAGGTAATATTCAAGGATAACCAAGAGCCTAAGCTTGGGGAGGCCCCGGATGGCATCCCCTCTTTCGTCTTTGTTCATCGGTGACTTTACTTGGAGCTATATTTTTATTCACCACATGATATGTGTTTTGCTTGGAGCGTCATTTTATTTTATTTTGTTTTGCTTGCTGTTTGAATAAAATACCAAGATCTGAAATCCTTAAATGTTATAGAGTCTTCACATAGTTACATAATTATTCAACTACTCATTGATCTTCACTTATATCTTTCGGAGTAGTTTGTCGTTTGCTCTAGTGCTTCACTTATATCTTTTAGAGCACGGTGGTGGTTTTATTTTGAAGAAATAGATGAACTCTCATGCTTAACTTGTATTATTTTAAAAGTCTTAAATAGCATGGTAATTTGCTTAATCCTAATATGCTAGGTATTCAAAACTAGTAAAAACTTTCTTATGAGTGTGTTGAATACTAAGAGAAGTTTGATGCTTGATGATTGTTTCGAGATATGGAGGTAGTGCTATTAAAGTTGTGCTAGTTGAGTAGTTGTGAATTTGAGAAATACTTGTGTTGAAGTTTGCAAGTCCTGTAGCATGCACGTATGGTAAACTTTATGTAACAAATTTGAAACATGAGGTGTTCTTTGGGTGTCTTCCTTATGAGTGGCGGCCGGGGACGAGCGAAGGTCTTTTCCTACCAATCTATCCCCCTAGGAGCATGCGCGTAGTGCTTGGTTTTTGATGACTTGTAGATTTTTGCAATAAGTATGTGAGTTCTTTATGACTAATTTTGAGTCCATGGATTATACGCACTCTCACCTTTCCATCATTGCTAGCTTCTTGATGCACTGCATTGCCCTTTCTCACATTGAGAGTTGGTGCAAACTTGACGGTGCATCAAACCCCGTGATATGATACGCTCTTTCACACATAAACCTCCTTATATCTTCCTCAAAACAGCCACCATACCTACCTATTATGGCATTTCCATAGCCATTCCGAGATATATTGCCATGCAAATTTCCACCGTTCCGTTTATCATGACACGTTCATCATTGTCATATTGCTTTGCATGATCATGTAGTTGACATAGTATTTGTGGCAAAGCCACCGTTCATAATTCTTTCATACATGTCACTCTTGGTTCATTGCATATCCCGGTACACCACCGGAGGCATTCATATAGAGTCATACTTTCTTCTAGTATCGAGTTGTAATCATTGAGTTGTAAATAAATAGAAGTGTGATGATCATCATTTTCTAGAGCATTGTCCCAAGTGAGGAATAAAAAAAAGAGAGAAAGGCCATAAAAAAAAGAGAAGGCCCAAAAAAATGAGAGAAAAAGAGAGAAGGGACAATGTTACTATCCTTTTACCACACTTGTGCTTCAAAGTAGAACCATAATCTTCATGATAGAGAGTCTCTTGTTTTGTCACTTTCATATACTAGTGGGAATTTTTCATTATAGAACTTGGCTTGTATATTCCAACAATGGGCCTCCTCAAGTGCCCTAGGTCTTCGCGAGCAAGCAAGTTGGATGCACACCCACTTAGTTTCTTTTGTTGAGCTTTCATATATTTATAGCTCTACTAGTGCATCCGTTGCATGGCAATCCCTACTCCTTGCATTAACCCAATCGATGGGCATCTCCATAGCTCATTGATTAGCCTCGTTGATGTGAGACTTTCTCCTTTTTGTCTTCTCCACATAACCCCCATCATTATATTATATTCCACCCATAGTGCTATATCCATGGCCCACGCTCATGTATTGCGTGAAGGTTGAAAAAGTTTGAGATTACTAAAGTATGAAACAATTGCTTGGCTTGTCATCGGGGTTGTGCATGATGAGAGCATTCTTGTGTGAAGAAAATGGAGCATGACTAAACTATATGATTTTGTAGGGATAAACTTTTTTTTGGCTATGTTATTTCGAGAGGACATAATTGCTTAGTTAGTATGCTTGAAGTATTATTACTTTTATGTCAATATGAACTTTTATCTTGAATCTTTCGGATCTGATTATTCATACCACAATTAAGAAGAATTACATTGAAATTATGCCAAATAGCAATCCACATCAAAAAATTTGTTTTTATCATTTACCTACTCGAGGACGAGCAGGAATTAAGCTTGGGGATGCTGATACATCTCCAACGTATCTATATTTTTTGATTGTTTCATGCTATTATATTATCTGTTTTGGATGTTTATGGGCTTTATTATGCACTTTTATATTATTTTTGGGACTAACCTATTAACCCAGAGCCCAGTGCGCCTTCTGTTTTCCCTTGTTTGATGTTTGAAGAAAAGGAATATCAAACGGAGTCGAAACGGAATGAAACCTTTTGGAGAAGTTATTTTTGGAAAGAAAGCAATCCGGGGGACTTGGAGTGCACGTCAGGAAAGCAACGAGTGAGGCACAAGGCAGGGGGGACGTGCCCACCCCCCTGGGCGCGCCCTCCACCCTCATGGGCCCCCTCGTGGCTCCCCTGGCGTATTTCTTCCGCCTATATATATCCATATACCCTAAAACCATCGAGGAACAGATTAGATCGGGAGTTCCGCCGCTGCAAGCCTCTGTAGCCACCAAAAACCAATCGGGACCCTGTTTCGGCGCCCTGCCGGAGGGGGGATCCCTCACCGGTGGCCATCTTCATCATCCCGGCGCTCTCCATGACGAGGAGGGAGTAGTTCACCCTCGGGGCTGAGGGTATGTACTAGTAGCTATGTGTTTGATCTCTCTCTCGTGTTCTTGTTTTGGCACGATCTTGATGTATCGCGAGCTTTGCTATTGTAGTTGGATCTTATGATGTTTCTCCCCCTCTACTCTCTTGTAATGGATTGAGTTTTCCCTTTGAAGTTATCTTATCGGATTGAGTCTTTAATGATTTGAGAACACTTGATGTATGTCTTGCGTGGGATAACCATGGTGACAATGGGTTATTCTATTGATTCACTTGATGTATGTTTTGGTGATCAACTTGCGGGTTCCGCCCATGAACCTATGCATAGGGGTTGGCACACGTTTTCGTCTTGACTCTCTGGTAGAAACTTTGGGGCACTCTTTGACGTTCTATGTGTTGGTTGAATAGATGAATTTGAGATTGTGTGATGCATATCGTATAATCATACCCATAGATACTTGAGGTGACATTGGAGTATCTAGGTGACATTAGGGTTTTGGTTGATGTGTGTCTTAAGGTGTTATTTTACTACGAACTCTAGGGCTGTTTGTGACACTTATAGGAATAGCCAAATGGATTGATCGGAAAGAATAACTTTGAGGTGGTTTTGTACCCTACCATAATCTCTTTGTTTGTTCTCCGCTATTAGTGACTTTGGAGTGACTCTTTGTTGCATGTTGAGGGATAGTTATATGATCCAATTATGTTATTATTGTTGAGAGAACTTGCACTAGTGAAAGTATGAACCCTAGGCCTAGTTTCCTAGCATTGGAATATCGTTTGTGCTCACGTTTATCATTAGTTACCTTGCTGTTTTTATATTTTCAGATTACAAAAACCTATATCTACCATCCATATTGCACTTGTATCACCATCTCTTCGCCGAACTAGTGCACCTATACAACTTACCATTGTATTGGGTGTGTTGGGGACACAAGAGACTATTTTCTATTTGGTTGCAGAGTTGTTTGAGAGAGACCATCTTCATCCTACGCCTCCCACGGATTGATAAACCTTAGGTCATCCACTTGAGGGAAATTTGCTAATGTCCTACAAACCTCTGCACTTGGAGGCCCAACAACGTCTACAAGAAGAAGGTTGCATAGTAGACATCAGTTACCACTCAAGTAGAACAAGTACTTAAGGCTCAAAATGATTTGCTCAATGAACAAAATAGTAAGAATAATGATTTTGCTGTTAGAGTGGCTACTAGAACTGGTAGAATGACTTAGGAACCTTTGTATCCTGAAGGCCACCCTAAGAGAATTGAGCAAGATTCTTAGAGAAATAATATAGATGCACCTAGTCCTTCTAAGAAGAAGAAAAAGAAAAATGATAGGACTTTGCATGCTTCTAGTGAACCTATTGTAGACACACCTGAGAATCCAAACGATATTTCTATCTCTGATGCTGAAACACAATCTGGTAATGAACATGAACCTAGTGATAATGTTAATGATGATGTTTATGTTGAGGCTCAACCTAGTAATGATAATGATGTAGAAATTGGACCTGCTGTTGATCTTGATAACCCACAATCAAAGAATCAACGTTATGATAAGAGAGACTTTGTTGCTAGGAAGCATGGTAAAGAAAGGGAGCCATGGGTTCAGAAACCCATGCCTTTTCCTCCCAAACCATCCAAGAAAAAGGATGATGAGGATTTTGAGCGCTTTGCTGAAATGATTAGACCTATCTTTTTGTGTATGCGATTAACTGATATGCTCAAAATGAATCCTTATGCTAAGTACATGAAAGAAATTGTCACTAATAAAAGAAAGGTACCGGAAGCTGAAATTTCCACCATGCTTGCTAATTATAGTTTTAAGGGTGGAATACCTAAGAAACTAGGAGATCCAGGAGTACCAACTATACCACGCTCCATTAAGAGAAATTATGTTAAAACTGCTTTGTGTGATCTTGGAGCCGATGTTAGTATTATGCCTCTCTCTTTATATCGTAGACTTGATTTGAATAAGTTGACACCCACTGAAATATCTTTGCAAATGGCTGATAAATCAACTGCTATACCTGTCGGTATTTGTGAGGATGTGCCTGTTGTGGTTGCAAACGTTACTATTTAAACGGACTTTGTTATTCTTGATATTCCCGAGGATGAGAGTATGTCTATTATTCTTGGAAGACCTTTTTTGAATACTGCAGGGGCTGTTATTGATTGCAATAAAGGCAATGTCACTTTTCACGTTAATGGTAATGAGCATAAGGTACACTTTCTGAGGAAACAACCTCAAGTCCACAGTATCAATTCTATTGGAAAAATTCCATCGATTATTTTTGGAGGTTTTGAATTTCCTCTTCCTACTGTCAAGAAGAAATATGATATTCTTATTATTGGGGATGTGCATATCCCCGTTGAGGTAACATAGTGTTATTCGAAATTTCTCCGGTTCCATGTTATGCGGAATGAGTTATTTAACAAGACCTGATCAACCTTGTTAGTGGATTCCTTTTGATGAGCATGAGATGGATGAAACTAGAAGGCACAACCTTCTGTACCATCTCTTTACTTTCTGTTATTTAGTTGAAATAAAGCAAAAATAGTATTTTCCTGTCTGTTTTTTGAATTATCCGTGCAATATAAAAATACCCCGAAAATAAAAGTTCTCCAAATGCCCTGCCAATTTAATATGATTTTTTCTGGAATATTTGAGAATATCTGGCACTGAGAACACAACAGGGGGAGCAAGCACCTCGCCACGAGGGTCCAGGACGCGCCCACCCCTACAGGGCGCCCCCTGCCTCGTGGGCCCATGCTGGCTCCCTCCACTTATTCCCTCAAGGAAGAAGCCACCTCTCACAAAACTGCTTGGGGGGGGGGGGGATTGTTCCTTGGTATGTGACTCCTCCATTGGTCCAATTAGTTTTTGTTCTAGTGCTTTATTCATTGCAAATTTGTGCTGCCTAGGTGACCATGTTCTTGAGCTTGCATGCCAAATTTATATGGTTCTAAGTAGTTCTAATGCATGATATAGGCTTTAGGCACTTGTAGGAGTAGTTGCTATCAATTTTGTTGAGCTTGGTTCACTCTTATTTGAAGTTACTAAAATTTTCAGAAATTTTTCAGAGGAAGAAATATGCTTAGGAAAATGTACCAAGGTGGTTCTTCAAGGAAGCAAGGACCTAGGCTTGCAATGCGTGATGCTGACGATGAGCCACCAAGGAACGCCCCGTGCGGCCTTGTGAATGGCCTTCAGAGGACTTCATGGATCGAGCGGGAATTAAGGAAGAATTTAACGCATATTTATGTAACGCTGATCTTGTGAGCTTGAGGCGTAAAAGTGCCCCAGTACCACTATCTCACTAGTTCCTTTGTGAGTAGGTTTGAATATCCATCTTCACGTAATTCTCAAACTGTCTGTTTGATCTTTATGAAAATTCTTATACCATGGACTTAGAGGATTTTACCACTGCTTGCAAACTTCCACAATGGGGTAGTGCTAGTGAACCTCGCAAATCTGAATTTAGAGATTTTCTTGCTAGTATAACTGTGGGGGAATCTTGTAACATCCCAAATTTCCTATTTGGTATGTTTTACAATTATAGCTAAGCATCTATGCATTCTGTTTGAATTTGAGTGGCATTTGAAGTTTTGGGGTTTTGGAATTTGAATTCAAATTTTGGCAAGTGGAAATCATTTCAAAAACTATGCCTGATAAATACTTGAGAAAAAGTATGAGAGGAGTAAACATGACACTCCAAAAATATCAGAGGAACAACATTGCCAAAAGTTTTGAATTCAAATTTGAGTTTTATTTGAATTTTGAAAAAAATGAATTCTTATAAAGTTTGGATTTTGCCCCTGGAAAAATGTTCAAATGATAGGGAATATTCCCCTGATCATTTTAATATATATATGTCCTATATAAAATATTTATATTTTATATTCTATCTCTGTTTTAATTTTTTTCAAACAAAATAAAATTTGGAAAAGAAAAAAAATACCCAGGCCACCAGCCGACCGCCCACCCAGACTGGCAGCCCAGGCAGCCAGCCCACTAACGGCCGAGCCGGCCCAGTGAGCCAACCGACCGAGGCCCTCGCCGAATCGGTTTCGACCGCCGACCCACGCGCCGCGCCTTCCTCCTCTCACCGACGGTGGACCCCACCGTCACCTTCCCCGCGCCACCACCAGCCAGCCGCCTCCGCCGGATCCCGCGGATCCGGATTCACCATGGATCTCTCCCCGATTGCCCCTCGTCCAAGGCGAGGCCCCGCTATAAATACCTCCCCTCACCCCATCCCCCCTCGCCCCTCACGGACCTCTCTCCCCCTCAGCCGCTTCTTGAGCCCGAGAGCGCCGCCCGCCATTACCCACCCCGAGCACGCCCGGTCACCCCGAGCCCGTTGACTCCACCAAACCCACCCCTCGCCCGTCCGCACCACGCGGAGCTCCCGCCATCGCCCCCGACCACCGGAGACGCCGGAACACTCGCCGCCCGAGCCGCCGCCGCCGTCGATCTTCGGTGAGTCACCGGAGTTCACCCCCGCCGTCCGATCTGTTTTCTACGGCTAGGATTAGATTCCCCCCGAAGGGGTATGTTCTTTTAAAATAAACCGGTTCAGTCCGGTTAGTTCTGGTTTAATTTTAGTTAGGGTTTCTATTTGAGCCGGCCCGATTCGTTTAAACCCTAGGCCCGTTTAGTTAAGTTACGCCCAGGGCGATAGTTAGGCCCATTAGGCCATTTTTCTTTTATTTTCGTTTTCTGTTTTAACAGAATAGTTTCAGATTTGAAAAATTCATATCTTTTAATCTACTTAATATTTTTAAGTGATTCTTTTTTTGTTGGTTTGGAAATTTCTTATAGTTTCTGTAGAAAATATAATTAGCTATGTTAAAATTATTTAGAATTGGTTTATTTTAGATTTAGTCAGAATAGTAATTCTGCTATAAAATGAGTTAGGAAAATTATTTTTAGTGATTCTTTTGTCACAACTTTGTTTTGACATTGCCTAACCGTAGGAATTTATTTGGGCATTTTAGGATTAATAAAAATAGATTTAATCAGAATCACATTATTTTTAATTAATTAATTAGCTACTGTTTTCCTATTGTTTTACCTAGCAAATAAATTTATTTTTCATATGTGATAGATTATTCTAGGTTAGTTTCTGTTACTTTAGAGCATGGAATTTTATTTATAATAAATAAAACTTTTATTTTATTTTTCTTACTAAAATTTTCTTTAGGCCTAATAGGAGTTTTATAATAGCTTTTAAATTGATTCTTTTGCTCCTAGTTGCTTAATGCATTCTTTTCTGTTAAGTTAACATAAACCCATGCTTAGGTTATGTTGAGAAAAATTTTGTTATGTAAAACTATTTCTAGTTGTTGCTTGAACTAGGAAAAACTTTGAGTTGGATTTCTTCGAGTTTTCCTTTGGGTTTTGATTCGTTTGTTTTGGTGTGTTATGTTACTATGCTATTGTGTTAAGTGATCATATGCTATATGCTTACTGTGATTATTGTTTGTCTCGGTAGAATTTCCGGAGTGCGAAGCTTGCTACCACGAGTCTCTAGCTTACGAGGATCGTCAACAAGGCAAGTCATTGATCATGTTTTCTTTACAATACCTATGTTTTTGTTGCATTATAATTATACCTCCCCACCATGCATGCAGTAGGTGAAATTTTGAAGTTATTGTTCTTGAGTAGTATCATGTGGTAGGATGAACCTAATCCCCTTGTTACCATGACCCGGGACGAAGTAGTTTACTTTTGCTATGCTCGTAGACGGGGTTGGTTGAGTGAATTCATAAGAAAGATGTGAGAGTCAAGATGATGACAACCCCATGAACTTCAAGCTCAAGGTGGACTTCGGAATTCACTCTTTGGGTGGAGGACGGTTGACGGGCACCTGGAGAACCCAGTGGTTGGCGGGATGCATGGAGAAGTGCCATGACATCTTGCGGAAAGCTTCACCCAGCCACGAAGAGACGGATGTATACCCCATTGACGGAAGCTTACTCTGCAGCCGCAAGCCATTATGGGCTCGGCTTGGTCAACCCTAGTTGTGACTCTGGCTGGGCGGTACTACGAGATGTAGAAGAACGGTAGGATTGGATGGGTACCGCGGTGGCGAGAAGAACTCTTGGAAGACCCTGTTTCGTTTGTCCCTTCTTCAAACACCATGAAGTGCGAAGACTTAAAAGGAGGAGCGATTCTTGCGGGTAAAGTCATAAACCTCTGCAGAGTTAAAGATCTAATCGATTAGCCGTGTCCCGATTACGGACAATTTGAGCCTCGGAACTTGGAAGTATTCGAAATATCAACACTAAAACTAATAAATTAATTTGAGGGGGTTATGACTTAATAATTTGGGAATGAGACATTGGTTGGCGGAACCATCTCAATAACTACCAATAATTTTGTAGTATTTGCAAGCAAGTCCACTGTAGTAGGGAAAAACTGGCTTTTCGCAAAATGATGAAACTTAGAGCCCCACAGCCAAAATGCATATAGTGTTAGAAATTTTATTATTGTTATTCTCTCTTCATGACTTGCCAGCATATTCAAAATGCTGACCTACACGGCTGCAACGTCTTATGTTGCAGAGGAGTATTCCGATCAGGAGTGAGGCTACGCTCCGCGCTTGGCGATTGCCCTTTGGAGTCGGATGGACTCGCTATTCTTCTATGCTTCCGCAGTTTTACTTAGTTTATTTCTCATGAGTTGGCCTTCGGCCGAATTTATTCTATTGTAATAAAGACTCGATATGAGAATCGTGTAATAAATTCAGGTGTGATTGAACTTTGATTATTTCATCGATGTCTTGTGAGTACCAAAGATGATCTTGGGATGGTATGCATACGAGACATGACCGATTTTGGGTCGGGTCGATACAGAGATGGTATCAGAGCACACGCTGACCGTAGGACGTAACCCCTAGGATCGGAAAGCCATAGGAAGAGACTATTTACTTTATATCCTTATCATTCCGTAATTCTCCCTGTTCATTTCGACTTCTCTCCGATTTTCAACATTCTAGATGGCCGTCGAGTTCACCCCGTTTTGCTACGGAGTTTTGCCACCAGATGAGGCGATGCCCTTCGGCAGGAAGCTGGTCCAGATGGTGAAGAAGCTGAAGATTGCTCGCCCTCGATCACCGGAAGCCTACCAACGCACTTCCGACGGATACCGCTCTGAGATCGAGGTGCACATTCCAGGAGAACCTTCGGAGGACATCTGAGCCTATTGACTTTGAGTTTACCGACTTCAACTGGATCCTCGGAAGAGACACGGCGATATATCGTGCACTTGGACATCTCCGAGAAGAGTACAGGGCCGAGCTCGATCCATCAGACCTCGCCATGGTTTCCCGCAGAGCAAGGAATGGAGATATCATCCGTACCGTAGAGGACGACTCCATTCGCTCGTATGTCTAGGACTTGGAGTGTCTCCTCAGGAAACGGGAGATCCAGACTCGCCGTATCTCGAAGGTACACATGAGGCTATTGTTCCGTGAACTGGAACTGGAGGAGAAAGCACACGCAGACTTCCTTGACCATGAGGAAGAAATCACGGACTTCATGGAGAGAGTCGACGACCTGAAGATGAAGGTTGCCGCACTAGAGGAAAAGATGGACTTGGGAGAAGACCTTTTTCCGAGTGGAGATGACGGACCCTCGTGAGCAATGATCAGGATTATGAAGGAGTTCCACCGAGAAAGCCGCAAGAGGAGGCGCCAGAATGAGAGGACGCCACACTGGAGGACATCGCACTGAGGGCGCAAGGATTATTGATGAAGACATTTAGTCGACCACCATGTTATTTTACTTTTTCGTCGATCAGTTAGGCGATATTTTCGATTAGTCGTGAGCTTTTGTAATCGAGATTGAACCATGTTTGAGTGGATTGAATAAATGATTGGTGTGTTTATGATTGTGCATTCATATGGGTAGTGATATTTTCTCATTAGACCATTGTTCTATTCTAATTTTCTCATCCACTCCAAAACACCAGATGCCTCCGAGGGCGTGACCCGGTCTCAACTTCCGCGGAGCTCACCCAGCTGATCCAGCAGCAGAATGCCCTCATGCGGATGCTCATCCGAACGAACAACAACAACAACAACAATCCACCGCCACCACCCCTGTTGACAACTTGACTCGATTCCTAAGGCTGAATCCGCCGTGTTCTCTAGCAGCACCGAGCCGATTGTGGCCGATGATTGGCTCCGCAAGGTCGGAAGAGAGTTAATCACTGTTGGATGCACCGATGCAGAAGAAGGTGCGCTTTGCCGCACATCAACTTGATGGACCTGCAGCTTCTTGGTGGGAGAACTACACCGCCACTTATCCCATTGGCACCATCCGTGGGATCAGTTCCAGCAGGCCTTCCGCACCGCTCATGTTTCAGCTGGAGTCATGAGTCTCGAAGCGTGAGTTCCGCAACTTACGCCAGGAAACCGTCTTGTGGTGCGATGCGTGGATGAGTTCAGCAAGTTAGCTCGCTATGCCCCGATGATGTGGCCACAGATGCATAAGCAGGAGAAGTTTCTCGAGGACTCAATGACGAACTGGGTATGCAGCTTATGGTGGCTACCTTCACCAACTACCGTGAGCTGGTAGACAAGGCCACCATACTTGAAGGCAAGCAGCAACAGATTGATAGCATAAGCGGAAGTACAGCCAGGGAAGTATAACTCAGAGCTCAGCGAAGCCCGTTATGCCCCATACTCAGGAGGGCATACCCATCACAACCATGGAGGACATAACCATGGAGGAAATGGGAACAACCGCAACCAGGACAACAAGTCAGGCAATGGCAATGGCAATGGACACAGTAATGGTAACCAGCATCGTCCTGCCCCGGCTCCAAAGGATCTGAGTCACATCACCTGTTTCAAGTGCCAGAAAACAGGGCACTATGCCACCGACTGCCCTGAGGCCAAGCAGAGGAATGGAAACGGCAATGGAAGCTCGGCGAAGAAGCCCAACCCTTTCCCTCGTGCTCAGGTGAACCACATTGACGTGGAGGACGTCTATGATCAGCCAGACACCGTGGTTGGTAAGTTTTCATTGAATTCACGTTCAGTATTGGTACTCTTTGATTCTGGTGCAACGCATTCATTCATATCAAGGGTAGTTGTGGAAAAGTACGGGTTACCCACTAAAACCCTTAGAAGCCCCCTTCGCGTCGATTCTGCGGAGGAGAAATGATGGCGAGCTTAGGCTGTCATGCAACCCTCAACATCGAAATCATAAATTTCCCGCAGACCTCATAGTATTGGAAACCCAGACCTTGGATGTAATCCTAGGCATGGATTGGTTGACGAAGTTTGAAGGAAACATAGATTGTGCCTGCAAGTCGATTCTGCTCACCACCCCGGGCGTAAGAGGATCAAGTATGTATCCGGACATAGCGGATGAAGAATCAGTGCATTCCCTCACGGGAGTTGTTCAGGAGGAAGTGCCAGTAGTGCAAGATTTTCCCGATGTGTTTCCGGAGGAATTACCAGGAATGCCACCGGACAGGGACATTGAATTTCTGATTGAGTTATTGCCCGGCACAGCCCCAATATCCAAGAGACCTTATCGGATGCCCCCGAACGATTTAAAGGAGATCAAGAACCAAATTAATGAGTTATTGGAGAAAGGATATATTCGGCCAAGCTCATCACCATGGGGAGCCCCAGTTCTTTTGGTAGAAAAGAAGGATGGAACCTTGAGGATGGTTGTGGATTATCGTTCGTTGAACGACGTGACCATCGAGAACAAGTACCCTCTGCCGATGATTAATGATCTATTTGATCAGCTAGTTGGAGCCAAGGTATTCTCCAAGATCGATCTTCGATCAGGGTATCATCTGTTGAAGATCCCTGAAAAGGATATACCCAAAACAACATTCACCACCAGGTATGGTTTATATGAGTATACCATCATGTCATTTGGATTGACTAATGCCCCTGCATACTTCATGAATTTGATGAACAAGGTATTTATGGAATATCTGGACAAGTTTGTCGTGGTGTTCATCGATGATATACTGATTTTCTCTAGAGCGAGGAAGAGCATAAGGAACATTTGCGTCTAGTTCGGAGAAACTTGAGAACATCAGTTGTATGCCAAGTTCAGCAAATGTGAATTTTGGCTGAAGGAAGTTGGATTCCTCGGACATGTTATTTCAGAGAAGGAATAGCAGTTGACCCGCCAAGGTTGAATCGACCACCGATTGGCGATCGCCCACCTCGATCAAGGAAATCGCAGTTTTCTCGGACTCGCAGGATATTATCGGAGGTTTATTGAGAACTTCTCGAAGATTGCCAAGCCCATGACTGAGCTGTTGAAGAAGGAAGCCAAGTACATTTGGACCGAGGATTGTGAAGCCAGTTTTCAGGAATTGAAGAAACGTTTGGTTACAGCTCCAGTACTGATTTTGCCGGACATACACAAGGATTACCAGGTATATTGTGACGCTTCTCGTCAAGGACTCGGAGGAGTACTCATGCAGGAAGGAAAAGTGGTTGCTTATACCTCCAGACAGCTACGACCTCACGAGATGAATTATGCCACACATGATTTGGAGTTAGCAGCCATAGTGCATGCACTCAAGACCTGGAGACATTTCCTCATCGGAAACCGTTGTGATGTTTACACAGATCACAAGATCTTGAAGTATATTTTCACGCAGAAAGAGTTGAACCTCAGGCAGAGGAGATGGCTAGAGTTAATCAAGGACTATGACATGAGATTGCATTATCACCTAGGGAAGGCTAATGTTGTAGCAGATGCTTTGAGCCGTAAGAGTTATGTGAATACTCTTATAGCAGGAGGGTTACCCCAGGAGTTAGTCGATGACCTCAGAGTTCTCCGACTGGAGATAGTTCCGAGAGGATATGTTGCAATTCTAGAAGTTTAGTCCACTTTGGCCGACAGGATTCGTGAAGCCCAGAAGTCGGACAAGGTAATTGATGAGATAAAGAAAAAGATGAATGAAGGAAAAGCTAAAGGATTTCGTAAGGATGAATTCGGAGCTATATGGTTCGAGGATCGTATTTATGTACCCAATGATCCCGAACTCGGAAGTTAATTCTTCAGAGGCTCATGATTCACCGTACTCGATTCACCCCGTAACACCAAGATGTACCTGGATTTGAAGGAAAGTTTCTGGTGGACAGGTATGAAGAAGGATATTGCCGAGTACGTAGCCGTATGTGATGTTTGTCAACGAGTAAAGGCAGAACATCGAAGCCAGCAGGTTACTTCAACCTTTGCCGATCCCGATTGGAAATGGGAAAAACTTGGAATGGATTTTATCACAGGATTACCCAGACCCGTTCAGGTTATGATTCTATCTGGGTAGTGGTTGATCGATTGACCAAGGTAGCTCACTTCATTCCCGTGAAGACTACCTATACCAGTGCTAAGTTAGCCAAGATATACATGACCAGGATCGTATGTCTGCATGGAGTTCCGAGGAGTATCGTGTCAGATAGAGGAACACAATTTACCTCAAAGTTTTGGAATCAGTTGCATGAAACTTTGGGTACGAGGCTGGAGTTCAGTACAGCATTTCATCCGCAGACAGATGGTCAGACCGAGAGAGTCAACCAGATTCTTGAGGACATGTTGAGAGCTTGTGTGCTAGACTATGGGTCTAGCTGGGATGATAATTTTCCATACGCAGAGTTCTCATACAACACCAGTTATCAATCCAGTCTGAAGATGGCCCCTTTTGAAGCTCTATACGGAAGGAGGTGTAGAACACCATTGCTATGGGATGGTGTTGGAGATCGATCGCTTTTCGGCTCCGATCTTATCAGAGATTCCGAAGAGAAAGTCAAGCTGATTCGGGATAGACTCAAGATAGCACAGTCGAGACAGAAGAGTTATGCCGACAGTAAACGCAAGGAAGTAACTTACGAAGCGGGAGACCGAGCATATCTTCGTGTGTCTCCACTTCGTGGAATCAAGAGGTTTGGTATCAAAGGAAAGTTAGCACCCCGATTCATTGGCCCGTACAAAATCCTCGAAGGTCGTGGAGAAGTTGCTTACAAGTTGGAATTGCCGGAAGGATTGTCCGGAGTTCATGATGTCTTCCATGTTTCTCAGCTGAAGAAGTGTCATGCCGACATGGCCGATATTCCGTTGAGAGACACAAGGTGCCTAGAGGCCATACAGCTCGACAGTGATCGACTTATAAGGAGAAACCCGTCCGAATTCTCAAGACTGCGAGCAGAGTCACCCGCAGCAAGATCATCAAGTTTTGCAAGGTGCTGTGGAGTCATCACTCCGAGGAAAAAGCCACCTCTCACAAAACTGCTTGGGGGGGGGGATTGTTCCTTGGTATGTGACTCCTCCATTGGTCCAATTAGTTTTTGTTCTAGTGCTTTATTCATTGCAAATTTGTGCTGCCTAGGTGACCATGTTCTTGAGCTTGCATGCCAAATTTATATGGTTCTAAGTAGTTCTAATGCATGATATAGGCTTTAGGCACTTGTAGGAGTAGTTGCTATCAATTTTGTTGAGCTTGGTTCACTCTTATTTGAAGTTACTAAAATTTTCAGAAATTTTTCAGAGGAAGAAATATGCTTAGGAAAATGTACCAAGGTGGTTCTTCAAGGAAGCAAGGACCTAGGCTTGCAATGCGTGATGCTGACGATGAGCCACCAAGGAACGCCCCGTGCGGCCTTGTGAATGGCCTCCAGAGGACTTCATGGATCGAGCGGGAATTAAGGAAGAATTTAACGCATATTTGCGTAACGCTGATCTTGTGAGCTTCGAGGCAGAAAAGTGCCCCCAGTACCACTATCTCACTAGTTCCTTTGTGAGTAGGTTTGAATATCCATCTTCACGTAATTCTCAAACTGTCCTGTTTGATCTTTATGAAAATTCTTATACCATGGACTTAGAGGATTTTACCACTGCTTGCAAACTTCCACAATGGGGTAGTGCTAGTCAACCTCGCAAATCTGAATTTAGAGATTTTCTTGCTAGTATAACTGTGGGGGAATCTTGTAACATCCTAATTTCCTATTTGGTATGTTTTACAATTATAGCTAAGCATCTATGCATTCTGTTTGAATTTGAGTGGCATTTGAAGTTTTGGGGTTTTGGAATTTGAATTCAAATTTTGGCAAGTGGAAATCATTTCAAAAACTATGCCTGATAAATACTTGAGAAAAAGTATGAGAGGAGTAAACATGACACCAAAAATATTAGAGGAAAAACATTGCCAAAAGTTTTGAATTCAAATTTGAGTTTTATTTGAATTTTGAAAAAAATGAATTCTTATAAAGTTTGGATTTTGCCCCTGGAAAAATGTTCAAATGATAGGGAATATTCCCCTGATCATTTATATATATATATGTCCTATATAAAATATTTATATTTTATATTCTATCTCTGTTTTCATTTTTTTCAAAAAAAAATAAAATTTGAAAAAGAAAAAAATACCCAGGCGCCAGCCAGGCCGACTGGCCCAGCCAGCATCTGGGCAGCCCACCGAGCCAGGCCCACCAACGGCCGAGCCGGCCCAGCGAGCCAACCGACCGAGGCCCTCGCCCGAATCGGTTTCGACCGCCGACCGACCCGCGCCGCGCCTTCCTCCTCTCACCGCGGTGGACCCCACCGTCACCTTCCTCGCCCACGCCACCAGCCAGCGCCGCCATCGCCGGATCCCGCGGATCCGGGATTCGCCATGGATCTCTCCCCGATTGCCCCTCGTCCAAGACGAGGCCCCGCTTATAAATACCTCCCTCACCCCATTCCTCCTCGCCCCACCGGACCTCTCTCTCCCTCCACGCCTTCGCTGAGCCCGAGAGCGCCGCCGCCATTACCCACCCGAGCACGCCCGGTCACCCCGAGCCCGTTGACTCCACCAAACCCACCCCTCGCCCGTCCGCACCCGGGCGGAGCTCCCGCCGTCGCCCCGACCACCGGAGACGCTGAACACTCGCCCTCGAGCCGCCGCCGCCGTCGATCTTCGGTGAGTCACCGGAGTTCACCCCCGTCGTCCGATCCGTTTTCTACGGCTAGGATTAGATTCCCCCCGAAGGGGTATGTTCTTTTAAAATAAACCGGTTCAGTCCGGTTAGTTCCGGTTTAATTTTAGTTAGGGTTTTTATTTGAGCCGGCCCGATTCGTTTAAACCCTAGGCCCGTTTAGTTAAGTTACGCCCAGGGCGATAGTTAGGCCCATTAGGCCATTTTTCTTTTATTTTCGTTTTCTGTTTTAACACAATAGTTTCAGATTTGAAAAATTCATATCTTGTAATCTACTTAATATTTTTAAGTGATTCTTTTTTTGTTGGTTTGAAAATTTCTTATAGTTTATGTAGAAAATATAATTAGCTATGTTAAAATTATTTAGAATTGCTTTATTTTAGATTTAGTCAGAATAGTAATTCTGCTATAAAATGAGTTAGGAAAATTATTTTTAGTGATTCTTTTGTCGAACTTTGTTTTGACATTGCCTAACCGTAGGAATTTATTTGGGCATTTTAGGATTAATAAAAAATAGATTTAATCAGAATCATATTATTCTTAATTAATTAATTAGCTACTGTTTTCCTATTGTTTTACCTAGCAAATAAATTTATTTTTCATATGTGATAGATTATTCTAGGTTAGTTTCTGTTACTTTAGAGCATGGACTTTTATTTATAATAAATAAAACTTTTATTTTATTTTTCTTACTAAAATTTGCTTTAGGCCTAATAGGAGTTTTATAATAGCTTTTAAATTGATTCTTTTGCTCCTAGTTGCTTAATGCATTCTTTTCTGTTAAGTTAACATAAACCCATGCTTAGGTTATGTTGAGAAATTTTTTGTTATGTAAAACTATTTCTAGTTGTTGCTTGAAGTAGGAAAAACTTTGAGTTGGATTTCTTCGAGTTTTCCTTTGGGTTTTGATTCGTTTGTTTTGGTGTGTTATGTTACTATGCTATTGTGTTAAGTGATCATATGCTATATGCTTACTGTGATTATTGTTTGTCTCGGTAGAATTTCCGGAGTGCGAAGCTTGCTACCACGAGTCCGTAGCTTACGAGGATCGTCAGCAAGGCAAGTCATTGATCATGTTTTCTTTACAATACCTATGTTTTTGTTGCATTAGAATTATACCTCCCCACCATGCATGCAGTAGGTGAAATTTTGAAGCTATTGTTCTTGAGTAGTATCATGTGGTAGGATGAACCTAATCCCCTTGTTACCATGACCCGGGACGAAGTAGTTTACTTTTGCTATGCTCGTAGACGGGGTTGGTTGAGTGAATTCATAAGAAAGATGTGAGAGTCAAGATGATGACAACCCCATGAACTTCAAGCTCAAGGTGGACTTCGGAATTCACTACTGGGTGGAGGACGGTTGACGGGCATCCTGGAGAACCCAGTGGTTGGCCGGGATGCATGGAGAAGTGCCATGACATCTTGCGGAAAGCTTCACCCAGCCACGAAGAGACGGATGTATACCCCATTGACCGGAAGCTTACAGTGCAGCCGCAAGCCATTATGGGCTCGGCTTGGTCAACCCTAGTTGTGACTCGGCTGGGCGGTACTACGAGATGTAGAAGAACGGTAGGATTGGATGGGTACCGGCAGTGGCGGAAGAACTCTTCTAAGACCCTGTTTCGTTCGTCCGTCTTCAAACACCATGAAGTGCGAAGACTTAAAAGGAGGAGCGATTCTTGCGGGTAAAGTCGCAAACCTCTGCAGAGTTAAAGATCTAATCGATTAGCCGTGTCCCCGTTACGGACAATTTGAGCCTCTGGAACTTGGAAGTATTCGAAATCTCAACACTAAAACTAATAAATTAATTTGAGGGGGTTATGACTTAATAATTTGGGAATGAGACATTGGTTGGCGGAACCATCTCAATAACTACTAATAATTTTGTAGTATTTGCAAGCAAGTCCACTGTAGTAGGGAAAAACTGGCTTTTCGCAAAATGATGAAACTTAGAGCCCCACAGCCAAAATGCATATAGTGTTAGAAATTTTATTATTGTTATTCTCTCTTCATGACTTGCCAACATATTCAAAATGCTGACCTACACGGCTGCAACGTCTTATGTTGCAGAGGAGTATTCCGATCAGGAGTGAGGCTACGCTCCGCGCTTGGCGATTGCCCTTTGGAGTCGGATGGACTCGCTATTCTTCTACACTTCCGTAGTTTTACTTAGTTTATTTCTCATGAGTTGGCCTTCGGCCGAATTTATTCTATTGTAATAAAGACTCGATATGAGAATCGTGTAATAAATTCAGGTGTGATTGAACTTTGATTATTTCATCGATGTACTGTGAGTACCAGCATGATCTTGGGATGGTACAGACACAGAGACTTGACCGATTTTGAGTCGGGTCGCTACAAATCTAGAGATATAGCACAAGCTACCATAGGGAGCATTCATTTTCCTGCTATATATTATTTTGCTCTCTTTATAGGTAGGTGCATAAATGGTAAAGATGAAGCATGTCATATGTGTGTCCCTGACCTCAGTATTCTTAGGAGTGTTGTGTTAGGAGACAAATCTTATAATGTGGGAGCCATTGTTGCACGTAGGTTGCATAATAATAAAATTAATGGAGATTTCTTTGGAGGAATTTATGCAACCCGTCTAGCTAATTTTCTTGAGGTACCTATAAGTGAGTATGATGTTGAGCTGCCTAATGTTTATTTAGATTATAATGCCATGGTTCATCATTGTTTTCTTGAGAGGAACGAGCAGTCCCTCCAGTATCGCTTAATGTTTGACAGACGTCGTGCTGTCCATATTACTCTCCCTGCTCCTACCTTCTTTGATTATCAGTCAAAAGGAAGACATGTTATTACAAGAGAGGAGGCAGATGAGTACGAGAGGAAGGCGGAGGTAGCTCGCCGTCACGCTGCAGCTCAGGAGGCAATAGCCGCTGCATCTCAGTATGACCCCGGTTACAACTATGGATATCCGCCAGGCCATCCGTGGCAATAAACCAACTTAGGCCAAAAGCCTAAGCTTGGGGGAGTACGTATTTCTCACCGACATTACATTCATGTTCACACACTCATTGCCAGTTGTCGGTGCTCATACTCTTTCACTGTAATATCCATGCTAGTTTATTTTATTTTTCTCTCTTTCTTCTTGTGTGTTTGAAAAACCTTAAGAAAAACCAAAAATATATAGCTAGTTTACCTTTCTTGCTGTAGTAGTAATAATTAAAAAGAAAACTCAAAAAGATTTCCTGTTCTTCTTTTGCTTGTTGGGAGCTTTCCCGTGTAAATAGTTTTATTTCTTTTCTTTTCTTTGGGGGTCGATAGGAGAAGACCATGATTAAATTGTTGAAGTGGCTCTTATATGCATTATTGTTGATTTAACCAAGAGCCCACATTGCCTTGTCTTCTCCTGTTTATTGAATGCTCGCAGATTCTAGCTTAGTCCAATGCACGTGCACTATTATTATTATTCACATCGTTTGGTCCTGCAAGTGAAAGGCAATTATGACGATATATGATGGACTGATTGAGATGGGAGAAGCTGGTATGAACTCGATCTCTCTTGTTTTTGTAAATATGATTAGTTCATCGTTCCTGATTCAGCCTGTTATGGATAAACATGTTTGCAATGACAATTAGAGATTATAGTTGCTCGTGCCATGCTTGATTAGCTATGAGTTATAATGGTTTACCTTGCATGCCAACATGCTATTAAAATGGTTGTGATGTGGTATGATGGGGTGGTATCCTCCTTTGAATGATTTAAGTGACTCGACTTGGCACATGTTCACACATGTAGTTGAAATGAATCAACATAGCCTTCGCGATATTTATGTTCATGGTGGATTATATCCTACTCATGCTTGCACTCAATGTTCATTAATTTTAATGCATGTTCATGACTGTTGTCGCTCTCTAGTTGGTCGCTTCAGGTCTTTTGCTAGCCTTCACTTGTACTAAGCGGGAATACTGCTTGTGCATCCAATCCCTTAAACCCCAAAGTTATTCCATATGAGTCCACCATACCTTCCTATATGCGTTATCTACCTGCCGTTCCAAGTAAATTAGTATGTGCCAAACTCTAAACCTTAAAATGAAATTCTGTTTTGTATGCTCGAATAGCTCATGTATCAACTAGGGTTGTCTGTATCTTCCATGCTAGGCGGGTTATTCTCAAGAGGAGTGGACTCTGCTCCTCTCTCACGGGAAAATGGCTGGTCACCGGGATGCCCAGTCCCATGCTTTATGCAAATCAAATCAAAATAATTGCAAACAAAACTCCCCCGGGACTGTTGTTAGTTGGAGGCACTCGTTGTTTCGAGCAAGCCATGGATTGATGCTTGTTGGTGGAGGGGGAGTATAAACTTTACCATTTTGTTTGGGAACCGCCTATAATGTGTGTAGCATGGAACATATCGCCATCTCTTGGTTGTTATGTTGACAATGAAAGTATACCGCCAAAAATATTATTTATCTCTGCTTTAAAATCAAGCTCTGGCACCACTACAAATCCCTGCTTCCCTCTACGAAGGGCCTATCTATTTACTATTACGTTGAGTCATCACCCTCTTATTAAAAAGCACCAGTTGGAGAGCACAGCTGTCATTTGCATCATTACTATTAATTTATATTGGGTATGATTATGATTGGATCTCTTTTACCATGAATTACAATGTCTAGTCAGTCCTTGATCTTTAAAGGTGCTCTGCATTTATGTTTTGCGGTCTCAGAAAGGGCTAGCGAGGTACCATCCTGTTATATCATATTATGATTGTTTTGAGAGAGTGTTGTCATCCGAGATTTATTATTATTGCTCTCTAGTTGATTATGCCATTGATATGAGTAAACATGAGACCTAAGAGTTATTATGAATGTGGTTAGTCCTAATCTTTGCTGAAAACTTGAATTCTGGCTTTACATATTCACAACAACAAGAGCAAACAGAGTTTGTAAAAGTTTTTCTTTATCACTTTCAGTTTATCAACTGAATTGCTTGAGGACAAGCAAAGTTTTAAGCTTGGGGGAGTTGATACGTCTCCGTCGTATCTACTTTTCCAAACACTTTTGCCCTTGTTTTGGACTCTAACTTGCATGATTTGCATGGAACTAACCCGGACTGACGCTGTTTTCAGCACAATTGCCATGGTGTTATTTATGTGCAGAAACAAAAGTTCTCGGAATGACCTGAAACTCCACAGAACTTATTTTTGGAAAATATTAAAAATACTGGAAGAAGAATCCACGACAGGGGGGCCTCCACCTGTCCACGAGGGTGGGGGGCGCACCTGCCCCCTGGGCGCGCCCCCTGCCTCGTGGGCCCCCTGACGCTCCACCGACCTCAACTCCAACTCCATATATTCGTGTTCGGGGAGAAAAAAAATTAGAGAGAAGGATTCATCGCGTTTTACGATACGGAGCCGCCGCCAAGCCCTAAACTCTCGCGGGAAGGCTGATCTGGAGTCCGTTCGGGGCTCCGGAGAGGGGAATCTGTCGCCGTCGTCATCATCAACCATCCTCCATCACCAATTTCATGATGCTCACCGCCGTGCATGAGTAATTCCATCGTGAGGCTTGCTGGACAGTGATGGGTTGGATGAGATTTATCATTTAATCGAGTTAGTTTTGTTAGGGTTTGATCCTAGTATCCACTATGTTCGAGATTGATGTTGCTATGACTTTGCTATGCTTAATGCTTGTCACTAGGGCCCGAGTGCCATGATTTCAGATCTGAACCTATTATGTTTTCATGAATATATGTGAGTTCTTGATCCTATCTTGCAAGTCTATAGTCACCTACTATGTGTTATGATCCGGCAACCCCGAAGTGATAATAATCGGGACCACTCCCGGTGATGACCGTAGTTTGAGGAGTTCATGTATTCACTATGTGTTAATGCTTTGGTCCAATACTCTATTAAAAGGAGGCCTTAATATCCCTTAGTTTACGTTAGGACCTCGTGTCACGCCCAATATGCGACCCTATCCAAAAGGAACTCGAAGGTCCCACCAAGGATAGACCCGCATATTGAAACGCTTTTGCAAGGGGGATATCATTACATCAACATTACATAATAGATGGGGATACATACATAAGGCACGAATGCCACAAGAATACATCATCATCATACACAAGATCAACATCCGACTACGGATGAAACATAAACAGAGGCTCAAACGACATCCACCCTGCTAGCCCAGGCTGCCGACCTGGAACCTATCCCCTGATCGAAGAAGCAGAAGAAGAGCTCCAAAACAAGCAAACATCGCTCTCACGTCATGATCATCGCAAACCTATACCTGCAACTGGTGGTGTAGTAATCTGTGAGCCACGAGGACTCAGCAATCCCATTACCATGGGTATCAAGACTAGCAAAGCTCAAATGGGAAAGGAAGGGGTAAAGTGGTGAGGTTGCAGAAGCGACTAAGCATATATGGTGGCTAACATACGCAAATGAGAGCGAGAAGAGAAACAAAGGAACGGTCGTCAACTAGTAATGATTAAGAAGTGATCCTGAACTCCTACTTACGCCGACATAACCCGAAACCGTGTTCTCCTCTCGATCAACCCCAAAAAAGACACTCACGGTTACGCACACGGTTGGTGTATTTTAGAAGAGTTTGCTTCAAGTTTACTACAACCGGATATTAACAAATTCCCATCTGCCACATAACCGCGGGCACGGCTCTCGAAAGTTTAAACCCTGCAGGGGTGTCCCAACTTAGCCCATGATAAGCTCTCGCGATCAACGAAGGATATTCCTTCTCCCCGGGAAGACCCGATCAGTCTCGGAATCCCGGCTACAAGACATTTCGACAGTAATAAAACAAGACCAGCAAAGCTGCCCGGATGCGCCGACAAATCCCGATAGGAGTCGCAGGTACCTCGTTCTCAGGGCACACCGGATAAGTCAAGCTACGAGTAAAACCAACCCTCGAGTTGCCCTGGTGGCCCCGCAGGCTGCTCGGTTCGACCAACACTGAAGGAGCACTAGCCCGGGGCTAAAATAAAGATGACCCTTGGGCTCCGAAACCCAAGGGAAAAGGGCATAGGTGAGGCAAATGGTAAAACCAATGTTGGGCCTTCTTTGGAGGAGTCTTATTCAAAGCGAACTGTCAAGGGGTCCCATAAATCACCCGACCGCGTTAGGGACGCAAAATCCGGGAACATAACACCGATATGACGGAAACTAGGCGGCAAGAGTGGAACAAAACACCAGGCATAAGGCCGAGCCTTCCACCCTTTACCAAGTATATAGATGCATTAATTAAATAAGATATATTGTGATATCCCAACAAGTAAACTTGTTCCAACAAGGAACAACATCTCCATGTTCCAACAAGGAACAAAGTTCATCTTCACCTGCAACTAACAACGCTATAAGAGGGGCTGAGCAAAGCAGTAACATAGCCAAACAATGGTTTGCTAGGAAGGGGAAAAAAGGTTAGAGGCTGACATGGCAATTTGGGATGGCTTGATAAACAGGTAATAGGTAGCGCAGCATAGCGATAGAACGAAGCAACTAGCATAGCAATGATAGTAGTGAGATCCAGGGTAGCGGTCATCTTGCCTGAAATCCCGCTAGGAAGAAGAACGAGTCCATGAAGAAGACGAACGGATGAAGCCGAACCAAGCGTAGACGAACGAATCCTCACGATCGCAACGAAACAGGAACTAACAAGAAGAAGCACACAACATAGTAAACACACCACACATAGACAAGACATGATCCACAACATGCATGATGCATGGCAAAGCTACATGAAGCTACTCATGGCAAGAGATGATGCAAAACAAGAACAACACATCAAGGCAAGTTTAAATGAGGCCGGAAACAACATATAACAATTCCGGTAAGTCCTCATATGCAAATTTCGAAATTGTTCCAGATCGGAATAAACCTTATGTTCAAGTTGTTAAACAGCAATTTAAAATGCACCACGATGATCTACACGAAATTCTAGTCAAGTTACATATAGAGTTCATTTAATTCGGAGCTACGGCCTAGAAGATATGAGCACAACAAGTTAAACATGGCATTGATGCAAAATGCATACAAAAATCAAGCAAACACCTCAAAACAAGGATGCAACATGATAATATGAAACTACATGCAAAATCAAGCAAGTTTCATATAGAGCACACTCAAAACGGAGCAACGGTTCAAGACATACACATGAAACAAGACATATCAACAATATGTCCAGAACAGCAACTAGGCATATTGCAAGCATCAAAACAACATGCTACAGGACCTCAAAAAGAAAACAAAAGGCATGGGCATGATGTACATGTAAAGCATGACAAAACATGAACACTGAGCTATCTCCAGAAATCACTAGAACATGCTCAAAATGACATGGCAAGATTGCAAATAATAACAGTTTCAGACTTTAGCAGAAATAATATCAGGTTACAATGTTTAGAGCTATCAAACAACATGTTACAGGAACTTATCAAGGAAAACAAAGGCATGGAATGAATCTACTCAAAGCATATAAAAAAAGTCCCTTAGTGACCATAAGCCAAAAGGGATCAGAAAATACAGTTGCAAGCATGTCAATATAGCAAACACATAAACAGATACATACATGGCAGGAACAACAATAAGTAGGCATGTTGGTGAGCTTGAACCACTCACCACAGAGCAATACATGACAAACCAAGCATACAAACAGAAACTAGACATGGCATAGAAGCTATACATGGCAAGAACAACATCATAGCATACACGGATCAACTACAACAACCTTGGCAAAATTGAATAACATGTAAACAACCTGCCAGGAAACATTTTATAGCAAAAGTAGAGCTCGATTGACTCAAGCTATGGCACTCCATAATTGCAAACAAGGGCATGGATGGATAGAGCAAGACATGTAGAACAAAACATCCTTACTGAAGTATCTCAAAATATGCATGGAACTCTCGGTAGCATCAAATTTACATGGCATAAAAATATCAGCAAAACAGGGCTGAAATCAGCAACATCATGAAGCCTAGTTTACATGCTTGTGCTAGTCACCAAAGAGATCACAAAAATACATGGCATACACCCCTGTAAAGATGGCATGGCATATTACAAAACACATGTAGGACTCAAGTTCATAGGGTGCACACATCAATCATGGCAAAAATGACAAAAGTGCATGTTCTGATAAGAATCTGAAACTAACACATAGCACTCTTCTAACAGCATTTCGGGCATGAAGATGAGCTCAAATGAAAATCATGCATTGAGAGGAAATGATGTACTCGTCGAGGCGAACAATTTGAAATATTATACGCACAAAACGGAGCTACGGATGCAGAGATATAGCAGGTCAAACATGGCATGATTTGTAAAATTATCAGGGACTTAGGCAATTCCGGGTCAACCTCTGGACAAATCTGGATCTGGCGCGGAACCCGAGGTTCGCCGGAAATCCCGCCGGGGTTTGCCGCCGGAGAGGAGGGAGATGGGGTCGGCGTGGCCGGGGAGGGCGCCAGCGGGGGCCGAGGGAGCCGGGCGGGCGGGCGGCCGGGCGGCGCCGAGCGGGCGACGGCGGGCGTAGGCGGGCGGACCGGCTCCATGGCAGCTGGCCGAGGCGAGGGCGGGACCCTCGGGCGGCGGCGGAGGCTCGGCTCGGCCGGGGCCAGCGCGAGGGTGCCGCTGGGTGCCGGCGGAGAACAGGCCGGGCGCGCCTCCGGCGAAGGCGCTGGGTCGCGGAGGAGCGCCGGGCGAGGGCGGTCGGCGGAGAGCAGCGGATGGGCGGCGGCGCATGGCGCGCTGGGCGTGGGGCGCGGACCGGTCGGCGGCGGCACGGGCCCAGCTGGTTTGCAGCGGGCTGCAAGGCCGGGCGGCGGGGACGACAGCGGGAGGCCACGTGGCGCTCCCTGATTGGGCGAGGGGTCGGCGGCGGACGTGTCCGGCGCCGGGCGGACATGTCCGGCGCGGCACGGAGGGGGATTTGCTAGGGTTAGGGGTAGAATGATCCGAAAATTTCGGGGGAGGTCTAGTTTTATAGGTAGAGGGAGCTAGGAGAGTCCAAATGAGGCGCGGTTTTCGGCCACGCGATCGTGATCGAACGACCGAGAACATGGAGGGGAGTTAGATGGGTTTTGGGCCACTTTGGAAGGGGTGTTGGGATGCACACAAAAGAGGCTTTCGCGGTTACCCGGTTAACCGTTGGAGTACCAAACGACCTCCAAATGGCACGAAACTTGACAGGCGGTCTACCGGTGCTATACCAAGGCCGCTTGGCAAACCTCGGTCCATTCCGAGACCGTTTGACACCCGCACACGAAAAGAGGTAAAAGGGGGCGCCGGGAGACATAGGAGTGCCGGATTGCAAAACGGACAACGAGGAAAATGCTCGGATGCATGAGACGAACACGTATGCAAATGCGATGCACATGATGACATGATATGAAATGCAGATGATGACAAGGCAAAGTGCAACACGCAAGCAAATGACATGGCAGCGACGACGAATAACTGAAGGACACCTGGCGCATCGGATCCGGGGCGTTACAACACTCCTCCACTAACAAGAGATCTCGTCCCGAGATCTTAGGACCGAGACGGGAGGGAAAAAGGGATGAGGTGAAGCAAGAACTCAAGAGAAGAAGCAAAGAATCGAGAGCACTCGAGAAGAAGAGAGGAACGCCGAGAATGACGAGAATCGAAAGCTCATGGAATCAGATAGACTGTGAAATCACTCGTTCTAACCGGAGTGGTTAGAATGAGAAAAGAAACGAATAAGACTGAAAGGATTTAGGCAGCACTCCGGCTAAAACATGGAGGAATAGAACTTGAACTTCAGAGATGGAATGACACCTGATGAAGACATGACACAAAACCTCCGGAAAGAATTAAAAGAGTGGAATGAAATGAGCTTGGAAGGAAGGGTTGAACGAAGTTGTTGAGAGAATCAACAACGAAAAGAATAAGCTTGTTGTGGACTTATGGATGACATCTCAAGATCATAAGGTGATAACCGGCCACAAACGGAAATGATTGGATAGCTGAGAAGAACGAAGAAATGCAAAACTCCACTTCAAAAGAATATGGAGAATTAATTGCACTTCGAGATGCAAGAAGAAAAGATACTTGAACTCCACCAACAAAATCTTGATGAACTCTTGAGGAATGAATTAAATCATGAAGAACCACCATGAATAACTCCGGTAACGAAAGGATGATGAGATAGAATGAAGGAGGAAAGAATAAGATGAGCATTGCGATGATGGAGATTCCGACGAGATGGCCGAGGAAATAATTGAACTCCGGAAAAGAAAAGATGAAAACACTTGGAACTAGAATTTATTCATTACGAAAAAACTCCGAAGGAAAGGATTCCTCACTTGGATGAAATAAGAATAAATTTATTGTATGCTTATCCTTCATCAAATTAAATTGATGACAACCGGATTTGGCATGCAACTTATTCTTCTTGAAAAGGATTAAGGGGTAAGGCACAAAACTTGAGAGAGTCTTCATGAACCACCGGTAGGATTTGACAGAACAAATGGATTAATATGATAATCAAGGAAAAAGAATCTTGAACGAACCATCGTGAAAATGAAAATGAACAAAGAGAAGAGAACGGATCGCCGGAAAGAATTAGAAAAGCACGAAGATACTTGATGGAATTTAGAGAAAAGAGATCGAAGAGATCGCGAACTGATTAACGAATGCTTGAACGCAGCACCGGAAGAATATTGAGACGAATGAAGGGGCACGGATATAGAATAATTGGAGAACGACTTTGAAAAACTTAGAATGGAGAGATATTCCGAAAAGATGGCCTCCGGATGATCGGAACAGAGAAGCAACTCCTGAAATACTCCGGATGGATGAAAAGAATTGCACAACTGGAAACAATTAGATAGGATAACATCGAGCTAGCACCATGAATCTCCGGGGGAACGGACAAGATTTAAGAGAAACTCTACTTCGGTCTTCAAATGACGACGAGAAACACCACCAATATTAATGAGATACTCCGGAAGAATGAAAAACAGAGAGGTTGAGCCAACAATGAAATGATTTTGAAATCGATCTTGAAAAGGCATCTGACTGATGAAATTCATTCTTACGTCAAACTCCAAAAAGAATTGGGAATAGCTCCGGGGAAATAGGAGAGTCAGGTCAGATCCTGGGAAAAGACCTGTGGGTTAGGGCCCACTAAAAGAAAACACCGTTGGAAAGGGATGTTGAACAGATAGATGATGCACCGGAAGAACTGAAATATTTGACTGAGGTGACAGCCTCGAATTAATTCATACATAGACGAATCTCCTGAGATGTGTTGAACACTCCGGAAGGATAAACTGGCGAGAGACGAACGAGCAAAGAGAACACTTCGAAGGAAAAGAATATGATTAACCCGGAAAACTTGAATTGAGTCCACCGGAGAAGAAAAGGGATGAAGAATGACGAACGAGACGAGAATTCACCGGTTGAAATAATTGAGGGAAGACTGAAGAGGCTCAACATGAATGGAATTGATGGTCGAGAGAGAGTCAGACTCCGGGAATAAGAGGGTGGGAGGGCGGGAAAAACAAAGGCAATTTGGAAGGGGAACCGACGAATAACTTGAAGAGACAAGACCGGTTGAAAATCATTGAGGAAAGAAAGGCAAAGACTTCGCACGAGTAGGATGGATACTCGATTGCGGACTCCGGTTCCGAGAAGAAGAAGGGTGGGCGGGTGGGAAAAAATAACTGAGGATTGAACGCAAAGATGAAGAGGGTCGAATCAACTTGACGAGAAAAGCACCGGATGAAAAGAGCTGAGGACCAACTACCGGAAAACCAACTGCGTGATCCTAAAGAAAAACTTGAATGGGAAGAGGAGTAATTTAAAACACCTACGACAAGATTCCTCACCAGAGCGACGAAGGGGCAGAGGAGTAAAAAGAATTCCTACTCTCCGATATAACTAGACTCCGAAAATAGTTTTCTTCTAGACCCAACAACGGCCAAACTACACGATCAATCAAGGGGGCTCCTAGGGTCGGTCGAGGCTCTGATACCAACTTGTCACGCCCAATATGCAACCCTATCCAAAAGGAACTCGAAGGTCCCACCAAGGATAGACCTGCATATTGAAACGCTTTTGCAAGGGGGATATCATTACATCAACATTACATAATAGATGGGGATACATACATAAGGCACGAATGCCACAAGAATACATCATCATCATACACAAGATCAACATCCGACTACGGATGAAACGTAAACAGAGGCTCAAACGACATCCACCCTGCTAGCCCAGGCTGCCGACCTGGAACCTATCCCCTGATCGAAGAAGCAGAAGAAGAGCTCCAAAACAAGCAAACATCGCTCTCACGTCATGATCATCGCAAACCTATACCTGCAACTGGTGGTGTAGTAATCAGAGCCACGAGGACTCAAAGAATCCCATTACCATGGGTATCAAGACTAGCAAAGCTCAAATGGGAAAGGAAGGGTAAAGTGGTGAGGTTGCAGCAGCGACTAAGCATATATGGTGGCTAACATACGCAAATGAGAGCGAGAAGAGAAACAAAGGAACGGTCGTCAACTAGTAATGATCAAGAAGTGATCCTGAAATCCTACTTACGTCGACACATAACCCGAAACCGTGTTCTCCTCTCGATCAACCCGAAAAGAGACACTCACGAGTTACGCTTTACGGTTGGTGTATTTTAGAAGAGTTTGCTTCAAGTTTACTACAACCGGATATTAACAAATTCCCATCTGCCACATAACCGCGGGCACGGCTCTCGAAAGTTTAAACCCTGCAGGGTGTCCCAACAAGCCCATGATAAGCTCTCGCGATCAACAAAGGATATTCCTTCTCCCGGAAGACCCGATCAGTCTCGAATCCGGCTACAAGACATTTCAACAGCAATAAAACAAGACCAGCAAAGCCACCGGATGTGCCGACAAATCCCGATAGGAGTCGCACGTACCTCGTTCTCAGGGCACACCGGATAAGTCAAGCTACGAGTAAAACCAACCCTCGAGTTGCCCGTGGTGGCCCCAAGCAGTTGCTCGGTTCGGACCAACACTGAAGGAGCACTGGCCCGGGGCTAAAATAAAGATGACCCTTGGGCTCCGGAAACCCAAGGGAAAAAGGGCATAGGTGAGGCAAATGGTAAAACCAATGTTGGGCCTTGCTGGAGGAGTCTTATTCAAAGCGAACTGTCAAGGGGGTCCCATAAATCACCCGACCGCGTTAGGGACGCAAAATCCGGGAACATAACACCGATATGACGGAAACTAGGGCGGCAAGAGTGGAACAAAACACCAGGCATAAGGCCGAGCCTTCCACCCTTTACCAAGTATATAGATGCATTAATTAAATAAGATATATTGTGATATCCCAACAAGTAAACATGTTCCAACAAGGAACAACATCTCCATGTTCCAACAAGGAACAAACTTCATCTTCACCTGCAACTAACAACGCTATAAGAGGGGCTGAGCAAAGCGGTAACATAGCCAAACAATGGTTTGCTAGGAAGGGGAAAAAAGGTTAGAGGCTGACATGGCAATTTGGGATGGCTTGATAAACAGGTAATAGGTAGCGCAGCATAGCAATAGAACGAAGCAACTAGCATAGCAATGATAGTAGTGAGATCCAGGGTAGCGGTCATCTTGCCTGAAATCCCTCTAGGAAGAAGAACGAGTCCATGAAGAAGACGGACGGATGAAGCCGAACCAAGCGTAGACGAACGAATCCTCACGATCGCATAGCAAACAGAACTAACAAGAAGAAGCACACAACATAGTAAACACACCACACATAGACAAGACATGATGCACAACACGCATGATGCATGACAAAGCTACATGAAGCTACTCATGGCAAGAGATGATGCAAAACAAGAACAACACATCAAGGCAAGTTTAAATGAGGCCGGAAACAACATATAACAATTCCGGTAAGTCCTCATATGCAAATTTCGAAATTGGTCCAGATCGGAATAAACCTTATGTTCAAGTTGTTAAACAGCAAGTTAAAATGCACCACGATGATCTACACGAAATTCTAGTCAAGTTACATATAGAGTTCATTTAATTCGGAGCTACGGCCTAGAAGATATGAGCACAACAAGTTAAACATGGCATTGATGCAAAATGCATACAAACATCAAGAAAACACCTCAAAACAAGGATGCAACATGATAATATGAAACTACATGCAAAATCAAGCAAGTTTCATATAGAGCACACTCAAAACGGAGCAACGGTTCAACACATACACATGAAACAAGACATATCAACAATCTGTCCAGAACAGCAACTAGGCATATTGCAAGCATCAAAACGACATGCTACAGGACCTCAACAAGAAAACAAAAGGCATGGGCATGATGTACAGGTAAAGCATGACAAAACATGAACACTGAGCTATCTCCAGAAATCACTAGAACATGCTCAAAATGACATGGCAAGATTGCAAATAATAACAGTTTCAGACTTTAGCAGAAATAACATCAGGTTACAATGTTTAGAGCTATCAAACAACATGTTACAGGAACTTATCAAGGCAAACAAAGCCATGGCATGAATCTACTCAAAGCATATAACAAAAGTCCCTTAGTGACCATAAGCCAAAAGGGATCAGAAAATACAGTTGCAAGCATGTGAATATAGCAAAAACATAAACAGATACATACATGGCAGGAACAACGATAAGTAGGCATGTTGATGAGCTTGAAGCACTCACCACAGAGCAATACATGACAAACCAAGCATACAACCAGAAACTAGACATGGCATAGAAGCTATACATGGCAAGAACAACATCATAGCATACACAGATCAACTACAACAACCTTGGCAATATTGAATAACATGTAAACAACCTGCCAGGAAACATTTTATAGCAAAAGTAGAGATTGATTGACTCAAGCTATGGCACTCCATAATTGCAAACAAGGGTATGTATGGATAAAGCAAGACATGTAGAACAAAACATCCTTACTGAAGTATCTCAAAATATGCATGGAACTCTCGGTAGCATCAAGTTAACATGGCATAAAAATATCAGCAAAACAGGGCTGAAATCAGCAACATCATGAAGCCTAGTTTACATGGTTGTGCTAGTCACCATAGAGATCACAAAAATACATGGCATACACCCCTGTAAATATGGCATGGTATATTACAAAACACATGTAGGACTCAAGTTCATAGGGTGCACACATCAATCATGGAAAAAATGACAAAAGTGCATGTTCTGATAAGAATCTGAAACTAACATCACATAGCACTCTTCTAACAGCATTTCGGGCATCAAGATGAGCTCAAATGAAAATGATGCAATGATATGAAATGATGTACTCGTCGAGACGAACAATTTGACATATTATACGCACAAAACGGAGCTACGGATGCAGAGATATAGCAGGTCAAACATGGCATGATTTGTAAAATTATCAGGGACTTAGGCAATTCCGGGTCCACCTCTGGACAATTCTGGATCTGGCGCGGAACCCGAGGTTCGCCGGAGATCCCGCCGGGGTTTGCCGCCGGAGAGGAGGGAGATGGGGTCGGCGTGGCGGGAGGGCGCCGGCGGTGGCCGGGCGGCGCCGAGCGGGCGGCGGCGGACGGCGGGCGAGGCGGGCGGACACCGCGCCATGGCCATGGCGGCGGGAGGCGAGGGCGGGACCTCGGGCGGCGGCGGAGGCTCGGCTCGGTCGGGGCAGGCGCGGAGAATGTGCCGCGCGGTGCGCGCGAGAACGGGCCGGGCGCTGCCTCCGGCGGCGCTGGGTCGCCGGAGGAGCGCCAGCGAGGGCGGCGGTGGAAGCAGCGGATGGGCGGCGGCGATGGCGCTGGGCGCTTGAGGCGCGCGCGGCGGGCGCGGCGGGCACAGGCCTGGGCAGCCGGCGGGACGACGGCGGGAGGCCACATGGCGCCCCTGATTAGGCGAGGGTCGGCGGCGGACGTGTCCGCGCCCGGGCGGATGTCCGACATGGCACGAAGGGGGATTTGCTAGGGTTAGGGGTAGAATGATCCGAAAATTTCGGGGGAGTTCTAGTTTTATAGGTAGAGGGAGCTAGGAGAGTCCAAATGAGGCGCGGTTTTCGGCCACGCGATCGTGATCGAACGACCGAGAACATGGAGGAGAGTTAGATGGGTTTTGGGCCACTTTGGAAGGGGTGTTGGGCTGCACACAAAAGAGGCGTTCGCGGTTACCCGGTTAACCGTTGGAGTACCAAACGACCTCCAAATGGCACGAAACTTGACAGGCGGTCTACCGGTGCTATACCAAGGCCGCTTGGCAGACCTCGGTCAATTCCGAGACCGTTTGACACCCGCACACGAAAAGAGGTAAAAGGGGGCGCCGAGAGACTTAGGAGTGCCGGATTGCAAAACGGACAACGAGGAAAATGCTCGGATGCATGAGACGAACACGTATGCAAATGCGATGCACATGATGACATGATATGAAATGCAGATGATGACATGGCAAAGTGCAACACACAAGCAAATGACATGGCAGCGACGGCGAATAACTGAAGGACACCTGGCGCATCGGATCCGGGGCGTTACACCCCGCTGCCACGGGAGGGTAGGACAAAAGATGTCATGCAAGTTCTTTTCCATAAGCACGTATGACTATATTCGGAATACATGCCTACATTATTTTGATGAATTGGAGCTAGTTCTGTGTCACCTATGTTATGACTGTTACATGATGAACCGCATCCGGCATAATTCTCCATCACCGATCCAATGCCTATGAGCTTTTCACATATTGTTTTCCTCTTATTTACTTTTCCGTTGCTACTGTTACAATCACTACAAAACCCAAAAATATTACTTTGCTACCATTACCGTTACTATCATATTACTTTGCTACTAAATACTTTGCTGCAAATACTAAGTTATCCAGGTGTGGTTGAATTGACAACTCAACAACGAATACTTGAGAATATTCTTTGGCTCCCCTTGTGTCGAATCAATAAATTTGGGTTGAATACTCTACCCTGGAAAACTGTTGCGATCCCCAATACTTGTGGGTTATCATGCGGTGCCCCTCTCCACAGTTTCGTCCCTCGGTCATATTTTCTTAGTGCTTAGGCGAAGCCCTGTGGAGATAGCATCACCACCACCGTCACCATGCTGTCATGCTGCCGGAACTCATCCACTACTTTGCCCGTCTTGCTGGATCAAGAAGGCGTGGACATCATAAAGCTGAACGTGTGCTGAACGCGGAGGTGCCGTACGTTCGGCACTTGATCGGTTGGATCGCGAAGAAGTTCGACTACATAAACCGCGTTAATAAACGCTGCCGCTTACAGTCTATGAGGGTACGTAGACACACTCTCCCCTCTCGTTGCTATGCATCTCCATGGATAGATCTTGCGTGTGCGTAGAATTTTTTTGTTTTCCATGAAATGTTTCCCACCAGTGGCATCCGAGCCTGGTCTATGCATAGATGATATGCACGAGTAGAACACAAAGGAGTTGTTGGCGGTGATGGTCATACTGCTTACCACCAACGTCTTATTTTGATTCGGCGGTATTGTGGGATGAAGCGGCCCGGACCAACCTTACATGTCCACGCACATGAGACCGGTTCCACCGACTGACATGCAACTTGTTTTGCATAAAGGTAGCTGGTGGGTGTCTGTTTCTCCTACTTTAGTTGAATCGAATTTGACTACGGTCGGTCCTTGAAGAAGGTTAAAATAGCAAACTTGATAAATCACTGTTGTGGTTTTGACGTAGGTAAGAACGGTTCTTGCTAGAAGCCCGTAGCAGCCACGTAACACTTGCAACAACAAAGTAGATGACGTCTAACTTGTTTTTGCAGGGCATGTTGTGATGTGATATGGTCAAGACTTGATGTGATATACGTTGTTGTATGAGATGATCATGTTTTGTAATATCGACAACCTGTAGGAGCCTAAGGGTTGTCTCTTAATTATTGTATGAAATGCAAACGCCATGTAATTGCTTTACTTTATCGCCATACGTTAGCAATAGTTGTGGAAGAAATAGTTGGCGAGACGACCCCGACGCAACGATGGAGATCAAGGTGTCGAGCAGGTGACGATGGAGTCATGACGATGCTTTGAAGATGGAGATCAAAAGCACAAGATGATAATGGCCATATCATGTCACATATTTTGATTGCATGTGATGTTTATCCTTTATGCATCTTATTTTGCTTAGAACAGCGCAAGCATAATAAGATGATCCCTTCACTAAATTTCAAGATAAAAGTGTTGACCCTGAGTATGCACCCTTGCTAAAGTTCTTCGTTTCGAAGCACCTCGTGATGATCGGGTGTGATAGACTCTACATTCACATACAACGGGTGTAAGCCAGATTTACACACGCGAAATACTTCGGTTAAACTTGACGAGCCTAGCATGTACAAAAATGGTCTCGGAACACTGGAGACCGAAAGGTCGAACGTGAGTCATATAGCAGAGATGTTCACCATCGATGACTACCCCATCTTACATGATGATTGGACATGGGTTAGTTGATTTTGATCATTTATCACTTAGATAACTTGAGGGACGTTAATCTAAGTGTGAGTCCATTAGTAATTTGATTAATTGTACTTAATTTATCATGAACTTAGTCTTAATAGTTTTGCATATCTATGTTGTAGATCAATGGCCTGTGCTACCGTTCCCCTGAATTTTAATGCGTTCCTAGAGAAAGCTAAGTTGAAAGATGATGGTAGCAACTACACGGAATGGGTCCATAACTTGAGGATTATCCTCATTGCTGCATAAAAGAATTATGTCCTTGATGCACCACTAGGTGACAGACCTGCTGCAGGAGCTACTGCAGGTGTTATGAACGTCTGGCAGGCTCGATTTGATGACTACTCAATAGTTTAGTGTGCCATGCTTTACGGCTTAGAACCGGGACTTCAAAGACGTTTTGAACGTCATGGAGCATATGAGATGTTCTAAGAGCTGAAGTTGATATTTCAGGCTAATGCCCAGGTTGAGAGATATGAAGTATCCAACAAGTTCTATAACTGCAAGATGGAGGAGAATAGTTCTGTAAGTGAACACATATGTCGGCGTTCTGGGAACGGGGGTACCCAGACTTGCCTGCCTGCGGCCTGCAGCGTGGCTCAAGGGGTGGCCCAGCACGGCCCATCTTCATCAGCACAAGCTCAAGACCCTCGTGAGGGGCCAAGCCTCGTGGGGCGGACGATAGGAAGCTTCCTCAGGCATGGCCTCGTCAGGCTGGCTCGCGAGGAGGCGGAGCGATCAAGGCGGGGTACCTCACGAGGTGCCCATGACGCAAGCCATGACGACCAAGGGCGCCAGGCGGGCGCCAGCCCGCGCAGTGTCCTCATTTCCTCTTTGGTGCAAAGGGGGCAAGCGCAGGCGAGAGCATCAAGCAAAGGCATCCATTTCGGTGCAACAAGACCAAGGCCATCACAACGGCAGGAAGGAAGTCATCGTGGAGCCCAAGCCGGCGTCACCGCCAGAGCCTTTGACAGGCGAGGACCAACTTTAGTAAGGATAAGTGTACTAGAGGTTCTCCTTCAAAATGGCCAATTGTTGGCGCCCTTCCCGCTCAATATTTGGGAAGAGGCCCAGGGCCTCTGCCTATAAATAGGACTAGCCACCCACAGGGTAGGAGGATCGGGATCCGATCCGTGATCTGGAACCTTGAGCAGAGCTAGAGATCAAGCAATCTAGAGAGAGAGAGAGAGAGAGAGAGAGAGAGAGAGAGAGAGAGAGAGAGAGCTGAACTCCCCTAGCAGTTCATCGCACCGGCCAAGAACACCTCACCCTCGTGAGGCTGTTCCTCCTTGTACTGTTCATCATCAGCCCCAGAGGCAATCCACCACACCACACACTGGAGTAGGGTGTTACACCACAATGGTGGCCCGAACCAGTATAAACCTTGTGTCTCTTGTGTTGTTCTTTCGGTAGTTTAGATCCTAGCGAGGCGACGAGGTGCAGGTAGGTAGGGGGCGAGATCTCCATGTGCACCCCAGAGTTCGAACCTAGAGGGTCTGCCAGAACCCGAAATCCGACATTTGGCGCGCCAGGTAGGGGTGCGCCGGAATTCGTCTTCCGCCGCCCTGTTCTTCGCTGCCCGTCGCATCGATGTCAGACACTCGTCGGGCTCGCGCCGAGCGCCGATCCGCTCTCGCTACCCGCGTCGCCCAGACGGCCCCCGTCGGCGGCCGCCCCCATTGTTCCCCGTCACCTACCGTCAACGCCGCCACCGGCCCAGCGGGGAACGAGCAGCAAGCATCGTCCCAGCATCCGTCCGTGAGGCGAGACGGCCGTACTGCTACTCCTTCGTTACCGCCCTGTCGACGACGTCTACGAAGAGTGGCTCGACCGCGTCGCCGAGATCGTCCGCGCCGCAGGGGGCTCCCTCGCGCCGTCCTTCTCGTTGCACCGCGCCGCCCTCTCGCGGCGATGAAGCTCGAGCGCCTCGGGCGCCTCCCCCTCAAGAAGGCGCCTTAGCCCCAAGGCGCGTGGCTAAGGCGTGAAGCGCAAAAGGCGTAGTGCTCGCAGCGAGCCCGACACCAAGCGAGGCGTGCTTAGAGTCATCCAGAACAGCCGACCGTTCTGCGCCTTCCACAACCTGAACAGCCACAACACCAGCGATTGCCAAGAGCTCGAGCCATCTGGGAAGGGCCTTCTGATCGACGCCCGAGCGCGCAACGACTGGGGCTACGGCCGCGGAGGAGGACGCGGAGGCGGACGCTGGGACGACCGTTGCCCGCGCCAGGAGTGGCGCGACCGGCCTCGTGAGGACCGCTGGCAGGACCAACCTTGCGAGGGTGCCTGGAGGGACCCACCTCGTGAGGATCGCCCCCAGGGCAACGCTGGTCTTCCCCCGCTGCCGCCACCAAGAAGGAACGACGACCACCACCAGGACGAGGGGGCTGGGGGCTTCCAGGAGCCGCGTGCGATCGCTTGCATCTTGGGCGGCACTCAGGACCCAGCCTCTCAGCGCATCTTCAAACAGTTCGCTCGCGAGGTGAACGCGGTGCTCCCCAAGCTCAAGGCCACGCGCCCGCTCAGGTGGTCCCTATGCGCCATCACCTTCAACTCGGCAGACCAGCTCAAGTGCCCAGCCAACACTGGCGCACTCCCTATGCTGTGCTCCCCAGTCATCAGCAATGTGCAAGTCACCAAGACTTTCATCGACAGCGGCGCAGGGCTCAATGTCTTATCTGTCGACACGTTCGACAACCTCCAAGTGCCCTATGAGTAGCTCCAGCAAACCAAGCCTTTCTCAGGAGTGACTGACGGTTCCACCACACCGATAGGGCAAGTCCGCCTGCCTGTCACCTTCGGGGAGCGCAAGAGCTATCGCACCGAGTTCACGACTTCGACGTCGCGCACATCCGCCTGTTGTACAATGCCATCCTCGGGTATCCAGCCCTGGCCAAGTTCATGACAGTCACTCACCACGGCTACAACCTTCTCAAGATGCCAGGAAGCGGGGGAATCATCACGGTCCCATGTGAAGAGAGGGATGCGGTGTGCTCCCTTGAGCGCGCCTTCCAAGCCGCAACAATCGACAACCCTGACAGCAGAAGTGAAGGCCCTCCGGAGACCATCCCCAAGAAGAAGCTGCCGCACCAAGCAGGACCCCAAGAAGATGGCGTCGCATCAGGAGCCTCGTGAGGATCAGCGCCCGCTCCAGGGCGCCTCCCTCCACCGCATAGGAAAGCGGGCCCGGCGCCATCCTCAGGTAGGACTCGGGGGCTCTCTCCTAGAGAGCCTCAGACCTTGCCAACCTCACGAGGGAGGCGCTTGGGCACCACTTGTAAGCGTGCTTCACGGCACACCTTTCTCAGGAGAGCACAGGGAAAGGAGTGCCCAACACCCAGGAGTTCATCACCAAGACCACCCAGGAACTGCAAGAAGCAAGAGCCATGCGCGGCCACAACCGCTCACAAGGCGCAGCTCCCCATCCAGGCGAGGATGCCGGGCTGCGTGTCTCGTCGGCGTCGCCCTGGGCTCAATAGGGCCGCATCTCAGGAGCGTTCCTGGCCATCATGTGTGGGCCGCTGTGAGGGCCCACCACACAGCTACGTTTGCATGCCCTTCGGCTTGCCGAGCGTGGCGTCGGCCTATCAGCGCAACATGTGGCAAGTCCTGGCGGCTCAGGAGGCCAGGTTCCACGCTGTTCTGGAGGAGATGGAGACGGTCTTCAGGGAACCTCCTGAGCCCCCAGAGCCTCCCGAGGCTCAGGGTCCTGGTGGCTCATGAGGAGCCATTCCCTCAACGCGTGGCTTCAGCTACACAAACTCTACTTCGTCTACAGAACCAGGTGACATCTTCCAAGTTCGTTTAAGCTGGGAGTGCCCCTCAGGCTGCATCATTCCCAGGCCACATGGGTCCGTCCCTGTGGCATTTATCCCTTTTGCTCAAGTCTTTAGCTTACCTTGCTGGGGGCGCCCCTCGGGCTGCATCATCCCCAAGCCGCTCGGGCCAGACCCAGTGGCATGTATCTTCCTGCATTTATTCAAGTTGATCTGCTCTTTATGCTTAACCTGCCAACGGCTATCGCCTGCTCGATTGCCGCCCGTCGCGGGCCTGTTCACCCTATGCAATCCACTTGCACGTTAAAAGGGGGGCTCCTGAGCATCGCGACTCAGGAGCTCTTACTGGCTCTCCAGCCCTCACCCCCGGCCTTGACCACGGCATCGTGACCTGGCATACCAGCAGAGGCTGAGCTCGCTCGAGGGCCGGGACCTGAGGACGTAGAGTGCTTGCATCTAACCTCCTTGCAGGAACATACAGTCACCAAGACCCAAGACCAGGCGCAACCCGCCTTGAGGTAGGGCCTCATGAGTCCCGCGCTGGCTCGCGAGTGCCCAGATACACCTCGCAGCCCTGCCGTGCAAGCCACGTGTCGTATGGGGCTGTACACGCCCAGGGCTCCTCCCGGAAGGGCCCCCATCCCACGCCCAAGTGGAAGCACCATGCTCATGCTGGCTGGCGACCTTGCCGAGGAGCGGTTATGCCCGTGCACAAGCGGAAGCACTATGCTCTGCGCTGGTGATAAACAACTGAGGGCGACCCCATGGTGGTGCCAACCTCAGGGAGCCCAGAGCTCAACGCCCAGCCTTACCGCAACGCCGCCCCTCAGGAAAGCCGCGCATGGGGGCTGGGCACGGGGGCTGCGCTCGGGTCACGCGCAAGCGCACGCTACCCAACCAGGTCCTCCGGACCTGGGCATCGCGCGCCCCTCCCGAGGCCTCGGCGAGGGCAGGTATGGGATTGTTTGCACGTCAAGGGGGACTCCTGAGCATCGCGACTCAGGAGCCTAACTGGTGACGTAGCCCCTCACTCCTTGGTCCTGGTCTCTGGTTGGCTCAATGGCGGTTGAGGTATGCGCGGGGCCGGGCTCTACCGACGTAGAACATTAATCTATCCCCGCGAACTCTCCCTATATGTTGTTTGCGCGTCAAGGGGGACTCCTGAGCATCGCGACTCAAGAGCCTAACTGGTCACGTAGCCCCTCACTCCTTGGTTCTTCCTGGTCTCCAGTCGGCCCAATGGCGGTTGAGGTATGCGCGGGGCCGGGCTCTGCCGACGCAGAACGCAAAGCAAATAGGATGGAAATCGCGAAATCTCGAAGCAAATATTCAAGCATATTGTCCTCACAATACCAAATAAAAGTCTAAACGCCTCCACGAGGCCTGTTACATGTCGCAGGAACGGAACGGGAAGAATGGCCGCGGGTCACCTCTAGACGTCGCCATCACCTGCGGAAGGAGCTCCCTCGTGATCGGTTTGTCTTCACCACCAGCTGCAAGGTTGACGACGCCGGACAGAGAAGCGGAGACAAAGCCGCGGAACCTCCTCAGCAAGGCCCCCACCTGATCCCGCACGGCTGCGGCAGCCGCCTCATACTGATCTTCAGCTACAGGCTCCAGCAGTTCGTCAAGGCAAGCGTTGGGGTCGCGAAGGTGCAGGTGGCTAAAGACGCGAGTCAGCGTGGCTGAAGACAAGACGCGAGCTTCTGCCTCCGCCATGGGACCGAGACCATCAACGACCTCCTCAAGCGCCTTCACCACGAGAGGAAGCAGCTGGGCGGGGTCGTCCTCGTCGGTGTCTAGAGGCTTCTCCAGGCCGTGCTCGTACAGCGTCTTCAGCATCGTGCGAGACCTCTTCTCGAGATCGGCGAAGGCGGCACGGTCTTCGACCAGGACTCGCGCCTTGGCATCAAGATCGGCCTCCCTCGTCCTCATCTTCCGCTCAAACTCTTCCAACCGGTTGTGCTCGGCAGCCTGCTTCTTCCCCAGCTCCGCCAGCTCAGCATCGCGGTTCTTGACGGCTTCCTCCCGGGCTTTCATCTCCACCTCCTTCGCTTGGCGGCATCGTACCTCTTCGGCGTGCTTGTCACGCAGGCTCTGCAACTCGCTCTCCAGCTCTTGGCAGCGGTCATGGGAGGCCTTGGCGTCTTTCAGCGCCGCCTTACGATCGGCTGCAGCGCTGGCGGTGCCTTGCTTCTCCTTCTCGGAAGCCGCAACAGTCTGGCCCAGCGCCGCGCGAACTGCCAGATCAGAGTGAAGCTAGCCAGAGGCTAGCTCCAGATGCCCAGCCACCAGGCGCGGGTCCGCGCTCAGGAGATCTGCCTGCAGCTGGGTCATCTCCGAAAGGGCACGCTCCAAGATGGCAGCAGGAGCAGAAGGACCAGGGAGTGGAGATGCAGCAGTGGGAGGAAGCGACATCATCACCGGGGCTTGGAAGACCGCGGGTTCCGGAGCAGCTGGGACATCGTCGGCCGCGCCAAGTACCGGCACCACCGGAACCAGCGGGGCCATGGGGGCTGACTCCACGTAGCAATGCTCCCCTTGGCCTCGCGAGGACGATCGGGCCGGGGAGATGCGGGCGCTGTTGCCTCCTTTCTCCGCGAGAGGCACGGCCGCTGCGTCTTGTTTCCTCTTCTTCACCGAGGATGTCGACCTGATCAACCAAGGGCAAGTATCAGGAAGCGATGAGTAAAAGCAAGGACAAATCAAAGCTAAAGACACTTACCGATCCACTGCGGCGTATTCCACTGACCGCTTGAGAGGCTTGAAGCCTGACAGCTTCGGGACCTGAGGGGCAGGCGTTCGGACACCAGCGGCACTGGGCGGAGCGGAGGCGGAACCAGACCCAGCCCCAGGAGGTATCGGGGCGGAGGCAGCACCTCGGGCCACCAGCGTCGACCTACTCCTCATCGGGACAGGAGGTTGCTCCCTCTCCCCTTGGTGGGCGTCGGCATCGGCATCATCAGGAAGGGCGCGGAGAATCTCGTCCTTGCTCAGAGGGGAAGTCTCCCCCACCTCTTCCAGGGTCTTCTCCGAGTCCTCCTCCTCTTCTCCATCTCTGCAGGACTCACCAGAAGACACCTCCACCTGGTTCTGTGTCCGAGGGGCTTCCGGAAGCGCCGGCGGCACTAGCCCGCGTGCATCAAAAGTCAGCCTGGAGGCGACGAATTCCTCCCAGTCCTTGCGTTTGAACAGGGGAAGTAAGGCGCTAGGTGGGTACTCCTGGTTGTCCCCGACTATGAGGCGCAGGACGGCGCCCAATTCATCGCCAGGCAGGTCCCCCGGCCTCAGGCGGGTCTTGTTTTCTTCTTCATCAAGCTCCCAGAGGGGGCGCGCGCGCGCCTGGAGTGGCGCAACCCGCAGCGTCAAGAACTCCCTCAGGAGCATCCTCCCTGTTATCTTGGCCGCCCTCGTGTTGCCCGGCCTCAGGTCGGTCATCATCTGCCCCAACACCAAGGATGCCCGCTCGTCGACAAGCTCCGCCTTGGGCCACCCCCCGTTGGGAGGAGGTTGTCACGACTGGTTTTCCAATAAAATGTTTATTGAGAAACCGACCTTTTGAGTCCAGTACGAGGAAAAATCCTCCTGACTGGTAGACAAAATCTTGATACAATAAGCCAGTAGCATTAGGATATATTACAGGGTCGAGCTGGGGTGCTCAACCAATTATTACAAGCACACCAATAATTATACATAATGGCGGATATGACACAATGGAGTGGGGTGGCATTCTACTGACTCGAGGTAGTGTGGTGGTGGAATAACACAGTGGAGTGGATAACATGACTCCTACACTGGCAGCTCATCGAGCGTCGAGGTGAGGCTCGAGGAATTTAATTTGGGTAGCGGAAGCGGAAGTAACATAGTGACCAATCCAGGGTCGCCCGTGACTGACTGGGATTCCTCTAGGCGTCGGACTCGCTATCGAACTCTTCATCCATGAGATCGCCTTTGTCAGCATCTAGCCAAATCAACAAGCCAGGTGAGTACTTTGAAAGTACTCGCAAGACAGTTCGGACATAAGATATAACGAATGCATGCATGAATGCGTCAAGAGCAATAAGTAATGTACGTTCAAATGATGAACTTGCACGACATTATTTAGTAATAAAGAAGTTAGGCGGTAGTAAAAATAACTGAAAACCGATCGGGTGTCTGAAGCGACGCCTTGAAGGGTGAACAAATAAATAAATCATGCCACAGTCGGGCGTCTGAGCGACACCACATAAAGGGCCTATATTGAAAATAAGAGACATGCGTGCCGCAGTCGGACGTCGGGGCGACATCACAGAAAGGGCTTATATTGAAAGTAAATGACAACAATGCCGCAGTCGGACGTCTGGCGACATCGCGAAAGGGCTTATATCAAGAGTAAATAATAACAATGCATGATCGGACGTCTGAGCGACATCGCGAAAGGGGTTATATCAAGAGTAAATAATAACAATGCCGCAGGTCGGACGTCTGAGCGACATCGCAGAAAGGGCTTATATCAAAAGTAAATAATAACAATGCATGATCGGACGTCTGAGCGACATCGCGAAAAAGGGCTTGAAATTCACTTTTCATATCATTAACTTGCCGAAATAGTGCTCACAGGAAAATATTCAACACATGATAATAAGCAGGTTAGTCCATCCATAGGAATAAACATTTAACCTAACTTAACACTCATATGGTCCTCCGGAGTTTCTGTCACCGAGTCTGACACTTGACAAGATAAGATGAAAACAGTACTTGGACATGGATAAGATGGTATCAAGGATTATTGACTCTGCAGAGTTTGTACTAAATTATCCACAACCAGCGGTTTTCGTGAGTCACGAGGACTAGTTCCGTTCTGGTATTTTGGAGAAACACATCTAACCAAGACACACCCATCGCACCTCAAGATGCTAGGAATCACCCTAGACAGCGTTCAAGAAAAACTTTGAGACGGGAGATCACAATCTCAAATAGCATGGGATCAAATTTATATCTGGCAGCGCTCTAAGGGTGCCCCCTCTCGGTCCCAACGGAAACACCCAAGCCCTGACGGATGATAGGCTTTAATCCAGGGCCATGGAACCCTCATCCGGCCTCTCGATTTGGTGTGTATCGAAAGCGGTTTGCAACTTACTATGCCATATTTCCTTGCGGAAAAACATGCGGTATACGGGAGAAGCGGATGGAAACTGGACGATTCATGTTGACACTGGTCAAACAGTCGGGCATAAGGCGGCATGCTACAACACTGCCATCTTACCCATTCTTACGCCATCACATGGCCATGCAAACTCGTATCCAATATCTTATGGATTTTCAAAACTCACTTGTCTCCACTTTGCGAGTAATATGACATTCATCGAGGTGATCATGATCATGCCATGCAACTACTTAATGCAAACATGCCAAAACACTCATCATATCGAAAGTTCAAACATGCTTGCACGGTTCGAGTAGTGAGAGCCTAGCTCGGTGAAGTTTATGGTTCCGTCACCTCCTCCGGTATCTACGGTATACAAAAATACACGCGCAATCGTAAATACCGTGAGGTGTACAGAAATATACCAAATATTTTAAAAAAAAACTAGACAAAAATTTGAAGAGGGCAGGAAAAGAATCACTCAAAAACCCTTTTCTGTTTAAAAGTTATAAGTGTTTTGGTCCAAGGACCTTTCGGTAATGAAACAGAAACTTCCTAGGGGGCTAAGCAGAAAAGTCTAGAAAACGATTCAGACTGGAAAGCGCATTTTGCCAGAATACGCTTTCAGAAAACAGTTCGTTTAAAAGAATGAGAGATGACAGTAGGTCCCACCCGTCGAGGTTTGAAAATTTAAAGCGGGGAGGCGGGCTCGTCGGCGCCCGAGCTGCGGTGGTCGCCGACGGCGATCCTGACGAGCGGGGATTGGGTGGTACCTCCGTGCTCAGTGCATCCTTCCGCGTCGGTGGGTGGTGGTGGTGGTCGCCGGCGAGCACTACGTCGACGACGGCCCTTGCTCCGGCGGACGGCGGTTCGGGTGGAGTTGGATCTCGCCGGAGAGTGCTGCGAAGGGCAAATTGAAGTGGGGGTTAGACTTCTGGGTGCTCGAGGGGTTCTTGTGAGGTTTGGGTGCGGGGCGGCCTCACGGAGTGATTCGAGGTGGAGGCGGCGGAGCAGGCGGCGGAGTTGGGGAGGAGACCTCCTCGAGGCCCTCCTAGTGGCTGGCGGAGTGTTGGTGAGGTGCGAGGTGGTGCGTGCTCGAGGGCGGGCTCGGGGCCCCTTTTTATAGGCGATCTGAGGTGATGGCCGTGAACAGAGTTCTCCGGCGAAGGTTATGGCGGCGCAGGGCTTGGTCGGGGTGGTTCACTGGTTGAGCGTCATCGTGGAGGTCCACGGGCTCCGTTTAGGCACTAAACGAGCTTGGATTAGAAGCTTTGGGGTGGAGTTCGGCGAGGCAGGCGGCCTTGAGCCCGTCGGCGGCGGAGGGCGTGCCTGTGCTTGCAGACCCGCGGCGACAGGGCAGCAGGAGTCTTGCTGGCATGCATGAGCCACGCGGAGGGCCGAGGAGGCGATGGGCGGCGCCGGGTGGCGTGGCGAGCAGGCTCAGGCCCTCGCTGGTTGCCACGGGTGGCGCAGCCACCGCAAAAACTGCCAATGCCGGCGAGGCTCGCCGCCGCCGACGCCTGCACCCGTTCTAGGGGCGTCACGGCACTGCTAGGAGGAGGGGCCGTGTTCAGCAGCAAAGCGCCTTGTTGACTGACAGTGACTGAACTCTGACGAGGAAACGACACTGAACTTTCTGAATCTCTAAATTTCTCTGAAAGTGCAAGGTAACAGTGCAGGCCAAGTGTTTGACGAAATGATTTTGGTATGTGGGGATTTTTCCTTGAGCTTATTTTTGGTGGGGTGGCCTCTCATTGCAACTGGGGTTTGCCTGAATTTTGGTGGAATTTTTGGGGAAGAGGAGATATGAATTTTACCAAACTTGACAAATCTGGTCCAAACTTGTAGAAGCTGAAACTTGAAAATTTTGAAAAGAAGAAGAGTGGATCTTGATGGTTCTAGGTTGTGGGTGCTAGGGACTATCCATAAGAATTGGTTTGAGATCAAAGTTCAAAGGCAATTAGGTACTTTCTTTGCAAATCACCTAGGCTCAAAATAATGGACATAAATGTTTTGGGGAAAGAAATAAATGAAATGAAATCCAAAAATGAGTTGGACTTGTTGGGACAGAATATTTGGATTGCCCCAAAGTGGAAGGAGGGTTTTTTGAAAGGATTTACCACAAGGGGCATGGTAAAACCATGGGTTGTTTCAATATAAGAGAAGACCCAAAACTCCTAGGGTTTTCTTTCAAAAGAAAATAAATCCCAAAAATAAATTTGAGAAGGGGAGAATCAGAGGAAAGGTTTTTAATAACCAAACACCAGAGTTGAGAAAGATGCCAAAATAAAATCCTATGCCAAAGGGGAAAATTTTGAGAGAGAGGTTTTTGGAAGGGTTTAAATGACCTTCTTCAAACCAACAAAGTTTTTGATGAAAACCAACTAAAATTTTTTGGAGTGTCACAGAGGCGCCGTTGTGGACAATGCCAGACGCGGGTCGGCGTGCTGGGCATCCATCATGACCCATTTGGATCGGATATTGTCGGCCCTCTTCCCGGTACTCGAGATCGAGTTGGCCTTGTCGCAGGCGACGAAATTAGTGCATCCGGTGGTATGCTCGCTGCTGACACGGAGGAAGAAGAAATGGCGTAAGAGTGCCACGGACGGCATGACGCCCAGGTACGCCTCGCAGTAGTAGGCGAAGATGGATAGGAGGAGGACAGAGTTGGGATGGAGATGCAACGCCTGCAGCCCGTAGTGGTCGAGGACTTCATAAAAGAAATCCGTGAAGGGAGGAACCAACCCGACGGCGACGCTTCTCGAGAAGAAGGGGAAGAAGGTGCTCCCCTCAGGCTCCGGCTCGTCGGAGGCGAGCCGAAGCTCTGTCTTCCCCCACTCATTGCCCTCGCCAGCTGTCAGCAGGCGCACGCAGGCGAGGCTCTTCTCCATGACGGTGGGCGCCACGAGGGACGGCTCATACCAAGCTGGTGTTGAGGAGGTCCTGACCTTGCGCGGTGCCATGGGTGGCAGAAGCAGAGCAAGGGTGGAGCAGATCTGGAGATAGCAGCGGCGAAGAGAGAGAATGGGGATCTGGAGCGAGGCAAGGAAGAAGCAATGAAGGAAAGAACTGCCTGCGCCAGCCTTGTCGAGGCGTGCGATTGCGAGAAGCCCGTCCGATCAACCACGAGCGTCGATCGAGGCGCGAGCTTTTGGAACAGCGGTGCCGAACTTGACCCTTGGCCGCCATGAAGCCAAGCCAGCGCACTGCCAGGCCGGGGGCTCTGTCGGCGTTACAGGAGCAGGGGTCCCAGACTTGCACTGCAGCCCACAGCGTGGCTAAGCAGCCGGCCGTGCGTCCCATCTTCATCAACAAGGCATCCAAGACCGTTGCGAGGGTCCAAGCCTCGCGAGGCGGACGACACAAGACCTCCTCTGGAGTGGCCTAGCCAGGCAGGCTCACGAGGGGTGGAGATATCAAGGCGGGGCAAACCTCACGAGGCGCTCGTGAAGTGATCCATAACATACGGTACCAGGCGGTTGCCAGGTGGGCGCCGGTGCGCACAGCGTCCTTATTTCCTCTTTGGTGCTAAGGAGGCCAGCGCAGGCGAAGAGTACCCAGGCATCAGGCAAAGGTTGGCATATTGGTGCAACAAGACCAAGACTAGGAGGATGGCAAGGCGGAGGTCATCGTGGAGCCCAAGACGGCGTCACCCCAGAGCTTTTCACAGGCGAAGACCGCTTTTGTTAGGATAGCTTGTACTAGCTGCCCCCCTTCAAATTTGCCCGCCGTTGTTGGCTCCGTTCCCGCTCGATATTTGGGGAGAGGACCAGGGCCTCTATAAGTAGAGCTAGCCACCACAGTAGGGGGCTACTGATCCTGAACTAGGCGATCGAACACTCACGCCACAAGTTCATACGCACAAGAACACCTCAACCTCAGCAGGCTGTTCTTCCATTGTACTGTTCATCATCAGCCCGAGAGGCAATCCACCACCACCACATTGAAGTAGGGTATTACACCACATCGATGGCCCGGACCAGTATAAACCCCGTGTCTTTCTGTGTTCCGAGTTCGTCGAGTTTGTCCGCAAGATCTTAGTGAGCAAGAGCGTAGATCGGTAGGAGGGAAAGACTCCGCGCGCACCCCAGTGTTCGAACCTTAAGGGTTTGCCGGAACCCCACATCCGACAATGATCCATGTATGAGAACAAAGTGTGGACTTTGGTGGACTTGCCCGATGATCGGCAAGCCATAGAGAATAAGTGTATCTTTAAGAAGAAGACGGACGCTGATGGTAATATTACTGTTTACAAAGCTCGACTTGTCGCAAAAGGTTTCGACAAGTTCACGGGGTTGACTACGATGAGATTTTCTCACCCGCAGCGATGCTTAAGTCTTCCGAATCATGTTAGCAATTGCCGCATTTTATGATTATGAAATCTGGCAAATGGATGTCAAAATTGCATTCCTTAATGGATTTCTTAAAGAAGAGTTGTATATGATGCAATGTAGCGACCCGACCTCAGACGGTCAAGTCTACGTATTATACATGCCATCCTGGATCAGTATCTTGGCACACAGTACATCAATGTATATATCAAAGTGCAATCACATGTATAAATAACGTAAAACTGATATATACCTCATAAGTCTCGTGAAACAAACAATGGGTGTGGAATCCCATCAGCGCCATCGGCAAGTTGAGTGTAGACCGTAACCTGTACCATACTCTTACTCGTCGAAGTAAAATATCTGCAACATGATAAGTTGCAGCCGTGTAAATCGATTACATTGAATGTACCGGCAAGATCACAACATGAGAAAACAGATGGTAAAACTATACTATATGCAATTTGGCTTTGTGGCTCGGGTCTGAGTTTTGTTTTGCGTAAAAGCTGGTTTTATTTTCCCTACATCAAGTAATAACTGAAGTCTGTACTATGGAGTTTTCTATCATGACATGGTTCCGCCAACCGATGTCTCATAGCCCAAAATCATCATAAGTTGCCCACAATTAAGTTATCAATCCGGTGTTGAGAGTTCGAGATAGATCCAAGTCCGGATGCTCAAATTGTCCGTAACAGGGGGACACGGCTAATTGATTAGGTTATAACCCTCTGCAGAGGTTTGTACACTTTACCCAAGATTCGATCCCTCTCTTTACGTTCTCGCACTTGAGGTGTTTGAGAACAAGATGACGAAACATGGTCTTCGAAGAGTTCCCGACCACTGTCCGGTGCTCATTCCATCCTACCGTAGTTCTACATCTGCTAGCACCGTCCCCAGCCAGAGTCACAACTAAGGTCAACCAAGCGAGCCCATAGTGACTTGCGGTTGCACAGTAAGCTTCGGGCATGAAGTATTCTTCCGTCTCTTTGAGTCTGGGTGAAGCTTTCCGCAAGATGTCATGGCGCTTCTCCATGCATCCCGCCAACCACTGGTTTCTCCAGGTGCCCGTCAACCGTCCTTCACCCAGTGTGTGTATTGAATTCTTGTCTCGAGTCTTGAAGTCTTGAGGCCTTGAAAATGCAGTCCTTGCAAATGCCATCATGGAGTTATCGTCATTGGCGTAGAGTCCTCCTTCTTCACACCACTCTCGAGCACTCATACCAACCCGTCTACTATAGCGTAGCATTAAAATAAATGGCGTCCCGGGCTTGGTAACAGGGTGATGGGTTCCTACCTCATGCATACTACTCAACTACAAGAATTCAGTATCACTCTTTGGAGAGTTGTTGCAAAGATGCCACTAAATGCAATAAAAACATAGGTATGAAAGCATGGTCAAAGTGAACTTGCACGGTAATACTTGATGAAGATAACAACGCTTTGTCGAAAAATGACTTGGTAGAACTAATCGTCACTCCGTTGAAAATCTATATAGTCAAACATAGCATTCACATAAGCAAACATCCTAGCAAACAATTTTAGCACTCGAAATAAAAATCAAAACAACAAGGAAAATCGATAATAAAACTCAAACAAAATCAAAAGAAACTTCAAATAAAACTACAAAGAAAAACTACTAACGAAGATCTATGACTTTGCTACAAACATCTAATATAGTTTTGCCGTAAGTAAAAACTTAACAACAATTAAAATACTAAACTAATAAATTAACAGAAAATAAAATGTAAAATAACTAATTTAACAGAAAGTATTTTTTTCCATAAAATTTTATTTGCAAAAAGAAACAAATAAAAGCTTTTATGAAACACTAACTATGACCTAAACAAGTTTTCATACGAAACTAAGTAAAATAAATTTTAAAATAAAACAAGAATTTTCTTTTGTTGACTAACAGAAACAAAACTAAATTTGTCAAAAGTGACAAAAGGAAATAATTTAAAAAAATTAAAACTATAAAGAAAAGGTTAAAACAAAAGTAAAACTAAAACAGTACTGTTTTGACTAAAACTCTAATTTAAAATAACTAAAATAAATTACTTCGTGCTACTGGATAGACAAAACAATAACAAAACCGTAGCAAAAGGAATCAATCAAAAATATTTTGTAAAACTCAAAATATGACCAAATTAGTGATTTGAACAAATTTTATCAAATTCAAATTTAAAATAATAAAATTGGAAGTCCAATTGCTCAGAAATAAAATCTAACAAATTTTGAAACTGGAGAAAAAAGAATCACTCAATTTGGATCTATAAAATAAAAGATATAGAATATCTAAGATTGAAACTTTTCTGTTTTTTATAGAAACGAAAATAAAAAAAAAACAGAACGGACAAGTCTACTGGGCTAGGAGCTGAGCGATCTGTAACTAACCGTCGCTCGGCCGGAACTTCACAGAAACGTGCGCGTACGTTCAAAACAGAAAAAACCGGCAAACCGGTTCGATCTAAACCATAATAAACCGTGTACTAAACCAAACCAACTGATCTAAAGAACCGATCTAGCACTTAGCGCTTTGAATAATAAAAAAATGAAGGAGTTAGCAGTGCGTGACTTACAGGAAGAAGCGGCGGTGGCGAGAAGCAGGGCGCCGGCGGGGTGGTGGCTCCGGTGACCGGCGGCGGAGACAGCGATGTCTAGTGGGTGGAGGACTCCGAGGGGGTCCGATTTTTAGTTGAAGGTGGAGGTCGGGGATGACAGAGGTGAGAAGAGCGTCGAGATGAACTCAATGCTCCGGCAATGTCGGGTGAGGTCCACGGCGAGGCTCCGGTGCTCCCTAGACGACGAAACGAAGTCATGAAGAAGCACAATGATGAGAGAAGTATGTTGGACAAGATTTGGTGGTTCGGGGTTGCTCACCGGCGTCGGGATTTACGGTGAACCGTCTCAGCTCCGACGAGATCCAAACGAAGATCACGTGAGGTAGAGGTGGTTTCGGCGTGGGGTTTTAGGCGTCGGCGAGGAGGTGGCTGGGTATTTATAGGACATGTTCTTGGGGCAGGAGGCAAGCCGTGAGATAGGGTTTCCGCCGTTTGCTGCGTCTTGACATCGCAGATAGTGCTTGAGCTGCGCTCCTCCTGTTTTATCTGACGGGAGAAGATGGCGGTGGGGTCAGGCACCAGGAAAAAACTGAGGAGAGATGGCGTGAGAGAGAGGAGCGAGAGGGAGGGGTGGCGGCCGCTCGTGGGAATTGCTCCCGTCGTGCGCCCTAAGCGCTAAGCGTGGGCTGGGCGATGCCTTTCGGCCTCATGAGCTTCTTTTAAAAAAGCGACAAGGAAAACAATAATAATAATGACTGAATAAAAAATATGCATATTATATACCAAAATTCTCAGAATACAATTTCCTAAATCAGAACATATTTTCATGATGAAATAATTTTTTTTGCAATAACTCCAAAATGAAAGGAAATTTGAGTTTCAAATAAATTGTCAAACATTATCTTTGATTTTTTGAAGTGTCATATTCCTCCTCTCATATATTTTTTTATCGAGATTTTTTTTTGATAAGATGCAAACTTAAAATTAGATAGGGATTCAAAATGAAAAATTGGGAAAGTCCTTTTATTCCCCCTCATTTGATTTTTTTTTTAAATTCCACTCACTTTCAGCCAATCATTCAATCAAACAATCAAATTTATTTAATTAATATAACGTTCCAAAATTTAGAATTTTGGGATGTTACATGCAACCAGAAGGTTTTGTATATCCTAAAGGAGCTAACAAAGTGTGCAAGCTCCATCGATCCATCTATGGACTGGTACAAGCATCTTGAAGTTGGAATATACGCTTTGACGAGGTGATCAAAGCATATGGTTTTACACAGACTTACTGTGAAGCCTGTATTTACAAGAAAGTGAGTGGGTGTCGGTGTCAAAACTGGCGGATCTCGGGTAGGGGGTCCCGAACTGTGCATCTAAGGATGATGCTAACAGGAGACGGGGGACACAATGTTTACCCAGGTTCGGGCCCTCTCTATGGAGGTAATACCCTACTTCCTGCTTGATTGATCTTGATGAATATGAGTATTACAAGAGTTGATCTACCACGAGATCGTAATGGCTAAACCCTAAAAGTCTAGCCTGTATGACTGTGGTTATGAGTCTTCGGTCCTACAGACCTGGCCCTCCGGTTTATATAGACACCGGAGGGATCTAGGGTTACATATGGTCGGTTACAAAGAAAGGAATCTTCATATTCGATCGCTAAGCTTGCCTTCCACGCCAAGGAGAGTCCCATCCGTACACAGGTAGAGTGTTCGGTCTTGTATCTTCATAGCCCATCAGTCTGGCCCACGGCTAACAGGCCGGACGCCCGAGGACCCCTTAGTCCAGGACTCCCTCAGTAGCCCCCGAACCAGACTTCAATGACGAGGTGTCCGGTGCGCAGATTGTCTTTGGCATTGCAAGGCGGGTTCTCCCTCCAATGACTTTAAAGAGATGTATTCGGCCTTCCATTTAATGTCGTACCCCGCAACTTCTGTGTATCAACAACTTCAGCTTCCACGTGTCAAGCGAATGCGAGAGGTCAGGGTATTTTTACAGATAACACCCTGGCCGGGCGAGGAAGTATGTCTATTTAAAGAGATTGGATCTCAGATCCATTCGGCACCACATGGAAGAATCCTCAGAGATTGCTAGAAAAGATCACTCCAACCTGGCTAGCGCTCCCAGCTCCTCCTCCCGTCCCTGCGGCCCAGAAAAAGGCAAGTGGGAAAGGTGCTCCGTATCTCCTGGTCAGCTGGAGAAGCTGCAAACATAGGGATTTCTTCCTCCTGCGGATCCGGTCCCTGTTCGAGCAGGATTGACCTTCTTCAATAGCAGGGCTCAAGCTGAAAATTTCCCCAATCCATCTGAAGGGGAACGAGTATGTTTCGTCCCCTACCTGCTAAGAGGCGTCAGGTTTCCAATTCATCCGTTCCTTAGAGGGATTTTAGAGTACTATGGCCTCCAACTACACAATTTTACTCCGGCCTCCATCTTGCACATCGCGGGTTACGTCACTCTTTGCGAGCTATTCCTGGGTTGTGTGGTCCATTTCAAATTATGGAGAAAGCTATTCTACCTCGTCCCGCATAATCATGAGGGATCAATATTTGACGTGGGCGGAGCCGAAATATGGCGCATCGCCGAGACCGGTGTCGGTGTACTAGAGTAGGGGTACCCTAGTATCCCGAACTCGTGCACGGGCAGTTGCAGCACCCCGCGGCAAGGCTTGCGTAGTGACCGCCAAGATCCTCCGCGGTTCCTTTGGAGCCATTCAAGAACAAAGTATTTAACCAAGGAGACAAGGCCCCGGCAAAAGGAGCTTGCCGGGAAGGCCACTCAAGGCACGAGAGGACAAGACCCGGCAAGAGGAGCTTGCGGGAAGGCTCGTGGCGACAAGCTCCCAAGCGCGACAAGGATTTAGCCGCGGCAAGGTACTTGCCGCGGCGAAACCTCTCTTCATCTCGCTCAGCTCATCCACCAGCGTGTCGCCATGGGGCCATTCGAGCGTGCGTGTCAAGAGGCTGTGCAGCCAGGCGGAGAGCAGCGATAAGCGGCGCTGGCAGAGGTGCCATCGTGGCGGCGGTGGCGCCCTAACGGTCCCTTTCGCACTATTTAGGCGACATGGACGGGCATTTATTGCCCTTGTCCCTTACCGTCGAGTTAGGTAGAGTGCCTTTGTACAAGTTGGTGTACCAACTACTATTTTTCCATTTGTACCCTCATCTACGTTGCCACTTGTGGTGACCCCTTCGAGCCTATAAAAGGAGGCCCATGCGCAACTTAGAGGAGGTTCGGTTCGGCTGGTTCGGATCATTCGACTCATTCGAGACTAGAGACACTCAAGCTAGGTTTTGTAGCTCTCATTGCTCCCTAGCAAGAACACAAGATAATCAAACAAGCAGCAGTAGGAGTATTATCTCTCCGGAGAGCTCCCAAGCTGGGTAAAACTGCTCGTGTGCATCGCCTCGATCTGCTCTTCGTGCAATCTCCGCCCCCACCGAACCACAAGGGACTCCGTCCGCCAGGTCCCATAGGTGTTCGTGGGTCACGATCAGCTTCCCCGACATCTTTGGCGTGCCAGGTAGGGGGCGTCGAGGCTGTGTGAACCTGATCCGGCGTTCACACGAGCAACAATCTTCATCATCTTCATCAACATGCCACCGAAGAAGAAGGCTTCGGCGGCAGCAGAGCCGTCCGCGTCAAACCCACCACCACCGGGCTGACGAGTGGTGGGGAAGACGCAGCGGAGGAACAGCGTCGTCGAGGAGCCCACGACGCTGCCAAGTCAAGGACAAGCGGCATGAGACCTCGGCGTCCGGATCGTGCAGCGTCCATCTCGGGAGGCGAGACCGATAGTGTCATGGTGCTCGTAGTGCCATCGCTCGTTGGATCAAGGCCAAGCTGGAGGATCCGAAGCCCTCGAGACCAGCATGCGCGCCCGACATCTTTGAACGCAGCGAATACGATCGCTGGGCGGGATGCTGCTCCTTCTAACGGTTAGAAGTCAAGCATATCCGTTCCTCGCACCGTCGCCATTACCACCCACCACTCCGGTAGAAGCCTTGGCGAGAGCTCAACTGCTTCTAGACTACCGTCCAACGGCTGACAAGGTCGACGAATGGAGGGCCACCATCCAGAGTCTCATCGGCTTTGCCAACGGCGACGTTCTGCGGCAACCAAGCGCATCGCTGCCGCGGCAAGATGACAAGGCACGAGCCGGTGGCAACGAGACCTGCGGGGGTGCAACCACCATGCATTCCCCCTCCCTAAGGCCAAGATCGCCGACTCGTCGGATCCACCTCGACAGCGACTCCACCGCGTCATCGGATCCACGAGCTCGCCGTGATCAGCGCCAAGTTCTTCAAGAACGGCAACAAGAAGACGCTTCGAACTTCGCGCCGGCGCCAAGAGAAGCGCGGCGTCAATCCGACCAGCGCGTTGGGCCCGCTGTCGACATGCAAGCGCCGGGAACGGTGACTTGCCGTCTGCGATAGGTTGCCCTGCGTTCACTCGTGAGCTGCGGCAAGTCCGATGGCCCGACAAGAAAAATTTCAAGCCAGATGTGCCAGAGAAGTATGATGGCAGGACGCATCCATCGGAGTTCCTCAACATCTACACCATCGCGGTGCAGGCTGCGGGGGGACGAGACGACAAGATCCTCGCCAACTACTTCCCACTGGTACTCAAGCCAAATGTCAAATCTTGGCTCATGCACTTGCCGGACAGTTCCATATCCTCTTGGGCAGATCTATGCCATCAGTTTGTCGGCGCCTTCACAGGCGGCCACAAACCTCATGGCCAAGAGAGTGACCTTCATCAGCTCGCCCAGAAGGAAGGAGAGTCCCTACGCAAGTTCATCCAGAGATTCAGCCATGTGCACTACAACATCCCAGATGTCCACCCTGCCGCGGTGATCAGCGCGTTTCATCAGAATGTGCGGAACCGCAGGATGAGGGAGGAGATGGCGATGTGCAAAGTCAAGGACGTCGAGTGAGCTGTATGCCTTGGCCGACAAGTGTGCGCGTCTTTGAGGAAGGAAGAAGACTCCAGGAGAGAACGCGAAGCAGGATCTGACAGTGAGGAGACCGCCCCGGCAAAGAAGAGCCGGCGGCGGAACAAACGAAGGAAGAAGAGCAAAGAGGTACTAGTTGTCGAGCAGTCCGACAACGGAGGTGGCGCCAAGATAGCGAAAGCTGGTGGCTCCGGCAAGGAGGTTGCCGCTGGCACCGACCGCCAAGCTGTGGCAGCCGCCGACAAGCATGACAGCTCAACAAGCGATCTTGCAAGATTCACCGCACCAAGGGCCACGACCTCCAGAGCTGCAAGAAAGTCGAGCAGCTTGTTGAACAGCAAAGGGCTGAGTACGAGCGACGCGACAAGGAGAAGGCCCAGGAAGGTGCTGGGGCAGCTAGCAAGAAGCGACCCGGCCGGGGAGGACGCCGCGGCAAGGCCAAGCAGCGGCAAGGAGACAGACCTCCCCGCGGCCGCGACAAGGATGAAGACGATGATGATGATGAAGATATGGAGGATGACGAAACTGATGAGCAGGAGTTTCAGAAAGCAACAGAGGGCCTCTGTGTTGACGGCGGTGCTTCTCTGCATACCTCACACCGTCAGCTCAAGCAATGGATGCGGGAGGTTAATGCAGAAGAACCATCCGTGGAGTCACGCAGGCCTCTGAAGTGGTCCAGCACGCCTATCATCTTTGATATTGAGGACCACCCTGATCGCATAACTGCGGTCGGGTGCTTGCCGATGTTGGTCTCACCAACTATCCGCAACCTCAAGGTCACCAAGATGCTAGTTGGCGGCGGGCGGCTTAAACCTGATCTCCTCCGCGGTGCTCCGGAAGCTTCAAATCCTGACAATGAGCTCGAAGAGCGGCACATTCAAGGAATCAACCCAGGAAGGAGCAAGCGAAGGGAAGATCACGTTACTGTAACATTTGGCAGCGAGCTAAACTTCAGGGCGAGAGGGTCATGTTCGGCGTTGCTGATTTCCCATTGCCTTATAATGGGATACTTGGCGTCGGCCTTCGCCAAGTTCATGGCAGCCTCTCATTATGCATATAACTTGCTCAAGATGCCCGGCCCGATAAGTGTCATTTCTGTTCATGGCGACAAGAAAGATGCTCTTATCTGCGCCGATAAGATTTACCGGGATGCAGTAGCTGCGACAGATAGCAAATCACTTGCCGCTGAAGCTCCCGGGGGGAAGAAGAAGACCACTTTGTCCGGCAAGAGCTCTGATGCCCACTCCGGCAAGCGCACCTCTTCGGAGTGCTGCGCTACCGTCGAGGACGCACCATCGAGCTCCACCGGCAAGTGCAAGAAGATGATGGCAGCTCCACCGAAGACCAAGAAGGTGCCCGCCAAGGAGGACGACACTGGTGGTACCTTCACCATCAGTGCCACCCTCGACCCGAAATAGGAAGGCGCGCTCGTTGCTTTCCTGCGGGCGAATGTTGATGTGTTTGCATGGCAACCGTCTGACATCCCCGGTGTTCCTAGGAAAGTAATTGAGCACCACCTAGCTGTCTGTCCTCATGCGCGGCCCGTCAAGCAAAAAGTCAGGAAGCAGGCAGTGGAGCGCCAAGAATTCATTGCAGAGGAGATCAAGAAACTGTAAGCAGCAGGCCTCGTCAGAGGAGTGCTCCATCCCACGTGGTTGGCCAATCCGGTAGTTGTACGCAAGGCAAATGGGAAATGGAGACTTTGTACTGACTTCACAGATGTTAATAAAGCTTGTCCCAAAGACCCATTTCCCTTGCCACGCATCGACCAGATTGTTGACTCCACGGCTGGATGTGATTTGCTTTCATTTCTTGACGCATATTCAGGATATCATCAGACCTTCATGGCAGAAGAAGATGAAGAGAAAACCACATTCATTACACCATGTGGCACATACTGTTTTATACGGATGCCCTTTGGGCTAAAGAATGCTGGTTCAACGTTTGCAAGAGTGGTCCATGACGCTTTTGAGCCGCAAATGCACAGAAATGTAGAAGCCTACATGGATGACATAGTGGTCAAGAGCAAGGATAAAGCAACTCTGGTTCAAGATTTAGATGAGACCTTTGCAAATCTGCGCCAGATCAACCTCAAGCTCAATCCTGAGAAGTGCGTGTTTGGAGTTCCCTCCAGCAAGCTTCTCGGGTTCTTCGTGTCTCAGCGGGGAATTGAAGCCAATCCCGACAAGATCAAGGCCATTGAGAAGATTGAAGCACCAAAGCGCGTCAAGGATGTCACGAAGACTTGCGGTTGCATGGCTGCTCTCAGCAGGTTTATCTCTAGGTCTGCTGGCGCCTGCCATTTTCAAGATTTTGAAAAGGCAGGTCCAATGAAATGGACTCCCGAAGCGGAGGCTGCGCTGCAGGACTTAAAGAGGTACCTGTCCTCCACTCCAATACTTGTCGCACCTAGGCCACAAGAGAAGTTGCTAGTATACATAGCGGCAACCAATCAAGTGGTTAGTGCTGCGTTAGTAGCGGAGAGGGAGGCGGATGATGAGCCGGCAACCATGGCAATTACGTCCAGCGACAAGCCGGGGGCTTCATCGTCAAGCTCTGGTCCCGACAAGGACGGATCTGCGCAGATGAGCGAGAAGATTCAGAAAAGGATGGTGCAGCGCCCAGTGTACTTTGTCAGTCCCCTTCTACAGGGGGCTAGGTCAAGGTACTCTGGTGTGCAGAAAAATTGCTTTTCGGCCTCCTCATGGCCTCGAGAAAGCTGCGCCATTACTTCCAAGCACATGAGATCACAGTTGTCACTCGCTTTCCGCTGAAGAGAATATTGCAAAACCCAGAAGCGACAGGCAGGATTGTCGAGTTGGCACTGGAATTGTCAAGCTTTGGCCTCAAGTTTGAAAGCACTTCAACTATTCAGAGCAGAGCATTGGCAGAGTTTATAGCAGAATGGACGCTGACGCAAGATGAAGAAATTCCGGAGACGAGCATCCCCGTCAAGGAAGCAAGTAAAGAGTGGCTGATGTACTTTGATGGTGCTTTCTCGCTGCAAGGCGCCGGTGCCGGCGTGCTGCTTATCACACCCACCGGAGAGCACCTCAAGTACATATTCCAGATGCACTTTCCCAAGGAGCAAGCAACAAATAATACTGCAGAGTATGAAGGTTTGCTTGCCGGTCTCAGGATTGCAGTGGACCTTGGGATCAGGAAGCTTATTGTCAGTGGTGACTCGCAGCTTGTCGTCCGCCAAGTAAACAAAGATTATCAGAGTCCGTTGATGGAAGCTTACGTCGATGAAGTGAGAAAGCTAGAAGAACACTTTGAAGGCCTGCAAATGGAACACTACTGGAAACTGGGAATTTGCCATCAGCCAGCTCTTTGCCATCTGCCAGCTGATGGCAAAGAAAGTCTTTGCCATCTGCTTATAAAAACAGATGGCAAAAACGACAGATGGCAAAGAACATGGTTGCCATCAGCCAATTCTTTGCCATCTGCTAGTGGATGGAAAATAATCTTTGCCATCTGCCAACAGATGGCAAAGAGGTGAGTAAGGTCGATCTTTGCAGCGGCACATCAACCCACCTCTTTGCCATCTGCCAACAGATGGCAAAAATCTTCCATCTGTTGGCGAGATGGCAAAGAAGTGTGTGGAGCCCAATGGATAACGGCGTTATAACGGCGATAGCCCCACCTCTTTGCCATCTGCGGCGGATGGCAAAACCCATATCTTTGCCATCACCACGGTGGCCGGCAGATGGCAAAGAGGTCGAACTATCTCCCCTCTTTTATATAAAAAATTCCCTCCCTCTCTCCCAGCCCGGCCCCTCCTCTCTCTCTCTCTCTAGCCCGGCCCCACCTCTCTCTCTCTCCCCACCTCACCTCCCCCACTGCCTTGGCTACCCAGCCGGACGACCACAGCACCGCCACCGCCCGCCCCTCCCGCCACCGCAGCGCTCCCGGCCCCTCCCGCCCCTCCCGGCCCTCCCGGCCCCTCCCGCCTCCCGGCCTCCCGGCCTCCCGCCCCTCCCGGCCACCACGGCGTGCCACGCCCGCCCCTCCCGCCACCTGGCGTGCCCAGGCCCCGGCCCCTCCCGCCCCTCCCGGCCGAATAATTGGGTGGCGGTGGGGCAGGTGGGACGAGCAGCGTGGCGCCATTCATGCCACCCACGGAAGTGTATAAGGAAGCCAACCAACGGCTTTGGCACCTCCTCGCCCGCCCGCCCGCCCGCCGCCGCCGTCTCGACCAGATCCAGCGCCGCGCAGCCCGCGCTTCCGGCCATGGCGCCGCCGTCCTCGAAGAGCCGGCCGCCGCCGCCGAGGCCGGCGCCATCTCCAAGGTCCTCGTCGTCATAGGTGCGTGCGCTTTCCCCCCTGCAAGATTCCCTCCCCGCCGCTCCTCGTGGCTGGTGCTATGCTTGCTTGCTCCTTTGCTTGGGGGTGCAGTTGGTTGCAGCGATCAGACGGAGGCGCTCCGCTCGTCACCGGTTCCAGCTCGTCGGGCGGCCGCGACGAATCCATGTCGTGCCCCCCCCCCTTTTGGTTCAGAATTCAGAACTTGAAGCGGATGAGCAGCTACTTCTTGGTCGATATGGCATGCTAGATTGTTTTTACTTGGCATGTTGTTCTGCGGTGATACTCCTAGCCCACTAGCTCGGTCGCGCAGCTCCTAAAATCTGATGGGGATTGGATGCAAGTGTATGTCTAGATAGATTTCTGTGTTGTTCTGCAAGGATTGTGTCTGCTTGGAGGTGCGGCATAGATTTGTTCTGGAATGGATGGCGAGCTGGGAAAATTTAGCAGAGCGGTTTTAGTTGGACAGATTTGTTGGATGGCTCGTTATTCTTGTATAACTGAACCCAAGATGCTCTATACATGAATTCTGCTGGAACCAGTTGGTCCTCAGATTTCTTGGATGCTCTCAAGCTAACACCTTTCTTTGTCGGCGCACCTAGCAGATTTCCTAAAAGCGCCTTGGACTCGGTACCATGGCGGTTAGCGGAGAGGGACCGGCGGTTAGCGGAGAGGGACCGGCGGGCGGCGGAGAGGGCAGGAGAATGCCTTTGGTAGCCTTCCATATAGGAAATGCCTCCTAGTGCTTCCAGAGCCATCGTGATTCGCTCTTGCTCCGGAACACATGGATTGACCGGCATGTGTCCTTCTTTGCTCTATGTACATCCCTACGAGAAATGTCACGATGTATCACGAAGTCCTTGTAGCTTGCTACGACTTGGTTACACTTTCGATGACCGACACGTGCATTCTTTGGGTCATGTATGCTGTCCTGCGTTTGTGCCACCTTGGTTCTATGACTAGTCATGTCGGCCGGGTTCTCGCCATATGGATACTAGCGACATAATCATATACTTAGCATTTTTCCTCCAAAATGACTCAATATGCTTACCTAGCTCAAAAATGACTTAATATGCTTAGCTAGCATAAAATGACCTATACTTAGCATTTTTCCTCCAAAATGACTTAATATGCTAGCTAGCTCTAAAATGATATAGTATGCTTAAGAAATGACATATTTTAGGTCCTAAATGACTTCATATGTAGCTAGCTCCAAAATGACATAATAACCTTACTTAGCTTCAAAATGACCTATTCAACCTAGGCTAGCTCTAAAATGAACTATACTTAGCATTTTTCCTCCAAAATGACTTAATATGTAGCTACTTCAAAATTACATAATAAGCAATTAGCTCCAAAATGACCTATTTAACCTAGGATAGCTCTAAAATGACCTATACTTAGCATTGTTTCCTTCAAAATGACTTAATATGCTTAGCTAGCATAAAAATGACCTATTTAACCTAGGATAGCTCTAAAATGACCTATACTTAGTATCTTTTCCTCAAAAAGACTTAATATGTAGCTAGCTCTAAAATGATATAGTATGCTTAAGAAATGACATATTTTAGGTCCTAAATGACTTCATATGTAGCTAGCTCCAAAATGACATAATAACCTTACTTAGCTTCAAAATGACCTATTCAACCTAGGCTAGCTCTAAAATGAACTATACTTAGCATTTTTTCCTCCAAAATGACTTAATATGTAGCTACTTCAAAATTACATAATAAGCTTAATTAGCTCCAAAATGACCTATTTAACCTAGGATAGCTCTAAAATGACCTATACTTAGCATTGTTTCCTTCAAAATGACTTAATATGCTTAGCTAGCATAAAATGACCTATTTAACCTAGGATAGCTCTAAAATGACCTATACTTAGCATCTTTTCCTCAAAAAAGACTTAATATGTAGCTAGCTCTAAAATGATATAGTATGCTTAAGAAATGACATATTTCAGGTCCTAAATGACTTCATATACTTAGCTAGCTCCAAAATGACATAATAACCTTACTTAGCTTCAAAATGACCTATTCAACCTAGGCTAGCTCTAAAATGAACTATACTTAGCATTTTTTCCTCCAAAATGACTTAATATGCTTAGCTAGTTCAAGAATTACATAATAAGCTTAATTAGCTCCAAAATGACCTATTTAACCTAGGATAGCTCTAAAATGACCTATACTTAGCATTGTTTCCTTCAAAATGACTTAATATGCTTAGCTAGCATAAAAATGACCTATTTAACCTAGGATAGCTCTAAAATGACCTATACTTAGCATCTTTTCCTCAAAAAAGACTTAATATGCTTAGCTAGCTCTAAAATGATATAGTATGCTTAAGAAATGACATATTTTAGGTCCTAAATGACTTCATATGTAGCTAGCTCCAAAATGACATAATAACCTTACTTAGCTTCAAAATGACCTATTCAACCTAGGCTAGCTCTAAAATGACCTATACTTAGCATTTTTCCTCCAAAATGACTTAATATGCTTAGCTAGTTCAAAAATTACATAATAAGCAATTAGCACCAAAATGACGTATTTAACCTAGGATAGCTCTAAAATGACCTGTACTTAGCATTGTTTCCTTCAAAATGACTTAATATGTAGCTAGCTTCAAAATGACTTAGTGTGCTTGCATAATCTTTGTTTGCAGCGGTGTGTGCTTCACCTATATATATTACTGTGAATAAGGTATAGGGTCACTCATACAAAGAGAGAGGGCCTTAGTACATATAAGCAAGGAGAAATATGACTATAGATTGGCAGAATAAGATGGGCATAAGATGCACAGTAGTGTGTCGTTATAGTATGCTCAAAATGACATAATAACCATACTTAGCTCCAAAATGACCTATTTTACAGATATAAGTTGCATCATAATAATCTTCACATTTTAGTTGCATCATAATAATCTTCTTCTTCTAACTTTCTTCTTTCCCATTTCTGATTTGCTTAAGATCACGGAAGCTTGGGTTGATGGAGTGCTTGTATTTAGTTTTTGTTTTGACCTTGTGGAACTTGCTACCTATGGATGAAGCTGTGTAATATTGATGAAACTATGTATTTGTACGGATGAAACTTGCTACTATTGGTAACATGTGTTGGATACATATGTGTTCATGACTATTAGTAATATGTGTTGAATATGCTATATTGGTCATATAAATATATTTGTGTTTGATTTACGTGAAAATGAATTGATATAAGAAAAACAAAATTAAATGGGGCAATATAGTCACTTTGCCATCACCGGCAGATGGCAAAACTTTGCCATCACCGGCAGATGGCAAAGAGCTCAGACCTTGCCACCGGTGGCGGATGGCAAAGAGTCTGCAGCCTTTGCCATCTGGCCGGTGATGGCAAAAAACTGCGACCTTGCCATCTATTTGGTGATGGCAAAACTGCAACCTTGCCATCTGTTGGCGGATGGCAAAGTATGCCGTTAACCTCGGCGGAGCTAACCCGTTAAGAGGCTTTGCCATCTGCTAGCGGATGGCAAAATACCTGACTCTTGCCATCGGCCGCCAGATGGCAAAGCCACGAGATCTTGCCATCAGCCAGGCGGATGGCAAAGAAGCCTTACCGGCGGGGGTTTGAGCGACCTGTTTGCCATATCTGGCTGATGGCAAAGCCTTTGCCATCCGCCGAACATGCCTTTGCCATACGCCATGGCGGATGGCAAAGCGAATAACAAAGTGCGATTCGATGGTGGAACATGTTCCAAGAGCTCGAAATGATATTGCCGATGGCTTTGTCAAAGTCGCCGCACTCAAGTTACCTGTGGAACCAGGAATTTTTGTGCTCAAGCTGACTCAACCAACCGTAACGCCATCAACTGGACAGAACAAGAAGAGGAAGTTGATTTCTGGTGACTACTTCCCGGCCGAGCTCCCCGAAACCGCCGCCGCGAAAGTCCCCAAGATCAACACCAAGAGTGCTGAGGAGCAGTCTGCTCCGACAAGCCCCAGGGTTTGTATCATTGAAGCAGATGCTCCCGACAAGTTTTGCTCCGGCAAGCTTGCCGGGGAACATCAAGCTCCGACCGAGCCGCAGGTTCTTGCCGTCAAAGTGGATGTTCCCGCAGCAGCAGATGTGCCTTTGGTCCTTGTTGTCGAGCCGCAAGCTCCAGCATGGGCGCAGCAGATCGTCCATTTCCTTCAAACAGGAGAACTTCCCGAAGAGCAAGAAGAAGCGGAGAGAGTAGCCCGGCAGTCAAGTATGTACCAGTTTGTCGATAGCACGTTGTATAGAAGAAGACTCAACGGTGTGAAATTGAAGTGTATTCACCGGGAAGATGGACAGAAGCTGTTGGCAGAGATACATGGAGGCATATGTGGTCACCACATTGGCGCAAGAGCACTTGCCGGCAAAGCTTTCCGGCAAGGTTTCTTCTGGCCGACAGCCCTCCAGGATGCAACTGCACAAGTAACCAAGTGTGAAGCGTGCGAGTTCCATTCCAAGCGAGATACACCAGCCAGCTCAAGCTCTCCGGCGATCCCTTTATCCCGGCCATTTTCGGTGCGGGGGCTCGACATCTTGACCCCTTTCCCGAGCTGTCGGGGCTTTGAGTACTTATGCGTTGCAATCGACAAGTTCACAAAGTGGCGGAAGTGGAAGCGATGAGGAAGGTGACAACGGTCGTGATCAAGTTCTTGGTCAATTGTGCATCGTTTTGGGATTCCTAACAGGATCATCACCGACAATGGCACACAATTCACGAGTCGCACCTTCATGCAATCGTCCAAGACCTTGGCGCCAAGGTCTGCTTTACTTCGCTGCCCACCCAAGAAGCAGCGGTCAAGCGAAGAGGGCAAACGCTGAAGTGCTGCGAGGACTCAAGACCAGAACTTTCGACGAGGCTGCGCAAGTGCGGAAGAAACTGGATTGAGGAGTTGCGGTGGTTCTTTGGTCGATCAGACGACGCCAAATCGAGCCACGGCGGACACCTTCGCTCTAGTCTATGGAGCAGAGGCAGTTCTCCCCACGAACTCGTATCTGGGTCACCTCGAGTGCTCGCTTATGATGAGCTTGAGCAAGAGCAGCTGCGACAAGATGACGCGCTGCTCCTTGAGGAGGACCGTCTTCAGGCATTGTCACGAGCTGCTCGTTACCAGCAAGCTTTGCGCCGCTACCATAGCCGCAAAGTTAGTGCCAGAAGCTTCGAGGAAGGCGACCTTGTTCTTCGGCGTGTTCAGTCCGCCAAGAATTCCAACAAGTTAACGCCGAAGTGGGAAGGCCCTTATCGGGTGAAACGAGTCACTAGGCCTGGCGCTGTCATGCTTTGAGACCGAAGATGGCATTCCGGTGAGCAACTCCTGGAACATTGAGCATCTTCGTAAGTTTTACCCATAGAGGCGCGATTGCGGAACCTGTTCCGCAACCACCTTTATACAAGTCTTGCCGATGTTGCATGTAATCCTTTGTACAAAGCCCCGCGCAGACACGTGCATCGAGAAAGCTCATGCGTTGCGCACAACTTGTCAATTTCATGCTTTCATAATTATTTTGCATGCGTTATCTGACATTTTGTGCAGCATCCGCACCCGGTAAGCAATAACGAGCCACTAGGCTCCATGACTTTGTTTTCTCTTCTTTCTCTTTCTCAAAGAAAGGAAGGTTCATCCACCCACAAGTTAGCCGGGGGGGAAGGAGAAGATAATGGTGTGGGCCGCCAAGTGTCGCTCGAGGAAGTATCGCCTTGCCGGGAAGCAAACGACAGAAAAGCTAAGTTGCCAAAGTTTGAGCAATCAGTTTTTAAATTTTTAAGTTATCTTCCTCGAACGATAGTACTTTGTATGGAAAACCTGTGCGCGGAGGAACCAACTCGTAGCTAGTTTGCGCCCTTACTTTGTTTCGAGTCCGCTCAACAACTTAAGTGAGCTGCAACTAGTTGCGACAAGGTTGCTTGTCGGAGGTGGCACCGCCAGCAGGCTGCTGACGTTCCGCACTCAGCGCTCGCGGCAAAGGTGCCCGCGCCGACAAGTTCCCTAAAAGCGTAGGGCTCAAACATACAAAGGAAGGAATCGAGTAAAGGAAATAACATTGCAATCGTTGCCTAAGATAGAGTATATTACAAAATAACTTGTCGTTGATCTAATAAATTGTTCTCCTAAACATGATCAGCAGCGACAAGGGAAAGATAAATTTGGCGGCCTAGTCCACGCGGTCGCCATCAACCCTCTTGACTCCGCTCACCCTGTCCACAATGGGTGCGACAAGGGCCTTGAGCGCTTCAACGTCAGCAGTCGGCGGCAAGGACTTGAGGACGTTGGCGAAGCTAACGCCTGGATTGCGGAAGGCCACCTTCATCAGCACCTTCTGAAGGGCCCCTGCACAGATTTGGCGCGACTCGTCGGCCAGCTGCTTTGGGATCTCTTCCCGGCGCATTGGAGAGCCGCCACTGCGCCCTTGAGGAACAGGCTGAGCTTGGCGCTGGGTTGGAGATGCTCGTCGGTGGAGTACCCTAGATCCACCATCCCCATCTCCATCAGCTCCTTGTCGATGGCGGCGGCAGTATCCACAAGACCTTCCGCCTAGTGCATCACGTTCTCTTTGAAGGTGTTATGGGCATTCGTGGCATTCGCCAGCAGCTCCTCGTTGGCCTTGATCTTCTCCAACAAGCCCGCTTCCCGCTCCTTGGCGCCGTCCAGCGTCTCCATCAAGGTGGTCAGCTTCAGCTCAAGATCTGCCTTGGAGTCCTTGGCGGCGTCGAGCTCCTTGATCGTCTCAGCGAGATGGCCCTGCAACTCGCCAAGAGTGTAGGCGTCCTTTTCGCGCTCGTGCTTCAGCGCGGTGACCTCCTCGCCGCTCTTCTGGAGGGTGGCCTCCAGCTGCGTCACCCTCGTCTCCAACTCCTTCTTGGCGGCCTCGGCAGCTGCGGCAGCATCCTTTGATTCCTGGAGAGCTCCGCCAAGTGATTGCTCGCGCGCGGCGAGCTCTTCCTCATAGCTATAAGGGTTGATCTTCCGCTGCGCCAGCTCGCCTTCTTGCGCAGATAGCTTCTCGCCGGCAAGCCTTTGCTGCTCCTCGACCTTGGCCTTCTCCAGGATGAAGGCCGTGCGCTCCTCAGCGAGTTGCTCCCGCGCTTCTGCTACGTCCCGGAGGGTTTCTTGGTTGGCGCGCCGGAGCTCTTCTGCGCGTTTCTCCATGTCAGCTCCCGCCCTCGCGACAAGTGCTTCCCGGGACTCCAGTTTGGCTTGTCGGGCGCGGTAGAGCGACAGCAGCTTCTTCAGCAGCTGCTCCTCCTCAGACTCGCCGCTGCTGCTGCTTGGCGTGTCAACCAGCGACAGCCCAGTGGAGGCGAGCAACTCTTCGTCGAAGGTCTCTCCCTCGACCGGTGCCCTGGAGCTCGACGCCCATGGAAGCTTGATGAAGACGCCGTCGTAGCCTTGAGATAAGCGCCAGCTGGGTCTCTTGAACTGGCGCTGCATCGGTGGCGGAGGGATCGGCGGTCGGTGTAGCGCCTAGCGCTCCTGCGGCCTCAGGGTCATCAGTACGATCGCCAGACCCCTCACCAGCCTTTGCGGCGGCAGCCTTGGCGGCCTCCTCGCGTGCGGATCCATCGGCGCCAGTCTCTTCCTCCATGTTGGCGGCGTCGTCATTGTTGCCGCGCACGTCCTCCTCGCCGGCAACCTCAGTCTCCATCGGCTCTCCGGCAGATGGATCTGACGATCAGAAAAAGAAAGAACAGTCAAGCAAATGTTCGAAAAGAAGAACAGAAGAAGAAGAACCCAAGGGAAATTTTCGGTCAAGAGGATTACCTGCGATGGGGTCTGCAGCCATGGTCTCGACCACCGGAGGATCACTGATGGTGTCCCTTGGCGGAGAAGACCCCCTTGTCGGAGAAGGATCCCTTGCCGGAGAGCGCTCCCTTGCCGGAGAATTCTCCCTTGGCGGCGTAGCTGAAGCAGACGGAATTTCGGGAGCGACTTCCGGGCCCTCCTGATGAGGCTGCTCTGCTCCTACACAAATCAGCAAGTCAGATATCAGCAGAGAAGGAGCACCCATGCACACCTAACCGTAAGGAATAAACCAAACACTTACGCTGGGGGCTGTGCTGGGGGCTGCTCTGAGGAAGGGTTGCCGGATCCGGCAAGGGGTCTCGAGCGCCCTCCAGCCGCCATGTGGGGATCGTCTTCAATGACAACCACCGGGTCTTGGCTCTCTTGACGCTCTCTCGAGCCAGCGTCCTGCAAAAGGAAAGAGTTCAGAATGAAGCAAATCAGATACAAGACAAAGCAGCAAATTGAAGGATTACAAGTACAGCGACAAGATCTTACTCTTCTTCTTCTTCCTCGGGCTGAGGCGTAGAAGTGGACCCGCTCCACCTCCGGTGCGGCGAGCTGGAAGAGTAGGCTCCCTCGGGCGCTTGGCGGGTGCGGGAGCCGTGGTCCCGAAGGCCTGCTCCGATTCTTTGTGGCGGCGTGAGGCGCTCCAGCAACAGAGCATGCAGCGATGGGCCTTGTCGCGCTCTGCGACGGCTGTTGGCCCGTCTGCCGCCCCGCCACTTCCCCGGTATTGCGGAGGCGCCTTCTTGGTGGAGCTGCGGGTTCCTCCCGCGACAAGCTATCTGAAGGCGGAGGGGAGGCGCCCCCGGCAGGCTCGTCCGGCTCAGCATCAGGCTTGGCCTGGTCCTCCGCGCCGGCAAGCTCCTCTCGGTCGGCAAGGCTTGCCGCCTCGGCTGCCTCCGCCTCCTCCACGGTGAACCCGAATTCACCAGCGGCAGTAGCTTCCGCCGCCTCCTCCAGCCTGGTGGCGATGCGCTGCAGCTCGGCGTCGGTGGTGTCACAGGTGAGCCACTTCTGCTCGTCGGCGCGGATCGGCACTTCTTCCAAGCCGTCGAAGAACTGCTGCGATGTCGTCGGCGGGCTCTTGCCAAGTTGGAGCGATCCCATGGGAATCGCTGGCAACATCATCGCACGGATGCGGTCAAGCGAAGAGTTGTTGCACAAAGGCGACCCCCCTCGGCAACATGAACCACTCAGGGTGATCTGGGTCATGCTTGAACAGCTCCAGCAGCATCGCATCCAGCTCTAAGACGGTGAAATTCCAGTTGAGGCCCGGGCGCAGCCTCATGATGTCCGCCGCATTTTGGAACTCCCAAGCAGGTCTCCTCCTCTCCTGCAAGGGAGCGATGCGGCGGCGAAGGAAATCGGCGCCAACAGCGCCTACAGTGAGTCCGGCATGCCTGAGGCGCAAGATCCGGCTCACAGCTATCTTCAACCTAGCATCCTCCGGTGCCAAGCTACTCCAATCGTTGCCGCGCACTATGGGATTTTGGCGCTGGGCAGTGAAGGGCTGCGGGTTCTCCTCAATGATCCAACACCAATCGGCTCTCCACTCCTCCCACTTGCTACGGAGCTCTCCTTCCAGATACGCTTCTTTCTTGCCGATCCTGGAGATCCAAGCAATCCCTCCGGCAAGCGGCTCTCCTCTCTCAACGCGGGGCATGAAGAAGTGGCGGAAGAGGGCTACGTTTGGGTGGACTCCGACAAAGTTTTCGCGAAGGTGTGCGAAAACTGCCATGGTCGAGACAGCGTTGGGGTGAAATCAAGGAGGCGGAGACCATAGGTGTTCATGATGTCGCAGCGAACTTCCGGAAAAGGCGGCAGAGCCCGCAGAGAAGAAGAGCGCGAAGAAGGATACCCGACGAAACCTTCTCGGATCTGGCGGCGGAGATCACCCTCGTCGCGAGTGCACCCGTCTCCGTCGACCGGAAGAGGTAGTACCCCTCCGCAGCTCCTTTGCGTCGGCGGGGGTCAAGGTGGCCCGCTCCTTTCACAGCGCCATGAACCATCGTGCCTCGGCCGACTTCACGCCCTTCCCTTGTCGGCTTTGGAGCCATGGCGGAGGTGGTGGAGGAGGCCGACGGCGTTGATGGCGCCGGTGGCAATGGGGGGCGGGGCGTCGCTCTCTTCGGACTTGAGAAGAAGGGGGGAGCGGCGGTGGTTTTTGAGATGTGACAGCAATGGCAAGGTGGGCGTCTTGCCCCTGTTTCCCCTGCTTATAAGGAGGGAGAGGGGGCGGACGTTCCGCTTTTCCAATTAAAGAAACCCCCACAATCTCTCCCCACGACGCCGCAGTCAACGCGTGCTGTTCGTGGGAGACGTGGTGGGTCCGGAGCGAGTAATGGCGTGATCTAGGCCGCACGTGCCCGCGCACTGTTTTGGGCCTGGCCCAACAGCGCTCGGCACCGTGTGTGGCCCAGGCCCGGGGGCTCCTGTCGGTGTACTAGAGTAGGGGTACCCTAGTATCCCGAACTCGTGCATGGGCAGTTGCAGCACCCCGCGGCAATGCTTGCCTAGTGACCACCAAGATCCTCCGCGGTTCCTTTGGAGCCATTCAAGAACAAAGTATTTAACCAAGAAGACAAGGCCCCGGCAAAAGGAGCTTGCCGGGAAGGCCACTCAAGGCACGCAGAGGACAAGACCCAGGCAAGAGGAGCTTGCCGGGAAGGCTTCGTGAGCGACAAGCTCCCAAGCGCGACAAGGATTTAGCCGCGGCAAGGTACTTGCCGCGGCAGGCAACCTCTCTTCATCTCCGCTCCAGCTCATCCACCAACGTGTCGCCATGGGGCCATTCCAGGCGTGCGTGTCAAGAGGCTGTGCAGCCAGCGGAGAGCAGCGATAAGCGGCGCTGACAGGGGTGGCATCGTGGCGAGCGGTGGCGCCCCTAACGGTCCCTTTCTGCACTATTTAGGCGACATGGACGGGCATTTATTGCTCTTGTCCCTTGCCGTCAGAGTTAGGTAGAGTGCACTGTACAAGTCGGTGTACCAACTACTATTTTTCCATTTGTACCCTCATCTACGTTGCCACTTGTGGTGACCCCTTCGAGCCTATAAAAGGAGGCCCATGCGCAACTTAGAGGAGGTTCGGTTCGGCTGGTTCGGATCATTCGACTCATTCGAGACTAGAGACACTCAAGCTAGGTTTTGTAGCTCTCATTGCTCCCTAGCAAGAACACAAGATAATCAAACAAGCAGCAGTAGGAGTATTATCTCTCCGGAGAGCTCCGAAGCTGGGTAAAACTGCTCGTGTGCATCGCCTCGATCTGCTCTTCGTGCAATCTCCGCCACCCACCGAACCACTAGGGACTCGGTCCGCCAGGTCCCATAGGTGTTCGTGGGTCACGATCAGCTTCCCCGACAACCGGATACCTGTCCGGCACACCAAAGAAGGCATCCGAAGAATGGCCTTCCGAATGGTTCTACATTGAGGACGTCGCACTTCCCGACCCAGTTCGGAGGGGTCTTCCCGAGTTCACAAGCATTCCATTAAAGAAATGCCACAGCTGGCGCCCTCGAAGTCTTGAGGAGGATGATAGCGCGGTGGTTCGTCAACTTATGAGCAAGATAAAAATGCTCGCCCAGTCTGGAGTATCAATAATTGAGGTAATGGCGACTTCCATAGTGCGGGGGGTCCAGCCACTTCAGCACCAAGGGCTTCCCATGTGGCACTCTAATGGGGAGGATATTGCCTCTCGCTGCGGCCGAAGGGTCCCGATACCCCCGCCGCTCTGGCCAAAATATTGGCCGAACTGTTCCAAGGGGAGGAGGAGGAATTTCTTCGTATTAAGCGCAGAGACGGATATTCCATGTACAATCCTCCTAGCTGGGTAAGTCCCAACCCTTCTGCTCTACTTACTCCCCTCTCCAAGCCATTTTAATGAATTTTTAATCCGCCTATTTATGACAGCAGTGGCTAAAGGTCTCCGAGGGGCTTTACAGCCCCGCCCCACAGCCAGAGGACCACAATCGGGACCTTGACACTGGATTTGAGGAGGATCCGGATATATTCGTGGTGCTCGCGGAATGGGTGTTCTACCAGGCGAGCTATGACGGCACGGAAGTGTCCATCACCGCCGACTACCCCGGTCTTCTTCCTGCCTCCCACATAAGTAATCAGGAGACATCTCCCCTGAAAGGGTTCCCCCGTTCTGCCTCACCCCCCGCACTGTCTCGTGCTCCAAAGGGGAGGCGTTCGACGTGCCGTGCTACCACGGGAGCAACTCCGAAGAGAGCGGCTCCCACACCGGGCAGGCCTTCGAAGAGGAAGGCAAACGAAGACACGGTCGGGCCCTCATTGAAGAGGTACGGGTTTGCAAGTATGTTTTCTAGCAGTCGCATCCACCTGTGACTTTCATGTTCGTCCTGTATCAGGAAAAGAATTCGCCGGAATGTTTCCAGGGATCCGGCCAGTTATACTCCCAACAGCCAGGATCCGGCCCCGGCCGAGGAGGCGGGGGCCGATATGGGAGTGACGCCGGACTGTCCTTCGGCCGAGGGCTTGGAAGATATGTCCATCACTAACTCGGAAGTGGAGAGCGCCATGAATCATTGGCGCCGGAGGGTCATTTTACGGGACCCCCGCTCCTCGGAAGAGGCGTTTAATGCCTTCAGCTCGGCTGATGCATACATCTGAGCTGCTCGAGATGGGCTTAGCAGAGCCATAGAGCAGCATTTAAAAGATGTGCAGGAGAATTTACTATGACTGAATATGATAACCACATGCCAGTAGCCCCCGAGACTTAAAGTAGTTGGTACAACTGATTTAAGGATCGTTGTATAAACATGTTCTTACGGAGAAGAACGACCTGCTAGCCCAAGAGCTAGAAAAGTGTCGGACACTGCTAAGTACTGTTACCGCCGAACTGGAAAAATCCAAGAAGGTGTCCTCTGGTAATATTTCCCTCCATCGAGAAACAGTAATTATATACCAGTTGCGCTAACACTGTTGCTTATCTCATAACAGGATCGTCAGATCAACTGGAGGAGAAACTGAAAACTGCTCAAGCGGGCGAGAAAGAGTCGAAAAGACTACACGCCGCAGGCGAGCGGGTTCTAGCCCGAGTCAGACAGGAGAAAAACAAACTCCAGGATTCAAACACCCAGCTGGGCGAAGAACTAAAAGATGTGTGGGCCCAGTTGGCCGACTCCGTGAAGGAGAACAAAAAGCTGCGAGGCGGCATATTCAGTATGTGGCCGAACTTACCTTGTGATAGCTCATAGATTAAAGGTGCTGATAGAGGTATGTTTGTAGGTATGCTGACGGGCCGTACCGAAGAGGAGACGTCCGGATTGTCGGACGATTTGCTGCAAGGGCTATCTCAAATGCACGAACAAGCTGGGCAGGCAATGCGGAGTGTTGCCAAGGCCTTGTGGCCCTCCGTCTCCCCTCCAGGAAGTATGGAAGAGCTTATAGAGCTATTCAAGGGAGCACGACATCGCTTCCGATTATGGAAAATATCGGCCAGCCGGGAAGGTGCATGAGAGGCCTGGGCCATGGTGAAAACATGATATACCAAGCTTGAACCGAATCGCATGGCCCGGGTCGGACCTCTAGGGTCAGATGGGAAGGAAGTTCCCGTTAGTTTGGTATATGACCGAGTAGAAGTAGCCACCAAGTATTCCCAACATGATTGCAAATAAGACAGCCTGCTGGACGGTATAGAACAGGAAATTTTTGAGTCCAAGTGACTATGTACTTTCCTTGTCATATGTAATTCTAGCTGAACTGTAAACCGATTGTCATGGCAGACCTTTTCGCTTCAACCTCTGTGCCTGAAGGTGCGGAGTGTTTCCGAATACTAGAGCGGCCGAGTAGACCGGGGTATGCATGGAAATTAGGCGTAGGGGTCATAGTTGCTTGAACAGACAAGTATCCGGCTAGTTATGTTATATTACATTAAAAATGTAAGAAACATCTTCCAAAGAGAATAGTTCCATTAAGGGTTCCTTTCCCTGGGTGTACATGCGTTAACGTGCATGTCCGAACTGTGATTGAAAAATCGCAGTATATGTAACTTCCGGGGGTTCACAATGGAGTGAATGCAAGAAACATCTTTAGTTCACCGACCGAATATTCCCGTAAGAACGCTAGCTTTCGGCTTCACCCAGTCTGAGGTACACATCCAGATGACCCGGCAGTAACAATCATAGAGGCGCTCCCTTTATGCACTAGCCGAACTAACGGGAACATAGGGCATAAGCACAGGAGCCAGGCAACCCAGCTTGGCCAAAACTTAAGTCATATCGATGCATATAATGGCGAAGAAAAGGTACATATGGGAAAAAACGCATATGTGATGAGCTTGAAGCTCGGAAAATAATAATAGCAAGCTTCTGTCCAAGAAGCCCCCAGGTATAATGGACGTACTTACTTGAAGATGTATGCGTCAGGGGTGCATGGTCTAGACGCACAAAAGCTTTAAGGCTAAAGAGATAAAACGAAAAGAGAGAAAAAATGATGGAAATAACAAGGGGAAGGAGACAAACAAAGGATTCGGCGCTAGGCATAGAATCTTCTGAGTCTGGCCGCGTTCCAAGGGTTCGGCGCTAGGCGATTGTCTGACGCATCACGCAGGCGGTACGCTCCTCCAGTGAGAACTTCGTCGACGATGAAGGGACCCTCCCACTTGGGCTTGAGTTTGTCCTTTTTCTTCTCCGGCAGGCGTAGAACGAGTTCGCCAACATTATAAGTCTTGGCCCCAACTTCTCTGCTTTGATACCTACGAGCCTGCTGTTGATAAAATGCGGAACGGGCTTTTGCGACGTCGCACTCTTCCTCCAAGGCATCTAAGCTATCCTGCCAATCAAACTCGGCCTCTCTTTCTTTGTACATGCGCACTCTAGGTAAGTCATGAATAATGTCGCAGGGTAACACTGCCTTTGCGCCGTACACCATGAAGAAAGGTGTGTATCCGGAAGTGCGATTGGGAGTGGTCCGCAGCCCCCAGAGTACGGAGTCGAGCTCCTCAACCTAGTGCTTGTCCGATTCTTTCAAAGACCGCACTAGTCTATGCTTGATGCCGCTCATAATAAGACCATTGGCTCGTTTGACTTGACCGTTTGTTTGCGGATGATAGACAGAGGCATAATCGAGTTTAATGCCCAGATTGGCGCACCAGGTTTTCACTTTGTTGGCTGTGAAATTAGAGCCGTTATCAGTGATGATGCTGTGTGGAACACCATAACGGTGTACAACGCCGGATATGAATTCTATCACCAGCCCGGACTCGGCCGTTTTAACTGGTTTGGCCTCTATCCACTTAGTGAATTTATCCACCATGACCAGCAGATATTTTTTCTTGTGGCTTCCTCCTTTAAGGGGTCCAACCATATCCAGTCCCCAGACCGTAAAAGGTCAGGTGATGGGGATTGTTTGTAGGGCAGTGGGGGGCATATGGCTTTGGTTGGTGAAAAGTTGGCATCCAACGCAACATTGGACAAGGTCCTGTGCATCTGATCGGGCCGTTGGCCAATAAAACCCTGTACAGAAGGCCTTGCTAATAAGGGCCCGAGCCACGGCGTGGTGCCCACCGAGACCGGCATGAATTTCAGCCAGGAGCTGCGGCCCCTCTTCCTCGGAGATACATCTTTGAAGGACTCCGGTAGCGCTTTTCTTGTAGAGTTCTCCGTCGTGAACCTTATATGCCTTCGAACGCCGGACAATGCAGTGGGACTCGTTCTGATCTTCGGGGAGTTCTTTCCTATTAAGGTAGGCCAAGAAGGGTTCAGTCCATGGGGCAATGACTGCCATAATGAGATGGGTCGACGGTGTTATCTCGGTGGCTGAGCCCCCGATGATATCAGTGTGTTCGGAATCTGGGGTTGTGTTCGGATCCGGACTGGTGTTGCCGCTCTTCCCTTGCCATACCACGGATGGCTTAAAAAGCCTTTCCAGAAAGATGTTAGGTGGGACGGGTTTGCACTTAGCACCGATGCGAGCAAGGACGTCCACCGCTTGATTACTTTCTTGGTCCACATGATGGAACTTGAGCTCCTCGAACAGCGCCGACAGTTTTAGGATGGCATTTCGATAAGCCTCCATCTTCAGGTCTTTGGCATCGAAGTCTCCATTTATTTGAGATATTGCGAGGTTTGAGTCCCCGCGCACTTCCAGGCGTTGTATGCCCATGGAGACAGCCATCCGAAGGCCGTGCAATAAGGCCTCGTATTCGGCAGCATTATTGGAGTCTGTGTATAATATTTGGAGTACGTACTGGACGACGTCTCCAGTGGGGGACGTTAAAACGATGCCCGCTCCTAGTCCTGCCAGCATTTTGGAACCATCAAAATACATAACCCAGTTGGAATATGTGATGTACTCTTTAGGGAGTTCGTCCTTTGTCCATTCGGCGACGAAGTCAGCCAGTACTTGGGATTTAATGGCTCGACGTGGTTTGTATGTTATGTCAAATGGAAGGAGCTCAATGGACCATTTGGCAATCTGGCCCGTAGCATCGCGGTTGTTTATTATGTCATTGAGTGGTACTTCAGAAGCCACCGTGATCGAACACTCTTGGAAGTAGTGTCGTAGCTTCCGGGATGCCATGAAGACCGCGTATGCTATCTTTTGATAATGAGGGTACCGGGATTTGCATGGCGTGAGGACAGTGGATACATAATATACTGGCTTCTGAAGTGGGAATTTGTGTCCGTCCTTTTCTCGTTCAATGACGAGCACGGCGCTCACCACCTGATGTGTTGCCGATATGTATAATAACATGGGTTCGCCGACCTTCGGTGCGGCCAGGATTGGGTTGCTCGCTAGAAGGGTTTTTATTTCTTCCAGTCCGGCCGCTGCCTCATCCGTCCACTCAAAGTGATCGGTGCACCGTAGAAGGCGATAGAGTGGCAATGCCTTTTCTCCCAATCTAGAGATAAAGCGGCTTAAAGCTGCCACGCAACTGGCGAGTTTCTGGACCTGTTTAAGGTCCGCTGGCGTAGCCAATTGTGACAAAGCTTGGATTTTGGCTGGATTTTCTTCGATTCCTCTATTGGAAATGACGAAGCCCAGCAGTTTTCCCGTGGGGACATCAAAAAACACACTTTTCCTGATTGAGCTTAATGTCATATGCACGGAGGTTGTCGAATGTGAGATGTAAATCGTCTATGAGTGTTTCGACGTGTCTAGTTTTGATGACGATGTCGTCCACATATGCTTCAACTGTCTTGCGGATCTGTTTCTCCAGGCACGTTTGGATCATGCGCTGGTAGGTGGCGCCGGCGTTTTTGAGCCCGAAGGGCATGGTGTTGAAGCAGAATGGCCCATATGGGGTAATGAATGCTGTTGCAGCTTGATCGGACTCCTTCATTTTAATTTGATGGTATCTGGAATATGCGTCGAGGAAGCACAGAGAGTCGTGACCTGCGGTAGCATCGATGATCTGGTCGATGCGGGGGAGGGGGAAGGGGTCCTTGGGGCAAGCCTTATTTAGGTCTTTGAAGTCGACGCACAGGCGCCAGGATTTGTCCTTCTTTGGCACCATCACCAGGTTTGTCAACCAGTCCGGGTGTTTTATTTCTCTAATGAATCCAGCCTCGATTAGCTTGGCTAGCTCCTCCCCATAGCTTGACGTTTGGGTTCCGAAAAGCGCCGCAGTGTTTGTTTGACCAGTTTATATCCCTTCAATATATTGAGGCTGTGTTCGGCCAACTTGCGTGGGATTCCTGGCATATCAGAAGGGTGCCAGGCGAATTATCCCAGTTCTCGCGCAGGAAATCTCGTAGCGCGGCATCGACCGTTGGGTCTAGTTGTGCTCCAATAGATGTTGTCTTCTTAGGGTCCGTTGGATGGACTTGGAATTTGACTATTTCTTCTACTGGTTTGAAGGAGGTGGATTTGGGTCGTTTGTCTAGGATCACATCGTCCCTGTCCATCGTGGAGCGCAGTGCGGTTAACTCTTCGGCTGCGAGGGCTTCAGATAATGCCTCAAGGGCCAGGGATGCGGTTTTATTTTTGGCGCGGAATGCTATGTCCAGATCACTGGCGAGAGTGATTATGCCATTGGCCCCGGGCATCTTAAGCTTCATGTACCCGTAATGAGGTATAGTTTGGAAGCGTGTAAATGCCTCTCGCCCCAAGAGGGCGTGATATCCGCTGTTGAAAGGGGCCACTTGGAAGGTTATCTCTTCAGACCGATAATTCTCCGGCGTGCCGAATACCACGTCAAACGTGATTTTTCCCGCGCACTGTGTCTCCCGACTGGGAATGATTCCTCGGAAGGTTGTGCTGCTTTGCTCGATGCGGCTCCTATCTATCTCCATTTTGTGGAGTGTGTCCTCGTAGATGAGGTTGAGTCCACTGCCGCCGTCCATGAGAACTTTGGTGAGCCGAAAGCCGTCCACGATTGTACTAAGGACCAAGGCGGCTGGTGCTCGGACTGTCTTGTATTTAGGTTCGTCACCGGCATTAAAAGTTATAGATGTGTCATTCCAAGGGTTTATTGTTGCGATTTGGCAGACTTCGGCGAGTTCGCGGAGTGCCCTTTTGCGCTTGTTATTTGAAGCAAATGTCTCGAAGACCGTCAATACTTTGAGGTCGTCGTCTTCTGTGGGGTGTTGTTCTGGGGTATTCTTGGTGAGGATATCCTTGCCACTCTTGGCCACTTGACGGAGTATCCAACATGCTCTAAGGCTGTGAGTTGGTATGTTATCCGGTGTTGTGTGTATTTTGCATGGACCATCGAGCCATCCTTCTAGAACGGTTCTGCGCCCCGTGATGGGTTTATAATTCTTTAGCATTGGACCGGGCGTGCCGCGAGAGTGCGTCCTTTTTGCCTGAACGAGGGGTTGAGTGGGGACAGATGGCTCCCAACGGGCTGCCTGAGTTTTCTAGGTGCTTTCCATCGCGCTGTACTTCTGTACGATAGTTGCCAAGTCAGCAAAGTGTAATATGCGACGGCGGATGATGGTGTTGAGGATTCCTTTGTCCATGCAATTATTGCGGAACGCTGAGATCGCGTCTTCGTTGCAGCAATCTTTAATCTTGTCTTTGACAAGGAGGATTCTGGCCCAGAAGTTTCGTTTCCTGAGTCTGCTGTCGTATGCTCATGAGAGCGCTTATATGTGGGTGGGTGGGTGGATTTAAATCCGAACCCTGACCCAATTTTGGATCCGGGGTCTGAAGATCTTCCGAACTTAACAGTTCGGGCTCCGGAATATCAACTGATTTCTTAAGTCCGTCGTCCGATTCTATGTTCAGAGGGAAGGATGCATCTCTTTGCAGGTGGGTGTCCGGCTCTTCGAGATCGGAGATCTGCACATATTTTGTCCTCAGAATAGAGGAGGAGTTGTCGTCTCGCTCCTCGACTACCGCTATCTGGTGGGTGATCGGTGGAGATTTGATTTCTCTCAGATCGGGTTTAAGCCCAATTCGATCATAGTCTGTAGCGACCCCCAGGGCGGCGATGCGATCTAGGAGCTCTTCTAAAGACGAAAGCTCTGCCGGATCCATCTGCTTGGAGTGTTCGAAGTCAATACGAAGGAGTTTTTTGATGTCCCGAGAGGTCATCGAAAGACTTAATGGCCGAACGAGCGGTCATGGTAAAGCCGCCCAGCCGGAGAGTTTGGCCTGGGGTCAACGCTCCTCCAGAGGTGATATTGTCCTTGAGAACAAGGCAAGCCATCGATCCTATCTTCGACGTCACAACGGAACTCCCCATGAAAGCACAAATGTCGGTGTCAAAACCGGCAGATCTCGGGTAGGGGGTCCCGAACTGTGCGTCCAAGGATGATGGTAACAGGAGACGGGGGACACAATGTTTACCCAGGTTCAGGCCCTCTCTATGGAGGTAATACCCTACTTCTTGCTTGATTGATCTTGATGAATAGAGTAGTACAAGAGTTGATCTACCACGAGATCGTAATGGCTAAACCCTAAAAGTCTAGCCTGTATGACTATGGCTATGAGTCTTCGGTCCTACAGACCTGGCCCTCCGGTTTATATAGGCACCAGAGGGATCTAGGGTTACATATGGTCGGTTACAAAGAAATGAATCTTCATATTTGGTCGCCAAGCTTGCCTTCCACGCCAAGGAGAGTCCCATCCGTACACAGGTAAACTCTTCGGTCTTGTATCTTCATAGCCCATCAGTCCGGCCCACGGCTAACAGGCTGGACGCCCGAGGACCCCTTAGTCCAGGACTCCCTCAGAGGGAGCTCTGTAGCATTTCTGATATTATATGTGGATGGCATATTGTTGATTGGAAATGATATAGAATTTCAGGATAGCATAAAAGGATACTTGAATAAGAATTTTTCAATGAAAGACCTTGGTGAAGTTGCTTATATATTGGGCATCAAGATCTATAGGGATAGATCGATACGCTTAATAGGGCTTTCACAAAGCACATACCTTGACAAAGTTTTGAAGAAGTTCAAAATGGATCAGTCAAAAAAAGGGTTCTTGCCTGTGTTATAAGGTGCGGAGTTGAGTAAGACTCAAAGCCCGACCACGACAGAAGATAGAGTGAGAATGAAAGACATTCCCTATGCCTCAGCGAGAGGTTCTATAAAAGTATGCCATGCTGTGTACCAGACCTGTTGTGTGCCTTGCCATGAGTTTGGCAAGGTGGTATAATAATTATCCAGGAGTGGATCACTAGACAACAGTCAAAATTATCCTTAGGTATCTAAAGAGGACTAAGGAAATGTTTCTCGGTTATGGAGGTGATAAAGGGTTCATCGTAAAGGGTTACGTCGATGCAAGCTTTAACACTGATCCAGATGACTCTGAGTCTCAATCCAGATACGTATTGAACATGGGAACAATTAGCTAGAGTAGCATGGCAAGGGGGGGGGTATAATAATGATCCAGGAGTGGATCACTAGACAACAGTCAAAATTATCCTTAGGTACCTAAAGAGGACTAAGGAAATGTTTCTTGGTTATGGAGGTGATAAAGGGTTCATCATAATGGGTTACGTCGATGCAAGCTTTAACACTGATCCAGATGACTCTGAGTATCAATCTGTATACGTATTAAACAAGGGAACAGTTAGCTAGAGTAGCTCCATGTAGAGCATTGCAGACATAGAAATTTGCAAAATACATACTGATCTGAATGTGGTAGACCCGTTGACTAAACCTCTCTCACAAGCAAAACATGATCACACTTTAGTACTCTTCGAATGTTAACCACATGGCGATGTGAACTAGATTATTGACTCTAGTAAACTCTTTGGGTGTTAGTCACATGGCGATGTGAACTATGGGTGTCAATCACATGGCAATGTGAACTAGATTATTGAGTCTAGTGCAAGTGGGAGACTGATAGAAATATGCCCTAGAGGCAATAATAATGTTGTTATTATTATATTTCTTTATTCATGATAAAGATTTATTATTCATGCTAGAATTGTATTGACCGGAAACTTAAATACATGTGTGGGTACATAAACAAATACCGAGTCCCTAGTGAGCCTCTACTAGACTAGCTCATTGATCAAAAGATGGTGAAGGTTTCCTAACCATAGACATGTGTTGTCACTTGATAACGGGATCACATCATTAGGAGAAAGATGTGATGGACAAGACCCATTTGTTAGCTTATCATATGATCGTTTAGTTTATTGCTATTGCTTTGCTAAAGTCAAATACATATTCCTTCGACTATGAGATCATGCAACTCCCGGATATCGGAGGAATACCTTGTGTGCTATCAAACGTCACAACATAACTAGGTGATCATAAATATGCTCTACAGGTATCTCCGAAGGTGTCTGCTGAGTTGGCATGGATCGAGATTAGGATTTTTCACTCAGTGTATCAAAGAGGTATCTCTGGGACCTCTCGTTAATACACATCACAAGAAGCTTGCAAGCAAAATGACTAAGGAGTTAGTTACTAGTTGATGTATTACAGAACGAGTAAAGAGACTTGCCGGTAACGAGATTGAACTAGGTATGGAATTACGGACGATCGAATCTCGGGCAATTAACATACCGATGTTGGGGACTGTAGTATTTCAAAAAAATTGCCTACGATCACGCAAGATCTATCTAGGAGACGCATCTCAATGAGCGGGGAGAGTGTCTCCACGTACCCTCGTAGACCGAAAGCGGAAGCGCTTTAGTGACGCAGTTGATGTAGTCGAACGTCCTCGCGATCCAACCGATCCAAGTACCGAACGCACGGCACCTCCGTGATCTGCACACGTTCAGCTCGGTGACGTCCCTCAAACTCTTGATCCAGTTGAGGCCGAGGGAGAGTTCCATCAGCACGACGGCGTGGTGATGGTGATGATGAAGTTACCGGTGCAAGGCTTCACCTAAGCACTACGACGATATGACCGAGGTGTAAAACTGTGGAGGGGGTACCGCACACTGCTAAAGATCAACCTCCGTGTCTATGGGGTGCCCCCCTCCCCCGTATATAAAGGAGGGGAGGAGGAGGACGGCCGGCCACAAGGGGCCCGCCCAAGGGGGGGAGTCCTACTCCAAATAGGAATAGGAATAGGTTCCCCGCTTTCCTAGTCCAACTAGGAGAAGAAGGAAGGAGAGGGAGAGGGAAAGAGGGGCCGCGCCCCCTCACCTAGTCCTATTCGGACTCCCCTTGAGGGAGGGGGGCGCCACCTCCTGGCCGCAGCCCTCTCTCTCCCCTTGGGCCAATAAGGCCCATTACTTCCCCGGGGGGTTCCGGTAACCCCTCCGGCACTCCGGTTTTATCCGAAACTCTCCGGAACGCTTCCAATGTCCGAACAACATGGTCTGATATATCAATCCTTATGTCTCGACCATTTCGAGACTCCTCGTCATGTCCGTGATCTCATCCGAGACTCCGAACAACCTTCGGTACATCAAATCACATAAACTCATAATACCAATCGTCATCGAACGTTAAGCGTGCGAACCCTACGGGTTCGAGAACTATGTAGACATGACTAAGACACCTCTCCGGTCAATAACCAATAGCGGAACCTGGATGCTTTGGTTCCTACAAATTCTACGAAGATCTTTATCGGTCAAACCGCACAACAACATACGTTGTTCCCTTGGTCATTGGTATGTTACTTGTCCGAGATTCGATCGTCGGTATCATCATACCTAGTTCAATCTCGTTACCGACAAGTCTCTTTACTCATTCTGTAATGCATCATCCTGCAACTAACTCATTAGTCACATTGCTTGCAAGGCTTATAGTGATGTGCATTACCGAGAGGGCCCAGAGATACCTCTCCAACAATCGGAGTGACAAATCCTAATCTTGATCTATACCAACTCAACAGACACCATCGGAGACACCTGTAGAGCATCTTTATAATCACCCAGTTACATGTGATGTTTGATAGCACACTAAGTGTCCTTCCGGTATCCGGGAGTTGCATAAGCTCATAGTCATAAGAACATGTATATGTCATGAAGAAAGCAATAGTAAGAAACTAAACGATCATAGTGCTAAGCTAACGGATGGGTCTTGTCCATCACATCATTCTCTAATGATGTGATCCCGTTCATCAAATGACAAGTCATGTCTATGGCTAGGAAACTTAACCATCTTTGATTAAGGAGCTAGTCAAGTAGAGGCATACTAGGGACACTCTGTTTGTCTATGTATTCACACATGTACTAAGTTTCTGGTTAATACAATTCTAGCATGAATAATAAACATTTATCATGATATAAGGAAATATAAAATAACAACTTTATTATTGCCTCTAGGGCATATTTCCTTCAGTCCCCCACTTGCACTAGAGTCAGTAATCTAGATTACACAGTAATGATTCTAACACCCATGGAGTCTTGGTACTGATCATGTTTTGCTCATGAGAGAGGCTTAGTCAACGGGTCGCAACTTTCAGATCCGTGTGTATTTTGCAAATCTCTATGCCCCCTTCCGACACTTGACGACGGATGGAATTGAAGTGTCTCTTGATGTGCTTGGTTCTCTTGTGAAATCTAGATTCCTTCGCCAAGGCTATTGCTCCAGTATTGTCACAAAAGATTTTCATTGGACCCGATGCACTAGGTATGACACCTAGATCGGATATGAACTCCTCCATCCAGATTCCTTCATTTGCTGCTTCCGAAGCAGCTATGTACTCCGCTTCACACGTAGATCCCACCCCGACGCTTTGCTTAGAACTGCACCAACTGACAGCACCACCATTCAAAATAAATACGTATCCGGTTTGTGACTTATAGTCATCCGGATCAGTGTCAAAGCTTGCCTCGACGTAACCATTTATGACGAGCTCCTTGTCACCTACATAAATGAGAAACATATCCTTAGTCCTCTTCAGGTATTTCAGGATATTCTTGACCGCTGTCCAGTGATCCAGTCCTGGATTACTTTGGTACCTCCATGCTATAATTATAGCAAGGCACACATCAGGTCTGGTACACAACATTGCATACATGATAGAACCTATGGCTGAAGCATAGGGAATGACTTTCATTTTCTCTCTATCTTCTGCAGTGGTCGGGCATTGAGTCTGACTCAACTTCACACCTTGTAACACAGGCAAGAACCCTTTCTTTGCTTGATCTGTTTTGAACTTCTTCAAAACTTCGTCAAGGTATGTGTTTTGTGAAAGTCCAATTAAGCGTCTTGATCTATCTCTATAGATCTTGATGCCCAATATGTAAGCAGCTTCACCAAGGTCTTTCATAAAAAAACTCTTATTCAAGTATCCTTTTATGCTATCCAGAAATTCTATATCATTTCCAATCAACAATATGTCATCTACATATAATATTAGAAATGCTACTGAGCTCCCACTCACTTTCTTGTAAATCTGAGCTTCTCCAAAAGTGCATATAGAACCATATGCTTTGATCACACTATCAAAACGTTTATTCCAACTCCGAGAGGCTTGCACGAGTCCATAAATGGATCGCTGGAGCTTGCACACTTTGTTAGCATCCTTTGGATCGATAAATCCTCCAGGTTGCATTATATACAACTCGTCTTCCAGAAATCCTTTCAAGAATGCAGTTTTGACATCCATTTGCCAAATTTCATAATCATAAAATGCGGCAATTGCTAACATGATTCGGACAGACTTAAGCACCGATATGGGTGAGAAAGTCTCATCATAGTCAACTCCTTGAACTTGTCGAAAACCTTTCGCAACAAGTCGAGCTTTGTAGACAGTAACATTACCGTCTGCGTCAGTCTTCTTCTTGAAGATCCATTTATTCTCTATGGCTTGCCGATCATTAGGAAAGTCAACCAAAGTCCACACTTTGTTTTCATACATGGATCCCATCTCAGATTTCATGGCCTCAAGCCATGTCGCGGAATCTAGGCTCATCATCGCTTCCTCATAGTTCGTAGGTTCGTCATGGTCAAGTAACATGACCTCCAGAACACGATTACCGTACCACTCTGGTGCGGATCTTACTCTGGTTGACCTATGAGGTTCGGTAGTAACTTGATCTGAAGTTTCATGATCACTATACTTAGCTTCCTCACTAATCGGTGTAGGAATCACTGGAACTGATTTCTGTGATGAACTACTTTCCAATAAGGGAGCAGGTACAATTACCTCATCAAGTTCTACTTTCCTCCCACTCACTTCTTTCGAGAGAAACTCCTTCTCTAGAAAGGATCCATTCTTAGCAACGAATATCTTGCCTTCGGATCTATGATAGAAGGTGTACCCAACAGTCTCCTTTGGGTATCCTATGAAGACACATTTCTCTGATTTGGGTTCGAGCTTTTCAGGTTGAAGCTTTTTGACATAAGCATCACAGCCCCAAACTTTAAGAAACAACATCTTTGGTTTCTTGGTTTCTTGCCAAACCACAGTTCATATGGCGTCGTCTCAACGGATTTAGATGGTGCCCTATTTAACGTGAATGCAGCCGTCTCTAAAGCATAACCCCAAAACAATAGCGGCAAATCAGTAAGAGACATCATAGATCGCACCATATCTAATAAAGTGCGGTTACGACGTTCAGACACACCATTACGCTGTGGTGTTCTGGGTGGTGTGAGCTGCGAAACTATTCTGCATTGTTTCAAATGAAGACCAAACTCGTAATTCAAATATTCTCCTCCACGATCAGATCATAGAAACTTTATTTTCTTGTTACGATGATTTTCCACTTCACTCTGAAATTCTTTTAACTTTTCAAATGTTTCAGACTTATGTTTCATCAAGTAGATATACCCATATCTGCTCAAATCATCTGTGAAGGTCAGAAAATAATGATACCCGCTGCGAGCCTCAACACTCATCGGACCGCATACATCAATATGTATTATTTCCAACAAGTCTGTTGCTCGCTCCATAGTTCCGGAGAACAGAGTCTTTGTCATCTTGCCCATGAGGCCTGGTTCGCAAGCATCAAGTGATTCATAATCAAGTGATTCCAAAAGCCCATCAACATGGAGTTTCTTCATATGCTTTAAACCAATATGACCAGAACGGCAGTGCCACAAATAAGTTTCACTATCATTTTTAAACTTATATCTTTTGGCTTCAATACTATGAATATGTGTACCACTACTATCGAAATTCAATAAAAATAGACCACTCATCAGGGGTGCATGACCATAAAATATATTACTCATATAAGTAGAACAACCATTATTCTCTGATTTAAATGAATAACGGTCTCGCATAAAACAAGATCCAGATATAATGTTCATGCTTAACGCTGGCACCAAATAACAATTATTCTGGTCTAAAACTAATCCCGAAGGTAGATGTAGAGGCAGCGTGCCGACGGTGATCACATCGACTTTGGAACCATTTCCCACACGCATCATCACCTCATCCTTAGCCAATCTTCGCTTAATCCGTAGCCCCTGTTTTGAGTTGCAAATATGAGCAACAGAACCCGTATCAAATACCCAGGCACTACTGCGAGCATTAGTAAGGTACACATCAATAACATGTATATCAAATATACCTTTCACTTTTCCATCCTTCTTATCCGCCAAATACTTGGGGCAGTTCCCCTTCCAGTGACCAGTCCCTTTGCTGTATAAGCACACAGTCTCAGGCTTAGGTCCAGACTTGGGCTTCTTCACTTGAGCAGCAACTTGCTTGCCGTTCTTCTTGAAGTTTCCCTTCTTACCTTTGCCCTTTTTCTTGAAACTAGTGGCCTTGTTAACCATCAACACTTGATGCTCCTTCTTGATTTCTCCCTCCGCAGCCTTTAGCATCGCGAAGAGCTCGGGAATAGTCCTGTTCATCCCTTGCATGTTATAGTTCATCATGAAGCTTTTGTAGCTTGGTGACAATGATTGAAAAACTCTGTCAATGACACTATCATCAGGAAGTTTAACTCCCAGTTGAGTCAAGTGGTTGTGGTACCCAGACATTCTATTCTCCTCCATTTTGCACTTGTAGAACTTATTGGAGACTTCATATCTCTCAATCCGAGCATTTGCTTGAAATATTAACTTCAACTCCTGGAACATCTCATATGCTCCATGACGTTCAAAACATCATTGAAGTCCCGGTTCGAAGCCGTAAAGCATGGTACACTAAACTATCGAGTAGTCATCAACTTTGCTCTGCCAGACGTTCACAACGTCTGGTGTTGCACCTGCAACGGGTCTGGCACCTAGCTGTAACATCCCAATTTTCCTAAATTAGGATGTTATTAGATCATTCATATGCATATCATGTTTTTATTGCATTATTTGTCTTTCTGCAATATTCGAATCATTATGCAACTAAAGGCAATTTATTTGGAGTGGAGATAACATGACTTCTCCCCTATTTTAAAAATGTTCATAATATGCAGAATATTATTTCCAGTTCATCTGTTATGTTCTGGTATTTTTATTCGTCACCAAAGTATTTTATTTGAGTGTTTTGTTGCTGTTTGTGTGGCCTATTGCATAAAAATAATTTTCCAAAATTGCATTAGGTGAGGAACTAGTGTTCCTGTAGTTTATTTTAGTAGTATACATTTTACTGTGTGTCTACGTATTTTTATTTAGATTTATACTGTGTATTTTATTTTATTTATTTTGTTTTACTGTTGTTGTTTCTGTTTAAAAAAAAAGGGGAAACACCAGCCGGCCGGCCAGCCAGAGCCAGAACCAATAAGCCCGCCCAATGACCAGCCAGCCAGCCAGCCCGCCCAACAGAATGACCAGCCAACCGCCAAATTTCCCGCCCCACGCCGCCAGCCCCACAGCCCACCTATCTACTCGAAGCGGTATGCACCGCATCGCCCGACCCGCATCGCCTTCAACCGCTGACCAGCGGGTCCCGCGCCACCTTCTTCCTCCGGTCGGACCGCACGCGCCCCGCACGCCCAGCCGAGGCCGAGACGGATCAACCTGGCGTCCTAGTCCACCTTGAGCGCGCCCGAGCTGCCATGCGCAAGCACAAGACCCCAGGGAAGCCCTGCATCCCCTTTCTCGATCCTCCCTGTTGCCGCACGCGCTGTTGGGGGAAAACGGATCTCGCCGTCGAGCTCCGAGGCCGCCGTCGTTGACCGGTCGATTCCGTCGTCGTAAGAACACCGCAGCCGTGCCAGCTGCCTCCCTCGACCCTCCACTCATCACCGAAGCCGTCTGACACTCTTACCTGGGCAGAGACCCACCGGAGGAGCGCCACTGACGTCCGTCGCCGCCGGAGCACACCGCCGTTCCCGTCGCCGTTGCTGCCCGCAGAGGACACCCCGCCGCCGTTGAGCTCCACCTACACCTCCGCCACTCACCGCCGCACCCATCCATCGTTTCACCTTCACCGGAGACCCGCTGGAGAAGCTCCACCACCGACGCCCGAACCGCCGCCGCCGCATCCCCTGTTCTCTGGTGAGCACGCATGCGCAAGTACACCTCGGCCAATCGGGTGATGCCACGTGGCAAAATCCACAGCGCCTGCTACAGTAACCGCACGTGCACTATTGCTGTTTTTGTTCTTTTTCAGATTTTCACCAAAAACTTCAATTAGCTATAACTTTTATTCTATATGTCCAAATTAGGTGATTCTTTTCCTATGCACTCACAAAAATCAGCACATTATCACAGTACCAACTTTGCACATGTTTGCACTGTTCAAATTTGAATTCGTTTGAATTTGAATCAAATCTTCCGGAGGCCGTAACTTTCAAACCGTTTATCGGAATTGAGTGATTCTTTTTGCATTGTGACCGTAGTGCAATTTAGGTGCTGTTAAGCTTCTGTTGTTGAGTTTTAAAAATCATTTTCTTGCTGTTGGTTTTATTTTGGTTCTATTAGTATTCGGTGATTGATTTGTTGAATTGTGTGAAACGTGTAGATTGTCCGAAGTGCGATGCGAGCTATTGTCAGGAGTGTGACTTTCTGAATCAGAACCAAGGCAAGTTACATGTTGATCATCCTTTACCTATTGTTTTCTATGCATTGTAGTATATATCACACTATAACTTTATGCATTATAGGATTGTTATTGTTTTGAGCTATGCTGTTGAGCTACCTTCCCGTCTTTTGCAAATCGTGATAGTTGTAGTTGCTATGCTTTGTAGACGGGGGTGGTTCGTGTATTCATTGAGTTTATGTGAGGACTATATATATATATATAACAATTGAGTAGTAACTCAGGATTTAACTCACCTCTGGCGGAAGTGGTATTGCTTGGTGTTGAGGAAGGCATCGTGGGGTCTTGCACCTTTTCTAAGGCCATGCGCTCATGAGGTGCACCCTAAGTGGAATGCCGCCTGGTTCAAAAAGATCGACAGACTTAGTGACTAGTAGCTTCCATGTGCGGCCACCGGCTATATGGGCTCGGCTTAGTTGATCGAGTTGTTGGAACCTGGCCCGATAAAGTGTCGACAGATGTAGCATATGTAGGTGGGATGTGGCCGCCCGGTGGTTAAGGAACCTCTTCGAAAGACTTTGTCTCAATCTTGGATTGGGTCCGATGGGTAAAGCGTCAGAACTCTGCAGAGTATTAAAACTAATCATGATTAGCCGTGCCCCCGGTTATGGGTAAATCTGAGCCACTATGCCATTATGGTTGTTGGATGATCTTGACAGATGTGACACTTAATAATATTTGTGGGCAACTTAATAATGGGTAGGTTGGAGTTGATTTTGCCAACTCAACCTTGTGCATTTAATTGTAGTAATAAAGAACTAAATAAAAATTTGACTATTAGGTAGTTATGAGGATAAAATCAGCTTTCTGCAAAAATAAACCCTCAAGCTTTCCTTTGTTATACTATGCATATACATGTAGGTCTGCTTTATTATTACTCCTGTGTAACTTGCCAATACATTCCAAGTATTGACCTATATGGCTGCAACGTCTCATGTTGCAGGATATTGACGAAGAGTAAGGTACCGTTAGGGTCGCGAGTCACTTTTCGGCATCGCCGATGGGCTATGATGGGACTCATTGTTATTTTCTGCTACTTTCCGCTGTTTGATTGAATAAAGCTAGCCAAGTGCTATGCAGATTGTTTTATTTTATATACTCTGGATCATACGTTGTAATAAATGATGCACTTGCTATTCGGTATTCATCTATCTGTGTGTGCTAGCGAGTTCGATCCGAGGACTAGCACGGTAAGCACAGACTCAAATCCTTGAGGTTTGGTCGTTCAGATGGCATCGAGCAAAGTGTGTTGACTGTGGGCGTGACCCTAGAAAATGGATTAGAAAAGCCATAGGACTGAAAATTATTTTATAAACTAGCTATACTTCTTCTGTTTATTAGTTAACCCCTCAAGTATCTTGAACAGTTAAGTAGGAACTAGTGCTGAGACCACCATTCATGTTTGTTTTATATTGCAACATTATCGTATTAGCGTGTCTGATTATGCCCACTTTCGTGGTATGAAGATACTAGATTGTTTGCTTGATTGGTAGTTGTTTGTTAAATTGCTTAGTGTCGAAATTATTTGACTATATATATATATATAATATTATCATATTGTTTGTTGTTTGTTGTTTGTTGTTTGTTTGTTTGTTGGTGTTATTCGTTGTTGTGTTTTGTTGGCTTGAGCATTCTATGCATATGGGTAGAATATATTTATATATACATAGTCTTTGGCCCTATTGTATCTATAACTCTTCTATGCTTGCCCACCAGATGCCGCCGAGGCGTGATAATAGGCGTAATGCTGCGAGGAGGAGACAACAATGGCAATGATGTACCACCATACATGCGATGGTTGCTTGAGGACAGGCTCGGTTGATCCGGTTGCTTGTCCGAACTGAACAACAACAATAACAACAACAATCCGCCGCCACCTCCACCAAAGGATATGCTTACTGGTTCTTGAGGTTGAATCCTCGGAGGTTCTCCAGTTCCCCGAACCTATTGTGGCTGATGATTGGCTCCGTGCAGTCAATAGGAACACGGAGATGGTTGGATGCACAGATGCGAGAGGGTGAGGTTTGCCTCACATTTGTTGGAGGTCCTGCTGCAGCTTGGTGGGACAATTACTTGGTCACTTATCCCATTGCTACTATCACATGGCCTTAGTTTCAGGATGCTTTCCGTGCTGCACATGTGTCTGCTGGTGCTATGAGTCTGAAAAAGAAAGAATTTCGCAGTTTGCGCCAGGGAGGTCGCACAGTTAATGCTTATGTGGAGGAATTTAATAATCTTGCGTTATGCTCCTAATGATGTTAACACTTGATGCAGCTAGGCAGGGAGAAATTCTTGGAGGGCCTAAATGATGATTTGAGCCTTGAGTTGACAAAGGGCCACTTTTAGGAATTGTCGGGACACGATTGATAAGGCCATTGTGTTGGAGGAAAGCAACAGGCCATAGAGAATCGCAAGAGGAAGTACAACAACAATAACAGGTAAAATTCAGGACCACAGCGAAGCCACGCACTTCATATCATGGTAATGGAGGTAATGGACATAATCATCATGGAGGTAATGATCATAATCATCATGGAGGGAATGGCCACAACCATAATGGCCACCATCATCATAATGGGCACAAGAGTAACAATGGCAATGGCAAAGGTAATGGTAATGGTAATGGCAATGGAGGGAACAATAACCAGAACCACCAGGTTACACGTGCGCCAAGGGATTTGAGTCAAGTGCAGTGCTTCAGGTGTAAGGCTATGGGGCACTATGCCACAGATTTCCCGGGGGTGAATAACTCAGGATCCAGCAAGCCACACCCTTTCCAAAAGGGTCATGTCAACCATGTTAATGTTGAGGAGGTTTACAATGAACCTGATGCAGTGATTGGTAAGTTCTTGATTAACTCAGTACCCGCGCTTGTTCTTTTTGATACTGGTGCATCGCATTCATTCATTTCGAGGGTATTTGTTGATAAACATGGATTGCCAACCAAAACACTTAGCATGCCTATTAGAGTGAGTTCCCCAGGAGCTGAGATGATAGTAGGTGTTGGTTGCCATCAGTTGACTTTGTCTATTGGGAAGCATGAGTTTCCTACGGATTTGATTATTTTAAAGTCACAAGGTCTGGATATTATTTTGGGTATGGATTGGTTGCAGTTATATAAAGGTCGTATTGATTGTGCCAGTCGATCTATTACTCTCAGTGCACCAGGAGGGAAGAGAATCAAATATGTATGTAAGTATAAGCGTGATTAGGTAGAGGTGAACTCTCTTAAGGGGGGTAGCCTGGAAGAGGTGCCAGTTGTGAGGGATTATCCAGATGTGTTTCCAGAGGAGTTGCCAGGTATGCCACCAGATAGAGATATTGAGTTTCTTATTGATTTAATACCTGGCACTGGACCTATTGCAAAGAGACCGTATAGAATGCCTCCTCAAGAGTTGGAGGAATTGAAGAAGCAGATAAGAGAATTGCAGGCACAAGGATTTATTCGCCCAAGTTCATCACCTTGGGGAGCTCCAGTTTTGTTTGTGGAGAAGAAGGATGGGACCTTGAGGATGTGTGTTGATTATCGTTCTCTGAATGAGGTAACAATTAAGAATAAGTATCCTTTGCCTATGATAAATGATCTGTTTGACCAGTTGGAAGGAGCTACTGTGTTTTCTAAGATTGATCTTCATTCTGGTTATCATCAATTAAAGGTTCGTGAGCAAGATATTCCAAAGACTGCTTTTACTACGAGGTATGGGTTGTATGAATATACTGTTATGTCATTTGGATTGACTAATGCTCTTGCATACTTCATGAATTTGATGAACAAGGTGTTTATGGAGTTCTTGGATAAATTTGTGGTTGTTTTCATTGATGATATATTGGTATTCTCCAAGAACAAGCAAGAGCATGAGGTGCATTGGCGTTTGGTATTGGAGAAATTGAGGGACACAGTGCCACTTGAGGCAATTCAGTTGGAGAGTGGTTTGACTTATGAGGAGAAGCATGTTAAGGTTTTGGAGACAGCAGAGAGAGTTACTCGCACCAAGACAATCAAGTTATGCAAGGTTCAGTGGGATCATCATACAGAGGAGGAAGCTACCTGGGAACGAGAGGAAGGTCTCAGGCAGGATCATCCACACCTATTTGCTAGCCAGCCCGAATCTCGAGGGCGAGATTCATCTTAAGGGGGGTAGGTTTGTAACATCCCAATTTTCCTAAATTAGGATGTTATTAGATCATTCATATGCATATCATGTTTTTATTGCATTATTTGTCTTTCTGCAATATTTGAATCATTATGCAACTAAAGGCAATTTATTTGGAGTGGAGATAACATGACTTCTCCCCTATTTCAAAAATGTTCATAATGTGCAGAATATTATTGCCAGTTCATCTGTTATGTTCTGGTATTTTTATTAGTCACCAAAGTATTTTATTTGAGTGTTTTGTTGCTGTTTGTGTGGCCTATTGCATAAAAATAATTTTCCAAAATTGCATTAGGTGAGGAACTAGTGTTCCTGTAGTTTATTTTAGTAGTATACATTTTACTGTGTGTCTACGTATTTTTATTTAGATTTTATACTGTGTATTTTATTTTATTTATTTTGTTTTACTGCTGTTGTTTCTGTTTAAAAAAGGAAACACCAGCCGGCCACCAACCAGAGCCAGCCAGCAAATGAGCCGCCCAAGAGCCAGCCAGCCCGGCCGGCCGGCCCGGCCCGGCAATCATGACCAGCCAACCGCCAACCCCATCGCCCCACGCCGCCAGCCCGCAACCCACCTATCTACTCGGCGAGTCGCACCGCATCGCCCGACCCAAGATCGCCTTTCACCGACTGACCAGCGGGTCCCGCGCCACCTTCTTCCTCTAGTCGGATCGCACGCGCCCCGCACGCCCAGCCAAGGCCGAGCCGGATCAACCTGGCGTCCTAGTCCACCTCGAGCACGCCCGAGCTGCCGTGCGCAAGCACAAGACCCCAGGGAAGCCCTGCATCCCCTGTCTCGATCCTCCCCGTTGCCGCACGCGCTGTTGGGCGAAAACGGATCTCGCCGTCGAGCTCCGAGGCCGCCGTCGTTGACCGGTCGATTCCGTCGTCGTAAGAACACCGCAGCCGCGCCAGCTGCCTCCCTCGACCCTCCACTCATCACCGAAGCAATCTGACACTCTTACCTGGGCAGTGACCCACCGGAGGAGCGCCACCGACGTCCGTCGCCGCCGGAGCACACCGCCGTTCCCGTCGCCGTTGCTGCCCGCAGAGGACGCCCCGCCGCCGTTGAGCTCCACCTACACCTCCGCCACTCACCGCCGCACCCATCCATCGTTTCACCTTCGCCGGAGACCCGCCGGAGAAGCTCCACCACCGACGCCCGACCCGCCGCCGCCGCATCCCCTGTTCTCTGGTGAGCACGCGCAGCAGCAGCACACCTCGCCAATCGGGTGATGCCACGTGGCAAAATCCACGTGCTCGCTACGATAATCAAGCGTGCCTTCGTTGTTGTTTTTGTTCTTTTTCAGATTTTCACCAAAAACTTCAATTATCTATAACTTTTATTCTATATGTCCAAATTAGGTGATTCTTTTCCTATGCACTCACAAAAATCAGCACATTATCACAGTACCAACTTTGCACATGTTTGCACTGTTCAAATTTGAATTCGTTTGAATTTGAATCAAATCTTCCGGAGGCCGTAACTTTCAAACCGTTTATCGGAATCGAGTGATTCTTTTTGCATTGTGACTGTAGTGCAATTTAGGTGCTGTTAAGCTTCTGTTGTTGAATTTTAAAAATCATTTTCTTGCTGTTGGTTTTATTTTGGTTCTATTCGTGTTCCGGTGATTGATTTGTTGAATTGTGTGAAACGTGTAGATTATCCGGAGTGCGTATGAGCTATTGTCGAGTGTGACTTTCTGAATCAGAACCAAGGCAAGTTACATGTTGATCATCCTTTACCTATTGTTTTCTATGCATTGTAGTATATATCACACTATAACTTTATGCATTATAGGATTGTTATTTTTTGAGCTATCTTTGTTGAGCTACCTTCCGTCTTTTGCAAATCGTGATAGTTGTAGTTTCTATGCTTTGTAGACGGGGGTGGTTCGTGTATTCATTGAGTTTATGTGAGGACTATATATAGATATAACAATTGAGTAGTAACTCAGATTTAACTCACCTCTGGGCGGAAGTGGTATTGCTTGGTGTTGAGGAAGGCATCATGGGGTCTTGCACCTTTTCTAAGGCCATGCGCTCATGAGGTGCACCCTAAGTGGAATGCCGCCTGGTTCAAAAGATAACACAGACTTAGTGACTAGTAGCTTCCATGTGCGGCCACCGCTATATGGGCTCGGCTTAGTTGATCGGTTGTTGGAATCTGGCCCAGATAAAGGTCGGATGATGTAGCATATGTAGGTGGGATGTGGCCGTCGGTGGTTAAGGAACCTCTTCTGAAAGACTTTGTCTCAATCTTCGGATTGGGTCCAGTGGGTAAAGCATACAAAACTCTGCAGAGTATTAAAACTAATCATGATTAGCCGTGCCGAGCCACTATGCCATTATGGTTGTTGGATGATCTTGACAGATGTGACACTTAATAATATTTGTGGGCAACTTAATAATGGGTAGGTTGGAGTTGATTTTGCCAACTCAACCTTGTGCATTTAATTGTAGTAATAAAGAACTAAATAAATATTTGACTATTAGGTAGTTATGAGGATAAAATCAGCTTTCTGCAAAAATAAACCCTTAAGCTTTCCTTTGTTATACTATGCATATACATGTAGGTCTGCTTTATTATTACTCCTGTGTAACTTGCCAATACATTCCAAGTATTGACCTATATGGCTGCAACGTCTCATGTTGCAGGATATTGACGAAGAGTAAGGTACCGTTAGGGTCGCGAGTCTCACACTCAAAGCATCGCCGATGGGCTATGATGGGACTCATTGTTATTTTCTGCTACTTTCCGCTGTTTGATTGAATAAAGCTAGCCAAGTGCTATGTAGATTGTTTTATTTTATATACTCTGGATCATACGTTGTAATAAATGATGCATTTGCTATTCTGGTATTCATCTATACTGTGTGTGCTAGCGAGTTCGATCCAGGGACTAGCACGGTAAGCACAGAGACTCAAATCCTTCGAGGTTTGGTCGTTACACTAGCGGTGCTTCCAGGACGTAATTCTTCTGTGCAGCAATGAGGATAATCCTCAAGTTACAGACCCAGTCCGTGTAGTTGCTACCATCATCTTTCAACTTAGCTTTCTCTCGGAACGCATTAAAATTCAAAGGAACAGTAGCACGGGCCATTGATCAACAAAAACATAGACATGCAAAATACTATCAGGTACTAAGTTCATGATAAATTAAAGTTCAATTAATTATATTACTTAAGAACTCCCACTTAGATAGACATCCCTCTAATTATCTAAGTGATCACGTGATCCAAATAAACTAAACCATGTACGATCATCACGTGAGATGGGGTAGTTTTCAATGGTGAACATCACTATGTTGATCATATCTACTATATGATTCACGCTCGACCTTTCGGTCTCAGTGTTCCAAGGCCAAATCTGCATATGCTAGGCTCGTCAAGTTTAACTCGAGTATTCTACGTGTGCAAAACTGGCTTGCATCCGTTGTATGTGAACGTAGAGCTTATCACCCCCGATCATCATGTGGTGTCTCGGCACGACGAACTGTAGCAATGATGCATACTCAGGAAGAACACTTATACCTTGAAATTTAGTGAGAGATCATATTATAATACTACTGCCGAACTAAGCAAAATAAGATGCATAAAGGATAAACATCACATGCAAGCAAAATATGTGACATGATATGGCCATCATCATCTTGTGCTCGTGATCTCCATCATGGAACCATCGTCATGATCTCCATCGTCACCGTTGCGACACCTTGATCTTCATCATAGCATCGTTGTCGTCTCGCCAACTATTATTTCTCCGACTATCGCTACCGCTTAGTGAAAGTAAAACCAATTACATGGAGATTTCATTGCATACAATAAAGCGACAACCATTTGGCTCCTGCCAGTTGCCGATAACTCCATTACAAAACATGATCATCTAATACAACAATTTATATCATCACGTCTTGACCATATCACATCACAACATGCCCTGCAAAAACAAGTTAGACGTCCTCTACTTTGTTGTTGCAAGTTTTACATGGCTGCTACGGGCTTAGCAAGAACCGTTCTTACCTACGCATCAAAACCACAACGATTTTTCATCAACTGTGCTGTTTTAACCTTCAACAAGGACCGGGCATAATCACATTCGATTCAACTAAAGTTGGAGAAACACACACCCTGCCACCTGTGAGCGAAGCACGTCGGTAGAACCAGTGGCATGAACACGATCATGTAATGTCGGTCTGGGCCACTTCATCCAACAATACTGCTGAATCAAAGTATGACATGCTGGTAAGCAGTATGACTATTATCGCCCACAACTCTTTGTGTTCTACTCGTGCATATAACATCTATGCATAGACCTGGCTCGGATGCCACTGTTGGGGAACGTAGTATTTCAAAAAAATTGCCTACGATCACGCAAGATCTATCTAGGAGAAGCATAGCAACAAGCAGGGAGAGTGTGTCCACGTACCCTCGTAGACCGAAAGCGGAAGCGTTTTGGTAACGCGGTTGATGTAGTCGAACGTCTTCGCGATCCAACCGATCCAATTACCGAACGCACGGCACCTCCGTGATCTGCACACGTTCAACTCGTCGACGTACCTTGAACTTTTGATCCAGTTGAGGCCGAGGGAGAGTTTCTTCAGCACGACGGCGTGGTGACGGTGATGATGAAGTTACCGGCGCAGGGCTTCGCCTAAGCACTACGACGATATGACCAAGGTGTAAACCTGTGGAGGGGGGCACCACACACGGCTAAAGGTCAACTTGTGTGTCTATGGGGTGCCCCCTCCCCCGCACGTAAAGGAGGGGAGGAGGAGGCCGACTGGCCACAAGGGGCGCGCCCAAGGGGGGGCTTCCTACTCCAAGTAGGAATAGGTTCCCCCCTTTCCTAGTCCAACTAGGAGAAGAAGAAGGAGAGGGAGAGGGAGAGGGAAAGAGGGGCCGCACCCTCTCCCATAGTCCTATTCGGACTCCCCTTGGGGGGGCACCTCCTGGCTGCAGCCCTCTCTCTCCCCTTGGGCCCAATAAGGCCCATTACTTCCTCGGGGGGTTCCGGTAACCCCTCCGGCACTCCGGTTTTATCCGAAACTCTCCGGAACGCTTCTGATGTCCGAACAACATGGTCCAATATATCAATATTTATGTCTCGACCATTTCGAGACTCCTCTTCATGTCCACGATCTCATCCGGGACTCTAAACAACCTTCGGTACATCAAATCACATAAACTCATAATACCAATCGTCATCGAACGTTAAGCGTGCGGACCCTACGGGTTCGAGAACTATGTAGACATGACCGAGACACCTCTCCGGTCAATAACCAATAGAGGAACCTAGATGCTCATATTGGTTCCTACAAATTCTACGAAGATCTTTATCGGCCAAACCGCACAACAACATACGTTGTTCCCTTTGTCATCGGTATGTTATTTGTCCGAGATTCAATCATCGGTATCATCATACCTAGTTTAGTCTCGTTACTGGCAAGTCTCTTTACTCATTCCGTAATGCATCATCCTGCAACTAACTCATTAGTCACATTGCTTGCAAGGTTTATAGTGATGTGCGTTACTGAGAGGGCCCAGAGATACCTTTTGGCCAATCGAAGTGACAATCCTAGTCTCGATCTATGCCAACTCAACAGACACCATCGGAGACACCTGTAGAGCATTTTTATAATCACCCAGTTACATTGTGACGTTTGATAGCACACTAAGTGTTCCTCCGGCATCTGGGAGTTGCATAATCTCATAGTCATAGGAACATGTATAAGTCATGAAGAAAGCAATAGTAATAAACTAAACGATCATAGTGCTAAGCTAACGGATGGGTATTGTCCATCACATCATTCTCTATTGATGTGATCCCGTTCGTGAAATGACAACTCATGTCTATGGCTAGGAAACTTAATCATCTTTGATTAACGAGCTAGTCAAGTAGAGGCATACTCGGGACACTCTGTTTGTCTATGTATTCACACATGTACTAAGTTTTCGGTTAATACAATTCTAGCATGAATAATAAACATTTATCATGCTATAAGAAAATATAAATAACAACTTTATTATTGCCTCTAGGGCATATTTCCTTCAACCGACAGACAAAGGGAATTACGTATGTTGTCATAACGGTTTGACCGATAAAGATCTTTGTAGAACATGTAGGAACCAATATGGGCATCCAGGTTCCGCTATTGGTTATTGACCGGAGAGGTGTCTCGGTCATGTCTACATAGTACTCGAACCTGTAGGGTCCGCACGCTTAACGTTCGTTGACTATATAGTGTTATATGTGTTATGTGATTTGGTGACCGAATATTGTTCGGAGTCTCGGATGAGATCACAGACATGACGAGGATCTCCGGAAGGGTCCGGAGGTAAAGATTGATATATAGGAGTATAGGACGATGCTATTCAGACAACGGAAAGGTTTCGGAGTGAACCGGGTATTCATCGGATCGCTGGAAGGGGTTCCGGGAGGCCCCAGGAGGTCTATGGGCCTAATGGGCCCAGGTGAGGCACACACGAGCCGACAAGGGGGATGGCGCACCCTCTCCTTGGCCGCCGACCCTAGAGAAAGGAAAGGGGGAGGGCTAGCCCCTCCTGCCTTCCCCTCCTCATGGGAGAAAGGAAGGGGGGGGAGCCATCTCCGCCTGCCTTCTCCCTAGAGCCAAACAAGGAAGGGGGGGAGGCTCCAAAGGGCAGGCGCCCAAGGGGGCCGGCCGGTAACCTTAGGGCACACCCAAGGCTGCCTCCCATCCCCCACCTATATTATATATATATATATATATATATATATATATATATATATATATAGAGAGAGAGGGGCGCCATACAACACTCATAACAATATCGTAGCCGTGTGCGGCGCCCCTCTCCATAGTTTAGTCCTCTGTCCGGTTTTTCCGTAGTGCTCGGTGAAGCCCTGCAGGAATGAGTTCACCATCACCGTCACCATGCCGTCATGCTGCCGGAACTCATCTACTACTTCACTCGTCTTGCTGGATCAAGAAGGCGAGGACATCACCGAGCTGAACGTGTGCTGAATGCGGAGGTGTCGTACATTCGGTACTTGATCGGTTGGATCTTGAAGAAGTTCGACTACATCAACCGCATTAATAAACGCTTCCGCCTATGGTCTACGAGGGTACGTAGACACAATCTCTCATCTTGTTGACATGCATCTCCATGGATAGATCTTGCGTGTGCGTAGAATTTTTTTGTTTTCCGTGCAACGTTTCCCAGCATCAGAAGCATACCGATGCACCCCGGGTTTTGTAGAGTATCGCGAAGCAAAGGGGACATCACATGATAACCAAGTGGTTCACTTGAATGCCGTTTATGTAAATATAGAGATTGATATGGACGTCCACGATTCCACTATCGACCATTGAACGAAGGAGTTTCATTCATATCTATGATTTACCGAACCTAGGGGTCACAATCTTAAGGTAATCATGATCTTTTGAGTGTTAGTAGGACGAGAGTATCAAGGATTTATTTGTGGAATTGTTTCAATAATATTCGGAATACTTATAAGAGGAACCAGAAGCGTTTCGGGGTCACCCGAAGGGTTTCAGAGTTTATGGGGTAATACCGGCTATTACCGATAATTAATATATAGGTGGAAAATGTTCTCGGTGATGTTAAATTATATATGAAAGGATCTATTAGTTGTTAGAAGGCTTTTATATTTAATTAAATATCAGGTGGCCATAAAAGGCCAAGAGGTAGAAGGTAACTTGGGCCACAAGGGCCCGAGAGGAGTTGGTGCCGCCCTTTCCTTGTATGTATGTGTGGGGGGGGGGGGCGAATCCAAGTGGGGGAGGAGTTGCATCCTATTTACTATGATTTATATCCTTTGAGTATGAAGAACCAAACCAAAATGCATAATTGATGTCTAGGAGCGTAAAAAAAGTGAATTGAACAACGGACTATAATACCATGAAACTATAAAATAAAAGGATGCTTCAAATGTGAATTTTTTTGAAGCCACTTGTGTCATTTAAATGCGATTAGGTGGCCCTAATATTTATATGTTACCAATGCATGTAGTAAGTAGTTAACACATTGGACATCTCTTAGATCAAAAAAAGACATATTTGCGTTGATACCACCTAAAGTTTAACTCCAATATTCATATAAAGATAGTAAATAGTAACACACAATATGGTCGACTCTCCCATTATAGTAACTGAGACATATTCTCTTCAACAAGATACTATTTTCTGGAGGCTATGTCCTTGAGAATGGTACTAGAACTGAGCGATGTTATTCAGGCTGAGGACTTGGCTTAATGCTAATTTTCATGCCGAAACTTTGGTTCTAGATATCAACATCATCAAAGATGATAAATCATTAGGCACTAGAGTTATTTATGATTGTCCATGGTTTGACAATTTTGAGCTCTAGGTCGTTGATGCTGTAGCGTTGCCTTTCCAGTGCTCCTTTCTTTATCCTCCTGAAGTATTTCTGTGCGTGACTTGAAACCTGCACAGGAGTCTTGGTGGTGACCAAGTGCATGGATATTTCCTTCCATTTTCCACGCCCATAGGCACCCAATCCTTGGAGAAAGAGCCTTGCATAACCATGTTAGATATGAATAAGTTAGTCTATCGAAAGAGCTACACACTATTCATTCATTAGTAGAGGTAGCTTGTACCTAATAAACATAGTTTTTAGATATGGATGGACACAAAAATTTATATTTTTCACATAAAAATTAAAATTAGTAAATGAAATAGTTTGAGATATGAAACATACAAATATTTTCATATAGAAACATACACACTCACTCTAACCATGTCAATGACAACTGTTTGATTATATGATTCTACGATTTAATACATGAAAGCAAATGAATGTACATGAGTAAGCATTGAATAATTACTATGGCCATACTGATGTCTAATAGTCATATCATGTTTATACTTGCAATTATAACATATTTTAGCAAGACAAACTATTGAATCATGCTATCCATTTAGGAAAAGACCAATTCCATTAACTTTAAAGAGACACTGAGCAATCTAGTAAAAGATTATAGAATCAACTGAAAGTAACATTTTTAAACATAAACTTGATAAGACAAATAAAAGGATGAACACAAGTTTACTAAAAAATTATCATTCCCATAAATGTGAAACTAAAGCATTCAATTTCATATTTAGAAGTACAACGAAAAAAACATCCCATCTCATAAGTCAATTCTGAGACAATTCTTCATAAATTAGCTTGATTGTAGGAATTTGATGACAAATGAGGAAGTATCCGAAATCAATTACATATGTTCATCGTCGGTCCAATACTTTCTGGCGCTTGGTACGATCACCGGTTGATGGATGGACATTCCATTCTCTGGCACCTTCACCTTGTTCCCCACTGGCACCGTCACCTTCTTGCCTTCCTGCATGACTCGTATATCCTCCTATGGAGAAAAAACACAAATTGGTGTCATTTATGGCGAGTTGTGACCTCCTACTCCTTTGGACGATTCAATTCCTCTCTTAACACTGCATCATAGGCATATCCACTACAAGATAAACACACAAGTACATACCTGTTGCATAGTCTCACAAGGCCACCATAGGCGGAGCTCCAAATTGTCAGGCTTCTTGTTCTTGTCGTGATTGACACCATTGTAGCTACTGTCGTTGTTGTTGAACCCAGCGATGACTGGCTCCTGGTCCTCTACCTCGACTCTCGCCTTCATGGCAGACCAAGGAGAGTTGGGTGCCATAACAGAAGGGAAAGTGTGAACTCTAAATGTATGTATGGGAGGGCGAGGGAGAAGAGCAATGTATTTGTACCATGTAGATATGGGATCCAACTGTCCATGTAAAGCAAATTAATTAGAATATATTTTCAGGTTATGTCGTATCCGATCTTTCCTAATAAATTCAAGCATATAGATATTGGATATGCAGCAATAACAAAAGTACATCATACTTATTCGTCGTTTCTTAGTTTATCAAGATATGTAGTCAAATAATGTCGCCTTTTGTAATAATGCGTGCGTCATTGCTACCCAATTGTTGTATGTCGACTTCTGTACTTAATGTAGTCTACATTAATGCTTTCTTTATGGTTGTAGGTGCCGGATTGGAAAGTCATCGGTACCCTCGTAGGGTGGTAAATGTGGCCGGAAGTACTAGAACGGAGCCTGTACACACAGTTTTACAAAGGTTCGGGCCTCCGGTGATGAGTAATACCCCGCGTCCTACATTGTGTTTGTATTCATGGTGCATATACATCATGCACTACAAAAAAATACACTTCCGTGATGATACGTGTTTGTCACAGTAGGTCACGTTTTCTGTCATGCATGTACATCCTTGAAAAATTTATGACAGAATCAAGATAGTCATACCTGTGCTATCGTAGAAGTGTTCCATGACATTACCAAAATTATCATCACGTAAGTGTCCACTTCCATGATGATAAATGACACGTCATGGAAGTGTAGGTAACCGACACGTGGCATCCAGCATAACAGGTCGCCGTTAAGCTATTGGGTCCGGTTTTGGATCCGATAACCCGTTAACAACCCGGACCAATGGGGATTTTACACGTGTAAAATTCTCATTGGCCAGAGGAAACACGTGTTGGCTCACCGTTGGGACAGATGTCATCCACTCATTGGCCAGGAGGCGCCTATGATACTTCGACACGTGGCACGGCCCAACAGAGGCCCATTCCGGTGAAAAGGCCGGCCCGTTTGACTTGGTCAAAAGGTAACGGGCCGGCCCATGGAAAACCTGTTAACGGCTTTTTCATATATAGCCCATTTACGGCCCGCTAACTCCCGACCCATTACAGACTATCTGAATTAAGCCAAGTAGCTTCATCTGGGCCGTCCAATATGATTCCAGCCCGTTGTAACTTCTGGCCCATGTATGGCCCATGATGTCTTTCAGCCCATATGAGGCCCTTTGTAACTCTGGGCTCATTAAAGGCCCGAGATGAAACTGGCCCATAATGAACAGTGTATCGCTTTATACCCATTAACAACCCATTATTCCGTCGGCCGTTTCCAGTGCGTGTTAACTTTCGGCCTTCTAAGGGCCCATTTATTCTTGGGCTCATTTCTAGAATTCGGTTAGTTATGGTCCATTACTGGCCTGTTCCGTTTGTGGGCCAAATTCAGCCTGTGGCTACATTCGGCCCGTTTGTGGCCCGTTAACCCGTTGGGCTATTTTCATAGTGTTATCAAATATGGCCTATTAACGGCCCGTTATGGTCCATGAATAGGATGGCCCGTGTTTGCCAAAATTATACGCCCCGTAGAAGGCCCATGGATCCTACGGCCCGTAGAAGGCCCATGGATCATACGGCCCGTAGAAAGTCCATGGATCCTACGGCCCGTAGAAGGCCCATGGATCCTATGACCTGCATGAGGCCCATGGTTACAACAGTTCGTGTGTTGCCATGATTATTGTGGTCTAGTTACCAAAAATAGGTTATTGTGGCCACTAGAAAAACGCGAAAAAAGAACTGTAGTGACTACAAGCAAACAACTAAACAAGACAATAATGAAATAAATAAGCAAGCAACTAACGCTAGCCTATTACAGCTATTACACATATTACATCCATTGGGCATCAAAGTTCGCCACCAGTGCAAATATAGGGAACAAAGTAGCGTATTACACACAATGGCCGTCAAAATTGGCCACCAGTGCAAATAAACGCGGCAGCAAAACAATTCCATAACTGAAACAACTTCAGATGAGCTCAAGAAACATTATCCTGGGTATCCACCATGCTGGCAATAAGCTTAGCAAGCTTATTAGCTTTGTCCTGTTTGGCGCTAAAATCCTCCAACGCTTGCTGTTGCACTAGAAAGTATGCATCTGAATGCTCCAGGGACTTCCGCAGTCCTTCCGCTTCTTGTCACAGCACAGCTGATCAATGTCTTTCAGCTTGTAGTTGAGACTCAAGAAACCGAACTGATTCAGACAGTGAGTTTGAATAGCTTGTGCAAGCGGTAGTAGCCAGTAACTCGAACAGTAAACCAAGACAGAACTTTGGGGTTGTCTCACTGTCTTCAAGGTAGTTTTCCTTAGCTGTTTTATCAGCTTTGTTGGAGACCAACAAGGATGTCTCACTATCCTGAACCTTATCTGCATTACTTCCTTTACCATTGCTTAATAAGGCACTCTTCTCCAATATTCTGTCAGCATTCTAAAAGAAGAAACAAGCAGACACATAACATGTTTGGCATGTACTAGTATATGAAACTCATTTCGGTGAACCAATTCATTAGTAAGGTGGACAAGATTAAACTACCAAGTCTTCTATTGCCAAGTAGTACATTATAAAAGCATCAAACAAACATATATCTATGTCCTATGGTCACTGCATTGTCTTGCCAAATCAAAATAGACACACTTCAGTTCAAGAGAAAGCAACACTGAAAGAATACAAAGCGTGGGAAACTACACGGCACAACAAGATTTCAGGTGGCTACCACGAGTCTACATGTACAACAACACTATTGGCCTGTTGTGATGCTAGTAATGTGCATGATATGAGAAGTCAACTGTATACACAATTGAAATTGAAATCAATAGATCTATTTATAAGAGCAAACATGTTACAGAAACATGCGTAAACATACCTGTTGTGCCATTGGAGTTTCCATTGGATCGTTCAATTTAAAAATAATTTTGTATGAGTAAATACAGTGGTACAAGAGCAAATCAGTATGCATGATAGCAATGGAATCTTAAATGAGAACAGTTGTTCTTCAGGTTTAAGCACTTGTTCTACATGAACAGAATACAGTAAGACACAAGCATATAGTACTTCAAATAAAATGAGATCATAGACCTTACCATATTCTTGGTTCGGGACCAGTACAGAACAAGGCGTTCCCAGTCATCGTCCAGTAAATGTGACTCGGGAGAACGTAAGGGAATTTGATGAGTTTCTTTGCCAGTGAAGTACGTTTTCTTGAGTAATTCGATCTCGCCACCAAGCATTCTTGAAGATAGCAGAGGTATTAGCACAGGTTACCTCATCCCGAGTTTCCAAATCGGTCATTCTCTATAGAGAAAAATGGGAAAATTTGTTGTATTATAACCATCATGGAGGTAGAATGTATGGGACAAAGCAAAGTAATTGCCATGAATAACATTACTTACACATAACTCCTGGACAAACACCTGCAACTGGCATTTTCCTTCATCTTCAGTATAATATTTCCATGATGGGAAGATGCGCACATAGGATTTGACAACATCAAATGCAATAGATGCTAAACTATGAATGTCTGGTTGTTCTTCCTTCACAGGAATAGGTGTACTAACTGGTGGAGTTGGGGTTCGCCGTGGTAGTACTGGTGCTTTGGGCACTGGAGCTGCCTTACTAACTGCTCTTGTTTGGGAGCTCTGTGGTGGAGATGGTGCTGTGTCAACAGGAACTGGGTTACTATCTGCTGGGGTCGGGGTTAAATTGGGTGAAGCTGGTTCTCTGTCCATCGCAGTAGGGGTAAAATCTGCAAGAGTCCGGGTTATGTGTGGTAAGGTTGGTTCTTGTGCATGTACAACCGGGGTGCTATCTCCACCAAGAGGTAGCACTGTTTTATTTGAAGACCATGTTTTTGCTCCGCTAGATACTGCCATCACCCGCTCCAATTCAAATGACTGATAAATAGGAAACACAGTTGAATGTATAGACATTGTATGAGAGACAGATGCAATACATAGTGTGGAAAAAAGAGGGCATGAAATAGTTGACATGTATATTGTTTAAGTAAAACGGATAGCATGACATAATTTCACATATATGATGTCTATCTAAACTGGATAGCATAGCATAACATAATTCAAAGATATGATGACTAACTAAACAGGATCGCATGACACAATTCACATACATGTTATCTAAGTAATCAGGATCGCAGGATTTAATTCACATATGTGATTTATATCCTAAGCAGAGGGCATTCACATATATAATGTCTGAACTATGAACATGGTGTTGAATATTGTGTATATGATGTCTAAACTATGCAATGCAAGATACCATATGGATGATATGAGCAGTATAACCGTGCCAAGTTAGAGCATACACCTCGGTGGGGGAATAGGACTGGTCATCTGTCTCTGAATCCATCTCTGAGGAGCTATCGGGACCCAGCAAGAGATTTGCTTGACGTGTAGCACTGCTCTCTCAAGGCCTTGTTTTCACTCCAGATTTTTCCATCACACACTCAAATGGCTGATTCATAGGAAGAATAGTTTAATGTACAAACATTGTCGACAAATGGAAATGTAATGAAGAAAAGGATGGGCAAGATATCATTCAAATATATGATGCCTGGTTAAACAGGATGGGATTGCACATTTCACATATATTATGGCTGGCTAAAAGACATGAGACTGCATAATTCCCATATATGATATTGAAACTAAACAGGTGGCATTACAGAACATGTCTAAACTAAGGAGATGACATATATGATGTCGAAAGTAGGCACTGCAAGGCAACATATGCATGATATACTAACATCATCATGCCAAGTTAGAGCAAACACCTTGGGGGGTAAATAGGAGTGGTCAGCTGCGTCTGAATCTGCCTCAGAACATATATCTTCCTCTGGATTACAATCTAGAGAGGGGGAGGGTTTGCCATTGAACCCACCATGGAGCGATGTCTGCATGACATTGTATTGCCGCAGAAAACTTTTCTCTTTTTCTCTACATGTTCAGCATGATAGTGTACAATATCAGACATGCATACAAAAAAATATAGTGAGATTATGTAAGGAGAGCATGCAGAAATATAGAGTAATGGTAACAACTAGTGGATGGATCCAAAAGTAATGATAATAGGCTGATGATTTCCTTAATTTAATAAAAAACAGATGATAATTGCTTTACTATTTGTTTCCCACCCAAGATAAACAACATAGGCATACCCTAGGTGAACCAGATATTAGACGGAGATACTATTCATTGCTGCCTCGATATGTGCCCCACAACTAATTTAGAACTCAAGTTTGGACATCAATTTGGACCTGACTTGGAATCTAAGAGGTGAACAGGACAATAAAGTAGCAGGTAATATTAATCAATGCATAACATAAGCAGAAACAAAAGAGTGTGACCTCTCTTGTGGACCCGTGCACTCCTCAGGTTCATCTGCTGAGTTGATGATGGTGATGCCGTTGCGGTGGGTGCCGGCGGCAGGGAAGGAGATCTGAGGCGGCAATAGACAGTCAGGAGTCGTGATGTCTGGTTTGGTAGATGCTTCTGTCGATGGAGCAGCTCCGGTGAGGTGGACGACATCGCGGCAGGAGCAGGACAAACCACACAAAGTTTTCTTCGACACCTACCTATAACTGAAGTAATTTTGTAAGGGCTCACTTGGCTTGCATGATTCTAAAAACGCGAGGATAGGAGGAAAAACACCGGAATAGGTTAGGAATGCACATGGGAAAAAGAGCATTTGTGAACACATGATTTCTGTCAACTTGGGTGTTTGGTTCACAGGAATTGGAGGAGCATAGGAATGCAAAGAAACATGGCAAAAATAAAGTGAAACCATATGAAATCGTGTACTATTAGAATGTTATTCTGCCACTAATGCACTTGGTCTTGTTTTCGTGCATAGAATTTGAAAAGTAGGTCCAGGTGGATGTTTTGCTCCATTTCTTTCAGCAAAATGCATGAATAATTGAATAGTAGAGTGCCATAGGAAAATTTCCTATTGCTATGTTTTTCCGTTGAACCAAAATATCCCCAATGGATCGACATGAATGTAGAGTAATAAGTGATGTGACAAGTGTACAATCTATTTGCCGTAGCCGTGTCAACCTCAGCATCATTGGGTTGGTCGCTGAAGAAGTTGAGGTAGAGATGGTTGTCGGAGGTGTGGAGGAAGATCTGAGGAATCTGTAGACGACCTCCAGTGCACTGCTCTGTTGTGATGGATCATTCTGTCGTTGGAGCAGCTCTGGTGAGCCGTAAGACGTCGAGGCTGAAGCAGCACAAGACAAACATCATTAATCTCAAGTGGGACTGTCGGTGTCAAAACCGGCGGATCTCGGGTAGGGGGTCCCGAACTGTGCGTCTAGGCGGATGGTAACAGGAGACAAGGGACACGATGTTTTTACCCAGGTTCGGGCCCTCTCGATGGAGGTAAAACCCTACTCCTCCTTGATTAATATTGATGATATGGATAGTACAAGAGTAGATCTACCACGAGATCGAGAGGCTAAACCCTAGAAGCTAGCCTATGGTATGATTGTTTTCGTCCCCACGGACTAAAACCTCCGGTTTATATAGACACCGAAAGGGTTAGGGTTACACGAGTCGGTTACAATGGTAGGAGATCTACACATCCAGACGCCAAGCTTGCCTTCCACGCCAAGGAAAGTCCCATCCGGACACGGGGCGAAGTCTTCAATCTTGTATCTTCATAGTCCAGAGTCCGCCAAAGGCCATAGTCCGCCATCCGGACAACCCTAATCCAGACTCCTCAAGAGTCCCTCGAACCAAAGCTTCAAAGTGACAACGAGTCCGACGCGCATATTGTCTTCGGCATTGCAAGGCGGGTTCCTCCTTCGAATACTTCATAGAAAATTTGGAACACAAGGATAGTGTCCGGCTCTGCAAAATAAGTTCCACATACCACCGTAGAGAGAATAATATTTACACAAATTCAATCTGCTGATGTATTCCGCAGCGTGACATCACACCATGGCCAAGCCTTTATTCGAATCGTTTTTACTGTCCCACCTTAGCGCGTTTAGCGAGGCGGTTCCCTTGGCATGTCTTGTCAAAGCAGAGATCGTGTCCCCTTATTCCGGGATTCTCATCAATACGGGCGTGGGTAACCCAACCGCGCCACTGATTATGACGCTTGGGAGATAAGAGAGTTTTACCAGGCGGGCGGGGACGCATAGCTTCGTCCGTCCATATAAGGGGATAAGGATCCACCTTTTCACCTACGCCTTCTTCCTCCTTTGCTCATCCATTTCCGCGCACTCGAGCTCCAGCGCCCAAGTCCGGACATCCCACCTCAACCTCCTCCAGCCATGTCCGGAGCGGGAGGCAAGTGGATGGCCTCCTCCGTCATGGAGGGGCACATCAAAAAGCTGCGGAAGGCCGGATACTTGTCCAACGACATCGCAAGATCGCACCTCGACAAGGGGCAGCTCATCCCCACCCCTGTGCCCCATGAAAGGGTGGTGTTCTCACCCACTTCCTCCATGGACTAGGTTATCCACTTCACCCATTTGTCCGGGGCTCATGTTCTACTACGGCCTGGATTTTCACGATCTGGCCCCAATTTCATCCTCAACATCTCGGCGCTCATCGTCGTGGTGCGAGGCCTTCCTTCAGATCCAGCCCCACTTCGCTTATGGCTGAAGACCTTCAATGTCAAGCCAAGGTAGTGGGCGGCCGCCAAGCGGAGTGTGGAGGTGCCATGGTGGGCAAGATGTCCAACGTCCTATGGCTCGAGGGCTCCTTTGTGTAGACCATAAAGGGGTGGCAATCGGGGTGGTTCGACATCACCGAGCCGCGCGACCCTAAATGGGCAGCGGCCCTCGATTTCCGATCTGGCTTCCCTACACGGCTCATCTCCTGGAAAGAGACGGGCCTGATGTGGGGTAATTCGGAAGAGCTGACCGGACTCCAAACCTGTGTCCAAAACCTGGTGAACAAGAAGCTCAAGCTTGTCAACGTAGTCCAGGTCATGCTCATCCGCCGGATCCTCCCGTGCCAATGACGGGCCTTCAGCTTGTGGGAGTTTGATCCGGCACAACACCAAACCTTGAGCAGGCTCTTCGACACTACGTACAAAGATGCCTGGAAGGTGCTATTCGAGGGCGCCGAGGCTCCCGCATCCGCTATCGAAGATCGCGGATTCAGCTCGCAGCGTCAAGCCAACGAGGTAAGCTATTTTACCCTTTACGGGACTCTTGTTATTCATAGTTTGACTCTATGCGGGATCTAAACTCCCTTACCTTTGACAGGATTGGCAGAAGACGTCCGGGCAGGTTGACTGTCCGGCTCCCTCGCCAGAAGACCCAGCGGACACCCGATTGACGGGGCTGCTGGTTCCGGCACCTCACGTGGTGCCGGAGAAGAAGGCCAAGAAGAAGGCCACGAGAACTCGAAGGAGTTCCCGGCGCCAGGTGTTGTCGGACTCATCGTCTGAAGACTCCGAGGCGGACTCCTCCCGTGAAAACGAGGAGGAGGAAAGAGAGGCCTCTCCCCCAGCGGGGGGAGAGAAGAAAAGGAAGGCCACCCCAACTGGGGAGGCCGGAGGGTCTAAGAAGGGAAGGACCCTTCCTCCGGACTACTCCACCAACACCGACGACGGCGAAGAGGAGTGGCCACCGAGGGCCAAGCCCCTGGCGAAATCGTAAGTGTCCGGACACCAGAATAACTCATGGCGTTCCATTTGTCGTGCAGTATGTTTGCCGAATATAACCATGCAGCCCGCTCAAGGATGGGCTCGACGCTTCAACGAGCGGCTCCCTGGGTTCGTCGGATGTGAATAGCACCTCACTTCCGGCCGCCTCCTCTCCTCGCGCTGCGGATGACACCGAGGTGGGGTCCCAAAAGGGGCCCAGCCAGGAGGAGGTGGTCCAGGAGGCGCCGCAAGGCAAACTCCCGGACTCCAGGCGCGAAGGGGATAAAACCCCAAAGGGCTCTAAGCCCGGCCCTGGGCCGGACTCCGCACCGAACCTTCAAGGGTTCCGAGTCCGCAGCGGCCCCACGTAAGAAGGGCAAGATCGCGACGCCGGTGACCTCCGGCCCAACCGAGGCACCAGATAATTTGCTGGAGGCGCTTAACGCGCCCATCGACGAGGAGCATCGCACTGCTATGAGTGTGGTGATCTGAAGTTCACCCGCCAAGAGCGGGCTGATCAAGCCTCGTGCCAGCCTTCTAACATGCTTTGAGGTATGTATTTAAGATATGTAAAATGTTACCGTGATAGACAGAGCCTCGATGTTCAGTTTGGTGTTCGGAAAGAAAAGCCGAACTGAGGATCTAAAAGTTGTACGCAGGAGTCTAACATAAGTATGTCAATATGGGAATGCAGGCTGCGCTGCTGACCTCTGCCGCACTGACTGCGGAGGTCAATGCATTGAAGCAGAGCCTCGAGCGGTCCGAGAATGAGCTTGGCCTTGCCAAATAGCAGCTTCAGGACAAGGAAGGTAAGTAATACCTTATGGAAGTATATAAAAGACGTGGTTGCAAAAAATGACTGGAATAACATGAGTATTGCAGGGGCCACGAACGAGGTGGCGACCCTGAAGGAAGCGGTGTCCAAGGCCAAAAGCAATGCGGCCGCGGAGCGCACCGAGCGAGAGAAGCAGGAGGCGCAGGTGGCGGAGGTGCGGCAAGAGCAATATGCTCTCGTGGAAAAACACGAGAGTTTGGAGCGTGACTCAAAGACTCGAGAGTCCGAGCTCGCCTCGGCCCTTGAGAGCGCCAAATCTGCTAAGGCCGAAGCCTAAAAAGCCCTCTAGGAAATTGAGGCGATGAAGAAGATAGCGGTGGGTAAGGCATTCTTTATGCAAAGCAAGCACGTGAAAGTGAATTACCTGTTACTTACCCGAATCCGGAGCTCTCCAGGAGCATTCGCAGATATGCCCATGCAGGTGTCCGATGTTGCCGCTCTCTACCGAGCCGAGGAGGGGGCTCAAGGCGCAGTGTTCCCGGTCTCAAGATGCGAGGCGGACACCCGGTGCCCTTGAGCGACCAGCTGAAGCAGCTAGTCGAGCTCCATAAGGTGGCCGAATAGGCCATGAAGGGCCTCATAGTTCGGCTGTGGCCTAGAGAAGCCATGCCTGGGAGCTACTTCGGGCTGGTGAGGCGGCTGGTGGACGCCTGTCCATGGTTTGAAGTCGTCAAGCGCTCCGTCTGCATCAAAGGTGCCCGTAGGGCCCTTGCCCGTGCTAAAGTGCACTAGGGTAAGATGGACGCTGAGAAGCTTGTGACGGACGGACCACCATCGGGCAAGGAGCATCGCAAGCCCGAGTTGTATTATGAGGGCGTCCTGAAGGGTGCCCGCCTTATAGCGGGTGAATGCTCCAAAGATGTAATTTTTGGGTAAACTCGCATTTGTTATTTTGTACGCTGAGAACTTGTTTATATGCGCTAAGCAACGCTTGTGAATTTAAAATATTACCTTCTGTGCGGCCGTTTATTAAATTTGAGAGATGGCGAGTCGTCGGCCGCCCCATGCCACGAAAGTGTGGGGTGTTGGGATAAACTTGAGCGCTTTTTCCCATTCTGGGTCCTTAGAGGGAGGCGCCAACGAAACTAACAAGGCAACCGGACTATAATGCTTGAACACTCTCACTTAGCCATAGAATTTATAATTTAAATTTCAGCGAAGCCCCTAGTATTCGGAAGACCGAGTTCGGGCGCTATCCACGCCTAGGCTGCATAATGCCGACTCGCCTAAGCTTCATAAGTCTTTAGGGACTCAAAACCTCTCGAACAGCGAGGCTCTCGCCCTATCATGACGGTCAGTTTTAGCTTTCTCCACTGAGGTGCTTAACCCGGCTCAACCGGGGCACAATCGCAGTGGTTCTCCCAGCGCTACCTTAGCCGATATAACGGAACGTATGGTACCAAAACACGGGAGCCGGGCAAACCCAACTATTGACCCAAGACATGATTCGGAGCCAATGCATATAATTCTATAAGTTCGGGGTGCCACACTTGTGAAAGTGTTCGGACTTATCACACCATATTTTGGGGTAGTTAAGCCCCTGGTGTATTTGGCCGTACCAAAGTGTATGGGTGCAACATGTCATGAATGAACATATATGGATAGAAAAAGGAATGCAATAATAGGCAGAAGCTATGTATTGTTTATTCAAAAACGCTGCGGTAAAAGCAGAACGATACAAATAGTGCAATAAGCAAGGGACGGGACTATTTGACATGTCCCCCTCAAGGGGCGAGCTGCGGGATGATATGTGAAACAAGTATACTGCTCGTTATAGAGACCACCTGGACACTCGACGTAGCTTTCTGCTTCCCTGGCTGTTGCATCGTGTGTTCGGCGATTCTACTGCCGGACAGGGCTTCCGGAGAACGGAGTCCTGAAAGTAAGAAGAAAAAGAATGACAAAATCGGGAGCCCCTAGTGCAGTTGAGCCGCATTCTGGGCATGCCGTGGTCGTGCCCCTCCCCCTATGCCCATGGTATTTCCAGAGCGTAATTATGTACGCATAGTACTGGTTTCGCAATTTCGCGAGGGCTGGGGTTGGGGCCGCGTTGCTACGCGTGCTCAGAACGTGCCAGGCGGTATTGTTGTAGGTTACTCCGGGCGCGCTTGACGGTGTCCGGATGTTTTATAGCCGGACTTGAGAATTGCCTTGAGAGGCTGCTTTGTACTTCCGCCGCGAGGGCCGCCGTATGCTCCTCCGTTCGGAGAGAGCGTTCGGTGTCTCCGTTGACCGTAATGACTCCTCGAGGGCCTGGCATCTTGAGCTTGAGCTATGCGTGAAGCGGCACCGCATTGAACTTTGCAAATGCGGTTCGTCCGAAGCAAGGCGTGATAGCCGCCATGAACGGGACTATGTCAAGATTAATTCTCGCTCGAAGTTATCTGGGGATCCAAGACCACTTCAAGTGTAATCGAGCCTGCATGCTTGGCCTCTACACCTGGTATGATGCCTTTAAAGGTCGCCTTTGTGGGTTTAACTTGAGGGTCTATGCCCATTTTATGACCGTATCCTCGATAAAGCAGGTTCAGTTGCTGCCGCCATCCATCGGGACTCGTGAGGTGAAATCCACAATGATTGGGTCTAGAATCAATGCGGCGAGTCCGCCATGGCGGATGCTAGTGGGTGGTCCTTCATCAACAAAGTGATCGGGCAGAGGACCACAGGTTGAACTTTGGGGCGATCGGCTCCGTCGCATATACGCCCTTTAGTGCATGCTTCCGCCCCTTTTGGGTATGTGGGTTGCGATATCATGTTCACCGTCCGCACTTGTGGGGGAAGCCCTTCTGTCCTCTATTGTTTGGCGGCCGGGCTCCTCCTCGCCATCACTATGCAGCCCTTGTCATTGTTTCGCATTTAACTTGCTCTGCTTGCTTGAACACCCAACAATCCCTGTTGGTGTGGTTGGCTGGTTTTTCGGGGTGCCGTGTATCCGCACGAAAGCGGTCGAGTATTCGGTCCAAATTGGACGGGCCCGAGTATTTCTTTTAAATGGCTTTTTCCGCTGACCGGTTTAGAGCTCTGAATCCGCATTGACCGCCGATCCTCAAAGATTATCGCCATTAATGCGGCGCTTGTGCTTGTTGCGACGCCGACCTGCCATTGCTGTCCTTGGTATCCGAATTACCCGGCTCTTGTTCATGTTGTTACTACGAGCTAGCCAGCTGTCCTCTCCGCCGCAAAAGCGGGTCATGAGTGTTGTGAGGGATGCCATGGATTTCGCTTTTCCTGTCCTAGGTGTCGGGAAGCCACCGTCATGATGTTATGTTTGAAGGCTGCAAGGGCCTCTACATCCCGGACAACGATGATTTGATTTTTCTTGGTTAGAACCGTGTCCAGAATTGTCCGCCGATTCCTATGGCTGCTGAATTATGTGGCTTAGGTCATCGGCGTCGGTGTCGCACATAGGTGCCCCAGAAATTGTCGAGGAATGCGGCTTCCGTGTCTTCCCAACAATCAATTGACTCTGGCGGCAAGCTGTTAAGCCAATGCCGAGCTGGTCCTTTAAGCTTGAGGGGAGGTATTTGATGGCGTAGATCATCACCGCGGGCCATGTGGATGTGAAGGAGATAGTCCTCGATCCAAACCGCAGGATCTGTTGTGCCATTGTATGATTCAATGTTTACGGGTTTGAAACCCTCGTGGATTTGATGATCCATCACTGCCTATGAAGCATAGTGGGTGTGTGGCGCCTCAGATTGGGCTATATCACGACGCAGCTCAAATGAGCTTTGTTCATCGTGTTCGGCCCGCCGAATTGTTATATCCGTGTGACGTTATCGTCACGTGTCGTGGGGCGCCCACGCGATCCGTAGATCGATCTCGTTTGCCTTGCCTTGTCTTCCAATATATCTCGCAGGTCTGGCGCATTTCCCGGCGCCTTGGTATTTTTTGAGCTTGGCCGGGGTGTGGCTTGAGTGGAGGGCCGAGAGGCCTCTCTGTCGCGGCCACGAGGTGGCCGGTCGGCCGTATCATGCGCTGGTGATGTAGTTTTAGGTGCTTCCTCCTCTAATCGGGGTAGCAGCCTGCGTTTTGGGTAGCTCTTGGTGGGGCGTTCGAGTTCATACTCTTCGGCCGCAAGGACTTCAGTCCATCTGTCGGCTAGCAAGTCTTGGTCAGCTCTAAGCTGTTGCTGCTTTTTCTTGAGGCTGCTTGTCGTGGCTATAAGCCCGCGCTTGAAACGCTCTTGTTCGACGAGATCCTCGAGCACGACAAATTCATCGTCGCCGAGGCTTGCCTCGCCTTCAAGGGAGGCATGTAATTATCGCCCTCTACCTCTCTCTCGCCGCCTCCCTCATGAGGGCTGGCTTCTCCATCCTCCCGCGCTGAATCCTGCCGAGGGGTTGTCTTCGCACCGTCCGGGTGTTATTGTCTCCGTGCCGTAATCACCGCTTTTGCTGTGGCGGATTTAGAGCGGCGCCACGACGCCGGCGCTTAGGTTGTTTCTTGGAGGGGTCATTCTTCGTTGTTCCATCGCCATTCCCATCTTTTGGGATGTCCACCATGTATATCTCGTATGACGAGGTGGCCTTCCAGTGCCCTGTAGGCGCTGGTTCTCGCCGCCACCCCCCGCACCGCCTCGCCGCCCCGAAACAACTCCCTACCGCTGGTCCGCTGCCGCCTCGCCGCCCCGAAACAACTCCCTACCGCCTGTCCGCCGCCGCCCCGCCCCGCCTTCTAGGCGCCCCAGCGCCGAGCTTTTTCTCCGGCGATCCCCACGCCACCACCGCGCCCCCCACCGCCGGCGACCACCGCCCCCACCCTGAACCCTAAGATAGATAGTGGGGTACCTCTCCGTCGAGCCCCCCTCCCCGCTACGGGTGCTTCTTCCTTAACTCCGGCGAGCCCCCCAACCCTCTGAAAATCAACTGATCCAAAAGTCAATTCAATCGACTGAAGTGTAGCTAAATCGGAGCAGAGCAGTAGCACGAGCGAGGGGGAGAGCAGTAGCAGTAGTGTAAGCAAGCGAGCGAGAGTTGGAGCAACAGCAGCAGCGCGAGCGAGTGAGTGAGAGCCGGAGCAGCAGTAGCAGATCCAGCTAGTATGGCCGCCGCCGCCGAAGGGGCCTCGCACTAGGGGAGGGCCGCCATGGAGATGTCGCCTGCGGTGCCGGCTTCGAGGTAGCCGCTCCATGGGAGTGCGGGATGGAGCACCGTCGACAGGAGGTCGAGTTAAGGAGAAGGTGCGATGCGATGAGTGTACAACCTCTTTGGTGGCGCCGAGTAGGCCTCGGCTTCGTCCGAGGAGTCGGTGAGGATGCTGCGGTTCCGATGAAGCGGGTTAAGGTAGCTGTGGGGATGGAGCAGCCACGATAGACGAGACGATTGTCGGAGTAGCTCCTTGGAGGTGGAGGACGGGGCGGCTGAACTGGCGGGACGACAAGATGGACGACGGATCCTCATCCAGGGAGGTGGATGAGGGACGTCGAGCTGTTGCGGTATACGACGTCGTCGGGGAAGAGGCTCCAGCTGGGTAGCGGTGAGGTGGCGGACGGAGGAGGGTGGGGGTTCGCGGCTGGAGTGGAGAGGTTATGGCGGCCTGGGATTTCGCTTGGCAAAAAGGAGGCAATGGGAGGGGAGAACTATGACTTAGGGACGCGCTTGTCCAAAATGTAGGGTGTGTTACAAAAGTACCCCCACCGATTTGAACTAGCGTCCCTTTCGGCTCAGGGTTAGAAGGGAGATTTCGAGTGTCGGGATTTGGCAGCTGGAGGGAGTTTTCGCGCGCGTTGTAATTTCGGGATAGCAAGGCGCTGGGTTGTGCAAAGCGCCAGTTTTGGGAGCACGATATCTGAATTTTCGAGATATAACAAGGCGAGGTTGAATTTTAGGGACAAGCCTAACGTAATATTGTTCTTGTAATGCATCAAATCAATTCGCACTTCCTCAATGAAAAAAAGAAAAAAAATAAAACTATTCACACCACACAAAGAGAGAGTCTTGTCCCGTTTTACTATACAAATGCTATTCAAAGCTATGAATCCATGTTATGTCCAATTAAATTTTTTTGCTGGCTATATAATGCATGTAACCTACTCATACCAACATTTTAGTGCATTCCAAATGTCTATACTACCGCTGCAATTCGAACTAAATTTGAATTTGTTTCTCTATTTCAATAAGAATCTACAATCATGATTGTTGCCAACTTCAACCATCATTCGAGTATCACCTTAACAACACACCACAGGATTACTATAGAGATAGATATGAACTATGTGTACTATATGAACTCGAATTCAATTTTTTGAATACACTTGATGTGATTCCAAATAATAGTACATTTGATGTACTAACCATATATTCATAATCTAAACCATGTTCCATACATACACCGTGTTTATCACACAAAGTATAGTGCCCCGCCCCCTACATTATGACAAGTATTTAGCCCTGAGCTGCAAAAGCCACACATTAGCCCAAATTATAATCAATGTTCTATATATTATATGTAGTACTAGCAAGATGCCCATGCGTTCCATGGAATATCAAGATGATCGAGGGGAGGCCTTATTTGCAAATGTGGATAGGGGTGTGGGTATCTTTTTTCAAAATTGCCATAGTTTCCTTCCTATCCGTCAGATATAAATCGGACGACCTATATTGCAGGATGGCGGGCACACCCTCATCAACAACTCTGTTTTTATAAGAGCAGAGATAAAATATATTATATGTAGTATAACATGTTCATAACCACACCATGTATATCACCATTATATATATTCACGCATGCGTTGGTTTAAAACACTGATAAATTCTTCAAATATCCGAATTCACTTTTTATAATGAATTGTGATCTCTATTCGTCTTTTACACACATACAATTCTCTTATCTTTGTAGCTAGCGCCAACTTTCTCTCGTGCATGCACACGCCTGCATCCCTCTCACCCTCCCTCAGCATTCTGTAGCTCCATCGCGCAAAATTGTCTTTTCACTTTAGGTCGTTCACCCATGGTGTGTGTAGGCCTCCTGCTCCTTCTTTACGGCACACATCGATCGATATGCCTCTCTAGCCAGGTGTCCTACCACAAACACAGGCTTTTCATCTTCTCTTCTCACCGTCCATGCCTCACTCCCACCCCTCTTTTCATCGATCTCATACTCGCACACTCCTTCCCCCTCGATATAGTATGCCTCTCGTACCACCTCCTAGCTGCATCCCTCTCTCTCTATCCTTCTCCCCAGGCCTTATTTGCTTCTAACACATACATGCATGTATACCGATGGATCTCCCTACATATACCTTGGTCGACTTTAACTATTTCCCCCCACCCATCGATCGACGTACCTCCCAAGTTATGTCTCTCCTTTCTCTAACAAAGGACGATTGATCTTCCTATGTAGTTACGTCTGCTTACCACAGCCATATCGTCCCCCCTCATCATTCGTGCATGCCTCCTGACCTGTCTCTCACACGCACGTGCACAGATAGGCAGCCATCCCCTCTCTTATTGATATTGCAGGCGTGCCCTCCGTTTGTCTATCAAGCCTCTCCCACCATTTGTTAGAAGCAACTCCACCACCACCCCCTCCAACACTCTAGCTCTGTCTCTCTCCCAACCTTATTCCTCTCCTATACATCCGCATGGATGCTGATCGATCTCCCTCAATACATAAGGTAGGCCTCTCTCCTCCTCCACACATATACCAGCCATTGTACCTCTATAGTTAATTAGGTCTCCCACACCACACATCGATAGTCGAGCGCTGTAGGTCAGCCACAGAGACAAACTGCACCTGTCCTCTCTCACGTTCCAGTAGGCCAGCCACCCTATATCTTTGACGTGGGCACACACAAATTCGATGGCACTCTTTATCGATCATGCGCGCGTGCACACACACACACACACATCATCATCCCTCTCTTAGATTCTACGGATACCTCAAGCCGATGATACCTCCACTCTCTTCTTGTGGGTCGCCCCCACTGTATATATGATATATCCAGGACTCTATTTCACACACATTGCATATGTTACATATTTTGATTGAAATATCATCCACATATATTGCTTGCCTATTTCTCAACCCCCCCTCAAAAAACACTCACGAACCCACACACTATATCTCTCTACGTATGTATATCTCTCAGACAACCCCACGTAGGTGGTGTACGTACATGAAGAGAATAGGTGCACGTACTCACGCTTCGTGCCCAACCACACCCGCGCGGGTACACGGCGGAGCTCATTTCTGTACAAAATGGCAGCCCACGTGCTAATTTGAACGCGTGTAGTGGTTGTTTACCTATGGAGGTCGTGTACCACGCGTGCACCAAACAAAGTTTGACTTCATGTGTTGGCGCGTTATTTTTAAATAAAGTTATATCGCTCAATGGCACGTCCACAGAATATAAAACGAATTTTATGGAGAAAAAGGTAGTCCGCTCCACTATATACAATGGAGCCTGCCTGCTTGGGTTTGTCTCTCTTCAGAGTATCTCACACAAGGCGGCGGTGGCCTCTCTCTCTCTCTTACCGTTGGTCACTGATTCGGCCGAATCTCGTCCGCCGGCGAAAGGGGGAATGTGCATCGTTTCTCCGTTCGACGACGCCGAGGCAGCACGTCCCGATCTGCGGTACCCGCCGTTCTCTGTGACCAAGCTCCGGCGCGGTAGGGCCTACGCCACCTGCTCGCTGCTGCAGTATGGGCAGATCCCACCCGCCGTCGCTCTCGTAGTTACCTCCCGACGACCCTAGGTATCCCCTCCGGCCTTCCACCACTGCCCGTCTTCCCACATCACTGCATGTGGATCTTCCATAGTTCTTTGCCCAAAACGTAGCTCGTCCGGCGTACTTTCCATATTGCAATCTCGTCCTCACACCGTTTTAGACAAACACAACCGTGTTGTTATCTTCCCTTAGGACAATCATTGAGATATATTAGCTCTGATCTGCTAATCATTGAGATGCATTAGCAAGGAAGTTAGTTTTTTATTGTTTTCGAAAGAGCATGGATAGCAAGACACACGAAACAAAAGCTGAAAGCTCGAGCATTGTACAATTTCATGTCGCTGGAAAATTATTTGTATAGTACGCCAATTATGTAAACAAATGCTGAAGCTTGATAGCATTGCCGTAAGCCTCTTCGCATCCGGTCCATGTTCCATGCACAAAATTATACTTCTCCGTTTCTAAATATTTGTCTTTTATAAATTTCAAATGGACATATTTTAGAGTGTAGATTCACTCATTTTGCTTCATATGTAGTCACTGGTTGAAATCTCTAGAAAGACAAATACTCCATAGTATATTTAAGAATGGAGGGAGTAGTGCACAACCGCATGGGAGACTCAGCCCGATCGCTCATACCAAGACTAATAGTGAGTAATGAGCAGTCAAATCATAAGCCCTGCCTTTTCCACTGTAAGTTGCTCGGAAGAAGCAACCATCAATATGCTCTTCTTTGAATCCGCTCATACTACTCCCTCCATCACTATTTATAGAGCGTGCTTAAAAAACAATCTCTGGGACCAAGGCGACTAACGATTGGTCTGAAAAACAACATTGGTAGTTATAGCACGACATTATTTCTAGAGGAAATAATGTGTACATTATACTGTTTGTGGCTAGCTCTCATTATGCTCATTGTGGCTAGCCCGATTGGTCAAACCATGATTGGTCAAACCTGATTGATGGAAATAACTACTACAACCCAGAGAAGGATGGGGGCTCGGATTCTGACATCTCCATAGTCTCTGCCTCTGTTGCAGCTGCGGCTGCACCTCGACCCACCCGGTTCTCCTCGTCGTCGACCCGTCGGTGTGTGATGGCTGCTCTACTCCAACGCCAGCTCACCCGCGGCCCTGGGCTCGTCAGTGCCTTCGCTGCTCAAGCCGCTGTGCTGCCGCGCTGCCGAGTCGCTGTCACCGTCGCGGATCCTTGAGACACCAGGTACCTCTACCATGCTACCAAGTCGCCGCCTTGCTGAGTTACCAAGTCGTGGGCCTTGTTTCGAGACCGTCAGCTTCACGCCTGTTTCCGAGCTGCCGCGCATCGAGTGGATTCAACCATTGTTGCCTCACCTCCCCACGAGCCGCCGTCACTGACAAGCCGCTGACCCATGGCCTTGTTGATCTGCTACCTCTGACGACCATGGATCTGTTTTAAGATGGTGTCGTCAACGCGCCGCTCCTGCCGCTCACCTCCACAGAAAATCATGGTCGGCCCAGATTTTACCGAGAGCCACCTCTACTGGTTTGGCTCCGCCTTTTGTCAAAGCCGGCCGCATCGCCGCCAACGCCACCCTGACAGTTTTGCCCTCGGGCTGCCCGGCCACACTACAAAAAATACACTTCCGTGATGATACGTGTTTGTCATAGAATCAAGATAGTCATACATGTGCTGTCGTAGAAGTGTTCCATGACATTACCAAAATTATCATCACGGAAGTGTCCACTTCCATGACGATAAATCGCGTCACGTAAGTGCTTTCGCCAAGGGTGACCGACACGTGGCATCCACCGTAACGGAACGCCGTTAAGCTATTGGATCGGGTTTTGGATCCGATAACCCGTTAACAGCCCCGACCAATGGGGATTTTCCACGTGCAAAATCATCATTGGCTGGAGGAAACACGTGTCAGCTCACCGTTGGGACAGATGTCATCCACTCATTGGCAAAAGGCGCCTATGATACGTCAACACGTGGCATGGTCCAATAGAGGCCCATTCCTGTGAAAAGGCCGGCCCATGTAAAGCCTGTTAACGGCCTGTTCGCATATAGCCCATTTATAGCCCGCTAACCCAAGGCCCGTTACGCCCTATCCGAATTAGGCCCAGGAGCGCCATCTGGGCCACCCAAGATGATTCCACTTTGCTTGCACTTCTCGCCCATGTATGGCCCATGACGCCTTTTCGCCCATATGAGGCCCTATGTAACTCTTGGCCTATTAACGGCTCGGTGAATCTGGCCCGTAATGTACAAAGGTATTACTTTACACCCATTAACGCCTGGGTGAAACCGCCCTTAATGAACAAAGGTATTACTTTACACCCATTAACGCCCGTGGTGAAACCGGCCCGTAATGAACAAAGGTATCACTTTATACCCATTAAGGGCATGTTATTTCGCTGGGCCGCTTCAGCCCATGTTATCTTTCGCCTTCTCGAGCCCATTTATTCTGGGCTCATTTCAAAGATTCGCTTACTTACGGCCCGCATCGCTATTTTCGCTTATGAGCCAAATTCAGCCCGTGGTTACAATGGCCGCTTGTGGTCCGTTAACACGCTGGGCCGCTTTCATAGCGCCATGAAATACGGCCTATTAACGATGGCCCATTATGTTCGGCCCATGAACGGACAATTCCAACTCTAGCCCATTTACAACCATAATGCGGCCTGTTATTGGCCCATGTTTGGCCAATCGATCATACTACCCGTATAAGGCCCATTGATGATACGGCCCGTAGAAGGCCCATTGTTTCGCGCCCGTAGAAGGCCCATTGTTTCTACGGCCCGTGGAAGGCCCATCGCTTTATACGGCCTGTAGAAGGCCCATCGCTTTACGGCCCGTAGGTGCAAAGTCACTACAAGAATATTAGCCCATGGTTATTGTGGCCTAGTTTTAAAAATAGGTTGTTGCAGCCACTAGCAAACCGCAGAAAAAGGACTGCATCGACTACAAGCAAACAAATAAACAAGACAACAAGGAAATAAATAAGCAAGCAACTTACATTAGGCTATCATGGCTATTACACATATTACATCCACTAGGCATCAAAGTTCGCCACCAAAGGTAAATATAGGGAACACAAGAAGATATAAACGCCGCAGAAAAACAAGTCCAGAATCGAAACCACTTTAGAAGAGCTCAAGAAAAATATCCTGGTACCCATAATGTCGGCAAGATGCTTAGCAAGCTTATTAACTTTCTCTTGTTTACGCTTAAGTCCTCCAAATACCGCCGTTGCACCGTAAAGTATGCATCTGAATTATGCAGGATTCTCGGCCCTTCGCTTCCTCGTCGATAACATCTCGATCGATGTCTTTCAACTTGAAGTTGAGACTCAAGAAGCCGAACTGATTCAGCAATGAGTTCAAGAGCGAGTGCCAGCAAGTGTAGCCAAGAATCTAACACTACATCAAGACAGGACTTTGGGGTTGTCTCAGTGTCCTCAATATAGTTTTTATCAGCTTTCTTAGAGACCAACAAGGATGTCTCACTATCTTGAACCTTATCTGCATTACTTCCTTTACCATTGCATAATAGGGTACTCTTCTCCAATATTTTATCCGCGTTCTAAAAGGGAAACAAACAAACACATCTCAGGTTTACAATGTAGTATATGAAACTCATTTTGGTAAACCAGTTCAGTAGTAAGGTGGACAGGATAACAACATGAAACAAACATATATCTATGTAGTATGGTCACTGTATGGTCTATATCATTCTAGTTTATGTTGCCAAATCAAGATAGATACAGTTCGAATCATATCTATTTAAGACAAAGCAGCATAGATGTAATATAAGTGTGGGAAACTACACAGCAATAACAACACTTGTAATGTGCATGGCATGAGAACATAACTGTTTATTTAATTGAAACTGAAATCAACATAGAGCAAGTTACAACAACAAACAGCCAAACACGTTGAAGAAACAGGTTTAAAACATACCTGTTGCACCATTGGAGTTTCAATTGCATCCTTCAAATTTGAAATTGGTTGGAATCAGTAAATACAGTGATGCAAGAGCAAAGTAGTATGAACCATAGCTACGGAACCTGACCTGAGAGCAATTCTTCTTCTGCTTTAAGCGTTGACTTCGGGTTCGGAGTGGTGGTCCTCGTGATTTGGGCACTGCAGTTGCCTTACTAACTGCTCGTGTTTGGGTGCTCTGTGGTGGAGACAATGTTGTGTCAACAGGAACTGGGTGTCTATCTGCTGGGGTTGGGGTTAGAAGGGGTGTAGCTGGTTCTCTCGTCCAACCGGTAGGGGTACAATCTGCATGAGTGTGGGTTATGTGTGGTGGGGCTGATTCTTGGGCAAGTACAACCGTGGTTCTATCTGCATCGACAGTGTAGCACGATCTTTTCTCAAGACCGTGTTTTACTCCCACGATACTGCCATCACTCCCTCCAATTGAAATGGCTGATAAACAAGAAAAGTAATTGAATGTACATGCATTGTAAGATAGACAGTGCAATGGATAGTAGGGAAGAAAACAAGGCATGAAATAATTCACATTTATGTTGTCTCAAAGAAATGTAATAGCAGGACATAATTTCACATATATGATGGCTAATTAAACAGGATAGCATGACACAATTTCACATGTATGATGGCTAACTAAACAGGATAGAATGACATAGTTCAAAATATGATGACTATGTAAACAGGATGACATGATATAACTATACGATGTGTCTATTAAAGTGGTTGGCATGCCATAAATCACAAACATGCCGTCGATGGAAACATGATGGCTTGATATAATTCATGGATATAATGACATAATTTAAAATATGATGACTATGTAAACAGGATGAGATGATATAATTATATTATGTCTTTAGAAAATGGGTTGGCATGCCATAATTCAGATACATGCTGTCTATGTAAACATCATGGCATGACATAATTCAAATATATGATTTATATACTAAGGAAGTGAGCAGAGGGTAATTGCATATATGATGTGTCAACTAAGGAGATGGCATTCAATATTGTGTATATGATGTAAAAATAAGCATTGCAATACAACATATGCATTATATGAGTAATATAACCCTGCCAAGTTTGAGAATACACCTCGGGGGATAATAGGAATGGTCATCTCGCCTCAATCCTCCTCTCAAGAGCTATCCAGAATCAGCAAGATATCTGCTTCAGCAGTAGCATTGTCTCGCTGAAGACCTTGTTTTCACTCCGATTTCTCCATCACCAATTCAAATGGCTGATGCACAGAAGAGCAGTTGAATATACAAACATTTTCGACAAAAGCAATGAGAAATACAAAAAAGGACGACATGATATAATTCACATATATGACGCTTGCCTAAACAAGATGGCATTGCATAATTCACATACATAATGCCTTGCAACAAGATAACATTGCATAATTCACATATATAATGTCTTGCAACAAGATGGCATTGCATAATTCACATATATGGTAATTAGACACTAAACAGTGGCATTCACACAAAGCATGTCTAAACTAAGCAAATGACATAGCAATGCAAGATACCATACACACGATATGAGTAACATAACCGCCAAGTTAGGGCATGCACCTCGGGGGAAATATGACTGGTCATCTGCCTCTCAATCCTCCTCCGAGGAGCTATCGGTAACCAAAGAAGACATGCGCTTTGTCGATAGCATTGTCTACTCAAGACCTTGTTTCCACTCCAGATTTTTCCATGACCGCGCCGAATGGCTGATGCACAGAAGAGTAATTGAATGTACTAAAATTGTTGACAAATTTGACACATAATAAAAAATGATGGCATGATATAATTCACATATAAGATGATCACAACCAGGGTGGCATTGCAAAATTCACATATATGATGCCCGCTAGACAAGATGGCATTGCATGATTCACATATACGATAAAGAAACAAAACAGATGGCATTGACACAAAGCATGTCTAAACTAAGCAGATGACATCTTTAATGTATACAAGAAGCAATGCAAGGCACCATATGCATGATATTACCAACATCAAGATGCCAAGTTAGAGCGAAGACCTCATGGGGTAAATAGGAGAGGTCTTCCCTTCCGAATCCCCTCGTAACAGTTATCTTCCTCTTGATTACGATCCAAATGGGTGGAGGGGGCTGCCTTTACGCCCACCATGGAACGACGCTCGCATGAAATTTTATTGCCACACAAGGGTCGCCTCTTTGCTCTACATGATCAGTTCCATTGTGTACAATAACGGCATGCATAGGAACAAAACATAGTGAGATTATGTAAGGAGTGCATGCACAAATCCAGAGTGATGGTAGCAAACTGTGGATAGACCCAAAACCAATGATAGCAGGCAGATAATAGCTTTAGTTGAAAAATACAGATAATGGCTCCTTTAATGTTTGTTTGCACCCAACATGAAACTCATAGTAGACACCGGAGATTAACCAGATAGTAGACAAATAGTACTGATTGCTGCCCCAATATGTACCCCACAACCATTTAAAACTCAAGTTTCAGATTAGTTTGGACCTGACTCGAGTCTAATAGGTGAACACGACGATAATGTAGCATGTCATCATATTGCTTACACATAACGTCAAGCAGACACGGAAGAGTGCGACCTCTCTTGCGGACCCGTAGTCCTCAAGGTCATCTGCTCAGTTGATGATGGTAATGCAGTTGTCGTGGCTGCCGGTGGCGGGGAAGAAGATCTGAGGCGGCGAATGATAGTATGGAGAGTGGATCCCTGCTGTGGTGAACCCTTCCGTCGTTGGTGCAGCTGAGCTGGGGTGGAACACAACAACAGCAGAGCAGGACAAACCACACAAGGTTTTGTTTGACACATATCCGTAATGTAAGTAATTGAGTAAGGGCTTGTTTGAATTTGAGGATTCTAACAATGCAGGATAGGAAAGAGACCGAATAGGATAGGAATGCACGCAAAAACAGAGAATTTAAAACACAGGATTTCTGCCAACTGGGTGTTTGATTCACAACAATTTGAAGATCACAGATGCAAAAAGCATGGTGAGATTAAGTCAAACCACAAGAAAATGTACGGTTATAATGCTATTATGCTACTATCTCTTAGTCTTGTGCTTGATGAATAGGAATATGAAAAGGAGGAGAAGTGGAAATTAGAATTCCTACGGTTTTTCTTTCAAGGAGACACTAAAGGAAAAATCCTACAGTTTTCCTTTGCTCCATTCCTTTGCACCAAATTCATGAAAAGTAGTACCATAGGAAACTTTCCAATTCCTATGTTTTTAATTCACTTTTCCTTTCAAGCAATCAAGCGATTCTAGTAGGCAGGCTTGAGCAAGGAAAATCCTACACTAAAAAAATGTTTTGTGCTACTTCTATTACTTTGGACCCAGGCCACGCCATACTAGCTCAACTCCTGTGCCCATCGACAAATGCACAACTCAAACGCAGAGATAAATAATGATGGCGCTCAAGAGAGTCCATCACGGATAGCTGTTGCCCGGTACCTCACCGCTTGTCATATAGTAGGATAAAATAATCGATTTCTTGTTACTACGAGTGTTCAATGGACAATATATATAACATGTAGAGTAAAAAGAGATGCAACAAGTGTACAACCTCTTTGGCGGCCATGTCGATCTCAACGTGATTGGGTTGGCGGTGAGGATGCTCCGCTGACTTTGCTGTCGGAGGAGGGAAGAAGATCTTAGGCGTCCGGAGATGGAGCCCGAGGTACTGCTCCGCTGTGATGGAGGGTTTCGCTGTTGGAGCAGCTCCGTGAGTTGTACGACGCCGATGTTGAAGCAGACAAGAGAGACAACGAACAACGTTAACCTGAGTGGAATTCTAATAGCATCTCCAATACATGACGAAAATACATAACCACAAAGTGTTAGATGTAAAATACATCAGCCGCCATCTCTGAACTTAACTGTCAAACTGAACTTAATCGTCAAACTGAACCTAACTGTCCAAACTGAATTTTGTCGTCAAACTGAATTTTGCTATCGAAACCGAATGCACTAGCAAGGTGAGGCTACACGTCGGTCGATCGACTTTTTCATCTCTCGTCACGATTTTGCAGCCGTTGGATACGAAATCAATGGCTCGCGGTTCATCTTCAACCTCCACCCCGAGCCGCCACCACCATCGGCCAAACAGCAGCCCGCCGCCGCCTAACGCCGGGTAAGCGCCGCCACCGCCTTAAAAACACTCCCCACCGCCGTCCGCCGCCTCTGCCATCCTCTAGCCCCGCGCAAGCTTTTTCTCCGACGATCCCCACGCCACCGCCTTCGCCAACGCCACGCCACGGCCGGCGACCACCGCCCCCATCCTGAACCCTAAGATAGAGAGTGGGGTACCTCTCCGGCGAGCCCCCCTCCCCGCTGCAGCTGGTTCTTCCTTCACCCCGGCGTGCCCACCCCTTGGAAATCGACTGACCCAAAAGTCGATTCAGTCGATCAAGTGTAGCCAATCGAGCAGCATCGCAAGCAAGAGCAAGAGCGAGAGCAGCAGCGCGAGCAAGAGCAATAGCAAGAGCAGACCAGGCAGGGACCGAGAGCAAGAGCAGAGCAGCAGCAAGCGAGAGCTAAAGCAGCAGCAGCTCCTATCGATGTGGACGCCGCCGCCGAGGGAGCGACACCATGGAGGAAGTGGCCAGCGACGCCGCTGCGGATGGAGCCGCTGCCGTGTCGGCTCGGGACCGAAAGCGCCGCAGCACCGTGAGATCGAATCAAGAAGAAAATGCGCGATTAGTGTACAACCTCTTTGGTAGCGCCGATTAGGCCGCAACTTCATCCGAGGAAACGGTGATGATGATGCTCTTCCGGTGGTGCAGGTGAAGATGGCGGTGTGGGAATGGAGGTGGCGCAAAAGACGAGGGGAACATCGGGGCAACTCCTTGGAGGTGGAGGACGGGGTGGCTGAACCGGCGGGACGATGAGATCGAGGACGGATCCTCACCCGGTACGGTGGATGAGGGACGTCGAGGTGTTGTTGTGGACGACGTCGTCGGGGAAGAAGCTCCGGCTGGATGGCGGATGGAGCAGGGTGTGGGGTTTCGTCGTGGGTTTTCGCGGCCTCGTGTATGAATGGGGGGCGGATGGGATGGCAGGGGGGAACCATGGCTGAGAGACGCTTTGTCCGAAATGTGTGGTAAGTTACGAAAGTACCCCCACCGATTTGAGGTGGTTCTTTCGGTTTAGGGTACCACGGCATTTCGCGTGTCGGGATTTCATAGGAGGTGGATTTTTCGCTGTTGTAATTTTGGAATAGCAAGGCGCGGGTTGAGATGGAGGAGTTGTCGAGCACAACGAGACAAAGATATATCTTAAATATTTCGGCTAACAAGGCGCGGGTTGAAGAGGCGGAGTTTCAGAGCACGATAGACAGAGACGCTTAGCTTCAATTTTCGCATAACAAGGCGCGCTTGAAATTTCCAAGAACAAGCTTAACGTGTACGCAAAAAAAGACAATTTGCACCTCAACACGCACAACACACACACAAACACCATTTAGAATAGAGTAAGGTACACGTGCATTGCACGCATGAGATTTGGCAACCAAATTATGAATAAATACCACATTATAGCATGCAAGCTTTGAGTCATATATGCATGATGTAGATGTTCGTTTAATTCTTATAGTTAATTTCATTCAAAATCATCTAGTTTTTATAAGAAAGCTAATCTATTTTAAGATACATGGATCGTGCGTTGTAAGACATAAAGTAAAAACAAATAATGGCAAATCATGTAGAAAAACATTTGGGCAATTATGATACGGAAGATTCTAGAACAAATAAGAAGTGCTTGTGTTTTGATGTTTGTGCATTATGCTTAAGTTCAACCATGGAGTCTTCTGGATTATACATGTGGCGAAATCTGGTGGAATCTAGATGATATCCAATGGCCAATAGTGCTCAAATTTTCCATCTTTGGACCTTCGGATTCGCCTCATCCAACGACCATCTTTCAAAGTTAAAGTTACCCGCTCACAATATAAATATATATATAATGTAATATATATATAGGGGTATAGATATAGATATGTGATGCGAAAGCCGCCCATCATCTCCAATTACATGCACGGATGCGACACGGGCAAATGATGTCTGCCATCAGTATCTCAAATTCAAATCAGTCTGACCTTGTTCAATGTGTATACATTACAACATCCTCGTTTCCAAAGCACACCGCGCAGATCTCCATTATATTCATGCATGCATGGGTTTCAAACATCAGGATCTCTTATTCAAATATTTGAATTCAACTTTACATTGATTATGACCTCACCTATTCTTTTACACCCACACATTAGTCTTCTTTTATAATTGTACCACTAACTTTTCTCTGCATGCATGCACACACACTACCAATGGCATTATCTATCGTGACGATGCAATCTTTTTCTTCAGGTCGGTCTCCCATGAAGGCACACACCCACACACATCCCCTCTCCCTCATACCGGCATTCTTTATCTCTCACGCGTGCATGCGCAACGATCGATGTTCCTCTATGTATGTGTGTATATAGCTAGGTCTTTCATAGTTTTCCACACAAACCGATCAATCGATATATCCAAAGGAGGTCTCACCTCTTTCCCACGCCCACATCGATCAATCTATACCTCTCCCACGCCCACATCGATCAATCTGTACCTCTCTATATAGGATTAACATAAATAGCTAATACACCCACATGAATTATATATCCAACGCCCCCTCTCATCATCCATGCCTTCCGCTTCATCTCTCGACGCTGCACAATGGCGAAGACAAGGGCAGTAAGGGCGCCTGCCCCTAACATCACTATATATCGAGGCTAATATGAATGTGATCATTAGACAATTGCTGCTAAAAAGGTTTAATTTCATGAATTGACCCTCCTCAGAAGGATTAGCAATGCTTGGCCCCTAGCTCATTTATTTTTCATGGTTCCGCCACTCAGGCAACAGCGCACGGTTTGCCCCCTCTCTAAATATCGATCTCGACTTGTGCATTCCTTCATAGTCTCCTCCACTCGCCCTCGCACCATCTTCTATCCCCCACCAGATTTTGCCACATGTACAATCTAGCGACTCCATGGTTGAACATAAGCATAATGCACAAACCTCAAAACAATAGTGGTTCTCTTTTGTTCTATAATCTTCCGTATCATAACTGCCCAAACTTTTTTTCTAGTTGAATTGCCATTATTTGTTTTTACTTTATGCTTTACAATGCACAATTCCATGAATCATAAAATAGATTAAGGGCTTCTTTGATTCAAAGGATTCAAAGGATTCACGCACTCATTCCCTCGCACGCACACGCGGGTACATGGGCGGACGCAATTTTGTACCAAGATCCACCCCATGTGATAATTTGACGCGTGTAAAGTCGTTCACTTCATTGATGGTCAATTAATACAGCGATGCAAATTGAGTGGACGGAGGGCGAAGAAAGACATTATTACTCCATCACAAGATGCGAGTAGTTAAATCGTGGGTTGCTAGTAGTACTTCCATTGGTCTCCTTCAGATTTTGTGCCAATTTTGACAAGAATATAATATTTACGCATTTGAGCAGGTAGTCTACTTGAAATTTATGTTCCACTAAACTCATCGGGAGTCGCTTCGGCCCTCAAACCAGAACCATCAATTAATCTTTACCTTGTTCCCATGACATTCGAAAGCCTGCTCACACCTACTAGTACTACGTACCAAACCTGAACGTGTTCCCACTATGCAGGTATTAGTACTACTAGTGCTAGTACTTAGGTTATAAAAAGGGGAACTACCTAACCGAAAATTACTCTACCTTTCCTCGTCATAAGTGCTTCTTCTTCGTCCGCCGTTGCCATGGCCGGTGAGCAGAGCTCTAGGTCGAGAACTACTCGTAACAAGGGAGCGGCAATGAAGGCTTTGGAAAAAAAAGAGAGGGCTCACCGCCACGCAGAGACCTCGAAGATCTCTCACGGCAGGCGATGGCTCCTGTGAGCGCCTCTAGCCGCTGGAGGCTAACATGCCGAGCCAGCGGAGCTGGAGTCGTTATCCCTCGACGGCATGCCCGATCAGCTCAATAAGCACCTCAATAAGCGTAAGGAGTTCATCCAAGGCTTGACGGAGTTGTGAAGGAGAGCCTCGACGACATGCCCGCCGAGCTCAATCAGCAGGGGAGTTGACCGCCGCTTGGTGATGCTATCAAGAAGAGCATTGCCTCGAGAAGAAGGCGACCGTGAAATCCTCGCGACTTCAGGAGGACAAGGCGAGGCTCGCCACAAGATTGACTTGTTGAAGGAGAAGAACGCCGCTGGAAGAAGCTGCATGCGAATAGTAGTTCCTCGATGAAGATGCTGCAGGCCCTCGCCATGGAATGTAGGAGGAGTTGGCGAAGCTCCGCATCGAGCACCTGCCTGCTGTCAAGGTACGTAATGCGCCATCGAACAGATGATGAAGGCTCGCCGAGAAATCCCGCCATGGATGAATGAAGAAGATGGCGGAGGAGACGCGCAAGGAGATGGAGGTCGGGAGGCGATGAAGAAGCAGTTACGACTCCGCGTGAATTAGATCATTTGGGGTGGTAATCTTCCTTCTTCTTTGCTGCTGTGTTTCATCTTTTGCTTCGGTGTTACGCCACACATGTCATGCAGTCATGAGGCATGAATAGAACAATGGTTTTGTTTTTGAGGGAATGAGTAGAACAATGCTAACAATGAGATGACTAGCAAATTAGATCATTTTTATAGCCATATGGCAATCGGGCTGCCATGTTTCGTCTCTTCCTCCGTCAGCAAAGATTACTCCAAAGGAAAACTTGAGTATACCGCACAGCTTCTTTGCTCCTCCTCGATCAGGTCGTCGGGCGATTTATACGAAAGCAGTCAAATCACAAGGCCCCGCCTTCCAGCAGTAATGAGACGCCAAATCACAAAGGCCTCGCCTCTGTGAAACCGACCAAGCTAGACTGCACCGCCTCTAGCCTTTTAAAAATGTATACTTTTGTACGTATAGTATCGATGGATTGCGCCATGGAGCAAAACTTGAAATTAAAAAAAGGTGGTACATATAGAGAGCGCCGTCGCCAAATTATGCATATAGTACTATTAAAAAGGCTAGTCATTATAATGGTGTCCAAAGACAACCCACCCTCAAATAAAACTAAGCACCCTAGAATTCTTTGACAAAACTAAGCACCCTGAAATTCTTTGACAACTAAACTGCTGGCTATATGATGTTGGCCATATATATTGTACGTATATAATGTGAATAAACGAGTGGTAGTACTATACCAACTAAAAGATGAAATGTAAGAAATACTAGTTTGTACTTAGTGAAGAGTTAAAGTAACAAGAAGAAACATAACATAGTTCTGCTGGGGGCTCAGCACAACACACCCCTCAAATTTAGTTAAGCACACCTGAAATTAAACTTTGCAACTATTCCGGTAGACACTGCATTAGAACCACCATGAGCAACTACACTGCCACCTTACTTGGAGTCCTCGTCCACGTCCTCGACTTCGTCCTTGTCCCTCTTCCTCTTGGCCGATACTTCTTTGCTTGAACCACCAACTTGGCTGTTGCTCTTCATCCAACCCTTGTAGATATTGAACAAAGGTAGCCATCCATTGCAGCGCATCGATGTGGTCTATATCTAGTACATTCCGCTGCCATGCATGACGATGAAACATGTATGAAGGTTTCTCCAGTTTACCGCACGAAGGATGAACCATGGCTCTCGCCAGGTCAGATTGAAGGCCGACGAGAGGACACCACCAATTCTTTTGGAGGTCGAAGGTGTTGCCTACAACGAGGCCTATCCGACGCAAGACTTCTTTGTCGTTACCAAAGTCTACAGTAACGAATTTGACTAGGTTGCTCTTGAGGAAGTCCTTAAAATCTTGGCACTCAACGTCGGCATGGCACATGTGGTAGACCAAGCATAGGTCATGCACGCAAACCTGGATCATGGTGGGATTCTTCCTCTCTTCGTCCTTTAGATCCTTCTCTCGCCCCACGACTGTGGTGTACTCAACATCTAGCCCGGCGACCCACTCATCATGTGAGTCTTTGAACATGCGTCTGAAGCGAGAAAGGCATCCTTTCACCGTCGCGGAAGAACGGGTGTAGATGACGTCGAACTCATCGCCCGTGATGGTTCTAACCTTGTACTCACCGCCAATCGAGGAGATTTGGGACGCCATGGATTTGGGAGGAGGGTTAGGATTAGTGGAACTGCTGTAATGTGAATGGACGGGACGACTAGGAGTGAACCGTTGTAGTATTAAAGGACGTGCGGGGACGAGTAGGAGCGAACTGCCAGCGTGCGAACGGCAGGGTAGTGGCTTTCCATTCTCCCATGATACGGGCTTCCGAGAGCCCTTGGATCGAGATCGAACGGTTGCATGGCGTGATTCTAGACCAATGGGTGAATATCCTATCCCGAGGGTTATTCTGCAAATTTTCAGCAACTTAGCATGCGATCGCTTAATTCAGATCCAAGGCTGCCAAAGAGCCAGATCATGGTCGCGCTTACCACGACCATCGCGTCGCTCATGCGGTCGCGCCCCTGGAGATTTAACATGGTGCGTTAGGCTATCTGATGTTGGCATGTCATACATAGTCATCACTTAGTCACTCATACTACAACAAGGTTGGCTATAAGGTTGTCTATAAGTTTATTTTTTACTCCTCTCTATCTTTTTTTGTATTTTCCGTCTCATATATAAGAACGTTTTTGACACTAGTGTATTGCCAAAACGTTCTTATATTATGGGACACAGGGAGTACTAGTATTTATTGCATTTTCCAAGGAGTGACCTCTTCCAATGAAATGGTGTTGCTAAGTTTGCTTCATTTAATTAACTATAGACTCAAAATTGTCTTTTCAACTAGGTACACGCGCTTAGCACCGCTTTCTTCCTTGGGTCACCAAACTAGTCTCTCTCTTCTGATTAACTTGCCACATCGACTTTATGCCTATGTGGCAAGCTTAAGCACCAGTAGGAGCAAGTAAGTACAATAGTGCGCTTTGCGCTTTACATGGCATTTTGCATATGTGGAGGAAAGAGAGGCAAGGAAAAGTGGAGAAGTGGGCTCATGCAAGAGCCAGCCTCTACTACTACATGGTGGAGCATTGGGAGAGGCACCAGATGGAGGTGGTCAGAATCGGAGACTCACGCTGGTCGAAGCGCCAGCTTAAAATGATAATGGCAAGTCAAATCACGGGGCCCACCTGTCTAGCAAAGAACTCGCTATCAAATCACACAACCCTACATTTGCAGCAGCCTACTCCTCGCTCTTCTCGCTCGTCGAATGACTAGGCGGAACTGTCCCGCCGCCACCGGCAGGAAAAGCCCCGCCTTGACTTTTAAATAGTATACAAGATACTAGTTTTGTATCCATGGATTGCGCCCGCGCCATGGAGCAAAGCGCCTAGAAAACGGCGGTACACATGTACGGAGTATACAACACGCACGCCACGCTCGCTGCCGCACCCTAGACGGTCGGTCGGTCCGCACGCTGCTCTCCGAATGGAACGCGCTGCCATATTGCATTCGCACACACATGTGGGACGGCAATTGAGAACCGACCATAGGCACACTCCCGCCCCGCAAGTCGGGTGACTTAATAGAAGAGGGAGACGAGCGATAGTACTAGAGAAGTGTTGTATTACGCTGGTGCCTCGGACGATCCCCGCAAGACACGGAAGATCAGTTCGTCCATGCATGTGACCAGACTCCAGCAGACACGCCGGATTGGCTATCGCCTACATATCGTGCAGGCTGTGTTGTACATGGCTGTAGTTGTGGTGAGAAATCTAAAAAAGGTTTCTTGTCATCTCGCAAAATTATGTGTCATGTGCTTCGGATCACCGCGAGGGTTAAACAGCGACAACCGAGTTGGGCTAGTCGTTGGGGGCACATGCACGAACAAAGGACTACTCGACTGCCATCTAGGTCAAGCCGCTATGTTAATTAGGACAACTATCGATTTAACCCTTTTCTACGAAGTTTATCTTTAATTTGAGCTTTGTTCTCGCCTTGTTTGTCCGCCGATTCATGTTGTCTCCTTTGGGCAGTGAGATTATGATTTCTTGTCATGTGGCATTTTTCGTGTTATATGTTATAATCCGCGCTTCAGATCAAAATGACGACAACCGCGCCCGGCCACGTGCATGAAGACTTCTCGACAATATTGACGAGGTCAAGCCGGCCCGTGAGACAAAAGTAAACTAAGTACTACTCCACTATATAGGCAGGAGCCTCGCGCTTGCTTGCTAGTGTTGCTCTCTTCACACCGCCTCGCCTCTCCAGATCTAAACACGACAGCGGTGGCCACACACACTCTCTCTCTCTCTCTCGCCACCGCTGGTCACAGATCCAGCCGGATCCTCTCCGCTAGGGAAGGTGAGAAGGTGCAACGTTCACGCGGCCGTCCTCGGCGACGGCTCTACCCACTGCTGGGCGTGGTCCCGATCAGCCTGCTTGTCGTTCTTCTCCCAAGCACCGCTGGTGAGGGAGGCCTCCACCTCTTCTTCCTTGTTGCCGTAGTGTGGGCAGATCCGCCTCCCGCCGCCCACCTAGCGACATCCCGCGACCATCGTATAACTTCCTTCAAACCGCCTTGTTTCTACTCCCGAGCTCCCGACGCCGCTGCATTTGTAACTTTTACTATTTCTCGTGCCCCTCAGATAGGATCGATCGGCTATTCAAACCACCTAATTTTTTTACGCTTAAGAGGTAAAACTAGTTCATGCACTCGAATCTAGTACTACTTGGTTCAAACAAGGAAGAAAGGGGTTAAGGGGTGGGGTGGGGAGGATTTGTTACCTGAATCTAGGACTTGGTCGAAAGAGGAAATAATGGGGCGAAAAGTAGCAGATCTGCTATCCAACTGGTCTCTAGGTCTAATAGGAAAGGGAAACACATTACAAACTCAATATTAACCCGATCTATTGGTTGAAAAAGGAAAGAAAGTGGGGACTGGGGACAAGTCAATGAGTAAGTCCAAGACTTGATTTGCTAGCCTCACACAAGATAAGGTGGCTATACTCAACAAAAATGGGACCAACCCAGATATCATGTTCGATGTTTGTTGCCCCGAGCCACTCTTATGTAATGCCACCGTAAAATGTAGCAATCGCCGTTAAAAGTAAGGACACGTTAAACCAATGTTGTTTTCAATGTAATGCCTCCAGAATATGAATCAATGGCACTTCTTTACATGTCCTGCTAAAATTTCCCATTAAGATAAGTTGGTTCTTTTCGTTAGAGATGCAACTGTCCTGGTCCGCCTACTCTCCCGTGCCCAAAGTAATGTCGATTTAACGTTGTCATAGTTAATCCTGATGCCCACACTAATATCTAGCAATGCCACCGCTTAGAAATTGCTACTTCCTTGTAGGATTGCCATTCAGATAAGGAACATGCTTCTTTTCATTTGATGCATGTTTCATCACTTGTTACTTGTTAGTCACCCTCCTTTCCACCTTTTTTTGTGCAAACAGAGATATACATTTCACGCTCGATCTTAGTTGAACTGCACAAATGATATCCAAATTATAGTTGATCATTCCGGGAGCTTCAGAACCAACCTTGATATTGCTCAATTTTATTGCAACTAATGAAGAAGAAGCTCTGTGGGTTTCGTTTTCTGATGGAAATGGAACCGGGGCTAGAGCCTTTTTCTTAATTTTTTTTTTGAAGATACTAGCTCACGGGACATTGCTTCATTTTAGGTGAACTGCACCAAAAGGTCCCATGAATTGAATCATTCATGTTGGTGACTGAAAGAGCCAGCTTTAGCATCCCAGTCTAAGCACCCCCGGCTTCCATCCTTGCGACGCACGGTACACCTCGTTTGCCACCTGCTCGACCCTAGTGTCACTGATAAAATGAAGTAATAATACAGTTAAAATAGAGGGAGTGTCATCTCTATCATTTCATTTCCAATGTAGATAAAGAAAGTGCTTCTCTTTGTTAAAGTATGTTTCATCGACTAGTCCCATTGTTAATGTTTGCCGCTTCGCAAACCGGGTGCTTAATTTTAGTTGATATGTACAAAATAGAGATTTGAATGTCTCAAGGCGCCTTTGTACTATCGATGTACACCGATGTTCATCACCGCGTAAGGTGTATCTGGAGACTTGGGACGATGTCCAAGATGAGGCGCACTGCATGAGGCGCCGCAGAGCCCATCTCGCCTCGCAGCATGGCATACTATGATACTGTCGCAATATTTTCTTCTATTTATTTTGTGTGTTTCATCAACTAGTGCCACTATAATGTAATCACGCTTTTTCATTATCTGTGCAAACAGGGTTATTCAGCTGCATTTTGGTGGAACTGCAGGGAACCGGCATATATGTAGAGTGCGAGGTGTGCCAAGTAAAAATTACCGACACCAACCATGCTGCATGCACGCATTGGCATCCACCACAACCAGTGGGATGTGTGGCGCTCTCTGTGGACGGATATTTCTCGGCAGCAAATCCTCTAACCAAATACTAGTAGCTTATATTGGCATTTTTCTAGGGAGTACTCTTTTCTGAAAGAAGCACCAATCTATTTTTATTTATTTGTACACTGTGTCACAACTTTGGCCCAAAGGTCCAGAGCTATTTTAGGGTGATTGGCGTAGTACTCGGAGACTAATTGTAAGCATGATTTTCATTAGATGTCACACTGATTGTAAGCATGAGCAGGTGGAAGATTAGGTTAGTGCGAAGCTTACCTTAAACCCTACTTCCGCCGTTGAAACGAGGCGAGCATCGAGGGAACCATGGAGAACGTCGGGGAAGCGACGTCATGCCATCCGGCCTCCTCTTGCGGTGGGAGAACGAATACACTGTGGGTTCGCTGGCTCGCACCCTCACGAACGGCACACCATACTCGATCGATTCGTTATCCTCTGGTGCTCGACCTTCGACGGTACGCCCACCACCTCCGCCGATCGCCGGGCGAATCTGTTCGCTTCCATCGCCTATAGGAGATACTGATGAACTCGAAGGATCGGGCGTGATCGCCGCCGAGGAGTACATGTACATCGCCGCCGCCTCGCTTTTCGCATACATTGCCACATGGCTCTGCACCGCCCTCAAATCTCCCACTCATTGTCAAACCAACTAAGGATCTCGTCTCAGGACAAACCGCGGATCTCGGTAGGGGGTCCCAACTATGCGCTCAGGCGATGGTAACCGGAGACAAGGGACACGATGTTTTACCAGGTTCGCCCTCTCGATGGAGGTAATACCCTACCCCGCTTGATTAATATAGATGATATGGGTAGTACAAGAGTAGATCTACCACGAGATCAAGGAGGCTAAACCCTAGAAGCTAGCCTATGGTATGATTGTTGTTCGCCCCACGGACTAAAACCTCCGGTTTATATAGACACCGCCAGGTTAGGGTTACACAGAGTCGGTTACAATGGTAGGAGATCTACATATCCGACGCCAAGCTTGCCTTCCACGCTAAGGAAAGTCCCGTCCGACACGGGACGAAGTATTCAATCTTGTATCTTCATAGTCCAGGAGTCCGGCCAACGGTGATAGTTCGGCTATTCGGACACCCCCTAATCCGGGACTCCCTCAGTAGCCCCCGAACCAGGCTTCAATGACGATGAGTCCGGCGCGTTGATTGTCTTTGGCATTGCGAGGTGGGTTCTTCTCCAAATTCCATATACTTGTCGAATAGTGTCCGGCTTCTGATAAATGTTGCGCTCCTTGGCTTCTACGCCCAATAATGGCCATCTTCCACGTGTTTGAACGAATGCGAAAAGCCAATGTATTTTTACACTTACCCCCCTAGCTGCGCAAATGAGCTGCCTATAAAAGGGGCGAGGATCTAGATCTGATTCACACCATCCCCCCTTCGTGAGCTTTCATCGGAGCGCCTCTGACCAAAGCCCATTCCATCATGGACAGTCGACGCGGCTCCTCCTCTCGCGCTCCCAGCCCTCAGCCTGGAAATTGGGAGAGATGCCCAGTCCCGCATAGCGAGCTAGTTATACTCCAAACCAAGGGATTTCTTCCCCCGGCCTTCATGGTTCCGGTTCGAGCCGGACTCGCCACCTACAAGGGCGGAAAGCAAGCGGAGAGTGTCCTCGATCCCTCTAAAGGAGAGCGGGTATGCTTCAACTCTTATCTAGTAAGAGGACTCGGATTTCCAATCCATCCGTTTCTCCAGGGGCTCTTGGAGTTCTACGGCCTCCAGTTGCACCACCTTACGCCTGCCTCCATTTTGCACATCGCGGGCTTCGTGGCCCTTTGCGAGCTATTCTTGGGCGTCGAGGCTCATTTCGCGCTGTGGAAGAGATTATTCTGCCTAGTACCCTGTTCTCATGAGGGGTCAATATATCATGTGGGCAGAGCCGAACTACGGCGCATCGCCGGGACTGGATATCTAACCGGAACCCCGAAGAAGGCGTCCGAAGACTGGCCTTCGGAATGGTTTTACATGGAGGATTTACTCCGCTGCCGGATCCTGTTCGGATCGGCCTTCCGAGTTTAGCAATGCTCCTCCGAAGAAGCGCCTAAGCCGGCGCCTCGGAGCCCCTGAGGAAAATGACCGATGTCCTCTACTTGATGAGCTGAATAAGATTATCGCTCATGCCGAATTGACCATGATTGAGTCATGGCAATCTGCATTATGAGGAGTGCAGCCGCCCAATATAGGGGCCACCCCATGGGACTTCAACGGGAGGACGATGCCACCCATCATGGCCGCAAAGGGCCGGATCGCCACCGAATCGGGCGAAGATCTTGTCCGCCATGTATAAAGGGAGGAGGAGGATTTCTCCGCCAATCCATCAAGGAGTTTTCTTCAAATAATCCTCGCTGGGTAAGCAAACATCTTTGTGGCTCGTCCGATCCACGCACTGCGGGTCAAATATCTCATTTCATGGTTTCGCAAGCAGAACTGCGCCGACCGTGGAGAAGATACACAACCCGCCTCCACAACCCGAGGATCCGAACGGTCCTCTATCCAGCCTCCAAAGAGGATCCGGATATAAAGGTGGAGTTGATTGACGGGTATTCCACCAACTTAGCATCGATAATGCTTTGCTTGCCATTACGGCCGACACCCCCGAATACTTCCACCTCGCAGTAATCGAGACCGAGGTCCCAATACTCGATAATGACCCATCCGTGCTAATTTCTTGATCACCGATACCAATGGTGTTTCGCAGGGCGCTTCGAGGCAGGAGGCCGAGCTCGCGCGGCTGGCCAACAAGGCAAGACGCCCCAAGAGTTAAAAAGAAGTGCGGTCCGGATCGAAACTCCACCGCAACGGAATGGCACGCCACCATATTCCCGTGATTGATTCCTCGAAGGTGTACTAACGCTGGTGCTTTTTTCAGAAAAGAGCGCCGCCGGACTGAGTCCGAGAGATGCCAATCGAACCTCCGCCACCAGCTCCAAAGCCGGGTTCGAAGCGGAGGCGAAGCACGAGGCGCCCGCCGGATGCTCCTCCGACAGAGGATGCCGATGCACTATCCGCCACCAAATCCGAGGTGGAGAGCGCCATGAATCACATGCGCCGCCGGACAGTTCTTCGTGACGCATGTTTCTCCCAAGAGGCCTTGAATGCCTTCAATTCGGAGATGCGCACTGTCGCCAAGATGGTCTAGCCAGAGCTACGAGCAAATGTAAAGGACATACAGTGAGGAAATTTGATGCTTATATATGCCAAGAGTCTCGAGACTTAAAATAGTTAGAATAACTGATTTAAGGATCACTTGTTATGCAGGATCTTACAAAAAAGAGTACCCGACTGTCCCAGGAGCTTGAAGAGTGCAAGGCCCAACTTGAGGCCGCACTAGCCGCCATCGGGGAGCCACAGAGACGCCTCCGTAATATATGCTTCAAAAGATAAATAGTTTATGAAGTGCGGCAGGTGTGTAAATCTGACAAAAATATTGCAGATGGCGCCGGACTAGATCCGGACAAGCAACAGCTCTTGCGCCATCTAAAGGCCAGCGAGAGCGTGCTTACGAGGGTGCGGCAGGAGAAAAATAACCTCCAAGATGCCAACACCAAACTGGGTGAGGAACTAAAGGATGTTCGTGCTCAGCTTGTCCGACCAGAAGGAGAATCGACGGCTTCATCGCGGCATTTTCAAGAGTGCTTGAGCGAACTTTGAAAGAGTTCGGCGAGGAAGGCGACTAACATAAACATGTATGTAGGTTTGCTCACAGTCGCCCCGAGGAGGAGATGCCCAGTTCTTCGGGTGATCTTCCCGACCATGCGCTACCGTCCGAACTAGTCCGGCAGGTGATGAAAGGCGCCGGCCAGTGCCTTGTGGCTATCGATCTCCCTGCCCGGGCGCTGGGGAGCCGGGCAGAGCGGCTTCAAGGAGCACGGCGGCGCTCCGACAATGGAAGATATCGGCCTGCCGCCAAGGCGCCAGGAGGCTCGGGCCATGGTAAAGACGTGGTACACGGTTGTTGACCCAAACCACATGGCCGAGGTCGGACTCAGGGGCCTGATGGGATGGAGATCCTCAGAAGTTAGTGTACGCCAAGTAGAATTGGCCGCCAAGTATTCCCAGCAAGATTGTAAAATAGATAGCCTATTAGATGGCATTGAGGAGGAATACAATGAGTCGAGTTGACTATGTAAAATATGACATGAAAAAATGTCTTCTAGCCGGATTGTAGATCGCTTGTCATAGCGGACCTTTTCGCTCAACCTCGTGACCCAATAGTCTGGAGTGTGTCCGAATACCTTCGTGGTTATATAAGAACCGGGGTATGCATGGAGACAAGGCGTAGGGGTCATCATTGCTGTATTAGATAAGTGCCCAACTAGTTATGTTATATTATATGGGTAGTAAGAAACATCTTCCAGGGAGAATAGTTCCGTTAAGGGTTCCTTTCGCTGGGATGCATGCCCTAAAGTGCATGTTAAAGCTGGTATGAAAGCAGAAAATCATCTGGAGGCAGATGGGTAAATAGTTAAAAATCATCTTTCAGTTCACCGACCGAATATTCCCTTAAGAACGCTTAGCTTTCGCTTCACCCACCGAGGTACACATCCGCTGACCCAGAAGAATAATCGCAGAGGTGGTCCTTTACCACCTAGCCGAACAATCGGGACCGTAGGGGTAAGCACAGAGCCAGCAACCCAGCTTGGCCAAAACTTAAGTTATATCGATGCATATAATGGTGAATAAAAGGTACATGCGAAGTTTGACGATGTGTTGGGCATGAAGACCGATAAAATAAGCTTCGTAAATGAGCCCCTGTGTATAATGAGCCCAGATAAGGCCAAATATGTGCTAACAAAGCGCAAATGAGCCTCTAAAGGTTTCAGGATGAAGGAGGGGGAAGGAGAGAAATAAAAGACAGCAAAATAGAAAATGTGGACGGAGGAAGGAAACGAACTTGAGTCCGGCGCTTAGGGCGAGAATCTTCGAGACGGGCTGCTCCATGGGTTCGCTCGAGTCGGTTATCCGATGCGCTTGCAGACGGTATGTTCACCGTCAGACCTGGTCGATGATGAAGGGACCTTCCCATTTGGGCTTCAGTTTGTCCTTTTTCTTGTCCGCAGCGAGAACTAGTTCGCCAACGTTATAAGCTTTGGCCCGCATTTCCTCGCTTTGATATCTTCGAGCCTGCTGTTGATAAAATGTGGAACGAGCTTTTGCCACGCCGCCCCTCCTCCAATGCGCCCAACTGTCCCGCCGATCGAGCTCGGCTTCTCTTTCTTCATACATGCGCACGCCGAGGTGAGTCATGAATTATGTCGCAGGCAGGACTGCTCTTCGCATCGCACACCATAAAAAATGGTGTGAATCCGTAGTACGATTCGGCGTGGTCCGCAGCCCCGTAGTACGGAGTCGAGCTCCTCAACCCAAAGGCGTGTTAGATTCCTTGAGGGACCGCACTAGTCCGGGTTTAATGCTGCTCATGATTAGAACGCTTTCTTGTTCGACTTGGCCGCTGGTTTGAGGGTGATAGACGAGGCGTAATCGAGCTTGATGCCCATGTTTGTGCACCATAATTTGACCTCATCGGCCGTGAAGTTGGTGCCGCTATCGCGATGATATCGTGGGGACACCGTAACGTGAACTACCCCGATATGAAGTCTATCACCGGTCCGGATTCGGCCGTTTTTACAGGTTTGGCCTCTATCCATTTGGTGAATTTATCCACCATGACCAATAGGTATTTTTGCTTGTGGGTTCCCCCCTTAAGGGGTCTGTCACGCCCAAGATGCGACCCTATCCTAAAGGAACTCGAAGATCCCACCAAGGATAGAAGCGCATCTTGAAGACGCTTTTGCAAGGTGGATATCATTACATCAACATTACATAATAGTGGGGATACATACATAAGGCACAAACGCCCCAAGAATACATCAACATCATACAAGAGATCAACATCCGACTACGGATGAAAACATAAACAGAAACTCAAACGACATCCACCTCGCTAGCCCAGGCTGCCGACCTCGAGCCTATCCCCGATCAAGAAGAAGCGTAAGAAGAACTCCAAAACCAGCAAACATCGCTTCTCGCCATGATCATCGCATAACCTGTACCGCAATCGATGTTGTAGTAATCAGGAGCCACGAGGACTCAGCAATCCCATTACCATGGGTATCAAGACTAGCAAAGCTTAATGGGTAAGGAAGGGGTAAAGTGGTGAGGTTGCAGCAGCGACTAAGCATATATGGTGGCTAACATACGCAAATGAGAGCGAGAAGAGAAACAAAGGAACGGTCGTGAAGCTAGCAATGATCAAGAAGTGATCCTGAACTCCTACTTACGTCAAACATAATCCAGAAACCGTGTTCTCCTCTCGATCAACCCCGAAAAGAGACACTCACGGATACGCACACGGTTGGTGTATTTTAGAAGAGTTTACTTCAAGTTTACTACAACCGGATATTAACAAATTCCCATCTGCCACATAACCGCTGCACGGCTCGAAAAGTTTATACCCTGCAGGTGTCCCAACTTAGCCCATGATAAGCTCTCGCGATCAACGAAGGATATTCCTTCTCCCGGAAGACCCGACAGTCTCGGAATCCTGCCACAAGACATTTCGACAAAGAATAAAACAAGACCAGCAAAGCCGCGATGTGCCGACAATCCCGATAGGAGCTGCACATATCTCGCTCGTGGCAACACCGATGAGACTAGCTACGAGTAAAACTAGCCTCGTGTTGCCTCAAGGTGGCCTCAAGCAGCAGCTCGGTTTGAACCAGCACTTAGAGAAGCACCGGCCGGGGGCTATAAAGATGACCTCGAGAGAGCGACTCCCAAGGAAAAGTAGGTGGTGGTGAGGCAAATGGTAAAACCAATGTTGGGCCTTGCCGAGGAGTCTTATTCAAAGCGAACTGTCAAGGGGGTCCCATAAATCACCCGACCGCTGTTAGGGACGCAAAATCTGGGAACATAATACCGATATGACGGAAACTAGGGCGGCAAGAGGAACAAAACACCAGGCATAAGGCCGAGCCTTCCACCCTTTACCAAGTATATAGATGCATTAATTAAATAAGATATATTGTGATATCCCAACAAGTAAACATGTTCCAACAAGGAACAACATCTCCATGTTCCAACAAGGAACAGACTTCATCTTCACCTGCAACTAACAACGCTATAAGAGGGGCTGAGCAAAGCGGTAACATAGCCAAACAACGGTTTGCTAGGAAGGGTGCAAAAGGTTAGAGGCTGACATGGCAATTTGGGAGGCTTGAGGAACAAGTGATAGGTAGCGCATCAAAGCGATAGAACGAAGCAACTAGCATAGCAATGATAGTAATGAGATCCAGGGTAGCGGTCATCTTGCCTGAAATCCCGCAAGGAAGAAGAACGAGTCCATGAAGAAGACGAACTGATGAAGCCGAACGAAGCGTAGACGAACGAATCCTCACGATCGCAACGAAACGGGAACTATCAAGAATAAGCACACAAGATAGTAAACACACCACACATGAACAAGACATGATGCACAACCAAGGGTGATGCATGACAAAGCTACATGAAGCTACTCATGGCAAGAGATGATGCATACAAGAGCAACACATCAAAACAAGTTTAAATGAGGCCGGAAGCAACATATAACAATTCCGGTAAGTCCTCATATGCAAATTTCGAAATTGGTCCAGATCTGAATATACCTTATGTTCAAGTTGTTAAACATCAAGTTAATATGCACCACGATGATCTACACGAAATTCTAGTCAAGTTACATATAAAGTTCATTAGATTCGGAGCTACGACCTAGAAGATATGAGCAAAACAAGATAAACATGGCATTGATGCAAAATTCATACCAACATCAATCAAACACCTCAAAACATGGATGCAACATGATAATATGAAGCTACATGCGAAAACAAGCAAGTTTCATATAGAGCACACTCAAAACGGAGCAACGGTTCAACACATACACCCTATACAAGTTTAAAGGACAAACTTTCCAAAACAGCAACTAGGCATATTACAAGCATCAAAACACTATGCTACAGCATCTCAACATGAAAACAAAAGGCATGTACATGATGTACATGTAAAGCATGACAAAACATGAACACTGAGCTATCTCCAGAAATCACTAGAACATGCTCAAAAAGACATGGCAAGATTGCAAATAATAACAAGTTCACAGACTTGGCAGAATTTCAGGACATGGCAGAAATAACATTAGGTTAACAAGTTTAGAGCTATGAAACAACATGCTACAGGAACTTATCATGGCAAGCAAAGGCATGGCATGATACTAATAAATGCATAGAACAAAAGTCCCTTACTGACCATGAGCCAAAAAGGATCAGAAGATATGATGGCACCCATGTGAACATGGCAAATTATATTACAGATTCATACATGGCAGGAACAACAATAAGTAGGCATGTTGGTGAGCTTGAACCACTCACCACAGAGCAATACATGGCATGGCAAGGCAACTCACAGTAAGAAGACATGGCATAGAAGCTATACATGGCAAGAACAACAACATAGCATACACGGATCAACTACAACAACCTTGGCAAAATTGAATAACATGTAAACGACCTGCCAGGAAACATTTTATAGCAAAAGTAGAGCTCGATTGACTCAAGCTATGGCACTCCATAATTGCAACAAAGGGCATGAATGGATAGACAATAACCATATGTTCACAACATCCTTACTGAAGTAGCTCAAAATAAGCATGGATCTCTCGGTAGCATCAAGTTTACATGGCATAAAAATATCAGCAGAACAGGGGCTGAAATCAGCAACATCATGAAGCCTAGTTTGCATGCTTGTGCTAGTCACCACAGAGACCAAAAAAATACATGGCATACACCCCTGTAAAGATGGCATGGCATATTACAAAACACATGTAGGACTCAAGTTCATAGGGTGCACACATCAATCATGGCAAAAATGACAAAAGTGCATGTACTGATAAGAATCTGAAATTAACATTACATAGCCCTCTTCTAACAACATTTTGGGCATCAAGATGAGCTCAAATGTAAATGATGCAATGATTTGAAATGATGTACTCGTCGACGCGAAAAATTTGACATATTACACGCACGAAACGGAGCTACGGATGCAGAGTTACGATGGCATGAACATGGCATGATTATGTCGAAACTTCGGGGACTTAGACAAATTATACCTCCGCGAAAGTCAACGAGGGACGGGTTCGACCCGGGACGGACGGATCCGGGCATTTGGTTCGAGGGAGTGGCGGATCTGGTCCCGATCCGGAGGTCGCTGCAGAAGCTCGCCGGAAACGGTGGGGAAGGAGGCCGGAGACGAGGGGGGAGGCCGGAGACGATGGCGCGCGGCGACGCGAGGAGGAGGAGCTCCGGCGGCGCGGGAGGCGGCGGCGAAGCCGGGCCGGGCGAGGAGGCGGCGGCAGAGGCGCCGCGAGCGCCAGCGGCGGCGGCGGGCGGATGCTCTGGCGGTGGCGCTGGCGCGGGAGGCGGCGGCCGGTCGGAGGGGGGCACGCGCCGGCGCATGTATGGGCGGCGGCGTTTTGCCGCCGGAGGACGGGCGCGGCGGCGAGGCGGCGGCGGACGGCGCGCTGGCCGCTGGGACGGCGGCAGGCTCAACTGGCCCCTCGGCCGCGGCGGCGCGCGCAGAGGAGGACGGCGGCAGGGACACGTGGCGGCGCATCACTTGCTGCTGCGGGCGGCGCGGTGAAGCGGACATGTCCGGCGCGACGCGGACATGTCCGGTGGCGGCGGGGAGGATTAGGCTAGGGTTTGGACCCGAAATTTCGGAGGGAGAGGCATATTTATAGGTAGAGGGAGCTAGGAGAGTCCAAATGAGGTGCGGTTTTCACCCACACGATCGTCATCGAACGGCCGAGAGCATGGAGGGGAGTTAGATGGGTTTTGGGTCACTTGGAAGGGGTGTTGGGCTGCAAAGAGAGAGGGGCTTTACTTTACCTTGCTAACTGCTAGTACCAAACGACTCCAAATGGCACGAAACTTGACAAAGCGGTTCATCGGTGCTATATCAAGGCCGCTTGGCAAACCTCGGTCCATTCCGAGACCGTTTAACACCCGCACATGAAAAGAGGCCAAAGGGGCGTCGGGAGACATAGGAGTGCCGGATTGGAAAACGGACAACGGGGAAATGCTCGGATGCATGAGACGAACACGTATGCAAAAGCGATGCACATGATGACATGATATGAAATGCAGATAATGACATGGCAAAGTGCAACACACAAGCAAATGACATGGCAACGACGGCGAATAACTGGCAGACACCTGGCGCATCGAATCCGGGGCGTTACAACACTCCTCCACTAACAAGAGATCTCTTCCCGAGATCTTAGGACCGAGACGGAAGATAAAGAGGAAGAGGCGAAACAAGAACTCAAGATAAGAAGCAAAGAACCGAGAGCACTCGATAAGAAGAGAGGAATGACGAGAATGACGAGAATCGAAGGCTCACGGAATAAAGATAGACTCTAAAAGCACTCCGGTTAGCACAAGATAAGAAACGAATAAGATTAAAAGGATTTAGGCAGCACTCCGGCTGAACATGGAAGGAGTTGGATCTTATGGAACGATAGTTGAAGAGAGGAACAACACAATGCCTCCGGAAGAACTGAAAGAATTGAATGAAAAGAACTTAGAAGGAAGGATTGAACGGAGTTGTTGAGAAAATCAACAACGAAAAGAAATAGGCTTGTTGTGGGCTTATAGGTAACATCTTAAGATCATAAGATGATAACAGGCCACAAACGGAAATAATTGGATAGCTGAGAAGAACAAAGAAATGCAAAACTCCACTTTCGAAGAATATGGAGAATTAATTGCACCTCGAGAAGCAAGAAGGAAAAATACTTGAACTCCTTGAACAAGAATCTTGATGAACACTTGAGGAGTGAATTAAATCATGACGAGCCACCGTGAAGAACTCCGGTAACAAAAGAATGACGAGATAAAACGAAGGATGACAGAATCAGATGAGCATTGCGATGATTTAGATGGAGGTTTCCGACGAAATGGTCGAGGAAATAATTGAACTCCGGAAAAGAAAAGATGAAGACACTTGGAACTAGAATTTATTCATCAAGAACAAACTCCAAAGAAAAAGATTAATCGCTTTGAAATAAGAATAAGGTTTATTGTATGCTTATCCTTCATCAAATTAAATTGATGAGAAGCAATGGATTTGCAAACTACTTATTCTTGATTAAAAGGATTGAGAAGTGACATATCGCAAACTTGAGAAGGACTTCATGAATCACCGGTAGGTTGAAAAGAACGAATGGATTAGTGTGATAATCAAAGAAAAAGAATCTTGAACGAACCACCGTAAGAATTCAAAAATGACTGATGAAAGAGAATGAATCACCGAGAAGAATTAGAAAAGCACAAAGATACTTGAGGGAATTTAGATGCAAAAGAACAAAGAGATCATGAGCTGATTAAAGAGAAAAAAACACCGAAAGAATATGAAGAACGAATGAAAAGGCAAGAATATAGAATAATTGAGAGAGCGAAGCTGAAGAATTAGAACGAAGAAATCTTCCGAAAAGATGGCCTCCGGATGATCGAGACGGAGAACAGCTCCTGACATACCCCGGATGGGTAAGAAACAATATCTGACAAGCGGAATAATTCGAGAGGATAGCATGAAGCTAGAACCACGAATCTTCGAGAGAACGGACAAGATTTAGCAGGAACTCTTCTTCGGTCTTCAAATGATGACGAGAAACACCACCAAAATAACTGAGGTACTCCGGTAGAATGAAAAGCAAAGAGGTTGAGCCAACAATGAAATGATTTGAAATCGATCTTGAAAAGGCATCTGACTGATGAAATTCATTCTTACGTCAAACTCCGAAAAGAATTGAGAATAACTTCGGGGAAATTAAAAGAGTGAGGTAAGATCCTGGGAAAAGACCTGTGGGTTAGGGACCACTAAAAGAAAACACCGTTGTGAAGGATTGTTCAACAGATAGATGATGCACCGGAACAATTGAAATATTTGAATGAGGTGACAACCTCGGATTAGTTGGAACACAGTCGAATCTCCTGAGATGTCTTCGGAATTCCGGAATGATTGAATGGCGAGAGGCAAATGAGCAAGGAGAACACTTGATCCAAGGAAAGAATATGATCAACACCGAAAAACTTGAATTGAGTGCACCGGAAAAAGAAAGGGATGAAGAATGACGGACAAGACGAGAATTCACCGATTGAAACAATTGAGGGAAGACTCCACACGAATGAAATTGATGCCTGAAAACAGGCTCAGGCTCCGGTAAGAAGAAAGGGTGGGAGGGCGGGAAAACAAAGGCAACTTGGAAGGGGGAACCAACGAATATCTTGAAGAGAGAACACCGGTTGAAGAAAGCAAAGGCTTCATACGAGTAGGATGGATACTCGACTACGGACTCCGGTTCCGAGAAGAAGAAGGGTGGGCGGTGGGAAAATAAGACAACTGAGGATTGAATTCAAAGATGAAGAGGCTCGAGTCAACTTGACGAGAGATGCACCGGACAAAAGAGGATGGACAACTCACGAAACTAACCACGTGATCCTAAAGAAAAAATTTGAACGGGAAGAGGAGTAATTCAAAACACCTACGTCAAGACTCCTCACCGAGCGAATAAAGGGCTGAGGAGTAAAAGAATTCCTACTCCGATATAACTAGACTCAAAATAGTTTTCTTCTAGACTCAACAACGCCAAACTACACGATCAATCAAGGGGCTCTAGGGTCGGTCGAGGCTCGATACCAACTTGTCACGCCTAAGATGTGACCCTATCCTAAAGGAACTCAAGGTCCCACCAAGGATAGAAGCGCATCTTGAAGACGCTTTTGCAAGGTGGATATCATTACATCAACATTACATAATAGTGGGGATACATACATAAGGCACAAACGCCCCAAGAATACATCAACATCATACAAGAGATCAACATCCGACTACGGATGAAAACATAAACAGAAACTCAAACGACATCCACCCTACTAGCCCAAAGGCCGACCGGAGCCTATCCCCGATCAAGAAGAAGCGTAAGAAGAACTCCAAAACAAGCAAACATCGCCTCGGCCATGATCATCGCATAACCTGTACCTGCAATCGATGTTGTAGTAATCAGAGCCACGAGGACTCAAAGAATCCCATTACCATGGGTATCAAGACTAGCAAAGCTTAATGGGTAAGGAAGGGTAAAGTGGTGAGGTTGCAGCAGCGACTAAGCATATATGGTGGCTAACATACGCAAATGAGAGCGAGAAGAGAAACAAAGGAACGGTCGTGAAGCTAGCAATGATCAAGAAGTGATCCTGAACTCCTACTTACGCCAAACATAATCCGAAACCGTGTTCTCCTCTCGATCAACCCCAAAAGAGACACTCACGGATACGCACACGGTTGGTGTATTTTAGAAGAGTTTACTTCAAGTTTACTACAACCGATATTAACAAATTCCCATCTGCCACATAACCGCTGCACGGCTCTCGAAAGTTTATACCTCGCAGGGTGTCCCAACTTAGCCCATGATAAGCTCTCGCGATCAATGAAGGATATTCCTTCTCCCGGAAGACCCGATCAGTCTCGAATCCTGCTACAAGACATTTCGACAAAGAATAAAACAAGACCAGCAAAGCCGCCTGATGCGCCGACAATCCCGATAGGAGCTGCACATATCTCGCTCGTGGCAACACCGGATGAGACTAGCTACGAGTAAAACCAGCCCTCAAGTTGCCTCAAGGTGGCCCCGCAGCAGCTCGGTTCGAACCAGCACTTAGAGAAGCACCGGCCGGGGGCTAATAAAGATGACCTCGAGAGAGCGACTCCCAAGGGAAAAGTAGGTGGTGGTGAGGCAAATGGTAAAACCAATGTTGGGCCTTGCTGAGGAGTCTTATTCAAAGCGAAACTGTCAAGGGGTCCCATAAATCACCCGACCGCGTTAGGGTCGCAAAATCCGGGAATATAATACCGATATGATGGAAACTAGGGCGGCAAGAGTGGAACAAAACACCAGGCATAAGGCCGAGCCTTCCACCCTTTACCAAGTATATAGATGCATTAATTAAATAAGATATATTGTGATATCCCAACAAGTAAACATGTTCCAACAAGGAACAACATCTCCATGTTCCAACAAGGAACAAACTTCATCTTCACCTGCAACTAACAAAGCTATAAGAGGGGCTGAGCAAAGCGGTAACATAGCCAAACAACGGTTTGCTAGGAAGGGTGCAAAAGGTTAGAGGCTGACATGGCAATTTGGGAGGCTTGAGGAACAAGTGATAGGTAGCGCAGCAAAGCGATAGAACGAAGCAACTAACATAGCAATGATAGTAATGAGATCCAGGGTAGCGGTCATCTTGCCTGAAATCCCGCAAGGAAGAAGAACGAGTCCATGAAGAAGACGAACGGATGAAGCCGAACCAAGCGTAGACGAACGAATCCTCACGATCGCAACGAAACGGGAACTATCAAGAAGAAGCACACAACATAGTAAACACACCACACATGAACAAGACATGATGCACAATCAAGCATGATGCATGACAAAGCTACATGAAGCTACTCATGGCAAGAGATGATGCATACAAGAGCAACACATCAAAACAAGTTTAAATGAGGCCGGAAGCAACATATAACAATTCCGGTAAGTCCTCATATGCAAATTTCGAAATTGGTACAGATCTGAATAAACCTTATGTTCAAGTTGTTAGACAGCAAGTTAAGATGCACCACGATGATCTACACGAAATTATAGTCAAGTTACATATAAAGTTCATTAGATTCGGAGCTACGGCCTAGAAGATATGAGCAAAACAAGATAAACATGGCATTGATGCAAAATGCATACCAACATCAATCAAACACCTCAAAACATGGATGCAACATGATAATATGAAGCTACATGCAAAAACAAGCAAGTTTCATATAGAGCACACTCAAAACGGAGCAACGGTTCAACACATACACCCTATACAAGTTTAAAGGACAAACTGTCCAAAACAGCAACTAGGCATATTGCAAGCATCAAAACGCTATGCTACAGCATCTCAACATGAAAACAAAAGGCATGGACATGACGTACAGGTAAAGCATGACAAAACATGAACACTGAGCTATCTCCAGAAATCACTAGAACATGCTCAAAAAGACATGACAAGATTGCAAATAATAACAGGTTCACAGACTTGGCAGAATTTCAGGACATGGCAGAAATAACATTAGGTTAACAAGTTTAGAGCTATGAAACGACATGCTACAGGAACTTATCATGGCAAGCAAAGGCATGGCATGATACTAATAAATGCATAGAACAAAAGTCCCTTACTGACCACGAGCCAAAAAGGATCAGAAGATATGATGGCACCCATGTAAACATGGCAAGTTATATTACAGATTCATACATGGCAGGAAGAAAAATAAGTAGGCATGTTGGTGAGCTTGAACCACTCACCACAGAACAATACATGGCATGGCAAGGCAACTCACAGTAATAAGACATGGCATAGAAGCTATACATGGCAAGAACAACAACATAGCATACACGGATCAACTACAACAACCTTGGCAAAATTGAAAACATGTAAACAACCTGCCAGGAAACATTTTATAGCAAAAGTAGAGCTCGATTGACTCAAGCTATGGCACTCCATAATTGTAACAGAGGGCATGACTGGATAGACAATAACCATATGTTCAAAACATCCTTACTGAAGTATCTCAAAATAAGCATGGATCTCTCGGTAGCATCAAGTTTACATGGCATAAAAATATCAGCAGAACAGGGGCTGAAATCAGCAACATCATGAAGCCTAGTTTGCATGCTTGTGCTAGTCACCATAGAGACCACAAAAATACATGGAATACACCCCTGTAAAGATGGCATGGCATATTACAAAACACATGTAGGACTCAAGTTCATAGGGTGCACACATCAATCATGGCAAAAACGACAAAAGTGCATGTACTGATAAGAATCTGAAACTAACATTACATAGCCCTCTTCTGACAGCATTTCGGGCATCAAGATGAGCTCAAATGTAAATGATGCAATGAGATGAAATGATGTACTCGTCGAGGCGAACAATTTGATATATTACACGCACGAAACGGGGCTACGGATGCAGAGTTACGATGGCATGAACATGGCATGATTATGTCGAAACTTCGGGGACTTGGACAAATTATACCTCCGCGAAAGTCAACGAGGGACGGGTTCGACCCGGGACGGAGGGATCCGGGCGTTTGGTTCGAGGAAGTGGCGGATCTGGTCCCAATCCGGAGGTCGCCGGAGAAGCTCGCCGGAGATGGTGGGGAAGGAGGCCGGAGACGAGGGGGGAGGCAGGAGACGATGGCGCGCGTCGACGCGAGGAGGAGGAGCTCCGCGCGCGGGAGGCGGCGGCGAAGTCGGGCCGGGCGAGGAGGCGGCGGCGAGGCGCCTGGCGAAGCGCCGGGCGCGCGGGCCGCGCCGGCAGCGGCGGCGGATGCTCATGCGGGCGCGCGCGGGAGGTGGCGGCTGGGCGGAGGGGCACGACGCCGGGCGCAGCACGGCCGGGCGGCGGCCGGCCGCCGAGGATTTGGCGCGCGCCGAGGCGGCGGTGGATTTGCGCGCTGGCCGCTGCTGGGACGGCGGCGGGCGGGATCTGCCTCGGGCGGGCCCGATCCGGCTCTCGGACAGGCGGCGGCGCGCTGCAGAGGAGGACGGCGGCGGGGACACGTGGTGGCGCGCGATTCGCTTCGGCGGGCGGCGCGGTGAAGCGGACATGTCCGGCGCGACGCGGACATGTCCGGTGGCGGCGGGGAGGATTAGGCTAGGGTTTGGACCCGAAATTTCGGTGGGAGAGGCATATTTATAGGTAGAGGGAGCTAGGAGAGTCCAAATGAGGTGCGGTTTTCGCCCACACGATCGTAATCGAACGACCGAGAGCATGGAGGGGAGTTAGATGGGTTTTGGGTCACTTGGAAGGGGTGTTGGGCTGCAAAGAGAGAGGGGCTTTATGGTTACCCGGTTAACCTTTGGAGTACCAAACGACCTCCAAATGGCACGAAACTTGACAGGCGGTCTACAGATGCTATATCAAGGCCGCTTGGCAAACCTCGGTCCATTCCGAGACCGTTTAACACCCGCACACGAAAAGAGGCAAAAGGGGCACCGGGAGACATAGGAGTGCCGGATTGGAAAACGGACAACGGGGAAAATGCTCGGATGCATGAGACGAACACGTATGCAAAAGCGATGCACATGATGACATGATATGAAATGCAGATGATGACATGGCAAAGTGCAACACACAAGCAAATGACATGGCAACGACGGCGAATAATCGCGTACACTGGCGATCGAATCCGGGCGCTATGTGGTCCAACCATGTCAAGCCCCTGCACCGCAAACGCCGTGATGGGTATAGTTTTGAGGGCGGTGGGTGGCATGTGGCTTTGGTTAGCAAAAAGCTGGCAACCGACGATCGTTGGACTAAATCCTGCAGATCTGCCCGGCCATCGGCCAATAAATGTTGTACGGAAGGCCTTGTTTACAAGGGCCTGGGCTGCGGCGTGGTGCCCACCCAGTCCGCATGAATTTCAGCCAGAGGTTTCGCCTCTTCCTCCTCGGAGATACACCTTTAAAGGACTCGTAGTGCTTTTCTTATAAAGCTCTCCTCATGGACTTTATAGGCTTTCGATCGCCGATTATGCAGCGAGCCTCATGTCTTCGGGAGTTCCTGCCTAGTAAGGTAGGCTAGGAATGGTTCTGTCCACGGGCGATAACCGCCATTATTTCGTGGGCGGAGGGTGTTATCTCGCGGGCGAGCCTCCGATTGTGTCGAGTGTTCGCGCCGAAGTGCGGTTGGGTCCGGATTGTTATTGCCGGACTTCCTTCCCATAGTATTTGGATGGCTTGAACAGCCGCTCAAGAAAGATGTTACGGACGGCATCGCTTTTGCACCGATGCGCGCTAATATGTCCGCCGCCGGTTGTTATCCCGGCTATATGATGAAATTCGAGCCCTTCAACTGCGGCCGACATGTCTAGGACCGCATTGCGGTATGCTGTCATTTTCGGATCTTTGGCATCAAAGTCTCCGCTTATTTGAGATATCGCGAGGTTCGAATCCCCGCGCACCTCTAGGCGCTTAATGCCCATGGAGATCGCCATCGGGAGGCCGTGCGTATGGGCCTCGATTCGCCGCGTTGTTGGAGTCCGTGATACATTATCGGAAGGACGATTGACTGTGTCCCCGGTTGGGGACGCCAGACGACGCCAGCCCCGTGCCGCCAACATATTGGAGCCGCCAAAGTGCATGATCCAATTGAGTATGCGCCGCATTTTAGGGAGTTTGGCTTCGTCCATTCGCCACGAAAGTCGGCCAAAACCTCGCGATTTGATAGCTCGCCGTGGCTTATAGGTTATGTCGAATGGAAGGAGCTCAATGGCCCATTTAGCAATCCGCCCGTCGCGCCGCGTTGTTTATAATGTCGCTAAGAGTTACTTCGAGGCTACCGTTATCGAACACTCTTGAAAGTAGTGTCGCAGCTTCGATGCCATGAACACCGCCAGATGCTATCTTTTGATAATGTGGGTACCGGACTTGCATGGAGTGAGGACAAGGGACACGTAATAAACCGGTCTTTGAAGAGGGAACTGGCGTCCGTCTCGCTTCTCGCTCGACAACGAGCACCGCTACCGACAACTTGATGTGTTGTGGCGATATATAATAGCATTGGTTCGCCCATGTTGGGCGCGCCAGACCGGATTTGTTGCCAATATGGCTTTTATCTCTTCGAGTCCGGCCGTTATGCGGCATCCGCCCACTCAAAGTGTTCGTGTGGTGGAGGAGGCGGTAAAGGGTAACGCCTTTTCTCCCAACGGGAAATAAAGCGGCTTAGAGCCGCCACGCATCCAAATAATTTTGTATTTGTTTGAGGTCTTTTGAATATCCAATTGTGACAGAGCTCGGATCTTGGCTGGGTTTGCTTCAATTCCTCTACCGGACACAATGAAGCCTAGAGCTTTCCTACCGAACGCCAAGACGATTTTTCCGGATTGAGCTTGATGTCATATTTTTGAAGATTGTCGAATGTGAGCCTCAAATCGTCTACTAGAGTTTCGACATGCTTGGTTTTGACGACCATTTCATCTACATATGCTTCCACTGTTTTGCCGATCTGGTTTGCCAGACATGACTGAATCATGCGCTGATAAGTTGCGCCGGCGTTTTTGAGCCCAAGGGCATTGTGTTGAAGGCAGAATGGGCCGTATGGAGTGATGAATGTGTTGCAGCTTGGTCTTGGCTCCGCCATCTTGATTTGGTGGTAGCCGGAGTACGCTGCCGAGGAAGCACAATGAGTCGTGTCCTGCTGTGGCGCCGATAATTTGATCAATTCGAGGGAGGAGGAAGGGATCCTTTGGGCAAGCCTTATTAAGGTCTTTGAAATCAACACATAGGCGCCAGGATTTGTCCTTCTTGGTACCATCACCAGGTTTGCTAGCCAGTCCGATGTTTTATATCTCTGATGAATCCGCTTCCAAAGTTTGGCTAGCCTCTCCCATGGCTTGTCTCTTGGGTTCGAAAAGCGCCAAGAGCCTGTTTGATCGGCTTGAATCCTTTTAGGATATTTAGGCTGTGCTCGCCAGCCGGGCGGGATTCCCTGACATGTCCAAGGGTGCCAGCAAAGATGTCCCGGTTTTCTCGTAGAAATTCTCGTGCAAGCGCGCCTACACCAGGGTTTAATTGTGTCCCAATGGAGGCCGCCTTCGGGGTCCGCTTAGCTAACCCTCCAAAGACGGTTCCGCACTTTTAGGGGTTTTGGTTTTTTGGTGTTTAACTCAAGTGCTTGATAATGATGCACCCTTTTATTTCGGACTAGGGATGTATTCGGGCCGGATTATCCCAAAATTTACTTTCGGTTTTCAGCGCCTCCATCGCACAAGTACTTTTGTACTATGGTCACCAAGTCAGCAAAGCGTAATTTCAAGACGACTTATAGCGCTTAGGATTCCCTTGTCCGTGCAATTATTGCAGAAAATTGGGATTGCGTCCTCCTCTCGGCAGTCCTTTATCCTGTCCATAACCAGGAGGAATCTGCCCAAGAATGATGTAATCGCTTCAGCGGGCTCTTGCCGAATTCGGATAGATCGCTAATGTTTGGGTGGGCGGGTGGAACTAGATCCGGAACCCCATCCAATTTAAGACTCAGGGGCCGGGAAGTTTCCGAACTCGGAAGTTTGGATTTTTGAATGCTATCCAATGAATCCATCCCGTCGCCTGACTTTAAGTTCAGGGCTTGATCAACATCCGTCCCTCTGTGGGAATGCGGCATGGAGGGATCGGGAATCCGGACGTGGCTAGTCCTTAAGATAGAAGAAGAATCGCTGCATTGCTCCTCTATCACAGCAACATGATGGGTAGCCTAGGGAGAGTTGATCTCTCTCAGATCGGTTTTAGGCCCGATCCGGTCGTAGTCTGTGGCGACTCCCAGGGCGGCGATGCGATCCAAGAGCTCGTTTACGGAGGAGAGCTCAATCGGATCTAACTGTTCGGCAAGTTCTGAATTAACATGGAGATTGGTTTCGATGACTCGAGAGGTCATCGCTGCGCTGTGACGGACGGGCGGTCATAAGAAACCACCTAGTCAAGAGTTCGCCAGCGCCAAGGCTCCTTTGATATAGTATCGCCTTTAAAGACGAGATGAGGCATCCTACATGATGGCGGCAAGACAGAGGAACTCTCAATGAAAGCACCAATGTCGGTGTCAAACCGCGGATCTCGGTAGGGGGTCCCGAATCGTGCGCCGAGGCGGATGGTAACAGGAGACAAGGGACACGATGTTTTACCTGGTTCGGCCCTCTCGATGGAGGTAATACCCTACCCTGCTTGATTAATATTGATGATATGGGTAGTACAAGAGTAGCTCTACCACGAGATCAAGGAGGCTAAACCCTAGAAGCTAGCCTATGGTATGATTGTTGTTCGCCCCACGGACTAAAACCCTCCGGTTTATATAGACACCGGATAGGTTAGGGTTACAGAGTCGGTTACAATGGTAGGAGATCTACATATCCGTATCGCTAAGCTTGCCTTCCACGCCAAGGAAAGTCCCGTCCGCACGGGACGAAGTCTTCGCCTTGTATCTTCATAGTCCAGAGTCCGCCAACGTGATAGTTCGCTATCCGACACCCCTAATCCGGGACTCCCTTAATCTCCTTCCACCTGGCTAACTTTGCCTGGTCGCCGTCGGCGATCTGCCTGATTCGCTGCTGCATCCTCTCCATAGATGTCGTTCTGAGTGGTCCGGTGCTAGCTTTGGAAGATGGGAGGAGAGACGGTGGTCTTGCAATTGAGAAGAGGGAGAGGAGAGGAGGTGGTTTTGGAATGGAGATGATGGAGAGGAGAGGAGGTGGTTTTGCAATGAAGAGAATATCAGAAGAGGGAGAGGCGAGACGGTGGTTTTGGAATGGAGATGATGGAGAGGAGAGGAGGTGGTTTTGGAATGGAGATGATGGAGAGGAGAGGAGGTGGTTTTGCAATGGAGAAGATCTGAAGAGGGAGAGGTGAGACGGTGGTTTTGGAATGGAGATGATGGAGAGGAGAGGAGGTGGTTTTGCAATGGAGAAGATCAGAAGAGGGAGAGGTGAGATGGTGGTTTTGGAATGGAGATGATGGAGAGGAGAGGAGGTGGTTTTTCAATGGAGAAGAGGGAGAGGATCGTGCGGCAGCAATTTAGGATTTGGCGAGAGGGTCAAGGCCAGGACTGGATCAAAATCAAAATCAATTTACCCTTCAATTAAGAAAGCGACCCCACATTAACTAGTCTCCCTTTATTCTGGGTCATAATTGACCATGATTTTCACACATAAAATATATGTTATAATGCAAAAATAATATAATTTGAAAGTACATTCAGATACTGAATCAAACGATACAATTTTGGTGACATGCATTCACATTTTGCTTGTCACATACAAGACGTGGTCAAACTTTGACCCAAAATACGCAAAACAACAAAAAATACTTCCAAGACCAGCGCCGCTCTTCCGCTCTTGTCCTGTTCCAATCTAAATCCACCGCCGCCTCTCCTGCTCCTATCTAAACCAGCGCCGCCCTTTCCTCTTCCATTTCAAAACCACCGCCCTCCTCTCCTGTTCCAGTCCAAAACCAAAGGTCGCCCTCTCCGCTTCTAATCCAAAACCATCGCCGCCTCTCCTCTTCAATTCAAAACCACCGCCAAGCACTAAAGGTGCTGTGGAGAAGTAGATCGATGGAGGAGTACAACCGATACGTGAGGATCACAAACTAGCTAGGATGTTGGAGATATAGTCTTGGTTTGACAACAAGGACCAACTAGCAGCGACGGCGACATCCATGGCCAAATATCTCGCAACAGAGCGAAAGGCAGCGATACTCCGGAGGAAGTCGCACGAGTACATAGAGCTGCTCCTCCGGGCCATGGAGCAAACAGATTCACCGAATCCGATCGTGGGGAGCGGTGGTGGGAGTATCGATCCCAGATGGAGCATCCACCAGAGATTGAAGGATCGAGCATCTACAGTGGTGCCGCTTGTGAGGGTGTCTCGCCGAGCGAGCCGGTGGAGTCTTCGTCGACCAACCCAACCGCAAGAGGAGAAAAGCAGTTGGCCCGACGACGCTTCCCGCCATCGCCTCCTCGCCGCTCACATCGTCTCACGGGCGGTTGTGTGCCGCCGAGGAATAGGAGGGGATTGCCCCCAGCCCAATAGTCGGGCAGGTTGTGAATTGTCGAGGAGCTTAGGGTTGTCGGTATTTGCAGGTTTTGAATTGTGTTTTGTGTTGTGTATTTTGAGAGTACTTTCAGATATGAATGTCTTTTGAATTTCAGATTTGCAGATTGAGCATATGAAGAATTTTATGAATTCTAGAGATCTATTTTAGCACTTAAAAAATGTAGTTTCATAGGAGTATAAAAGTGCAAACGAGAAGAAACTGCAAGTTTCAGCCAGATAAGAAACTGCAAGTTCAGTTTCGATAAGAAACTGCAACTTTCGTGAGGCGAGCATTTATATTAACACGGCATTTTCAAACAGGGTTAACATCATGTTGGAAGTTTTATTCGTGGTCGAAAATGGAACTACCAGCCAGTTAACATCATGCTGATCAATATTCATGCATAGCACATCTTCATATGATGCACAGTCAAAATGCCCACACAATGTTGAGTGTGCGAAACACAGAGAAAACGAGGGACGGAGTTTTGGCAAGTGTTGGACGTGGTTTTGGGCTGCCCCGTCTAGGCTTTCATTTTTAACATGCACAACCCACGACCCCGGATGGGAGGGCCTGTTTGTATTTTCTTAGGGCCGTCATGTATCGACCGGCCTATGGACCTCCCATCCGAGGTTTTATTTTTGGGAGCCCAATTTATGTTTTTTTGAAGAAAACACAGCGGGGTGTTCTATTATTCTATATAAGAATAGGAACGCCAGGTACAACTTATGTTTCCCTTTTAACTATATTATATATATATATTTAAATTATTTTATATGTTATTATATATTATTTTTATTGTCATCATATATTTAATAGATACTTACATATGTAAGAAAACAATATCCCACATCTTATTAACTTATAAAAATAATTTCTTAACAAACAAAATCCTGGATTGTTTTGGCACGAAAATCCTAGTGATTGTGTACAAAAGCTTGGGAAGATTTAAGGATGAATGTAATAATATCACTTATTATTTAAATATATTTATAACAAAATGCTCAGCCCTTTTTTATTTTTTGATAACATTCCTGGCCCAACCCAACATTATAATTAGAATCATCCCAGCAAAATTGTGTATCTAGATAAAGTGAAAATAGCCTGTAATTTTTTAAGAAAAAAAATAAATGGGCCGCATGAAAGCTACATTAATTGTTCACCCAGCCCACCTAATGGCTGTAATTCAAAAAAAGATCAAATTGACTGTAAATTCTACCGCGCAAAAAAAGACTGTAAATTCTGAAAAAATGGGTTGACTACGTGCCACATTTTTGGAGGCTGAAATGTGGGCCAATAGGTCGAAGCCAACGCAAGTCGTTGTAAATTTAGTCAACAAATGATTCTGACATGTTAGCCGTTGGATTTACATCCAACGGCTGGCATCCATCTTCAATCTTTCGTCTTCTTCCTCCAGCCGCCGGACCACCTCCCGCCTCCCGCTGCTAGCAGCTCGCTTAGCACGCCGCTATGAAGCGCTACTCCACCGCTGGCCGTGCCATCCTCCAACCCTCCACACCTACTGTTCTTCTCCACCGACTACCGAACCACACCGCACTAGAACCAAGCTAACCTCAGACACCTCTACGTCTGCGACTTACTCCCGCATCTTCCCATCTCCGGCTCGTTGTTGTCCGGGCCTCGCCGCCGTCCACCACCTTGGATGCGCCGGCGCCAAGCGTGGTTAACGTGGTCAACGAACGACACCATCGGAAGTAGGCTGTGCGTGGAGAGGTCGACAGCCTGGGTCCACGGCCGCACACAAGGAAATGCCTCCTTATTACACACAAAATAATGATTCCTCCACCGACATCTGGGACCCACCGAAGGGCCTCAGATTTCGCGAAAAAACGTGCCCCCGCTGATTTGTCGACCCACCAGCTATCTTCGCACGCAAGGAAGTGCCTCCTTATTACGCACACAAAATGAATACTCCCCGCCACCGGAACCCAGATACCGAGGCTGACTTGTGGGCCTACCAAGTTGACGGGGACGGAGGGCTTTCTCAACTTAGTCAATATGAGCAATTCTAGCCCTCATATCAGACGATGTTCATCCAACGGTTGTAGTGCTTCTTCAACCTTGGTCTTCTTGTTCGCCGCCTAAACCAGCGCCGGCCGTGTTGCTGCGTGCTCCTGCCTCCCGTGGGTCGGCCAGATGCCGCGAGGCCTCACCGCCTCTACTACTCCCACCGCTGGCCGTGCCATCCATCTACTCGCTCACACCCCTTGTTAATCTATGGCGACAAAGAGCCTCACACCGCAGCGTAACCAGTGAACCTCGTATCTTCTTCGCAGGGCATCCATCGCTGCGTCTTCCCGCCCCCGAGTCGCCCCTTCCTAGGCTCGCCGCGTCCACCGCCGTGGTACTCTCGGGCGCCGCGTGGTCAACGTGGTCAAGGAATGACTTCCATCGGACGTGGATCAGACGTGGAGAGGCTGATAGTTGGGTCCATGGCCGCAGCAAGGAAGTGCCTTATTACGCTGAAAATAATGATTCCTCCACCGACAAATGGGGACCCACCGGACGGGCCACCGCATTTCATGAAAAAAGTTTCGACCGCTGGGACCCACTAGTTACATCTTCGCACGCAAGGAAGTGCGTCCGGGAAAAATGATTCGCTTCGATCACTGGGACCCACCAGCTACATCTTCGCACGCAAGGAAGTGCGTCCGGGAAAAACGATTCGCTTCTAACAGGTGGGACCCACTAGCTACATCTTCGCACGCAAAGGAAGTGCGTCCGGGCAAAAAAACGATTCGCCTCTCTGACTGCTGGGACCCACCAGCTACATTTTCGCATGCAAGAAACTGCCTGACAGTCGGGACCCACCTGGTCGAAGTGTACGTAGCATTGTCATTCTGGTCGCGAACGTGTACATACATACTGGTCGATATGTAGAGACGCGCACGTGTCGTAGATGTAGAGGCGCGCACGTAGCATGTACACGTACGTACAACGGCGAGGGTGCAAGGAAGAAAAAATACAGCCACGTACGTACATACGGGCAGGGTCTCTAACGCCTATCATGCATACGCATATGGCTGGGTCGAACGGAGAAACAACATCGCCGCCGTGTTCATGGGGAGCCAACCGCTGGGTCGGAACGGAATGTGTGGTCGTGTTCATCGGGATGGCTTGGACGAACAGCGATGGAAACGTAGCTGGCGTATCGCGACAACGGAGGAAACGGCCTTGTGTTCGACCGCCACGCTCAAACGGGTCCTATTGATCGAGAGGGCCTGGCGCATCGCAAAATGGAGGAAACGGACCTCCCTACGGCCGTAAACGGGGTCCTGTTGATCGGGAGGGGTGTGGCGTACCGCAAAACGGATGAAACGGACTTGTGTTGGAGCGCTACGGTCGAAACGGGGGTCCTGTTCATCGGGAGGGGTGTGGCGTACCGCAAAACGGACGAAACGGACTTGTGTTGGAGCGCTACGGTCGAAACCGGGAGGGGTGGCGATCCGCAAAACGGACTGCACGGATATTGTTCATTTCCACCGTCGACCTCCTCCAGCCTGCACGGGCTACCGCCGACCTCCTCCACCTCCACGGGCCCTCGCTCATCCAGCCTCCACCGCTTACTCCACCGGCCATCGCTCAACCACCCCTCCACGGGCACCCTCCACCGCTCACTGCTCATCGAGCCCTCCACACCACGGGTCCTGTTCAACCACCCTCCACGGCCACCCTCCACCGCCTACTATACATCCAGCCTCCACACCACGGGTTCCTGCTCATCCGAGGCAAAGCCACCGCCATCGCTCCCCGCAACGCCACTCGCTCATCCTGCAGGCAGCATCGATCGGCTTCGCTTAGCAGCAGTAGCGGCGAATCGCCCATCGGGTTCGCCAACAGCCATCGATCGATCGCTCGGGTTCAGTAACGTGTAGCCTGCAGCGCAATCGCTCGGGTTCAGTTAGAGCCCAACGCCTCGCTTCGGCTTCGCCATGCCAACGCCGCACACACGCTGCTGCATTCAGACGAGAGAACACGACGCTCTCCCACCATAACTGGCAACTCCCCGAAATTTTCCTCCCCCTCGCTTCTACCACGGTTTTTTCCGTCATGGACGGCCCAAAGAATGTCATGCAGCTGCGTCTCCGGCCCGCCCAGGACGAAAAGCCCATTTTCTGTCATGATTTTTTGTCATAGAAGTAGGAGCCCACCACATCTATGATGATACCGGGTTTTGTCGCAATTATCGTCATAGAAGTGTCATATGTATGACAGAATTTTTTTTCGTTTGGCCCAAAATGTCACGGATGTGTCTATTTTTTGTAGTGCCAGCCACCGACGCAGGCTTGCTGTGGCTGATCCCACTGACTGTCGTGCCTGCTGCCACAGGCTCCGCCGTGCGGCGGCGCCTCTGTATCCGTGACCCGCCGCACCGATGTCTCCTCCGGCTCAAACCACACGTTGACCGGCCGCTCGGTCGACCTTAAGATCGCCTCTATGCCTTGATGGGGGATCATTTTCCACTGCGTCATTGCTTTTGCTCCATTCTGTCGAGAAGATCTGTTGAGAATAGAGAAAGAAAATTCAACATGGCTGGAAACTTTTGGAGAAAGATCCATCAGGAGGAAAACTGTACTTGGAAATTGGTGATCATGGGAGGGTAATATAAATCATCTCTCGCATAAGGATAATTGTATTGAACAGTAACACTCCCAAAGGAAGAGATTGCTGACCGGGGGAGTACCATGTTTACACTGGATGGAGTGTACTATTACCTGAGGATATACACAGACGTTGTACAGATTATCTGTCATTCACAAACATCAGGTGATATCCATCCAAGTTTTTTTATTAGCACATATTGTTTTTTTCAAAGAACATTTTATCTTTGCCTTGGTCTGCAATATTGTTTATGTAGGACAATTGTTCATTGCAAAAGAGATGGTTGTGTCATGGATGTATAGCTCGCACCACTATTATCATGCACTAGCGTCTGACCATGCATAATGCTCGACGGATATATGCGCAAACCGCCATTTTTACGGTTCAATTTACATCAATATGACGTGGTTGATTCGGCCATCCGCGCGGCTTACCGCGCCTACGATTGCCTCACCCGTCCGCGCGGCTTACCGCGCCTGCGATTGACTCGCCCGTCCGCGCTGGCTGGCAATGCTGCAGCCGGTTCATCTGTCTGCTACTGTGGCCAACTCGGCCGTGATTGATTTCATCTTCACATATCAGGTGAAATCCATCCAGTATATTTTTATATTATATATTGCTTTCTTTAAAAGAGTAATTACTCTGGCTTGCAAGTTCTCCAATGCAGGACAAGTTGTCTACTACAAAAGGAACTATTACATCATTGAGCTGTTGAATGACTCATACCGGTTTATATCACGGTTAAATATGAAGAATCTCAAGCTAACTCCTCGAGTCATCTTGAGACTCAGGGGCTACAATGACATGACTCGGCAGAATTGGCCGTTATCAGTGAATTCAAGAACTCCTAGGCATTGGAGGAAAAAAAATAACCCGGCCCCGGAGACTACTGCTATATTGATGAAAGTTTAAAGGCCGTTGAGGGAGTCCTGGATTAAGGGGTCATTGGGCGTCCGGGCTATGTGACGTGAGCCGGACTGATGGGCCATGAAGATACAAGACAGAAGACTTCCTCCGGTGTCCGGATGGGACTCTCCTTTGCATGGAAGGCAAGCTTGGTGTTCGGATATGAAGATTCCTTTCTTTGTAAACTGACTTTGTACAACCCTAGGCCCCTCCGATGTCTATATAAACCGGAGGGTTTAGTCCATAGATGCAATCATAATCATACAGGCTAGACCTCTAGGGTTTTGCTACTACGATCTCGAGGTAGATCAACTCTTGTAAACCCCATATTCATCCAAGATAATCAAGCAGGAAGTAGGGTATTACCTCCATCAAGAGGGCCCGAACCTGGGTAAACATTGTGTCCCTGTCTCCTGTTACCTTCGATCCTCAGTCGCACAGTTCGGGACTCCCTACCCGAGACCTGCTAGTTTTGACATCGACATTGGTGCTTTCATTGAGAGTTCCTCTGTGGCGTCGACGACAAGATTGATGGCTCGCCTTGTTATCAAGGACAGTATCACTTCCGAAGGAGCTCTGGCCTCAGGCCAAACCCTCCGGCTGGGCAGCTTTACCATGACCACACGTTTGGCCGTTAAGCCGATGATGACTTCCCAAGTCATAGAATATCGTCTCCGTGTTGGCCCCGAATACTCCAAACGGATGGATCCGGAAGATTTTTCGTCTTTAAACGAACCCCTGGATTGCATCGCCGCCCTGGGGGTCGCTACAGACTATGATCAGATTGGGCTTAAACCCGATCAAAGAGAAATCAAATCTCGCCGAACACCCATCACATAGCGGTCATAGAGGAGCATAACAACAACTCTTCCCCTATGTTGAAAACAAGCTATGTTCAGATTTCCGAGCTCGGAGAGCCGGATACCCGTCCGCGGGGTGACACTCCCAGTACTCCGAACTTAGAATCGGGCGTTGAGCCTAAAGAATAATTGGACATCCCGGAGCCCGAACTAATAAACTTAGAAGTCTTTCAAAATCTAGACTCCACATCGGCTCAGGGTTTGGATTTAGCGCCACCCACCCACCACAAGCAATACTTGCCAAGCAATTCTGGTCCCCTGGATATATGCGACCTCATGGACGTACGACAGCAGTCTCAGGAAATAGTCCATCACTTTTGGGCCAGATTCCTCCTTGTCAAAGACAAGATTAAAGATTGTCGCGACGAGGACGCGATTTTAGTATTCTGCAATAATTGCACGGATGAAGGAATCCTCAACGCCCTCATCCGCCATCACAGACACACTTCAATCGACTTGGCAGCCATAGTATGAAGTATCACAAGAATGGAAAGCGCTCGAAAACTCGACACAGCTCAAGGGGAACCATTGGTCTTCACGCCACCTCTCTAGCGAGCAAAAAGGATGCACCCTCGCGGGGCACCTGACCCCGTAGGCAAGAAAATTAAACCCATTACGGGCCGTGGAACCGTTCTTGAGGGATGGCTCGATAAGCCATGCAAAATACACACGACACTGGATACCGAACCAACCCACAGCCTCAGAGCATGTTGGATACTCCGGCAAGTGGCCAAGAGCGGCGAGGATATCCTCACCAAAAACACCTCAGCCACCTATCCGGAAGACAACGACCTCAGAGTATTGACGGTCTTCGAGACTTTTGCTTCGAACAATCAGCGCAAGAGGGCACTACGCGACCTTGCCGAAGTCTGCCAAGTCGCAGCAATAAACCCCAGGAACGACACGGCCATAACTTTTAATGCCGATGACGAACCAAAATTCCGGTCAGTCCGGGCAACAGCCGCCTTGGTCCTCAATCCAATTGTGGATGGCTTTCGGCTCACTAAAGTGCCCATGGACGGCGGCAGCGGACTGAACCTCATCTACGAGGACACGCTCAATAAAATGCAAATAGACAGGAGCCGCATCGAGCAAAGTAATATGACCTTTTGAGGAATCATTCCTAGTCAGGAAGCAAGATGCGCGGGAAAAATTAAACTCGACGTGGTATTCGGCACGTCGGAGAACTATCGGCCCAAAGAGATAACCTTCCAAGTGGCCCCTTTTAACAGTGGATATCACGCCTGTAGGATCGAAAGTATGTCTAGAGGGGGGTGATTAAACTACTTGACCAAATAAAAGCTTATCCTTTTCCCAATTTTAGTCTTTGGCAAATTTTAGCTATCTTAGCACAAGTCAAGCAATCTTAACACAATTCAAGCAAGCATGCAAAGAGTATATGAGCAGCGGAAAGTAAAGCATGCAACTTGCAAGAATGTAAAGGGAAGGGTTTGGAGAATTCAAACGCAATTGGAGACATGGATGTTTTTGTCGTGGTTCCGATAGGTGGTGCTATCGTACATCCACGTTGATGGAGACTTCAACCCACGAAGGGTAACAGTTGCGCGAGTCCACGGAGGGCTCCACCCACGAAGGGTCCACAATGAAGCAACCTTGTCTATCCCACCATGGCCGTCGCCCACGAAGGACTTGCCTCACTAGCGATAGATCTTCACGAAGTAGGCGATCTACTTGCCCTTACAAACTCCTTGGTTCAACTCCACAATCTTGTTGGAGGCTCCCAAGTGACACCTAGCCAATCTAGGAGACACCACTCTCCAAGAAGTAACAAATGGTGTGTTGATGATGACGTCATTGCTCTTGTGCTTCAAATGACAGTCTCCCTGAGAGAGTCCCGGATTAGGGGGTGTCCGGATAGCCGAACTATCACCGTTGGCCGGACTCCTGGACTATGAAGATACAAGATTGAAGACTTCGTCCCGTGTCCGGATGGGACTTTCCTTGGCGTGGAAGGCAAGCTTGGCGATACGGATATGTAGATCTCCTACCATTGTAACCGACTCTGTAACCCTAACCTATCCGTGTCTATATAAACCGGAGGGTTTTAGTCCGTGGGGATCTAACAACAATCATACCATAGGCTAGCTTCTAGGTTTAGCCTCCTTGATCTCGTGGTAGATCTACTCTTGTACTACCCATATCATCAATATTAATCAAGCAGGAGTAGGGTATTACCTCCATCGAGAGGGCCCAACCTGGGTAAAACATCGTGTCCCTTGTCTCCGTTACCATCCGCCTCGACGCACAGTTCGGGACCCCCTACCCGAGATCCACCGGTTTTGACACCGACATTGGTGCTTTCATTGAGAGTTCCTCTGTGTTGTCGCCATCACGTAGGATGCCTCATCTCGTCTTTAAAGAAGATACTATCGCCAAAGGAGCCTTGGCCGCTGGCCAGACTCTTCGGCTAGGTGGTTTTCTTATGACCGCCAGTCCGGCCACCGCGCCGACGATGACCTCTCGAGTCATCGAAACCAATCTCCATGTTAATTCAGAACTTGCCGAACAGTTAGATCCGATTGAGCTCTCCTCCGTAAACGAGCTCTTGGATCGCATCGCCGCCCTGGGAGTCGCCACAGACTACGACCGGATCGGGCCTAAAACCGATCTGAGAGAGATCAACTCTCCCCAGGCTACCCATCATGTTGCTGTGATAGAGGAGCAATGCGGCGATTCTTCTTCTATCTTAAGGACTAGCCACGTCCGGATTCCCGATCCCTCCATGCCGGATTCCCACAGAGGGACGGATGTCGATCAAGCCCTGAACTTAAAGTCGGTGGCGGGTTGACTCATTGATAACACTCAAAATCCAAACTTCCGAAGTTCGAAACTTCTCGCCCCGAGTCCTAAATTGACGGGTTCCGATCTAGTTCCACCCGCCCACCCAAACATTAGTGATCTCTCTCGAATTCGCAAGAGCCCGTGAAATAGTACATCATTATCGGGCCATATTCTCCGGTTATCAACAGGATAAAGGACGCCGAGAGGAGGACGCAATCCCAATTTTCTGCAATAATTGCACGGACAAGGGAATCCTAAACGCCATAAGTCGTCGCGAAATTACACGCTTTGCTGACTTGGTGACCATAGTACAAAAGTATTGTGCGATGGAGAGCGCCTGGAAAACCGAATGTAAATTTTGGGACAATCCGGCCCCGAATACATCCCTAGTCCGAAATAAAAGGGTGCATCATTATCAAGCACCTGGGTTAAATACCAAAAACCAAAACCCCCTAAAGGGTACAGAACCGTACTAGAGGGTTGGCTAAACGGACCCTGCAAAATTCATAGCACAAAGGGCGCCACTCCAACTCATAGCCTTCGAGCATGTTGGATACTACGGGAGGTGGCCAAAAGTGGCGAGGAGCTTCTAGCTTCAGAATCCCAGCCCAGCAACACCAGTTCGATGTTAACAGTCTTCGAGATTTTCGCATCAAACAACATGCGAAAACGAACACTCCGCAACCTTGCCGAAGTCTACCAAGTAGCAACAATAAATCCATGGAGTGACACGGCTATTACCTTTAATGCCAGTGATTTAACCTAAATTCAACAGCCCGAGCACCAGCCGCATTGGTCCTCGGTCCGATAGTGGATTTGCCGCTTTACTAAGGTACTCATGGATGGCGGCAGCAGACTAAACCTCATCTATGAGGAAACCCTCCAAAAATGGAAATAGATCGAACCGCATTGAGCTAAGCAGCACAACCTTTAGAGGAATAATCCCTAGCCGGAAGCATGCTGCATAGGAAAATTACACCGGACGTAGTATTCGCTCACCGGACAATTACAGGTCCGAGGAGGTCACATTTCAAGTGGCCCCGTTCAACAGCGGATATCATGCTTTATTAGGACGAGAGGCATTCACAATTTTTCAAGCTATACCCCATTATGGGTACATGAAGCTTAAAATGCTCGGACCTAACGGAATCATCACTCTCGCTAGTGATCCGAACATAGCACTCCACGCCGAAAACAAGACAGCAGCACTAGCCCTCGAGGCACTATCCGAAGCCCTAGCGGCCGAAGAACTCACCGCGATGCTCTCCACGGTGAACAGGGACGATGTGATACTTGATAAAAGATCCAAGTCTACCTATTTTAAACCAGCGGATGAAATAGTCAAACTCCAAGTCCACCCAACGGACCCTGCAAAGACGACCTCCATTGGGGCACAATTAAACCCTGATGTAGAGGCTGCACTACGAGAATTTCTACAAGAAAACTGGGACATCTTTGCCTGGCACCCTTCAGACATGCCAGGAATCCCACGTCAGCTGGCCGAGCACAACCTAAATATCCTAAAAGGATTCAAGCCAGTCAAACAGGCTCTTCGGCGCTTTTCCAAACCCAAGAGACAGGCCATGGGAGAGGAGCTAGCCAAACTTTTGGAAGCCAGATTCATCAGAGATATAAAACATCCGGACTGGCTAGCAAACCTGGTGATGGTACCAAAGAAGGATAAATCCTGGCGCCTATGTGTTGCTTTTAAAGACCTTAATAAGGCTTGCCCAAAGGATCCCTTCCCCCTCCCTCGAATTGATCAAATTATTGACGCTACAGCAGGACACGACTCATTGTGTTTCTCGACGCGTACTCGCTACCACCAAATCAAGATGGCGGAGCTGCACCAAGCTGCAACAGCATTCATCACTCCATACGCCCGCTCGCTTCAACACAATGCCCTTTGGGCTCAAAAACGCCAAGCGCAACATATCAACGCATGATTCGTACATGTCCGGAAACCAGATCGGCAAAACAAGTGGAAGCATATGTAGATGACGTGGTCGTCAAAACCAAGCACGCCGAAACTCTAGTAGGCGACTTGAGGCTCACATTCGACAATCTTCAAAATATGACATCAAGCTCAATCCGGATAAATGCGTCTTGGCGCTCCAAATTCGGAAAGCTCCGGGCTTCATTGTGTCCGTAGAGGAATTGAAGCAAACCCAGCCAAGATCCGAGCTCAGTCACAATTGGATATTCCAAAAGACCTCAAACAAATACAAAAGTTGACGGGATGCGTAGCAGCTTTAAGCCGCTTTATTTCCCATTTGGGAGAAAAGGCGTTACCCCTTTACCGCCTCCTCCGGGCACCGAACACTTCGAGTGGATTTGATGTCACCACGGCCGGACTCAAGAAATAAAGGCCATTTTGGCAACAACTCCGGCCTTGGCCGCGCCCAATGTGGGCGAACCAATGCTATTATATATCGCCGCAACACATCAAGTTGTCAGCGCGGTGCTCGTTGTCGAACGAGAAACGGACGGACACCGGTTCCCTCTTCAAAAACCGGTTTACTATGTGTCCACTGTCCTAACTCCATGCAAGTCCCGGTACCCACACTATCAAAAGATAGCATATGCAGTGTTCATGGCATCCCGGAAGCTGTGACACTACTTTCAAGAGTGCTTGATAACGGTAGCCTCCGAAGTACCTCTTAAAGACATTATAAATAACCGCTACGCGATGGGCGGATTGCTAAATGGGCCATAGAGCTCCTTCCATTCGACATAACTTATAAGCCACGGCGAGCTATTAAGTCGCAGGTTTTGGCCGACTTCGTGGCCGAATGGACTGAAGTCGAACTCCCTAAAGAGTACGGCGCATACTCCAATTGGATCATGCACTTTGACGGCTCCAAAATGTTGGTCGGCCTGGGGGCTGGCGTCGTCTTGACGTCCCCAACCGGGGACACAGTCCAATACGTCCTTCAGATAATGTATACGGACTCCAACAACGCAGCCGAATACGAGGCTCTTCTGCACGGCCTCCGGATGGCAGTCTCCATGGGCATTCAACGCCTAGAGGTGCGCGGGGATTCGAACCTCGCAATATCCCAAATAAACGGAGACTTTGATGCCAAAGATCCAAAAATGGCAGCATACCGCAACACGGTCCTAAAAATGTCGGCACGGTTCGAAGGGCTCGAATTTCATCATATAGCCCGGGATAACAACCAGGCGGCGGATATATTGGCATGCATCGGTGCAAAACGCGATGCCGCCCACCCAATATCTTTTTGGAACGGCTGTTCAAGAAATCCGTACTATGGGAAGCGGAGTCCAGCAATAACAATCCGGACCCAACCGCACTGCCTGACGCCGAACACTCTGACACAACCGGTGGCTCTGCCCCCGAGATAACACCCTCCGCTCACGAAATAATGGTGGTTATCGCCCCGTGGACAGAACCATTCCTAGCCTACCTAACTAGGCAGGAACTCCCCGAAGACCAAAATGAGGCTCGCTGCATAGTACGGTGATCTAAAGCCTACAAAGTCCATGAGGGAGAGCTTTATAAGAAAAGCACTACCGGAGTCCTTCAAAGGTGTATCTCCGAAGAGGAAGGGCGAAACCTCCTGGCTGAAATTCATGCCGGACTGGGTGGGCACCACGCCGCAGCCCGGGCCCTTGTAGGCAAGGCCTTCCGTACAGGATTTTACTGGCCGACTACCCGGGCAGATGCGCAGGACTTAGTCCAACGATGCGTCGGTTGCCAGCTTTTTGCTAACCAAAGCCACATGCCACCCACCGCCCACAAAACTATACCCATCACCTGGTCGTTCGCGGTCTGGGGGCTTGACATGGTTGGACCCCTTAAGGGAGGAACCCACAAGACAAAATACTTATTGGTCATGGTGGATAAATTCACCAAATGGATAGAGGCCAAACCTGTTAAAACGGCCGAATCCGGACCGGTGATAGACTTCATATCATGGGTAGTGCACCGTTACGGTGTGCGTCACAGTATCATCACTGATAACGGCACAAACTTCACGGCCGGTGAGGTCAAATTATGGTGCAAAAACATGGGTATCAAGCTCGATTACGCCTCGGTCTATCACCCTCAAACCAACGGCCAAGTCGAACGAGAAAATGGTCTAATCATGAGCGGCATTAAACCCAGACTAGTGCGGTCCCTCAAGGAATCTAACACGCCTTTGGGTTGAGGAGCTCAACTCAGACTGGGGCTGCGGACCACGCTGAATCGTACTACCGGATTCACACCATTCTTTATGGTGTACGGTGCAGAGGCAGTCTTGCCCTGCGACATAATACATGACTCACCTCGCGTGCGCATGTATGAAGAAAGAGAAGCCGAGCTCGATCGGCAGGACAGTTTGGACGCATTGGAGGAGGAGCGCGATGTGGCAAAAGCTCGTTCCGCATTCTATCAACAGCAGGCTCGAAGATATCAAAGTAGGGAAGTATGGGCCAAGGCTTATAACGTTGGCGAACTAGTTCTACGCCTGCCGGACAAGAAAAGGACAAACTCAAGCCCAAATGGAAGGTCCTTCATCATCGACCAGGTCCTGACCATGGAGCATACCGTCTGCGCTAAACGCATCGGATAACCGACTCGAGCCGAACCCATGGAACGCAGCCCGCTCACGAAGATTCTACGCCTAAGCGCCGGACTCCAAGTTCGCTCCTTCCTCCGTCCACATTTGCTATTTTTGCTGTCTTTTATTTCTCTCCTTCCTCCTCCTTCTTCTTTAAGCCTCTAGAGGGTCGCTTTGCGCTTTTTTCAAGATACTTGACGCGCTGTCCGCGCCATTATACTCGGGGCTTCTTTAATGTGCTTATTTATACGGGCTTCATGCCCAACCCATGCTTAAACTTCCGCATGTACCTTTTATTCACCATTATATGCATCGATATGACTTAAGTTTTGGCCAAGCTGGGTTGTTCGCCCGTGCTTACCCCTACATTCCCGATTGTTCGGCTAGGTGGTAAAGGAGCACCTCTTCGATTGTTATCTGGTCAGCCGGATGTGTACCTCGACTGGGTGAAGCCGAAAGCTAGCGTTCTTAAGGGAATATTTGGTCGGTGAACTAAAAGATGATTTTTAATTATTTACCCATCTGCCCCCATATGATTTCCTGCTTTCATAGCAGCTTTGACATGCACTTTAGGGCATGCATCCCAGCGAAAGGAACCCTTAACGGAACTATTCTCCCTGGAAGATGTTTCTTACTACCCATGTAATATAACATAACTAGTTGGGCACTTGTCTGATATAGCAACAATGACCCCTACGCCTTGTCTCCATGCATACCCCGGTTCTTATATAACCACGAAGGTATTCGGACACACCTGACTATTGGGTCCCGAGGTCGGGCGAAAAGGTCCGCTATGACAAACGATCTACAATCCGCTAGAAGACATTTTTTCATGTCATATTTTACATAGTCAACTCGACTCATTGTATTCCTCCTCAATGCCATCTAATAGGCTATCTAATTTACAATCTTGCTGGGAATACTTAGCGCCAATTCTACTTGGCAGTACACTAAGCTTACAGGATCTCCATCCCATCAGCCCCACAGTCCGACTCGCCATGTGGTTTGGGTCACCTTCGTACCGCGATTTACCATGGCCCAGCCTCCTCGGCGGCTTGACGGCAGGCCGATATCTTCCATAGACGGAAGCACCGCGTGCTCCTTGAAGCCGCCGCCAGCTCCCCAATGCTTTCGGGCAGGGAGATAGATGGCCACAAGGCTCTGGCCGATGCATTTCATCACCGCCGGACTCGCTCGGTAGCCGACGCAATTCGGGAAGAAGATCACCAAGAACTGGGCATCTCCTCCTCAGACGACCTGTGAGCAAACCTACATACATGTTTATGTTAGTCGCCTTCCTCGCCAACTCTTTCAAAGTTCGCCAAGCACTTATCGAAAATGCCGCGACGAAGCCGCCGATTCTCCTTTACGGAGTCGCATAACCGGGCACGAACATCCTTTAGTTCCTCACCCAGCTTGGTGTTGGCATCCTGGAGGTTATTTTTCTCCTGCCGCACTTTGTAAGCACGCTCGCCGCCTTTAGCTGGCGCAAGAGCTGTTGCTCGTCCGATCTAGTCCGCGCCATCTGCAATATTTTTGTCGATTTACACACCCGCCGCACTTCATAAACTATTTATCTTTTGAAGCGATATTACCGTAGGGGTCTCGTGGCTCCCCGATGAGCTGCTAGTGCGGCCTCAAGTTGGGTCTTGCACTCTTCAAGCTCCTGGGACAGTCGGGTATTCTTTTTGTAAGATCCTCAGATAAGAAATGATCCTTAATCAGTTATTCTAACTATTTTAAGTCTCGGGGGCTACTGGCATATATAACTGTCAAATTTCCTTAGCCGTATGTCCTTTACATACTGCTCCGTGGCTCTAGCTAGACCATCTTGAGCGGCACGGAGGTGCGATCTCCTAATTGAAGGCATTCAAGGCCTCTTGGGAGAAACATGCGCCACGAAGAACTGTCCGTGGCGCCAGAATTCAAAGCGCTCTCCACCTCGGAGTTGGTGGCGGACAATCTGTCGGCATCCTCTTTGGAGGAGCGTCCGACGACGCCTCGTGTTCGCCTCCGCTTCGACCTGGCTTTGAGCCTGGCCGCGGAGGTTCGATTATAACCTCTCCGGACTCACCGCGAGCGCTTTTTCCCCGAAAACAGCGTCGGCAAGACACCTTCCAGGAATCAATCCTATGAATATGGTGACACGCCATACCGCTATGGCGGAGTTTCGATCCGACCGCACTCCTTTTTAGCATGGGCAGACTGCCCCTTGTTGGCTACCCGCCGCTGGCTCGGCTTCCTGCCTCGAAGGTACCCCCTGCGAACCACCATTGGTATACTGTGATCAAGAAATAAGCACAGATGGGTCATTATCAGAATATTGGGACCTTGGTCTCAGTTACCTGTGAGGCTGGAAGTATTCCGGGGTAATCGGCCGTGATGGCAACCAAAGCATTGTCGATGCTAAGTTGGTGGAATACCCCGTTGATCAACTCCACCTTTATATCCGGATCCTCTTCGGAGGTCGGATCATGGGACCATTCCGGATCCTCGGGTTGTGGGGGCGGGCTGTGTATCTTCTCCACAGTCCGGCGTAGTTCCTGCGCAGAAACCTCGAAATGAGATATTTAACCATGGGAACATGGATCGGACGGGTCACAAAGATGTTGGCTTACCCAGCTTCGAGGATTATTCGAAGAAAACTCCTTTGGTGGATTGATGCGGAGGAAATCCTCCTCCTCCCCTTTATACATGGCAGACAAGATCTTCACCAGTTCGGTGACCGATCCCGCCCTTTATGCCATGGCGGGTGGCATCGTCCTCCCCGTTGAAATCCCACATGGGCGGCCCCTCATATTGAGCGGCTGCTCCTCATAATGTAGATTCCCATGACTCCAATCATGGTCAATCCGCATAGGCCAAGAACCTTATTCGCTCATCGATAGAGGACATCCCGGTCGCTTTCCCTCCGGGGGCTCCGGCGCCCGCTTAGGCGCTTCTTCGAGGAGCATTGCTGAACTCGAAGGCCGATCCGAACAGGATCCAGCAGAGCGGACGCCCTCCATATAAAACCATTCGAAGGCCGGTCTCCGGGCTTTCTTCGGGTTCCGGATAGGTATCCGGTCCCGCGATGCGCCATAGCTCGGCTCCGCCCACTTGATATATTGACCCCTCATAAGAATGGGGTACTAGGCAGAATAATCTCTTCCACAGCCCGAAATGAGCCTCGACGCCCAAGAACAGTTCGCGGAGGGCCACGAAGCCCGCGATGTGCAAGATGGAGGCAGGAGTAAGATGGTGCAACTGGAGGCCATAGAACTCCAAGAGCCCCCGGAGAAACGGATGGATTGGAAATCCGAGTCCTCTTACTAGATAAGAGATGGAGCATACCCGCTCTCCTTTAGAGGGATCGGGGACACTCTCCGCTTGCTTTCCGCCCTTGTAGGTGGCAAGTCCGGCTCGAACCGGAACCATGAAGGCCGGGGGAAGAAATCCATTGGCTTGGAGTATAACTAGCTCGCTATGCGGGACTGAGCATCTCTCCCAATTTCCAGGCTGAGGGCTGGGAGCGCGATTGGAGGAGCCGCGTCGACTGTCCATGATGGAATGGGCTTTGGTCGAGGCGCCCGATGAAAGCTCATGAAGGGGATGGTGTGACTCAGATCTAGAACCTCGCCTTTTATAGGCAGCTCATTTGCGCAGCTAGGGGGTAATTGTAAAATACCCTGGTTTTTCGTGATTCATTCAAACACATGGAAGATGGCCATTATTGGGCGTAGAAGCCAAGGAGCGCAGCATTTATCGAAGCCGGACACTATTCGACAAGTATATGGAATTTGGAGAAGAACCCGCCGCAATGCAAGACAATCAACGCTACGGACTCATCGTCATTGAAGCCTAGTTCGGGGCTACCGAGGAGTCCCGATTAGGGGTGTCCGGATAGCCGAACTATCACCGCTGGTCGGACTCGGACTATGAAGATACAAGATTGAAGACTTCGTCCCGTGTCCGGATGGGACTTTCCTTGACGTGGAAGGCAAGCTTGGCGATACGGATATGTAGATCTCCTACCATTGTAACCGACTCGTAACCCTAACCTATCCGTGTCTATATAAACCGGAGGGTTTTAGTCCATAGGACGAACAACAATCATACCATAGGCTAGCTTCTAGGGTTTAGCCTCCTTGATCTCGTGGCAGATCTACTCTTGTACTACCCATATCATCAATATTAATCAAGCAGGAGTTGGGTATTACCTCCATCGAGAAGGCCCGAACCTGGGTAAAAACATTGTGTCCCTTGTCTCCTGTTACCATCCGCCTAGACACACAGTTCGGGACCCCCTACCCGAGATCCGCCGGTTTTGACACCGACACTCCCCAACACTCAAATCTCTCTCGCAGGATTTGGATTTGGTGGAAAGAATATTTGAGTGGAAAGCAACTTGGGGAAGTCTAGAGATCAAGATTCATATGGTAGGAATGGAATATCTTGGCCTCAACACAAGGGTAGGTGGTTCTCTCTCAGAAAATGTGTATTGGAAGTGTAGGTTCATTCTGATGGCTCTCTCCATGAATGAAGAGTGGGTGGAGGGGTATATATAGCCTCCACACAAAATCTAACCGTTACACCCAACTTACCAATCTCGGTGGGACTGAATTTAGAAACTCGGTTGGACCGATTCAGCAAATCTAGTGACCATTAGGATTTTCGGTGGGACCGACATGCAACTCGGTAGGACCGATATGGTTAGGGTTAGGGCATAACGTAATCTCGATGAGACCGATTACACAAATCGGTGGGACCGATTTTGGTAATAAGCTAACCAGAGAGTTGGTCAGGTAAACTCGATGGGACCGATTCGCTCATTTTGGTGAGACTGAAATGTTACAAAAAGGAAACAGAGAGTTTACAATGCAATCTCAGTGGGACCGATTTGTCATCTCGGGGTGGGACCGAAACGTTACGAAGGGAAACAGAGAAATTACAATCCCATCTCGTTGAGACCGAGATCCCTATCGGTGAGACCGATTTGCCTAGGGTTTATGGCAGTGGCTATGACATCTGAACTCGGTGGCGCCGGATAGAAAGAATCGGTGCGGCCGAGTTTGACTTTTGGTTTACGTCATATGTGGATGTGAGAAAGTAGCTGAGGGTTTTGGAGCATATCACTAAGCACTTTGAGCAAGCAAGCCATTAAGCAACACCTCATCCCTCCTTGATAGTATTGGCTTTTCCTATATACTCAATGTGATCTTGGATCACTAAAATATAAAATGTAGAGTCTTGAGCTTTGAGCTTGAGCCAATCCTTTTATCCTTAGTATTTTGAGGGGTCCACTTTCCTCATCCATGCCATGCCATTCATTGAGCTTTTCCTGAAATATTTATCTTGGAATAATGTTAGCTCAATGAGCTATATGTTGTTAGGAATTACCAAAACCACCCAGGTATAGTTGCACTTTCAATGCCCTGTTGGGGCAATACACATTCACGCGCTTTCATGCCATACCTCATTACGGGTATATGAAGCAAAAGATGCCCGGGACCAACGGTATTATCACTCTCGCAAGTGATCCGGACATAGCACTCCACGCCAAAAACAAAACTGCATCCCTGGCCCTCGAGGCACTATCCGAGGCCCTCGCGGCCGAAGAGTTAACCACACTACGCTCCATGCTGGATAGGGACGACGTAGTCCTCGATATGCGGCCCAAATCCACCTCCTTCAAACTAGCAGACGAAATAGTCAAATTTCAAGTTCACACGACGGACCCCAAGAAGACAGCTTCCATTGGGGCACAGCTGGACCTGATGCTCGACGCTGCATTACGCGCATTCTTGCGCGAGAACTAGGACATATTCGCCTGGCACCCTTCTGAAAAGCCAGGAATCCCACGCAGGTTGGCCAAACACAGCCTCAATATATTGAAGGGATACAAGCCGGTCAAGCATACACTGCGGCGTTTTTCCGAACCCAAACGACAAGCTATGGGGGAGGAGCTAGCCAAGTTAATTGAGGCCGGGTTCATGAGAGAAATAAAACACCTGGACTGGCTAGCAAACCTGGTAATGGTACCAAAGAAGGATAAATCCTGGCGCATGTGCGTCGATTTCAAAGACCTCAACAAGGCCTGCCCTAAGAATCCCTTCCCCCTCCCCTGCATCTATTAGATCATTCATGCTACTGCAGGACCCGACTCACTGTGTTTCCTCGATGCATACTCCAGATACCATCAAATCAACATGAAGGGGTCCGATCAAGCCACAACGGCATTCATTACCACATACGTGCCTTTCTACTTTAACACTATGCCCTTCGGGCTTAAAAAAGCCGGCGCCACCTACCAACGCATGATTCAAACATGCCTGGAGAAAAAAATCGGCAAGACGGTCGAAGCATATGTGGATGACGTCGTCATCAAGACTAAGCACGTCGAGTCACTAGTAGACGACATGTGTCTCACATTCGACAACCTCCGTACATATGACATCAAGCTCAATCCGGAAAAGTGTGTTTTCGGCGTCCCCGCCGGAAAACTGCTGGGCTTCATCGTTTCCAATAGAGAAATTGAAGCAAACCCAGCCAAAATCCGAGCTTTGTCACAATTGGCTACACCAACAGACCTCAAACAGGTCCAAAAACTAGCCGGATGCATGGCAGCTTTAAGCCGCTTTATCTCCAGGATAGCAGAAAAAGCATTGCCACTATATCGCCTGCTCCGACGCACCGACCACTTCGAGTGGATGGACGCGGCAACGGCCGGACTGGAAGAAATAAAAGCTCTTTTAGCGAGCAACCCCAATCCTGGGAGCGCCGAACGTCGGGGAACCCATGTTATTATACATCTCCGCAACACACCAGGTGGTGAGTGCGGTGCTCGTCGTTGAATGAGAGGAGGACGGACATAAATTCCTACTTTAGAAACCGGTATACTATGTATCCACTGTCCTCACACCATGCAAATCCCGGTACCCTCATTACCAGAAGATAGCATATGCAGTCTTCATTGCATCCCAGAAGCTACAACACTACTTCCAAGAGTGCTCGATCACAGTGGCTTCCGAAGAACCACTCAATGACATAATAAACAACCGCAACGCTACATGCCGGATTTCCAAGTGGGCCATTGAGCTCTTGCCATTTGACATAACATACAAACCACACCGAGCCATTAAATCCCATGTATTGGCTGACTTCGTTGCCGAATGGACAGAGGCCGAACTCCCTGAAGGGTACGGTACGTATTCCAACTAGGTCATGCACTTTGATGGCTCTAAAATGTTGGCCGGTTTAGGAGCGGGTGTTGTCTTAATGTCCCCATAGGAGACACAGTCCAATACGTACTCCAAATATTATACACAGACTCCAATAACACAGCCAAATATGAGGCTTTATTGCACGGTCTTCGGATGGCTGTCTCCATGGGCATACAACGCCTGGAGGTGTGCGGGGATTCATATCTTGCAATATCCCAAATAAACGGAGACTTTGATGCCAAGGATCCAAAGATGGTGGCCTATCGTAACGCCGTACTCAAAATATCAGCTCGGTTCAAGGGACTCGAGTTTCATATGTGGCTCGAGAAAGTAATCAAGCGGCGGATGTCCTTGCTCGCATGGGCGCCAAGCGTGACCCCGTCCCACCTAACATCTTCTTGGAAAGGCTCTACAAGCCATCCGTAATGTGGCAGGATGAGAGCGGCAACACTAGTCTGGATCCGACTATACCCCCAGATTCCGAACACAATACCGATATCATCGGGGGCTCAGCCACCGAAATAACACCATCGGCCCATCTAATAATGGCCATAATTGCCCCATGGACCGAACCCTCCTTAGCCTACCTCAATAGGCGAGAGCTCCCTGAGGATCAGAATGAGGCTCGATGCATCCCTCGGCGTTCGAAAGCTTACAAGGTTCATGAAGGAGAGCTCTACAAAAGAGCGCTACCGGAGTCCTTCAAAGATGTATCTCCGAAGAAGAAGGACGTCAGCTCCTAGCGGAAATCCATGCTGGTCTCGGCGGTCACCACACCGCGGCTCGAGCTCTTGTAAGTAAAGCCTTCTGTACCGGTTTGTTCTGGCCGACGGCCCGAGCAGATGCACAGGACCTTGTCCAACGTTGTGTAGGGTGCCAGCTTTTCGCGAATCAAAGCCATATGCAGCCTACCGCCCTACAAACAATCCCCATTACTTGGCCTTTCGCTATCTGGGGGCTTGATATGGTCGTACCCCTTAAAGGGAGAAGCCATAAGAAAAAATATCTGCTGGTCATGGTAGATAAATTCACTAAGTGGATTTAGCCCAAACCAGTTAAAACGGCTGAATCCGGACCAGTACTAGACTTTATATCCGGTGTCGTACACCGTTATGGTGTCCCACATAGCATCGTCACTGATAAGGGCTCCAACTTTACAGCCAATGAAGTGAAAACCTGGTGTGCTAACCTGGGCATCAAGCTTGATTATGCTCCGTCTATCACCCCCAAACAAATGGCCAAGTTTAACGGGCTAAAGGTCTTATCATGAGCGGCATTAAGCCTAGACTAGTGCGGTCTTTAAAAGAGTCAGACAAACACTGGGTCGAGGAGCTCGACTCTGTACTCTGGGGGCTGCGGACCACGCCCAATCGCACTACCGGTTACACACCATTCTTCATGGTGTACGGCGCAGAGGCTGTTTTGCCTGCGACATCATTCATGACTCACCTCGAGTGCGCTTGTATGAAGAGAGAGAAGCCAAGCTTGATCGGCAGGACAGTCTAGATGCCCTGGAGGAGGAGTGCGACATTGCAAAAGCCCGTTCCGCATTCTATCAACAACAGGCTCGCTGATACCAAAGTAGAGAAGTGCGGGCCAAGACTTATAATGTTGGTGAACACGTTCTACGCTTGCCAGAAAAGAAAAGGACAAACTCAAGCCCAAGTGGGAGGGTCCCTTCATTATAGATGAAGTTCTCACTGGAGGTGCATACCGCCTGCGCGATGCATCGGATAATCGCTTAGAGCCGAACCCATTGAATGTCGCCAGACTTCAAAGATTCTACGCCTAGAGTCGGACTCATTGTTCGTTTCCTTTTCTCCTTTTTCCATTTTTTTCTCTCTTTAACTTTTACTTTATCTTTATAGCTCTTGTGCGGCTAGACTGCACACTTATGAGGTACACATCCTTAAATGTATACGCCCATAATACCTGGGGGCTTCTTTTACAAAAGCTTATTATCATTTTGCGAGCATCAAGCTCACCACATATGTGCTTTTTTCTAATATATACCTTTTCTTCACCATTATATGCACCTTTATGACTTAAGTTTTTGCCAAGCTTGGTTGCCTGGCTCCTGTGCTTATGCCCTACACTCCCGTTTGTTCGGCTAGGGCATAAAGGGAGCACCTCTGCGATTGTTACAGGCGGGTCATCCGGACTTGTACCTCAGGCTGGATGAAGCCAAAAAATAGCATTCTTAAGGGAATAATTGGTCGGAAAACTAAAGACGTTTTACCCTCATTGCACTATGAACCCCCAGATATTACGTATACTGTGATTTTCTGAATCACAGTTCGGGCATGCATACTAACGCATGTTCACCCAGGGAAAGGAAGCTTTAATGGAACTATTCTCTCGGGAAGATGTTTATTACAATCAACAAGTAATACAACATAGCTAGCCGGATACAACTTGTCTGTTCAAGCAACTATGACCCCTACGCCTGGTTTCCATGCATGCCTCGGTATTTATTACCGGTCTGGTATTCGGAAACACTCCGCACATTCGGGCCCGGAGGTCGAATCAAAAAGGTCTGCCATGACAATCGTTTTACAATTCGGCTAGGGACAAATTTGTCAATTGAATTACATAGTCCCTTGGACTCAAAAACATCTTCCTCTATACCATCTAATAGGCTGTCTAGATTACAATCCTGTTGTGAAAACTTGGCGGCTATCTTTACTTGGTCATATACCAAGCTCACTTGATTTTCTTGTCCATCTAACCTCCAAGGCCCGACCCGGGCCATATGATTCGGATCAAGTCTGGTGTACCGCGTTTTCACCATGGCCCAGGCCTCTCGCGCGCCTTCCCGGCAAGCCGTTATCTTCCATAATCGAAAGCGGCGTCGAGCTCCCTTGAATAACTTCACCAGCTCCTCCATAATTCCTGGAGAGGAGGCGGATGGCCACAAAGCCTTGGCAACACTCCGCATTTCCTTCCGAGCTTGATCGTACAATTGGGACAACTCTTGCAGCAGATTGTCTTGAGATCTGGACATTTCCTCTTCGGGACAGCTAGTCAGCATACCTGCAGACATAAATCTGTTAACTCATTTCTTTACCACACTATACGAAGGTAAGTTCAAAAGCATGTTGAATATGCCGCCCCGTAGCCTCCTGTTCTCTTTTACGGTGTCCACTAGCTGGGCTCGCACGTCTTTTAGCTCTTCGCCCGACAGTGTGTTGGAATCCTGCAGCTTGTTCTTATCATCCCTGGTCCGTGTCAACACACGCTCGCCAGCGGCCAGTTATTTTTTGGCCTGTTGTTTACCTGCCTGCGCGACCTTCAGTTCCTCTTTTAGTTGATCTAACGATCCTGCCATGGGAAATACAACAGTATTAACATTACTGGTATATGATTATATTTTTACTGGATGGAAGGGACCATTACTAGGCGGTGCCTCCTTGGATTTCTCCAGTTTGGCTGTAACTACAGCTAGCTGGGTCCGACACTTTTCCAACTCATGAGACAACATGTTGTTCCTCTCCGTGAGTGCCTGATTATACAACGATCCTTAAATCAGCTGTTTCAACTGCTTCAAGTCTCGGGGGCTACTGGTATATGATTACCAGATCTGTACAAAGCAAACTTACCCGCATATCTTCCAAATGCTGGTCAGTGGATCTGGCAAGCCCATCCCGAGCAGCTCAGATGTACGCATCAGCCGAGCTGAAGGCATTGAACGCCTCTTTAGTAGAGTCGGGGTCGCGAAGAGCGGCCCTCCGGCGCCGATGATTCATGGCGCTCTCTACTTCAGAGTTCGTGACGGATACATTATCCGAATCCTCTGAAGGAGGACAATCCGGCATCACTCCCGTGTCTGCTCCCGCCCTAGAGGCAGGGTCTTGAACCTGATTGATCGAGGCGCGACCGGCAGGATCCCCGAACATAGTCCGGCGAACGCTCTTCCTGATATGACACAGCGGATAATGTCACGGTTCGATGTGACTGCCATGGGGCATATTTAAAGCCATACCTCTTTGATGAAGGCTCGGCTATGTTGCCATCTGCCTTCCTCTTTGAAGACCCGCCCGGCGCAGGCGCCACTCTCTTATGAGACGCCTCTGGTGCAGCATGGCGCGCCGAGCGCCTCCCCTTTGGAGCACGAGACAGGGCGGTCGATGAGGCATAATGAGGAAGCTCTTTGGAGGAAACGTCTCCTGACTACTTACATATGAGGTAGGAAGGAGGCCGGGATAATCAGCCATGATGGCCACTTCTGTACCATCATAGCTCGCCTGGTAGAAGACTTCCTCCTTGAGCTCTACAAATATGTCTGGATCCTCTTCGAATCCGGGATCGAGGTACTGGTTATGGTCCTCCGGCTGTGGAGCGGGGCTGTGGATCCCCGCGATAACCTTCCGCCATTCCTATTAGAAATGGACGGGTTAATGTCAGTTAAACATGACTCAGAGAAAGGATTGAGTAAGGTGGTGGGATTAAAACTCACCCAGTTAGGAGGATTATACATGGAAAATCCCTCTTGGCACTTAAGACGAGTGAAATCCTGTTTCTCCCCTTTATATAGATCGGCCAATATTGTGGCCAGGGCAGCGGGGGTGTCCGGACCCTTTCGTCTGTAGCATGAGGCGTCATCTTCCCCATTGTAGTGCCACACAGGGAGCCCTCTGAATTGGAGTGGTTGAACACCTCGCACTATGGAAGTCGCCATTACCTCGATTATTGATAATCCGAACTGGGCAAGTGTCCTCATCTTGCCCATTAATTGTTGGACTTCCGCTATCTTCCTCCTCGAGGCTCGGAGGATGCCAGCTGTGACGTTTCCTCAATGCAGCGCTGGAAATTTTGGGAAGGCCCATTTGGACTGGGTTGGGGAGAGCAACATCTTCAATATAAAACCACTCCAAGGGCCAATCTTCGGACACCTTCTTTGGCGTGCCGGACAGGTATCCGGTCCCGGCTATGCGCCATATCTCGATGCCGCCCACCTCAAATACAGACCCCTTTTGGGTGCGAGGGACGAGGCAGAAAAGCTTCCTCCATAACTCAAAATGGGCCTCGCAGCCCAGGAATAGCTCACAAAGAGCGACAAAACCCGCGATATGCAGGATGGAGGCCGGAGTAAGATTGTGCATTTGGAGGCCGTAGTACTGCAGGAGATCTCAGAGGAAAGGGTGGATTGGAAATCCGACGCCTCTTAATAAGAAGGATACGAAGCACACTCGCTCCCCCCTGGTTGGATTGGGGAAATTTTCTGCCAGGGCTTCACCGATAAAAGAGGTTAATCCTGCCCGGAGAGGGACTAGATCCGCGGGGGGAAGGAATCCCTGCGTTTGAAGCTTACTCAGCTGGTCATGGGATACTGAACATCTCTCCCAATCGCCTTTTTTAGAGCCATGGGGGCGGGAGGAAGAACTGGGAGCGCAAGCCATGTTTAAATGGTTTCTCCTAGCAAGCTCTAAGGATTTTCCGTCTGTGTGGGATGGCATCTGAGATCCAATCCCTTTAAATGGACGCGTTTCTTACATGGCCAGGGTGTTATGTGCAAAAAATACTCCGACCTTTCATATTCGCTCGACACATGGAAGCAGAAGCAACGGAGGCACAGAAGCCAAAGGGTACGACATTAAATGAAAAGCCGAGTATAACTCTTCGGGTCAGATGCTTTGAAGTATTCAGAGGAGGAACTCGCCTTGCAATGCCGAAGACAATCTACGCGCTGGACACATAGTCATTGAAGCCTGATTCAGGGGCTACTGAGGGAGTCCTGGATTAAGGGGTCCTCGGGCATCCGGGCTATGTGATGTGGGCCGGACTGATGGGCCATGAAGATACAAGACAGAAGACTTCCACCCGTGTCCGGACGGGACTCTCCTTTGCGTGGAAGGCAAACTTGGCTTTCGGATATGAAGATTCCTTTCTCTGTAAACTGACTCTGTACAACCCTAGGCCCCTCCGGTGTCTATATAAACCGAAGGATTTAGTCCGTAGAGGCAATCATAATCATACATGCTAGACATCTAGGGTTTAGCCATTACGATCTCGAGGTAGATCAACTGTTGTAAACCCCATATTCATCCAAGATAATCAAGCAGGAAGTAGGGTATTACCTCCATCAAGAGGGCCCGAACCTGGGGAAACATCGTGTCCCTATCTCCTGTTACCTTTGATCCTTAGACGCACAGTTCAGGACCCCCTACCCGAGATCTTTCGGTTTTGACACCGACAGCCATCAGAAAATTTTTGGCTCAAAATGAAGAATTCCGGTTTTAAATCCGCTCAATGGTACACCATGTAACATCCCAAATTTTCAATTTGGAATGTTATAAATTTTCAATTTGGGTCATCATGCATATCATATTTTCTCGCGCATTTTTCCGATCCTAGAAATTTCACGCAACTCAAGGACCCTCGAGAGAGTTGGAAGTTTCATAATTTTCATATTTGGGATCTCTCAAATTTTGAAAATAGGATCATTGGATTATTTAAATTATCTTCATAAAGTTTTTCCTATAAAAATATCTTGAGAGGGAATAATATGACTTTCCCAAACAATTAGGAAAAATGAAGATATTATAAATAAACCAAATTTGGTTTTGGAAGATTTATTTTGCTTAGGCAAAAATGAGCATTTAAAAATATTTTTGCATGTATTTTGTTTTTAAAGTTCATTTTGTTCGACTCATTTTTAGGAGTCGGAGAAAATTTGTTTTAATTAATTTGGAGTTCATTTGATATTTATTTTATTTGTTTTGTTTTAAATTTTATTTAAAAAAAACAGCGCCTCGACTGAGGCCCACTGCCCAGCCAGCCAGCCAGCCCAGCCCAGCCGCCCCTGCCCATCTCCTCTCCTGCCTCCCTCTGGCGCTCTCCCACACAGACGGCAGCCCCGCCGCCTCGAGTCCGCCTGACCCGGCCCCCTGGCCCTCCCAAGCCACCCCGCCGCCTCTCCTCCCCCTATACTCCCCCCCGCCCCTCTCTCTCACCCCCAAGCCTCACGAGCCGCCACCCGACCTCGACCTCCGACGCTGCCGCCACGCCGCCGCCGCCGGAGCTGCCGCCGCCGCCAACCTCACGAACCTCCGCCCCTCGCCTCCCGACCCGCCGAGCCCGCTGACCTCGCCGACTCGCCGGGCGAAGAGCCGCGGAGGTAGCCGCCGCCACGCCCGATTCGGTTTTATCCTCGACCGATCCGTTTTTTTCAAAAAATATGTTCGGTTTTTTAAAAACCTAGATTGGTTTTATTTTTTCGGTTTTCTTATTTAACGGACGCTCACCGAACCGCTCGCTTCAAAGGAACGCGCTCGTTGGATACGCTCGTTAACTAACGCTCGCTTTTTAACTCGCTCGTCGCTTTTTCTTTTAATCGAATTAATCCGCTATTTTCTCGATTTGATTTCAGATCTGATTTTCAAAACTGTTTTATTTCTCGCCGCTTATCGGAATCAGTGATTCAAGCGCCGAGTTTCAGAACGAAACCGCCGCCCGACTACCCTACTTTCACAGAGTTTTGCCACTGTGAAATTTTGACCTAATTTCAGATTGCTAAACCGAGACGCTCTCTCTCGAGTTTCGACTTTCGGAGTTTATTTTGATTCGATTCTTTTGCAACCAGGGTTCTTAAGTTGAACTCTCTGTTAGATCTTTTATTCGAGATTTCCTGCATTAGATGAGTACTTATTGTATGCTTGTTGTTTGTCTGCGTAGATCACCCGAGTGCGCCGCTTGTTACTTCAATCTCTAGGACTCATGGATCATCAGCAAGGCAAGTAACACTTTGATCATACCTTCTCATACCCAGTTTTATGCATTAGATCTATTCCTCAAACACTTGCATGATTAGGATCTAATTAAATTGTGGGTTTGGGAAGTAGATTGAGGTAGTACCTATTACCTGTTTTACTTATGAAACCTTGGGAGTTACTTCTACGTTTGCTTGTTCATGCCATGCTATGCTAGTAGACGTGGATTGGGTGAGTGAATATCCATGACAGATGTGAGATTGTTAATTAATGGTTTATCTAAGGTGGCAACCTAACACACATCTGGGTGGATTGAGGCACCTGGTTTCTATCAGACTTGCTCAGATTTCTTCGGACCGCCACCTGTGCTCTAAGGGATCATAAGATTATTCAAACTGAAACTTCCGTGCAGCCACAAGCCAATTATGGGCTCATGAGTTGACTAAGTCGTGCGAACTCTTACGGTAGGCTAGCTGATGTAGGGGATATAGGTTGGTACGGTCTACCCACATGTAAGGTGCTAGCGCTTCGAAAGACTATGTCTCGGCCATCCGCTTCTCAAACACCATGTAGTGCGAGAACCAAGCGGAGGCGATCGAGTCTTGTGGGGAAAAGTGCAAACCTCTGCAGAGTGTATAAACTAATCATGATTAGCCGTGTCCCCGGTTATGGACAATTTGAGTATCCGTACTTGATTATCATGTGAATCTCAACATGTTACTTCTAAATAAAAGTTATTGGGTTTTGATGAGTACTTTTAATTGGGATTGAGGATGTGTCAACCATCTTCAATGTTTAACAACCACCATGATAGTTAAATAAAATTATTCCTTTGATGTAGGGAAAATCAGCTTTATGCAAATGTAACCATAGAGCCTTACCACCAGCCAAATATGCATGTAGTATAGGCTTATTCATTCATTGCTCTTTATGTGTTACATTGCCAAGATATTCCATGTGTCAACCTGTTGGCTGCAACTTTTCACGCTATGCACTTTTCGCATTTATGAGTAAGGTGTTAGGTCGTGGTTCTATACTCAAGATGCCGTTGGAGTTGATGGACTCGCTTATCTTCCAAGCCTTCCGTTGTTATTATTAGATGGCCTTAAGCCATATTTTGTATTCAGTTCCCTTGTGGACAACGATGTAATAAGTGTGTGATTGCTACTCGCTATAAATCCTTCAAGTACTGTGTGGTGTCAAGACATCGATCCAGGATGACACCGAGCACGAGCGCTAGATCCATTCGGTCTGGTCGCTACAGAGAATGGTATCGAGCACACGCCGATCGTAGGACACGCACCACTAAGTTAAAGCCATAGATCACTCTCTTCCCATTTTCTAACTCCTCATCTTTTCTACTCTCTTTAGGATGACGGACGCGAAGATCAAGTACACCCAACCGGATGAAGGCACACCTTTTGGATTTCACTTGAAGGAAGTTACTAAGTACCGAACATTGACTACCAAGCTTCACCGGACTTTCAACGCCACTCGCTCAAGAGGAGCGCTGAAGATTCATGCTCACGCTCCAGAAGGACATTCGCCCCAATCACCAAGCCAATAGATAGTGTTTTCAGGCACCCACTTGAGTCCGGGAAAGAGCATGGCAGCTCACATCACCATGGGACGATTGGAGAAGTCTATCAAGAAGATCTCAAGGACACCATCTACCAGATTTATGGACGCCGAGATGACAACTGGGACGTCACAACACCAAGAAGGATAGATCCATTGCAGCATTCATCCAGAGTTAAATCAACACATTCGACGCCAGAGAATCAAATGTGCAATGACATGTTGGAGTTGCGTAAGACGAAGGAAAGGATCATCGAATTGGAAGAAGAACTAAAGACTACACGCAAGGACTACATGGACGAGATCGTAGCTCGCAAGACACAATAACGATCTTAAGTACGAGATCAAGAACTCAAGAAGAAGTTGGCGCCAGAATGAAGACCAGTATGTCGAACACCCAATCGACTACATCAACATCGACGACACCGATTCGGATCCAAGTGAACCCGATTTTGAAGACGGTCGAGCAGTACATCATGGAGTCTTCCACCGTTCAAATTAGTAGAAGTCCCCACATATTAGTAGTATTCCTCCATGTAAACCTTTATAGTACACGACTTTTGCGATAGTTAGATCGTTGTAGCCCTTGTTTGATTGAATGAAGTGATTTTGTGTGCATTTGCTCATGTGCATTTGGGTAGTGATTTCCCTTAGACCTCATTCTATTCTACTTTCTCCTTTTTCTAAACCCTTCAGATGCCTCCGAGACGCGACCCGGATTCGCTTTTCCGCCAGAGATCACCCAATTGATCCAGCAGCAGTATACCCTGATTCAAACATTGGTGCGTAACAACAACAACAACAACAACCCACCGCCACCACCACCACCATGGATCATCCGACTCGCTTCTTAGACTGAACCCGCCGTGTATTCCAAAGAGCACCGAGCCTATTGTAGCAGATGACCGGCTCCGCAAGATAGGAAGGAGCTGACCATCGCAGGATGCACGGATGGTGAAAGAGTGAAGTTTGCAGACATCAGCTTGAAGGACCCGCAGCAAGATGGTGGGAGAATTTCACAGCCACTTATCCCAGAGACACCGCCACATGGGACCAGTTTCAGAAGCTTTCCAGACAGCCCATGTTTCAGCAGGAGCCATGGCTATGAAGAAGCGTGAGTTTCGCAACTTACGCCAAGGAGGAAGGACTCACACAAGATGTGGATGACTTTAGCAAATTAGCACGTTATGCCCTGATGACGCTACTACAGATGCAGCTAAACAGAGAAGTTTCTAGAAGGACTGAATGATGAGTTCAGATGCCGTTGATGGTAGCAAGTTTCAATAACTACCAGGAGTTAGTAGACCGAGCTCTCATGATTGAGGGAAAGCAGCAAGAATTGAGAACTGCAAGCGAAGTATGGACAAGGGAAGTATAACTCAGATCCCAAAGAGGCCACGTTATACCCCTAAATCAGGAATTCAGTTTCAGATACCCATGGAGGAGGTAATTCGACAACCATAATGGCACCAAGAATGGGAACGGAATGGAGGAAGCAACGACAGAACCGCACCAACCCGCTTCTACACCATCCAAGGTAGACCTGAGTCACATTACTTGCTTTAAGTGCCGCAAGACTGGGCATTATGCAAATGACTGCCCGTAAGGCCGAATGGAAATGGCAATGGAAGCTCGAAAGAAGCCCAACCCTTTCAACAGGGGACAAGTGAACCACATTGATGTGGAGGAGGTTGAAGATCAGCCCGATGCAAGAATCGGTAAGTTTTTGGTTAAGTCTTTACTGCAATTGTTCTTTTTGATACTGTGCATCGATTCATACATATCAAGGGATTTGTGGATAAGTACAAGTTACCAACCCAAGCCCTTAGGTCACCCATGCTAGTAACCTCACCCGAGCAGAGTACATGGCTAGTAAATGGTGTGATCGATCGCCACTAAGGATCGGACACTATGTTTTCCCTCGCACCTAATAGTTCGGAATCCCAAGGATTGGATGTGATATTAGGAATGGATTGGTTATCAAAGTATGGAGGAAACATAGATTGTACCACAAGGTCAATTTTGCTCACCACACCGTAAGGAAGAAGGATTATATGTATCACGGCACGAGCCGAGGAGAGCACAAGTTAATTGCTTAACAGAGTGGTACAGAAGAAGTACCAGCAGAAGGATTATCCCGATGTATTTCCTAAGAGTTGCCGTGAATGCCGCGGATAGAGACATTGAGTTTTTGATCGAGCTGTTGCCGTGAACAGGCCCGATATCGGCGACCGTGCATGTGATGCCCGCAAAGGATTTGGCAGAAATTAAGAAGCGATTAAGGAACTATTGGATAAAGGTTTTATTCGCCCAAGTTCTTCACCTTGGGGATCACCCGCTTTATTGGTGGAGAAGAAGGATGGATCGTTGAGAATGGTTGTTGATTACCGTGGATTGAATGAAGTAACAATCAAGAACAAGTACCCACTACCGATGATAAATGATCTGCTTGATCGCTTGCAAGGAGCCAAAGTGTTTTCTAAGATCGACTTGCATCGTGGTACCATCGCTTGAAGATTCGGGAGCAAGACATACCCAAGACAGCATTTACCACGAGATATGGATCTGTATGAGTATACCGTTATGTCATTTGACTGACTAACGCACCAGCCTATTTCATGAACCTGATGAACAAAGTGTTTATGGAGTTTTGGACAAGTTCGTCGTGGTGTTCATTGATGACATTTTGATTTTCTCAAGAATGAAGAGGAACACAAGGAACATTTGAGATTGGTTTTGAGAAGCTAAGAGAACACCAGCTTGTATGCCAAGTTCAGCAAATGTGAATTTTGGTTAAAGGAAGTAGGATTTCTGACATGTTATTTCCGGAGAAGGAATAGCAGTTGACCCCACAAAAGTTGAGACCAGAATCAAATGGGAAGCACCAACGACAGTTGGAGAGATTCGAGTTTCCTTGGACTCGCAGGATACTACCAAGATTCATTGAGAATTTCTCAAGGATTGCAAAGCCTATGACAGAATTGTTGAAGAAGGAAAACAAATTCATATGGACCGAGGACTGTGAGGCAAGTTTTCAGGAGTTGAAGAAAAGATTGGTTACCTCACCAGTTTTGATATTGCCGATCAAACTAAGGATTATGAGGTGTTTTATGACGCTCACGCCGAGGACTTGGAGCAGTGCTTATGCAGGAAGGAAGAGTTGTTTCAGATGCTTCACGACAACTTAAGCCCCATGAGTTGAATTATGCCACTCATGATTTGGAGTTAGCAGCCGCAGTATGCCTTGAAGACGTGGAGACATTTTCTCATTGGAAATCATTGTGAAGTATATACGGATCACAAGAGTTTGAAGTACATCTTCACACGTATGAATTGAATCTCGATGAGGAGATGGTTAGAGCTAATCAAGGATTACGATATGAGATTGCATTATCACCCCGAAAGGCTAATGTCGAGCAGGCACGATTGAGCCGAAGAGCCACGCCAATACCCTAATGATGGGAGGAATACCCAATGAGTTAGCCGAGGACCTTCGAGAGCTATGTTTGGAAATAGTTCCAGAGGCTATGTAGCAACATTGGAAATTCAATGACAATCGATGGACAAAATCGAGAAGCCCAAAAGGCGATAAGGAAGTTGCCTCTATAAAGGAGAAAATGAGCAAAGGAAAAGCTAAAGGATTTCGTGAGGATGAGCACGATACCCTATGGTTTGAAGACCGTGTTTATGTGCCCAATGACCCGGAGATCGTGAAGTTGATTTTACAAGAAGCCCATGATTCACCCTATTCGATTCACCCAGGAATACCAAGATGTATTTGGATTTGAAGAATATTTTCGTGGACCGGAATGAAGAAGGATATTGCGGAGTATGTAGCAATTTGCGATGTATGTCAGAAAGTAAAGGCAGAACATCAGAAGCCAGCAGGATTGTTACAACCATTGCCGATACCCGAATGGAAGTGGGATAAACTAGGCATGGATTTCATCACAGGTTTGCCAAAGACCCGCCAGATATGACTCGATTTGGGTCATAGTCGACCGCTTGACCAAGGTAGCCCATTTCATTCCAAATAAGACTACCTATAGCAGTGCTAAGTTGGCAAAGATATACATGACCAGAATTGTGTGTTTACACGGAGTTCCGAGGAGCATCGTATCGATGAGAGAACCCAATTTACTTCAAATTTTGGAACCAGCTTGCACGAAACATTGGGAACCCGATTGAATTCAGCACAGCTTTCCACCCACGCATCGATGGACAGACCGAGAGAGTCAATCAGATTTTGGAGGACATGCCGAGAGCTTGTGCACTAGATTATGGATCTAGTTGGGACGATAATTTGCCGTATGCAGAATTTTCCTACAATAACAGCTACCAAACCAGCTTAAAGATGGCACCTTTCGAGGCCTTGTATGGAAGAAGGTGCAGGACACCGTTGTCATGGGACTAAACCGAGATCGCCGCTTGTTTGGACCAGATTTGATTAAGGAGTCTGAACAGAAAGTTGTTGATTCGAGACAGGCTCAAGGTAGCCCACCTGCATGTAAGAGCTATGCCGATTCAAAGCGCAGCGATTGAGTATGAAGTTGGAGACAGAGTATATCTCAGAGTATCCCCGCTCGAGGAGTGAAGCGCTTTGGAGTTAAAGGAAAGTTAGCACCCGCTTTGTTGGACCATATAAGATTTTGCAACGCATGGGAGAAGTTATGATAAGTTGGAATTGCCGGAAGGACTGTCAGAGTTCATGATGTATTCCATGTTTCTCGCTTGAAGAAATGTCACCCGAGATAGCAGAGGTACCGTTAAGAGACACAAGGCCACCGGAGGCAATTCAGTTGAAGGATGACTTGACATATGAGGAAAGACCGTTAAGATTCTCGATTATGCCAGCAGAGTTACCCGCAGAAGGTTATCAAATTTTGCAAAGTTCAAGTGGAGCCACCACACCGAGGATGAAGCCACCGGGAAAGAGAGGAAGTTTTGCTTAAGGACCACCTCACCTATTTTCTAGTTAACCCAATCTCGAGGGCTAGATTCATCTTATAGGGTTTGTAACATCCCAAATTTTCAATTTGGAATGTTATACATTAGGTCATCATGCATATCATATTTTCTCGCATTTTTCCGATCCTAGAAATTTCACGCAACTCAAGGACCCTCGAGAGAGTTGAAGTTTCATAATTTTCATATTTGGGATCTCTCAAATTTTGAAAATAGGATCATTGGATTATTTAAATTATCTTCATAAAGTTTTTCCTATAAAAATATCTTGAGAGGGAATAATATGACTTTCCCAAACAATTAGGAAAAATGAAGATATTATAAATAAACCAAATTTGGTTTTGAAGATTTATTTTGCTTAGGCAAAAATGAGCATTTAAAAATATTTTTGCATGTATTTTGTTTTTAAAGTTCATTTTGTTCGACTCATTTTTAGGAGTCGGAGAAAATTTGTTTTAATTAATTTGGAGTTCATTTGATATTTATTTTATTTGTTTTGTTTTAAATTTTATTTAAAAAAAAACGCTACCTGACCGAGGCCCAGGCCCAGCCAGCCAGCCAGCCAGCAGCCCAGCCCCCTGCCCATCTCCTCCTCTCTCCTCCCGCTCCCGCTCCCTCACACAGACGGACTCCTCCCGCCGCCTGAGTCCGCCTGACCCGGCCCTTGCCCCTCCCTGCCACCCGCCGCCTCCTCCCCCCCCCTCTTAAATACTCCCCGCCCTCTCTCACCCCAAGCCTCACCGAGCCGCCGCCACCGACCTCGCCGACGCCGCCGCCGCCGCTGTCGCCGAGCCGCCGCCGTCGCCGAGACCCCTGGCCCCCCCGCCGCCCTCGCCTCCCGACCCTCGAGCCCCGCGAGACCTCGCGACTCGCCTCGCGAAGAGCCGCGGAGGTAGCCGCCGCCAGCGCCCGATTCGGTTTTATCCTCGACCGATCCGTTTTTTTTTTAAAAAATATATGTTCGGTTTTTTTAAAAACCTAGATTGGTTTTATTTTTTCGGTTTTCTTATTTAACGGACGCTCACCGAACTGCTCGCTTCAATGAACGCGCTCATTGGATTCGCTCGTTAACTAACGCTCGCTTTTTAACTCGCTCGTCGCTTTTTCTTTTAATCGGAATTAATCCGTTATTTTCTCGATTTGATTTCAGATCTGATTTTCAAAACTGTTTTATTTCTCGCCGCTTATCGGAATCAGTGATTCAAGCACTGAGTTTCAGAACGAAACCGCCGCCCGACTACCCTACTTTCACAGAGTTTTGCCACTGTGAAATTTTGACCTAATTTCAGATTGCTAAACCGAGACGTTCTCTCTCGAGTTTCGACTTTCGGAGTTTATTTTGATTCGATTCTTTTGCAACCAGGGTTCTTAAGTTGAACTCTCCGTTAGATCTTTTATTCGAGATTTCCTGCATTAGATGAGTACTTATTGTATGCTTGTTGTTTGTCTCGTTAGATCACCCGGAGTGCGCCGCTTGTTACTTCAATCTCTAGGACTCATGGATCATCGCAAGGCAAGTAACACTTTGATCATACCTTCTCATACCCAGTTTTATGCATTAGATCTATTCCTCAAACACTTGCATGATTAGGATCTAATTAAATTGTGGGTTTGGGAAGTAGATTGAGGTAGTACCTATTACCTGTTTTACTTATGAAACCTTGGGAGTTACTTCTACGTTTGCTTGTTCATGCCATGCTATGCTAGTAGACGGGATTGGGTGAGTGAATATCCATGACAGATGTGAGATTGTTAATTAATGGTTTATCTAAGGTGGCAACCTAACACACATCTGGGTGGATTGAGGCACCTGGTTTCTATCAGACTTGCCAGTATTTCTTCGGACCGCCACCTGTGCTCTAAGGGATCATAAGATTATTCAAACTGAAAACTTCCGTGCAGCCACAAGCCAATTATGGGCTCATGCGTAGTTGACTAAGTCGTGTGAACTCTTACGGGTAGGCTAGCTGATGTAGGGGATATAGGTTGGTACGGTCTACCCACATGTAAGGTGCTAGCGCTTCGAAAGACTATGTCTCGGCCATCCGCTTCTCAAACACCATGTAGTGCGAGAACCAAGCGGAGGCGATCGAGTCTTGTGGGGAAAAGTGCGCAAACCTCTGCAGAGTGTATAAACTAATCATGATTAGCCGTGTCCCCGTTATGGACAATTTGAGTATCCGTACTTGATTATCATGTGAATCTCAACATGTTACTTCTAAATAAAAGTTATTGGGTTTTGATGAGTACTTTTAATTGGGATTGAGGATGTCACAACCATCTTCAATGTTTAACAACCACCATGATAGTTAAATAAAATTATTCCTTTGATGTAGGGAAAATCAGCTTTATGCAAATGTAACCATAGAGCCTTACCACCAGCCAAATATGCATGTAGTATAGGCTTATTCATTCATTGCTCTTTATGTGTTACATTGCCAGATATTCCATGTGTGACCCGTTGGCTGCAACTTTTCACGCTATGCACTTTTCGCACGATGAGTAAGGTGTTAGGTCGTGGTTCTATACTCAAGGATGCCGTTGGAGTTGATGGACTCGCTTATCTTCCAAGCCTTCCGTTGTTATTATTAGATGGCCTTAAGCCATATTTTGTATTCAGTTCCTTGTGGACAACGATGTAATAAGTGTGTGATTGCTACTCGCTATAAATCCTTCAAGTATCGTGTGGTGGATCCAGGATGACATCGAGCACAGAGCGCTAGATCCATTCGATCTTGGGGGCTCTTTCTTCAGGACAAGAGTTTTTATGACCCTTGTATTAGGCTTGAAGCAGGCTTGAAGCGCACCTAAAACCTGATCCAAGTTGCCACTCGGATTGACTGGAATGACTCACCGTACTTTTGACAGTCAATCTTATACAGACCCTAAACTTGTCAAAGTTAAAACAATGATTGGTCATGTGAGGCCTGGCTTATAAGGTTGCATGAAGGTTTAACTCGGCGGCTGTGCGGCCCTTTGAAAGCACTTGACTTGAAGGTTTGGCAGCCTGTGAAAGCCTTGTTTTTTCCTTTTTAAATTTCTATTTGATTTAAACATTTTTAAGGTTCATTTTTTGTGACATGTTAATACATGGTTGAAAACCGATGAGGGTTATGTTGCCTTATGGTTTATATATGAATCTACCCGACGTTCGTTAACCCGGCCTGGCTTTGGACTTTAAGTCGCCGGTGTATGACAATTATGTGCTTGGAGTTCTGGCTCTAAGCTTTGGGATGTTACCCCTTACTACCTTTGGCTTTGTAAGCTGGCGGTATAAAAAAATTGAATAGGGCGTTGTGCTCTCAATATTTGGGTTGTAACCCTTACTGCACGACATATGATGAGTCGGCAGTGTTAACAAATATCACAGTGATGATATTTATTTTGTTATAATTATATGAGAATTTTCTAAACCGGCCCTGGCTATGGAACTTAAGTCGCCAGTATCATCTGGATTGCGCCATTGGAATCATGTGCTTATAAATCATTGGATTATTACACTCACTATATGTGGCGTTGTAAGCAGGCAATTGAGCCAATTTTCCAGGTTTATTTTTAAAATTGTTGGATGAATATGCGAGGTTTCATAACCCGCCCTGGCTTTGGACGTTAAGTCGCCAGCATATTTGGATTGCGCTATTGAAATTATGCGCTTATAAATCATTGGATTGTCATCTTCACTGCATATGGCAATGTAAGCCGGCAGTACAAGTCAATTCTACAGGTATGTTTTCCTGGTTATATGAATATACAAGGTTTGATAACCCGCCCTGGTTTTTAACTTTAAGTTGCCAGTATGTTTAGGCTTGAATGGCCTTGCTTAGTCTTTTTAGTGATTACATAAGACTATATTGGGTTGTTACCCGCCCTGGCTTTTGAAGTTAAGTCGCCAGGGCATATGTTGTTTAAACTTTGTGCAGAACATGTAGAGCTTTACGCATAAGTAAGAATACTGCTATTGCTCATATGAATCATTGAGTTTAAACCCATCATCTGGCCATCTGAAGATATTGCCGGGTTAACCAGATCCGGGTTATATTTTGTAGTATTGAGTTTATTGAGGCTATAAGCCGCCGGGTTCCAAAAATTCCATCTTAAAATGAATGCGCATTAAGTCGCCATCGGCCAAGAGCCGCCGGGTATCTAAACTCTGGATTTACTTGTCAACCGATAAGGTATTCAAATCTTTAATAGCCAAAATTGGCTGGATTTTCATGATGATATGAATGATTGCGGTTTTTATACCGGATTATATTATTCGAATCTTGAATAGCCAACATGGCTGGATTTTATTGTGGTTATCAATAGCCAGTATTATGATTGAGGTTTTGAAAGTCGCTTCAGCGCAATGGCTATTATTTCTTTACCAATGGGTATTATTTATTCTACAATGGAAGAAATAGTCCCGAGTCGCTGCAGGCATACGACCCAACACTTGGGGGCTACATTATTCGAATCATAATTATATCAAATATGGAAGTCCCATGTCGCTGCAAGCATGCACCATGACACTTGGGGGCTAATGCAAGGTCATCTTTTACTTGCCTTATTGAAGACCCGACTCATTACATTGTAATGAGCCGGCCCTTGGGGGCTACCAATTGCTCCTGTCAAAAATTCAAGGTACAAAAGCCTTAATTCATTATATTGAAAGGTCCACTACTCAGTTGGTAGAGTACGAAGCTCTTAACCTTGTGGACGTGGGTTCGAGCCCCATGATGAGGGTTACACCATATGATTTTATTTTCAATCAAGTATATATAAATCCCTGCCTAGTATTATCTTACTGAGCCGGCCCTTGGGGGCTACACGTTGCTGTTCAAGTTTACATGATCATATCTAAAAGTCCCTGCTCATTATTGCATAATGACCCGGCCCTCGGGGGCTACACTGGTTGAAGTTTTTATGAGCATAAGGTAATTACAAGTCCCAGGTTGATGCAAGCATAACAACCCGGCACTTGGGGGCTACATATATGGAATATTCAGTTTTGACTAGTGACTGAGATGAACAACCCGGATTTCTTCAAGGTCGCAACTTTTATATTGAAGAAAGTCTTAAGTTGTTACTACACTCCCTTCTTAAGACTTGGGGGCTACAAGTGATATGCATATAAGGGAGGTACACTTTCAAGCTTGATGTTAGCAACAATTATGACCCGTTGCTATCAATATTTACAAACCGGATATTTTGGCAATGATAAACCGGCAAGTTCTACATCTTTAAGCCGGCTGAATATCAGATGATTATTTAAAGACCAATATTTTTTGTTAAGCATTGGGAGCTAAATCAAATGAATTATTCTTCATGATATTTTTCTGTGAGAAACCAATGTCAGCAAATTGATTATGAAGCTAGCCTATTGACCCGGATTTTCTAGAAGAAGGAAATGACAAGGACTTAAGGATGAGCAGGTGCCGGTTCAGAATTTTTTAAACCGGAGCACAACCTGTCAAAATTGTTCTTGCGTTTATTTTGCAGCATAAGTTTACCATGGATAAATCCAAGCTAAACTGGGGGCTCATGTTGGGGATATACCCCGCGGTGTAACCCGATGGATGTATGACCCGGCTGGAACTTGGCCACTCACTGGCGACCCGCCCGGACCTGCTGGTTTATGGGCAACCCGCCTGAACATTGTGACTCACTGGTGACCCGGCGGGCGGGTCAAACGGACGACAAGGCCCAAGGCCCAGAAGGCCGGCTCATGTGATGGTGGGCCGGCTTAAGAGGAAAGGCGTGAGGAATATTTCCCTGACAAGGAATCAAGACCCGGACTTGTATCCGGCTTGTATTAGAGGATAGACTAGTCCTAATCCTAATGGGACTCCACATGTAACCCGCCCCTCCAACTTATATAAGGAGGGGCAGGCACTACAAAAAAAATACACTTCCGTGATGATACGTGTTTGTCACAGTAGGTCGCATTTTTTGTCATGCATGTACATCCATGACAAATTTATGATGTAATCAAGATAGTCATACCTGTCTTGTCGAGAAGTGTTCCATGACATTACCAAAATTATCATCACGGAAGTGTCCACTTCCATGACGATAAATCGCGCATCACAGAAGTGCTTTCGTCAAGGGTGACCGACACGTGGCATCCACCGTAACGGAATGCCGTTAAGCTATCGGGTCGGATTTAGGATCCGATAACCCATTAACAGCCCCGACCAATGGGAAATTTCCACGTGTAAAATCATCATTGGCTGGAGGAAACACGTGTCGGCTCATTGTTGGGACAGATGTCATCCAGTCATTGGACAGAAGGTGCCTATGATACGTAGTCATGTGGCACGACCCATCAAGTTTAAATGGGCCGGCCCAACTAAAGGCCCATAAGATTTTGCGGACCATAATGGGCCGGCCCAGTTAAAGGCCCACGAGATTTTGCAAACTATAATGGGCTGGCCCAGCTAAAGGCCCACAAGATTTCGCGGGCCATATTAGGCCGGCCCAGTAAAGGCCCACAAGATTTTTGTGTGCCATAATGGGCCAGCCCAGGTAAAGGCCCACAAAATTCTTGCGGATCATAATGGGCTGGCCCAGCTAAAGGCCCACGAAATTTCGCCGACATTAATGGGCCGGCCCAGCTGTAGGCCCATGTTTTGGGCCAAATGCCGGCCCATATTTGATCTGGTCCATTAATGGCCTGCCATGTTCTGGGCCTAATAATGGCCCATATAAGATCCGGCCCGTTAAAAGCCTCCCACTTTTTGGGCCAAATCACGGCCCAGATCAGGTCCGGCCCTTTAAGAGGCTTTGGGCTCAATTATGGCCCATATCAGATTCGGCCCGTTGACTGGACACATGCTTTTGGGCCCACTTGCTAAAGGCCCATTTATTAATTCGGCCTGATATTAGTTTCGGCCTGTTAAGGGCCCATTTAACATTTCGGCCCTATATTAATTTCGGCCTGTTAAAAGCCCGTCATATAGTTGGGCCTAACTACGGCCCGGTTTGCATCCGGCCTGCTCGCAGCCGATATCTGATTGGGCCAAACAAGGACAAGACAACTTTGGCTTGTTAAAAGCCCGTGAATTGATTCACACAATCATGGGCCGGGGTCCATTTCGGGTTGCTGCCGGCCCGTGAGCTATTCGCACGCGTTGTGTCCAAATTTAATTCTCAGCCTCCTAAAAGCCCATTGAGTTTTCTTGAGAAAAGAGGGCCGGGAGTTACTCGCCTATTAAAGGCCCGAATCTACTAGTGGGCCAGTTTGACGGGGCCCATGATGCAGATCATACATCATGATTGCATGATGGCCCGATTATGTACCGTAATTTTACGGTTTGGCCAGTTTACTGCGAAGACAGGATATATATATAGTAAAATAACTGCAGCATCGTGAATAAGAAAAAACCTAGACTATACAATAAATAAATTACGGCATATTACATCCACTGGGCATCAAAGTTCGCCACTATGATAAGCAGACAACAGATTACATACACTGGGCATCAAAGATCGCCACCAGTGCAAATAAACACGCCGACAAGATAATATACAAAACCGACAACACTTCAATAGAGTTCAAGAAAGGTGAGCCCTGCTGGGGAGCTGCAGCGCAAGCAGCTGAGCAAGATGATGAGACTGTGCTTGTTCAACACTTATATCTTCCTCACTCGAAAGATAAACAAGCGCATGATGACATGTTTTGCACATAAAAGTATCAAGGTTGACAATTCATCACATTTCTTCGATTTAATAAAGTGACACAGTTTAAAATTGCATTAACACAATATGGTATTGTTCAGGTCAAGACATGGCAGGAAATGACATTGTGAAGGAGTTGGCAGCTTCACGACACCACCGGATTACAGATCAAGAACTCATAAGTATCAATGGTTAGTGTGTGTCAATTTATCCCATTTCAAATTGGCAAATAAAGAGACGGTTTAAATAATACTCCCTCCGTCGAATTATTTGTCATCAAAATGGATGTGTCTAGAACTAAAATACATCTAGATACATCCATTTCAATGACAAGTATTTTCGACGGAGGGAGTAGTAGAATTTTTTTATGGGTGATATGACATTGTTCATAGTTAAGACATTGCAGAATATGACATTGTGTTGTAGTGGGTAGGTTCACCACACCACCGGATTACGGATGAAGAATGTAGCATACATGCAAAGTGCAAAAGAAGATCACTTGCTCAGATAGTTTAATTTACATGGTATGAAGAAGGAACTTGGTTGTACAACTGAAAACTTAAATTGAGAAGGACAAACTTTTGTTTATGAACTACATAATATACTTTAAACATGCAATTTGATGCAAACACCAAAAATAAACAGCTGCTGCAGTCATGCCCAACCAAATATACACAACAAAGTTTGAAGGCTTGAGAAGGACAAACTTACATTACTGGTGAAGACATGCTCTATAAAGCCCTTGTCCATGATGATGGGGGGGGGCGCAATTCAAGAAGTTTAGCACAGAATATTCTTCATAAGCATTCCCTTTATTCTACATTTTGTTAAGAGTAAATATAGATGTGATAATATACGAAAAAATGGAGAATATTTAAAATAAGATGAAGAGTGATGCTACATAACCAAGTAGCTATAAATGTATGTGCAGCGATACAGGAAAAAGGCACAGCCAAGAGCAATGCACAGCTAAACTTCTTCAGTACCAACCTTATGGTAAGAGTAAATATAGATCTGATGTGTAGAAAATGGAGGGCAAAGGAAAATAAGCTGCAGAGTGATGGTACATGAACAACTACTCACAATATAAGTACAGCGATAAAGGACATCATGTACTTACAAGAACAATGCAGAGCTAAAAAAATTCATTGGCATTGGATATATTCTACACTAATGTAACCATTCATACAGATCAGATAATTTGGAGCGAACAATTGATAAGCAAGCTATCATGCATACTGCTGTCACATAATGAACCAGGTATGTATGCAACTACAGTGATACAGGACAACAGGTACTAACAAGAGCAAAGCAGCGGGCAGCATATTTCGATATCATGTCGTTCTTTTCAAACCGGAATTCTTCTTCGAGCAGATTTCCTGCAAAAAAGATCCGTAAGGCACATGCAGAAAAGTAGAAGTTCAAATTGTCATGTGATTTCATAGACAGTACCTCATCCTGGGAACAAGACCAGTGCATAACAAGGTTTTCCATTCAATGTCTTCTAAATTTAGCACAGGAGACTTCACACCGGAAATTCGTTTATATACTTGCCATCAAAGTGTGATTTCCTCAGGTAACACCGATACTGCTGCAATGCTTCCTTGAAAAGCACAAGCAAGCTTTTCTCGTCATGACTATCCAGATTGACCCTCACCTAGTTACAACAATGTAATGTAAATCATTGATGTGTTCGATCAGCAGAAAACAGGAAAATAATAACCATGAGTAATAGCACTTACACGTAAGTTGGACAGGAAGATGTGAAAATGGTGTTTGTCTTCACTATAATCTTCCCATGATGGGAATATATGCACGTAGTCCCTCACAACATTGAAAGCATTGTCTTTTAAACTGGGAATAAATGGAATGGGGTTCCAATCTGCAGGAATTTGACGCCTCTGCAGCTTGGGATAGGTCTTCACCGGTGGACTTGCTGTACTTTTTGCTGGAGGGATTTTTCGTGGTACGGCTGGTGCTATGGCAAATGAAATCGGTATACCTTTTGCTGGAGTGCAGGTCCTGTGTGGTGGGGCTAGTGGTGTGGCCAGTGAAGTATGGGTACAGTCTGCTGGAGTCGGTCCTATGTTTTGTGTCACTAGTTGTACAACCAATATAAGTGGGGCGCTGTCTGATTTCTCCGGCACCACCACATTTTTCAAGGACTTTGCTGGTGCTCCTTCAGGTTCGGCAATCACCCTCTTCCTTTTTGATGTCTGATGCACAAGAACAACATTTGAGTGGAAAAACATGGTATGACGATAGATGGAATATGTATTGATAATGGATGGGCATGGCATCTCGAGTTATATGATGAGTAAACTAAGCAGATGGTGGTGCAACAAAGTAGAAGAAATGCAAGACAACATATGCAAGATACGCATAATCAATAAAACCTTGCCAAATTAGAACAGGCACCTTGATGGGTGAACAGGACAGGCCATCTGGCTTTGACTCCTCGAGGTTAGAATAGTCATTAGGATGATATTCTAAACAAGAATCAACAGGTGGGGAGCGTACGAGTTTCATTGCTTCCAGAATGGCACTCAATGCCTTGGTGCCAATTTTGTAAGTCATTGCAGTGTTCCACAATATTCTTCTGATGCGCCGATTCTGATATTCACTGTAATTGCGTATAATATCTGAGAACCATGAAAACATAAATAATAGTTGTGAGATTATCTTTGTAATGCAGATGATATTCTAATATAGGGGCACCCCTGTAAACACTTATGTGCTATCACTGGATTCTGATGAGAGAGCTCATGTGTGTTGTAATATCGTGCATGCATTTATATAATCTGGCACAAGTACACAAAAAAATAGGCTCCAGAAGTAAGGATAGCTGGCAGATGATAGGTTCATAATATACTGTATACAGAGTTTATTGCCAAACCATGATAACAAGAGCACACAGCAACTAGGTAGATCATAGTGTACATAACAGGGGTACACCGTAACCACGATTTATATATAAATCGGGAAAGTGGAACTGGCTTGAAAATACAGTGTTGTATTGCCGCTAGTAATTGAAAGCCTATCGATCACGTACAGGCCAGCACTATCGAACATGGTAAAGAAGAGCAAGCAGATTTTGGATAATAAAATGTTGGTTACGTAGTGCCCACACAAGATGAACCAGAGCACATTAAGAATGCAACTCCCAGCTGTCTATCGACCATTTCAGGCGGTTGGATGAAGATCCTACATCTCCTAACCCTTCTTCTTCCTCGTCTCTTAATTCTTCCCATACAGAACACCGCACGGGCCGCCGGCTGGACCACTGCCCCCCCTCCCACCGTGTTCCTCCGCCACCCCCACCCCCCACCCGCGTCGAGTTTTCTTCGTTCGGCGAGGCCCCACAACCACCCGAGCCCCTTGGATTGCACCGGCAAACTCCGGCGAGCTCTGAAAAATCGACTGACCCAATTTTGAAATTTAGTCTACTGTGATTTAACTAGTGTGGAATATAAAAGGGGAAAACCATAAGCATTGGGAGTATAGTGTTGAGCGTGCCATGGCGGATCTGAAGGTGCTAACCGGACAAAGGCAACTTTGCAACCAAGACAAGAAATCAGAGTAAAGCAGTGGCGATCTATTTTCTTGCAGCGATAAATAAGTTGAGCAGATACGAAAAAGTACCGCCTCTGGTGCGGCGCCGTGTACACATCTGCTGAGAATTTGACGGTGCTACGGTAGCGATGGCTGTCGGCGGCGTGGAAGCAGATCTAGGAGGGTAGACGGTGGCGGCCGGGCGCGGTGGACGAGACGGTCGTAGGAGCGGCGCCGGCAAGGTGAACGACGGCGGGGATGAAGCGAGAGGACGGGATGCAAGGATCCCGGTCCGAAGGTGTGGATGAGAGTGGTCGATCTCTTGTAATGGACGGCGGCGTGGGTATCAGCTCGGCATGGTGGAGGAGGACGGCGGTGGATGGGGTGGCGGACGGCATGGACGGAGGAGGGTGGGGTGGAGAGGGTGTTTTGGCACCCACAGAGTACGAATGGGGAAAAGGGAGGTAGAGAGAAAGGGGGGAACCATATATTCAGGGCGCGCTTGTCTCAAATGCGAGGAAATTTACATACTTAGCCCCTGCTTCAAATTTCTACTACATCACAAAGAACATTAGTCGGTTGGGGATAGGACGGTAATCTTGCATACACGAATATTTGCCGACGAGAGTTTATTTTGGGCGCCCACCGTGTATGAATATGAACCGGGGAGGGAGTCGATTTCGGCCGAGGGCACACTGTGTTTTGGCGCCCACCGTGTATGAATCCGGATGAGAGGCGGTTACGTCACATTTGGGTGAAGTTACAAACCTACCCCTATCGAAACCTATAGAAATCCAGCTGATAGGCTTTGCATGGCAGGGATAGGCAGTAGTGATTTCCATCTCGCAGATTTTGGTTTCAAGGGTTATCATGATTTTCCCTACTTGCTCAAATTTTGCACAAATGCATGTTTGCCGTGCCAACTCAATTCAATCCCGCTTGTATTCTACTATTTTTTCTCAAGGGATCCATTTTCAATTGGAATTACATTCTATATACATCATTTTTTATATATACTTTCAAAAGCACAACACCATTTATACATAAATATGGTTTACAAATGGCATGATCTCAGATTCATAAGGTTGTATCCATCAATTTGGATTTTCAAATATTTGAAACCACTTTATGTTGAAATCCAATGTATGCATTCCTCGCTAACTGCCTCCAATTAATGTGTGTTTCATGCGGTTTTTTAACTTCTCAAACATGTATAATGTGTTTCACACACGCAACGTATAGTTTAATCCTGTTTAGACATTAATTGCATATAAACCATGCATTGTTTGTAATTGAAGAATCTATGGATCACCAATATTGATAAACTATATAACATTACACGTGTGCCCAAATTCAAATGAATATGCATGTTTGATACACCAATTTGCGTTATGATATTATCGATGTCGTGATCTCCAGTTTAAATATTTGAATCCCCTTTAATCCAGATATTCGTCTCATATAGCTATCACTCATGCTTATATAGGACTATCTCTCTGGACCTATACGCGTTCATCGTCTCTCAGGCATCTCTCGTGCTACATGTATGTCGACAATGATCTTTTATCTTCGTAACACACTGACGGTACTCTCTCCATCGACCTTCATCACTCTATCTCTCTCTAAGTATATCTCGCTCCCTGCTATTCTCTCTAGCTATGATTCTCCATGTGGAATCTCTTTCTCTCACACAAACACAAACCTTTGTCTCCTGGGGTCTCATTTCTCTCAACTATTCCCATGTGTGCCACTCGCACACCCCTCATACAGAGATGCCTTTCGCTCCTTACATATGAGAACCTACGACTCTTCCTCTTCAATATCTCTTTCTCACACAAACACAAACTCTGTCTCCTAGGGTCTCATATTTCTCCATTGTTCTCTTGTATGTCGCTCAAACACACACCCTCTCCCTAGAGATATCTTGTGTTCCCTCATATGTCTCTCTAGCTATCACTCTCGCTAGAAATATCTTTCTCTCTCGCAGACACAAAACTCCGCTCTCTGGATCTCATTTCTCTCGATATCTGTTTGTATGTGACTCACATGCACCCTCTCTCTCTCTCTCACACCCACACACATAACCCAGCCTTCTTATCCACTCGACTCCTATCTCTAACGCACACTAGCTAGCATCTTTATCTTTCTATTTATCTGCTTTCTCCATCAACCTTCTTTCTCGCCTCACTCTTGATTCCTATCACGCACACTACATATGTTTCTCTCTACATGCAGTCAAGTGCCCTCTCACACACATATATAACTTCACCCTTTGAACCACCTGACGGTCATCTCCAACACCCAAACTAACGGATGTCCCTCTAGCTAGCATCTCCATCTCTGTATCTATCTGTAGTTTCTCCGTCAACATTTCTTTCTCGCACGGAGTCTTGCTTCCTATCACCCACACTATATATGTCTCTCCATACATATGCATTTATAGATCTCTTTTGCACATTGTTGCGCCTCACCCCTCTGCTCGCCATAGATGCATGCTCCAGCCCACGCCACTATCTCTTAAATACAAAAACACATGCTCAATTGTCGGGCCTTCTTCCCTGCATTCTCACATGCATGCATATTTTCATACCGACCCGTCTCTCCCATGTCGTTGATCTTATGACTTATGTCTTCTTTCTTTTATCTCGATCATGCGCATGCACACACACACACATCCCACGATACATGTATACCTCTCACACATGCACGCTCAAGGTCTCTATGTCTCCATACGTAGTTAATTACCCTCGATCCTAATGCCACATCGAATCGTTCTCCTATTTTGTGCACATAACTTCTCCCTGGATGGGAAAACACACACTCAAACTTAACAATCTCCTTCTAGCTACCCCCCCCAGCACCTCTCACTCTTCCCTATATCCCCAAACCAATAAGACCATCCCTTTGTTTAATTCCCGCCTACATGCACCATCGATATATAGTAGTCTTCCTTGGTGTCTCTCGAACAAACACGTTCTCTCGATGTCGACTCCTCTCACACGCACGCACCTTCTCTTCCCTCTCTATGGGCATTTTCTCTCGCACCCCATCGTTGGTGGCCTCTGCCATACACATCACCTCTCTATGATGAAGCCATGCACACTTAAATTACATCCGCCACAGAGGACCCCGCGACACACACACACACACACACACACACACACACACACACGCACGCCCCCCGCCACACACACACTAAGACTCCATCTCTCTCTCTCACACACACACACACAAACACACACACAGGCACGCACGCACCCTCCCCCCACACACACTTAGACTCGATCTCTCTCTCTCTCTCTCTCTCACACACACACACACACACACACACACACACACACACCACACACACACTAAGACTCCATCTCACATACACATGCTCTAGGCGGAGCATTTGTTCCTACCACCCTTCATCCAACATTACCCATATGATAAAACATCACCTTTATTTACTTGCATAACATGGACAGATTCCACTTTACTTTAGTAGTCAGCAAACTTATCATCTGTACCCTTATAAAAAAACGAGTTGGCGATGATGGTGTGCCTGCCATCTTGTAATACAGACCGTCTGATCTATATCTGACGGATAGAAAGCAAACTATGATAATTTTACAAAAGATACCCGCACCTCTCTCCACATCATTATCTCCCGCAACCTCATTGCTCAGCCATTAAGAAAGGAATAAGTCTCTGGAACAATCTAGCATGCATGGTGGCCGCTGCCGCCTGCCGGCGCCGTCCATCCCCATGCCTCCGCCCATTCCGACCACCAGTCACCACCACGCTCCACTCCTCCTTGCCTTATCTCTCATCTTTCATTTTTTCGATGACATTCTCGAGATATCATTAGTTTTTACACATGGGATTACTCCTGCATGGGTCAATCACAACAGGTGTTTTGTAAAAGAATGCATATTGATGTTCCATGCAATGCACGAGAATCTTGCTTGTAATTATATAACGCAAATCACGAGCAGGAAGTGACATTTTTTTGACACAACCACGTTAACATGGCCACGTAAATCCCGAGCAGGAAGGAGAAGGGAAGCGGGCTGTGGAGTAACGTTTTTTACCACAATTTCTTAGGAAACTGAGTGCAATAATTGAGTAGTTTTGCAAACTACCATTACTACTACACCTGAAACGGTTCAAAACCTATATCGCTTTGCCTTGCCGGTAGCGCTTCCCGCGTGAAACGGTCGATGTCGCCTCGAGCGTCGATGCCGCATTAATGCCCGCCAGAGCGGAGGCGACCTCTCACCGGGCGCCGGCTTTGAAGTGGCGACGACCGAGAGCGCCGCTTCGGTGCACGCGATCGCTCAAGCGCCGAGACTGCCATAGGCCCTATTTGGATCCATGGGTTAGAGTTAGGCGACGACCGAGAGAGCGCCGCTTCCCGGTGCACGCGACTGCTCCGCGTCGAGACTGGCCATAGGCCCTATTTGGATCCATGGGTTAGAGTTAGTCTGAGCTAGTTGGGGCTCAAATAGCCCTAAAGTATCCAAGCATGAGGGTTTAAATTGGAGCAAGTTGTACCGAACCCACCAAAAAAAACTATACCACCCAAGAGATGCTAACTGGAGATAGTTCTCATTGGGACCACTGAAAAATCTCTTTTCTCTCTCCATGAAGTGCATTTATTGTCAATCTAACCCTGTCACCCAAACACCTCTTTGGCTACAGTTAGTTCAGGGTTAGTCATGAGTTAGTCTAACCTCTTTCTAAGTTAGAGTATCAAACAGAGCAGTATAGGACATGCAAGTTGCTCAAAGCATACGAGCAAATTAAATGCGTGAAAGGATTTTTTTTTTTGAAAATGGAACGTGAAAGGAATTTTTTTAGAATGCTCTTGGCATGTCGCTAACATGTGATAGTTAACCGACCTCAATAGACAGCAGAAACGCCAGCCCGCCGCACTTTGATAGAGACAAGGAGGGAGAAGCGATACAGGCTGCTGGATTACTAGAGATAGGTGTCGCACGGAAGCCAAGAAATATGGTGATAGCGTGGGTAAGCCATGTACTAGTATGATGTAACTACACTGGGTTGCCGTGTTTCGTACTCTTCCAGTCCACTGTGGAGATGATTGGTTAATTTTATACCGCTGAATAATATTAAATATTATGAGTGCAGACGCTCCACCACGAGGTTACTTGCTCCTTCTCGGTCGTCCGGAATCTATTGTTCTTCCACTCTATTTTTTTAAGTGAGCTTTGTTCATCCTTTTGCCAACACGTGAGAATCAAGGTGCACGTGTTATGCAACGATCGTTCCATCTATATGAAGAACACGTGGGACTAGAACTACGAGACGGACATGTACCCAGGAGTGGACGTACGAACCTGAGTAATGTAGCATAGTAAGTGAAGTAGAAAGGCACAAATGGTATGAACATGCGTGGCATCCAGGGTGTGTTTGGTTGCGTTCTCGTCTCAGCATAGTTGTTCCCCCTTCATGCATGCTCAACTCAACACCCCTCTTCATGCATGCTCTCTTCATGCATGCTTCTAGTCTATTTGTGCTAAACTAGTGTGGACTCATGCACCCTCCATACACTCTACCAAACACCCAAAAGTAGGTCGATAAGGGAACTCTTGGGCGGCATTTGTCTCTTACTACGTAGTACCACTAAATGTTGTATGTGCAATGCACGGTGATGTTATGGAGTTCGTGCCTAAGTACTCTACTACTATTATATTAGTTGGAGGCACATATTAACTTTTATATTTGTTTACGTGTATGCCCCGAGACCTTCCAACTAGACGTGTCTTTCTCTCCAGGTCACACTTTGTATCGTTCATACCACTAAGTACTATTACGTGTGGTCTCCGATCCAGAAGTGGAAGATGTGGAGACGCTCTACCATGCTGTTTTTTTACGCTGGGCTCTACCACGCTGTTCATGTCCCACTCCTTTCGCTGACGTGTGGGACATCCAGCACATGCCGTGTTTGCCACCCTTCGTCGTAAGAGTTGAAACGCTAGCATTCATTAGAAATAAAAAATAATTATAAATCGGCAGTGATACTTTTTTTTGCGAACCAATCAGCAGTGATACTATACCACGCGGTTTCCTTGCTCCTCGATATCGGAAGAATACTTCCATTCGCCAACATGTGGGATGTCGACCTTCCTGGTCCACTTGCCATGCACGCAGAACTCCAAGGGAGAGTCACCCAGGTCGTCGCGCCGCAGTAACAACGACTAATGAGCCACCAAATCACAGGCCCACTTCCCACTTTTAAGTTGCTCGGACGAAGGAACCATCATGACTTCATTGAATTCCGCTTCTTGAAGAAAACTACTGTACCAGCAGTACTGCTAGCTACAGTATTTACTCCAACAGAGGCCTCCTTTCATTCATAGGATAGGAATATGAAAATCATAGGAAGTGAGATGACATGCATCTCAATTCCTATAAAGAAAGAGATGCCATTTGATGCATAGGATAGAATGTTTCCATTTAGTCTAGGCTAATGTACTGGTAATTTGCTCTAAAGACTACAGTAGTAACTAATACTAGTACTGGTACATGCTCGTACTCAGACACAGACACACACACTAACTACTAGTACTACTACTTCTCACATGCTGGCCAGATGCCGTCTTTCTCCTTCCCGGCTTTGTCGGCGACACCCCACCGTGCTTGGATCTCCGCCGGCATCTCCGCAACAGCGCGTGCATCCTTTTCTTTCTTGCAGCGGCGGGCCTCTCTTTTCTTGAGTGCTTTCTGACTTTTCTGCTCCCTCTGTGCGGCTTTGGCCGCCTCTTGCTCTACCGCCCATTCGCCTTGGCATCTTCAAATTCCTCCTACATAGTTGTGAGGTCGCGAGGGCGATGAACTCGCACGACGGGATGCCATCGCTTCCCTACCATTTTGTGTGCGTTAGGCGGCGAGGAACTCGGCGGCGGGGATGCCATCACTGCCTTACCGTTAGTGTGCGGCGCGGTGGCATGAACGACGCTGGTGAGAGCTCGGGTGGAGTGGCGGACAACCGTATAGTGCATTGGTTTGTCAAGAGCTCAAGGACGAAGATTTGCAAATTAGGATTCCCCTTCAATCCTGGTCATTTATTACCGAGTAAAATGCATTGGCGGTCATCGAACTTGTCTTGATATCTCACTTTGATCATTGTATACGAGATATGGTGATTATACGGTCACTGGCTCAGCGTATAGCTCTGTATTTGTATGGTTTACCAGTCAAACAGTCTGCATGCGCCTCATCAGCTCATGTTCTTTATCTATCTACGCGGGCCTACCTGTGAATGGAGAAAGAAATACTGTAAAAACCAAAATTATGCGTATGTGGGGAATCAAACCACGGACTCGTCGCTGCAACGCACCCTCATCAGCCAAATGAAAATGAAATACTTCACGTCAGACACTCACGCTCACTCTGTCAAAGCATGCTAATGCATGCACGTCGCCCTCTAAATCAAAGTCCTGCTCATGGCGCAATGCAAACGGCGAGCCCATCACCTGCACGCCCCGGCATTGCCTGACATTACTATTTAGACGTTTGATGGAGGCCTACGCGAACGCCGAGCATGTATTCACCTGGCTCAAGACCAACAGTCATACTCGGACCGCCTTGCTCATGTATATCGTCCATCACAACGACAATCTATAAAATAGGCTAAGCTGGAGAGGGTACTATGGTAGTATGGTACGGAGTATGTACTACCGTGAGCGACCGATCTTAGTGCCACTGCACACCAAAACCCCTTACATCGCTAGCGCGCGCTTCCCGCCTGAAATGGTCACCGTCTCTCCAGAATGTCAATGCCGCATTCATCGGACTTAACTGAAAGTACAATTGGTGTGTCACTAACATGCGGGCCAGACGCTCGTCCTGCCCACATGTCAGTAACCCAAATGCATCTGCAGTTAAGTCACTGAAGCAACGTCCCCATTCACGCCCGACGAACCTACTCCGGCGCCAGTTGTCCATCCATCTGCCGCGGCTCATTGCCATTCGCCTGCTATATTAACTTGAGCCCCAGCTCCCAGCCATAGCCAAAGACCCACACTTATTCTCCTCCGGTCCCTTCCTTCTGTCGGCACCACTTCAACCATGGCCTCCTGGCGCTCGAAGATCTCTTGGGCGTCTTGTCGCGAGGAGCGACGAGGACATCGGCGACTCCGCTCGGCGCGCTCCAAAGCTCTCTTCGACGTCTTGTCGCAGGAGCAAACGAAGAGATCGCCGCCCCCCAGCCGCCCTCCGCCGCCACGACCACTAAGCTGGCGCGCGTGCGTGGGCGCAGCCAGCAGCGAGGAAGAGTAGTACACGGTAGGTCGCCACCACTCTGGTCCTAGGAAGGCTACCGCTCCTCCACTCAGTCGACGCCAAGCTTGGTGGGATAAAAATCGGTGGCCGATTAGCCGCTTGATGGCGACGTGGAGGCGGAAATCTTCATTACCTTGTGCTCCAGAGGAGGAGGTTAACGAGGCGGATAAGGAGGAGGCAAAGGCAATGGCCTGCTTTCTCGGGTTCATGGCCGAACATGGTGGTCGGGGCCCGACGATCATTTAGATTAGGTTTACAGTAGGTTTTAGTACGGTTTTGTGCGAAATATGTAATGAATTTCATCCAGTTTATAGGAAAAGTTCTTGAAATGTAATGAATTTCATCCAGTCAATTTGAAATTTGCTTTGTTTGCACGAATTTCGTCCGATTAGTTCATATAGTTGTCGAAAGGTATGCGGGCAGCATCGGATGGCATCCATCAGTGTCCTCGACAGATGCCGGTGTAAATTTATGGGCCATTGCTGGAGATGCCCTAACTATCATGCTATAATCAATAACAATCCTCCATTATTTGGCAGGGAATAGTTATCCCTCGATCAAAATCAGATCCGCGGTGTTTCGCACTCCTCCCGCGTAAGATTGTAAACTCTTGCTTACATAAAAATGGAGCAAGTGGACAACACTGTAGCAGGTCATATCACTCGAACTAGCCCGCCTAACGAGCGGGAAAGCACCGCCCTCGTCATTTTGTTCTGTATTTCTATCGATCGATCGCGCAAAAATGTTACGCTTCGTAAGTTCTAAAGGAAAAGGCGGCACACTTATGACTCGTATGCGTCGCAACCCCGACAGTCTGGCTCACACGCCGCTCACCAGAGGGGACTCACATTGTCTTGCAATTTCAGTGACATGTGGGACCGTAATTGAATAAACCGTCGATAGCCGAAATCTAATCGCTCGGAAGCGTCGGTGAGAAGAGAGAAACGGGGAGGGAGAAGAGATCGCCCGCCACACAGCGCGGGACTCAAGAAATACACGGTGATAATGTGAGGTGGGCCATCTGGAGTCCGGACCGCTTCGAGCCCGCTCTCACCGCCTGGCCCTCAAGGCGCCACTGCCGCTGCATACATAGCAAGTAGTCCCCGCTTATGTGGAGGAGAGAGAGGCATTGACAAAGTCAAGGAGTAACAGTGGAGACAATAGCTTTCATCAAAAATAAACAATGAATACTCGTTGCTCGTCCTCTATATCGGAAAGAATACTTTCATTCGTCGACATGTGGGACGTCGACCATCCTGGTCCACCTGCCATGCACAAAATTATCCTGGTCTACCCCGGTCATATCGGAGGTCCAACCTTTCCCACTGTAAGTTGTTCGGACGAAGGAACCATCATGACTTCATTGAATTCCGCTTCTTCAAGAAAACTTACTGTACTAGCACTACTGCTACCACACGTGAAGACTGGACGGCACTATACCACGTCATATCACTGAAACCCACTAGGCCAAACTAGCCCGCCTAGGTCATCTAACGGAGGGAGTACGTCTCTGCACTGCTATGATTTTGTGTTGCACGTTCTTTGTACTTTTGCTCGATTTTCCTACCCTATGAACCAAATGAAGCCTGAATGTATGTCGACTATTATGCGATCGATCGCTAAGCCTACAATTTTAGGAGCTAGGGCTATTGGTCGATCGACGAGGGATAAGTATAAGCGTACCACGAGCTTATCAGCCCCAACATTTCTCTTCGGCGAGTGTTTTGCAAGTACTATAGCTCGCACAGTAGCTAGCCTACTAACACCAAGAATCATCAAACAAGCCATGCTGATATGATAAACAGTTCAAAATTACATCTAAGCATGCCATATATTACATCAAAAGCTGGTGAGGATACATCTGCTCCATAACTCGGAGAGGGTTCGCATGATTCATCGCATGATTCACTATCAAACAAAAGTAGCAAGATCCGCCCACACAAGACGAAGGCACTCGCCCTAAGATGGTTTGATAACACGCATCGTTACGGTAATTAAACACAGGCAATGCAAACTACCTCAAGGATTAGCGCGACCAACTATTTCTTGTCATCGATCTCTCGGCAATGACCACAGCACGGACCGCGGCATGGGAATCGATTTCTGGGGTGATGTCCACAGGACTGACCACGACATCAGAATCGATCTCTGGGGCGATGTCCATAGGATGGACAGCAGCATCGGAATCGATCTCCGGGGTGATACCAACAGGACGGGCCACGACATCGGAATCATCAAGGACAACCATCAGCACCTGCACAACCCTAACATATTAGCAAGCACATTGCAAATAATCAAAAAGCAAGCACATTGCAAATAATCGAAAACCACAACTATGGTAATAAGCCATTATTTTTTACCTTGTGCAACTCACCAGGTGATCTCATCCCTCCAGGGGCCATCTCCTCGTCCTCGATGGGGGCCGAATACTGCTTCTCAACGGCGACTATCTCCTCAAACTCGGTCTTGAGCCTCACATAGGTGGCAATCAGAGTTCCTGGGGTAGGCACGGTGGGGCCCTTGCTGTTCTTCCAACTTTCTTTGAGGATTTCGTCCGCCAACGTCCTCAACTCTTTGGCCAGTGCTTGTTTCTTGGAGTTCTTCGTATCCATGGGTTGGCCCACCAACATGGTCAACTCGTTGGTCGGTGCTTGCTTCCTGGAGATCGCTGGGTTGTCCACCGTATCGGATTTCGGGTTCCGGCAGGCCCTTGAGGTTCGAACACTGGAGTGCGCGCGGAGATCCAACCCTCCACCATCTCGCACCTCACCGAATCGCTGGGACCTAAACTACTAAACAGAACAGCACAAGAGACACGAGATTTATACTGGTTCAGGCCACCATTGTGGTGTAATACCCTACTCCAGTGTGTGGTGTGGTAGATTGCCTCTTGGGCTGGTGAGGAACGATACAAGGAAGAACAGCCTCGCGAGGGTCTGTTCTTGGCGGGTGCGATGAACTGCTGGGTGGGGTTCAGTCGCTCTAGCTACTGGTTTCTTGGTGAGGATCGGGTCTATGTCTTTCTCTGGATTCCAGATTCCTCTACCCTGTGGGTGGCTACTCCTATTTATAGGCGAAGGCCCTGGGCCTCCTCCCAAATATTGAGCGGGAAGGGAGCCAACAATTGGCCATTTTGAAGGGGAACAGCGGGTACACTTATCCTGACTAAAGTTGGTCCTCGCCTATCAAAGGCTCACAGTGATGGCCTTTGCTTGGGCTCCACGATGACTCCTTCCAGCCGTTGGGCTGGTCTTGGTCTTGTTACACGAAATGGATGCCTTTGCTTGATACTCTCGCGTCGCTTGCTCCCTTTGCACCAAAGAGGAAAGGAGGACATCATGCTGGCTGGCGCCCATGGCGCCCTTGGTCGTCATGGCTTGCGTCATGGGCACCTCGCGAGGTACCCTGCCTTGAACTCTCCGCCTCCTCATGAGCCAGCCTGACGAGGCCGTGCCTGAGGAAGCTCCTTGTCGTCCGCCCCGCGAGGCTTGGCCCCTCGCGAGGGTCTTGAGCTTGCGTTGATGAAGATGGGCTGTCCTGGGCCTCCTTTGAGCCACGCCGCAGGCCGCAGGCAGGCAAGTCTGGGGACCCCTGTTCCCAGAACGCCGACAGTAGCCCCCGGGCCCATGGCACGCCCAAACTTGACCGAGCAGAGAGGAGAAAGGGCAAGTGCGAAGCGTCGCGGGCCCTAACAGCCTGCGGCCTTGGGTGCCGCGTGGCGATTGATTGGACGCATGCGCACTGCTTCCCCACGATGCCTCGGTAACCACCCGGATTCGACAAGTCCTTGCATGCGGAGTCGGTCATGATTACCGGTGATCGTGGAGGCCGACGGTTGGCCTTCGCCGGCTATAAGTACGGAACGGCGCGCGCCCTTCCAGTCTATCCTTCTGCTTCTCCTCCTCCTCGTTTTGTCTGGTTGCCATGGCTCCGATCCGCCGGTTCTCCATGGAAGAGAAGGGAAAGGCTCCTCAAGAGGATCCTGACCTGCTCCCCCCAAAGAAGCGGCTTGCCCTCTGGTGTCAGGGCAAGAGCGCTCGCCAGGAGGCGCCCATGCCCTGGTGCGAGCGGCTGCCACCAGGGTTCCCTCTTCCCTTGTCTGCCGCACATTGGCGGCCTGAAGGAGGCGACGCTGGCGCCACTGCGGCGCCGCCCGACGTCGCCGGTGGGTCACGAGGTGTCGTCTTCCCCGAGTCCACGCCGTGGGCTCCTGCCGGAGTTCGTGCTTCACGCCGCCACCTCCTCAATCTTGGATTCGTCTTCCTTCTTTCTTCGCCTCCGTCGTCCGGCAGAAGGAACCCCGACTCTGGCTGCAACACGCCCGGCTGCGGCACCCGCGACCGGGCAGAGGTCGCAGATGGTTGCCCCGGCGAGGTCTTCATGACTTCGAGGCTGGGGCGAGGTCGCCCGGTCTGCAGGACGAGGGCCCTCACGATCCACCTGGAGTACGATGGTGCTTGGTGGTGTCCTTCAAGGTCTTCGACACGAAGGTCGTCGGCTGGAGTGCTGCCCGCGAGAGGTGGCGGGATCCTGCTGCGGTGAGGCAGAGGCGGCCGATCGCTCCTTGGCCGCCTCGGGTGTGAAGCGCCGGAGGATCCAGTGACTCCGCCCGGCTCTTCGCGACACCGGAGACGAGCGACGACGGCTACGAGCCTCCGAGCAAGCGCCGCTCCCGGAGCAGGGCGGGCTCGTCAGGTCGTCGCCGCCCCTGATCTAGATGGGGTTGGCGCCGGACCGGGTGGCCCACTGTTGATGATGGCATCTGCCGCGATGCCCCCTGTAGTTAGGATTCCTTAGGATGCGCGCCTTTTGTTCTTGCGAGGGGCCAAGGATATACCCCACGGGGCTTGTACGATGTTTGTAGCTCCGTCTGTCAATATAATCCTTTTTATGAAGCAGTGCGAGATGCTCATTCCGTTCTAGCTCAGTTTCCTCCTTCGGTCCTCACGAGGTCGATGCTCTCGCCGACAGGTCCGAGTCCCAAGGCGGCTTCAGCCGTCGCTGGTATGCCAGGTCGCGATGCTGTGGTCAAGGCCAGGAGGTGAGCAGCCCGAGGTCCGGTAAGAGCCCCTGAGTCGCGATGCTCAGGGGTCCCCCTTGGCGCTCAAGCAGCCATCATTCGGTGAGAAAGGAGAGCGACGTTGCTAACACGGGGTTGCATTGAGTGTGGGGATGGTGTTGCGATAACTAGTGTGTCCGGAGGGTGACTTATCTCGAGGGTCAGGACAATGCTTCCTGGTGCGGCGCTAGGTCCGTGCCTTGGCCGGCGAGAGATTGCGTGGCGAGGTCCTTTCGTGCTCCTTGGAGGGACCCTGCAGGTTCACCACAAAAGGAACAAGAGCTCGCCGTGGCGATCGTTAGTTCTACCATTAGTTGCTTGGGAGGCGCGAGAGGCCTGCAAGGTGTGTTAGGGCACCCGTGAGCCAGCCAAGTAGGCTCACGGGCCCTACCTCAAGCGGGTTGCGCTGGCTCTGAGCCTTATCTTGAGTGTGTTCCTGCAAATTTGGCGGATGCGGTGCTCTATGTCTTGGTCCGGCTCTCGGGCTGGTCTCAACCGTCGGCTGGCAAGCCAGGTCGCGATGCCATGGACAAGACCAGAGGGTGAGGGCGGAGAGCGGTAGGAGCCACGAGTCGCGAATCTCGTGCACCCCCCTTTAGCAGCGCAAGCTGGGTGGATCAGCAACTCTCGTCCTCGGGTCCGGCTCTCGGGCTGGTCTCAGCCGTCAGCTGGCAAGCCGGTCGCGATGCCATGGACAAGACCAGAGGGTGAGGGCCGGAGCCGGTAGGAGCCCTGAGTCGCGATGCTCAGGCACCCCCCTTTAATGCGCAAGATGGGTTAGATGACGAAACTCTACGTCCTCGGGTCCCGGCTCTCGGGCTGGTCTCAGCCGTCGCTGGCAAGCCAGGTCGCGATGCCATGGACAAGACCAGAGGGTGAGGGCCGGAGAGCCGGTAGGAGCCCTGAGTCGCGATGCTCAGGCACCCCCCTTTAACGTGCAAGATTCCTTCACCCAGGAAAAGGCATCAAATAACAAGCATGGTGGAGCGAGAGCATAATCCTAAGGGAAACGTAGGAAGGATACATGCCGATGGGACAGGCCCGAGCGGCTTGGGGATGATGCAGCCCGAGGGGCGCCCCCAAAAGGATAGGCTAATGACATGAAATAAAAGGGATACATGCCGCAGGACGGACCCACGCTGCACAGGAATAATCTGACCTGAAGGCGCTCCCAGCCTGAAACGAAACTTAAAGATGTCACCTGGTGATGTTGGGGACGAAGGGGTGTTGGTGTAGCAGACTCGATGGGCTGCGGGAGCCAACCTCACGAGCCCCCAGGCCCAAGGGCCTCGGGAGGATCCGAAGGCGCTGGCGGCTCCTCACGGGCCATCTCCATCTCCGCCAGGGCTGCGGCGTGCCTGACCTCTTGAGCCTCCAGGATGGCTCTCATGAGACGCTGGTGCGCAGCTCCTGCGTTTGGCAGGCCATGAGGCATGCACACGTAGATGTGGGGCGGACCCTCGCAACGTCCCACTCGCGAGGGCTAGAGGCGCTCTTGAGACGCGGCTCGGTTGAGCCCTGGTATGTCGATGCAGACGCGCAGCCCACCATCCTCGCCTGGATGGGGGCCTGGCGGCGGGCGGCTGCCCTCATGACCCTTGACTCCTGTAGCTCTGAATGGCCTTGCCGACGAACTCCCGAGGTTCGGCCCTCCTTGCCTTGCTCCTGCTTGGGAAGCGTGCTTGGCACGCCCACGTGGTGCCCAAGCGCCTCCTCGAGACCTTGGCGAGGTCGGCGGCCCTCGGGGGAGAGCCCCGAGCCCTGCCTCGAGGAGGGCGCCGGCGCTTTCCTATGTGATGGAAGGCTCCCCTGGCCCGGCGCGGGCCCTGAGGGGCCTGCCTCTTGAGGAGCCGGGCGGTCGATGTCTTCTTCTTCTTGGAGTGCGGCCTCGGGAGGCCTCCTGCTGCTGTGGTGCAGGTCTTCTAGCGATGCGGCTGAAAGGCTCGCTCCAAGGAGCACACTGCGTCTCTCTCTTCACGTGGCACCGTGATGACCCGCCGCCCCCGGCATCTTGAGGATGTTGTAGCCGTGGTGGAGTTACGACCATGAATTTGGCTAGCGTTGGGTACCCGAGGATGGCGTTGTCTGGCAGCGAATGTGGGCGACGTCGAAGTCGATGAGCTCGGTCACGGTGGTTGTCGCGAGCCCCGAAGGTGACTGGAAGGCGGACCTGCCCGATCGGGACCGTGGAGCCGTCGGTGACTCCGGAGAAAGGCTTGGTTGGCTGAAGCTGACTGTAAGGCACTTGAAGATTGTTGAATGTTTCCACGGACAGGACGTTGAGCCCTGCCCCGCCGTCGATGAGGGTCTTGGTGACTAGAACATTGCTAATGATTGGGGAACAAAGCATCGGGAGAACTCCGGCTGTGGCTGCGCACTTGAGCTGGTCTGCTGAGCTGAACGTGATGGCGCACGCCGACCACCTGAGAGGGCGCGTGGCCTCGAGCTTGGGGAGGACTGCATTCACTTCGCGGGCGAACTACTTGAAGATCTTGCCGAGAGGTGGGGCTTGAGCTCTGCCCAGATGCAGCGATCGCCGCGCTGTTCCCCGGAAGCCCCAGCCCCTCGTCCTGATGACGGTCCTCAATTCTCCTTGGCTGCGGCGGCAGCGGAGGGAGGTCTGCGTTCCCCTGCGGGCGATCCTCGCGAGGCTGATCCCTCTAGCCTCCCTCGCGAGGCGGGTCTTGCCAACGGTCCTCGCGAGGTTGGTCGCGCCACCCTTGGCGCGGGCCGTGGTCTTCCCAGCGTCCTGCATTCCTTCCTCCTCCCCGGCCGTAGCCCCGGTCGCTGCGCTCGGGGCGTCTGCCGACCCTTCCTTCGCGTACGGCCCGGAGCTCTTGGCATTCATTGGTGTTGTGGGTGTGGAGGTCGTGGTACACGCAGTACCGACAGCCTGGAGGACTCGGGCTGATCTCTACCTCGCTTGGTGTCTGGCTCGGCCGCGAGTACGGCAGCCCCCTTGCGCTTCACGTCCTTGGCCTTGGACTTCTTTTCTTCGGGATCCGCGGCAGGCAGCTCGAGGAGGAGAGGCCCTCCTCAGCCCCGGCGCGCACTTGGTCGCCAAGTTGAACAGCTCAAGGAGGTGCACGATCTTCATGCATCGCCAGCTCCTCCTTCATCTTGACGTCGCGCCGCGCCGTCGGAGAAGGCAGAGATGATGGCCTCCTCCGTTACCACAGGGATTTTGAGGCGCGCGTTGTTGAAGCGCAGCATGTACTTTTGCAGGGTTTCCCCTGGCTGCTGCTTGATTCGGCGCATGTCGCTTACGGCGGGTGGCCGGTCGCGAGTACCCTAGAAGTTGGCGATGAAGCAGGTGCACATCTCGGCCAAGGAAGAGATCGTGCACAGGGGCGGATCGGGAGCAGTGCGGGCTCCGTCCTTGAGCGCCATGGGAAACCAGTTTGCCATGACCTTTTCATCCCTGTTGGCAGCCTAGATGCCCAGCTCGTAGAGCTGGAGGAACTCCGTAGGGTCAGCCGTGCCGTCGTAGCGAGGAGGCAGGTCTGGCTTGAACTTGGCGGGCCACGCGACGCTGTGCACCTCGGAGGTGAAGGCGCGGCAGCCCGCCGTGGCCGCGGGGGGCCTCGGACGACAGAGAGCTTGGTTTTTTGGGCCTCCCTGCGCCGTGGCTGGGGGCAGCGCAGGGTCCTGACGTGCTGGAACGGGGAGCGCTCGGGCAGCTTCTTGCGGGCGAGGAACTTCTTGACAGCTCTGCTCTTGCCGCGCCAGCGCCTGGCGGAGCGGGTTCCGCCCAGGGGCCGCGCGCCTTTGGGCCAGGACGCCTTCTTGAGTAGGAGGCGGCTGAGGCGCCCCGGGAGCTTCATCGCCTGCACGGGGCGGGGTGCAGTGCAGCGAGACGGACGGTGCGGGGGCGCCTCCTGCAGCATGGACGAGCTCGGCGACTCGGTCGAGCTATTCTTCGTAGACGTTGTTGACGGGGCGGTAGCGCAGGAGCTCGTTTGCCGCGATGAGTGCAGCTTGGGCCTCCATGGCCGTGCGGGGCGCATGTGATGAAGAACCAGCAGGGGTGAGCAAAGGCGTGGCGGTGCGGCCGTCCCGCCTCATGGACGAGTGCTGGGATGATGCTTGCTGCTTGTTCCCCGCCGGGCCGGTGGCGGCGTTGACGGCAGGTGACGGGGAACGACGAGGGCGCCCGCCGATGGGAGCTGTCTGGGCGACATGGGAGGCGAGGGCGGCTCGGCGCTTCAGCGCGACCGACGGGCGTCGACATGGTTGCGTGGTCGGGAAGAACGAGGCGACGAAAGGCAGATTCCGGCGCACCCTACTGGGCGCGCCAAATGTCGGATTTCGGTTCCGGCAGACCCTTGAGGTTCAACACCGGGTGCGCATGGAGATCCAACCCTCCACCGCCTCGCACGCTTGAATCGCTGGGACCTAAACTACTAAACGGAACAGCACAAGAGACACGAGATTTATACTGGTTAATGCCACCATTGTGGTGTAATACCCTACTCCAGTGTGTGGTGTGGTAGATTGCCTCTTGGGCTGGTGAGGAACGATACAAGGAAGAACAGCCTCGCGAGGGTCTGTTCTTGGCGGGTGCGATGAACTGCTGGGTGGGGTTCAGTCGCTCTAGCTACTGGTTTCTTGGTGAGGATCGGGTCTCTGTCTTTCTCTGGATTCCAGATTCCTCTACCCTGTGGGTGGCTACTCCTATTTATAGGTGAAGGCCCTGGGCCTCCTCCCAAATATTGAGCGGGAAGGGCGCCAACAATTGGCCATTTTGAAGGGGAACAGCGGGTACACTTATCCCGACTAAAGTTGGTCCTCGCCGCCAAAGGCTCGTGATGACGCCTGCTTGGGCTCCACGATGACTCCTTCCAGCCGTTGGGCTGGTCTTGGTCTTGTTGCACGAAATGGATGCCTTTGCTTGATACTCTCGCGTCGCTTGCTCCCTTTGCACCAAAGAGGAAAGGAGGACATCATGCTGGCTGGCGCCCGATCGCGCCCTTGGTCGTCATGGCTTGCGACATGGGCACCTCGCGAGGTACCCTGCCTTGAACTCTCCGCCTCCTCATGAGCCAGCCCGACGAGGCCGTGCTCGAGGAAGCTCCTTGTCATCCGCCCATGAGGCTTGGCCCCGCGAGGGTCTTGAGCTTGCGTTGATGAAGATGGGCTGTCTTGGGCCTCCTTTGAGCCATGCCGCAGGCCGTAGGCAGGCAAGTCTGGGGACCCCCGTTCCCAGAACGCTGACACGCCGGCAACTCTTTGCCTAGTGCTCCAGGATCCATCAATGAACTGACAAACAAAAAGCAATCGAAAGGAAACCACAATCGCAATGAAAACGGGAAAAGAATAGGATGTGAGAATCGGTCGGTGCTTCGCAAAAAGAAGATTATTGGAATGAAAATATAGCAGCATAACTGATTCGCCCACCTTTCCTTCGTCGATAGAGAAGAAAAATGGCAGAAGTGAGTAGCCTGGAGTGAGGTTTTCTTCAAGAAAGGGAAGAAAGGGCTTGAACGAGCGTTCTAGTGAAATGATGGTTGCTTCGTCCAGTCCAACTTGGAGGCCACCTTACCACTGCTGGTAAAGGTGTGGGTTTTGTGATATGACGGCTCATGACGGCCACACGGGGTGACAGTGAGTCTCATCGTAGCACCTCACCGTGATTTGGTGGATGGCACGCGGGCCCGGATGCTTTGAAATGTCCCGCATGTAGATAGAGCGGCTAGTCATATAGGAGTGCTCAATATTGTGCACCGCGACCAAGGCGGAGAGGAAAACGAGAGAACTATGTAATTAATGCATGAGTTTAATTAGGGTAGTTTTGTAAAGTACGAGATACAGTACATTCTTCCAATCGCAAAATGCCTTGGTTCATGAGATTTGAGATTTGAGCCCTATAAACCGGAAGGGAGGGGGTACTGCACACTGTGTAGTCTAGTCACTTGTTGAAATCTCTAGAAAGGCAAATACTCCTTTCCGGTTTACAGGTCTATACTACTCCCTCCGTCTAGGTGTGTAAGTCATCTTACGAAAACCAAATAGTCCCAAAACACTTAGGCGCAGTGCATTAATTTCTACCTTGTTTCTTGTTTCTTGACATACGTATGAACCAATAAGAGATGAGAGGTGTGCATGCTTTTAATGACTTGCAATGGCTAGTTCATTGCATGGAATGATATTAATTAGCAAATAAACATTGGTAACCCCAGGAGGAAACGGTGCTAAGCGTGTGGACCTATGCAGAATGAGTATCAACCAATGGATAATGGAGTTTAATTGTTCAACAATAGCAATTTTGTCTCATGCAAGAGCCTGGCTAGTACTCCAAGGAACTGCACCACGCGAGCTTTCGCAACTTCCACGTTCGGTTTGCGCTTGGCTCTTCGCCTCTTCGAGAAGACGAACAATGATGTTACTCCTACTTCTACAGTATCAAATCCACTGCTGCATGTCCGTCCACCTCGTACGGGAGAGATAGCGTGTAACGAAAGCTTCTACTTACCGCTCCTGCCTTTGCGTCTATGACAGGGGGCCCAACAGTGGTTGGCCCACCTCATGCAGCCAAAGGCAGGTGCAAGTAAAACACCGGAGCTCGTCCATGAGGGAGGGCGTCGAGTAATCAAATTTCTCGGTCTTGTACGAGTTAACGCGACACATCAAAGCACTGCACTCGATATAAGTCCTTTTACACATTTCAAATGGGCTACTTGTATGTAGGAGTAGACATATTCTGCTTCAGTATGTAGTCACTTGTTGCAATCTCTAAAAGACTTATATTTGGAAACGGAGGAGTACAACGCATGCATGCATGCCGTGACTTTCCTTTTGATACTTGCATGTGTTGATTTGATGCACCTTGCCAAATTTTGACTATAAATTTAACTAACCAAATTTTCATGCATGTCACAAAAATTACGGGCTGTTTGAATTGTGACTATGTTTGTCTTATGTTTCCACATTATTTTTCCCACACTTGCCACACTTGCCTAACCCGAGTTGCTCAAATTGTTAGACACAGTTTGGCTTGCCTAAGGAATCTTGCCACAATTTTGTGTCTATGACAAGTGGGGTTCACTGCTAATAAAAAAATTCTTGTCTTGGTGTGGCTAATAAAAAGACTTATATTTAGGAACGGAGGATTAGAAAATATAAATAATAATGCATGTTGGGGCAACCCACGTTTCCGCTAATTTTAGCCGTGGGCTTGTTCACAATTTTTACGAGGGGGTGGTTGTTCATTTAATGGAGGGACTTGTAGTACCAGACTCGAACGATACAAAGTGCGACCTGGCACATCGTAACACCACTTGGAACAAGCGGGTAGCTATCTCAAAAAACAATCAACAACTAAAAAAACCGCGAGCTCGCATGTAGTAGAACACAATTTTAAACGATTTTTTTTATGGAGTGAAAAAGGAAAACTACCCCACTACTTATAAATAGGTTGGAGCCTCCGCGCTTGCTTGCTAGGGCTGCTCTATTCACACACTCTCATCCTCTCCAGATCTAAAAAAGATAGGGGTAGTAACACTGTCTTTCTCCATTCAAAAAACACTGGCTTTCTATCCTCACCGCTGGTTACAGATCTGGACGTATCCCCCTCCGCTGGTGAAGGGAGGAGGGCAGCGTTTAGGCCGTCGTCGACAATGAAGGAGGAGACCCACCGCCGCCGCACCATTATCTCTCGCCAGCGCCGGGCGCTGGAGGTCCTCCGATCCTTCTGCGTGCTGCTGTGGGCGGATCCGCCTCCGCCGCCCACCTATCCACATCCCGACGACCTTCGGTATATCTTCGTTGAAACCGCCTTAGCTCTACTTCCCCAGCTCGCTACGTCGCTGCATGTGCATCATTTTCTACCTCTAAGCCCCTCTCGATCGGATGGTCCAACGTCACATTTTTTTTTTCTATTGTTAGAGGTAAAGCTACTTCATGGAGTCGAATCTTGTACTTGGTTCAAACAAGAAATAAAGTGGGGGTGGGGGAATTTAGTATGTACATCGGACTTGGTACAAACAGGAAGGAAAGGGGGTGAAAGTAGTACAGATTGGTCATCCAACCGGTCCCTTGGTCGAAAAGGGAAATATAGGGGTAACACTGTACACAGTGGTATGACCAGGACTAGATTTGCTATCCACACATAGGAGTAGGTGGCTAGAGTGAACAAAAATGGGACCAACCCAGATATGTTTCTTGGATGTTTGTTTCTCGGGGCAACAAACTATGAATCACAACTTTATGTCCCTGTTTACGTTACATGGTCTTTGGATCTGGGTGCACCCACCGTCCCAGCTGTTCTTAATCTAATGTCCCTAGTAAAATGAAGCCATGCCACTGTTATAAGCCATGACAAGTTTAGCCAAATGTTTTTGCCTGTAATTGTTTGAGACTCGATTGTTTCCTCTGTGCCTTTTTGTGCAAACAGGATATCCAATTCACCAGGTTGTTTGTTGTGACCTTTTGTCCATCTTGCACAAAACTCTTCTTAAAAGAAGTGACTTTTGTGTTGTTTAACTGGAACGTCAGAATGGAACAGTTGGTTCATTTTGGTGGAACTGCACAAAGGGAGATCTGTGTTCCAATCATCATCATCCATATTGGTTCCATAACCTTCCTATAGGTAAGAATGATATTTAATGCATGTGTTCATCTCTATTTTCCAACTGCCATGAGAAAATAATGTTGTTTTTACTAGTACACTTGTACTCCCTCACTGACAAAACCAATTCTAAATTAGAAGGCCAATCATGTACTTGGTTTCACCAACTAGTGAGGAGAAAGAGAAACAGGACATGAAGAGGAAGAAGAAGAAGAATAAACAGTGCCAAGGCGATCTTGCTGAAGCCATAGGCCTCAGTCGAGGCCATTCAAGGGCTCCGGCAACGACTGCCTTACATGTGATACGATCCTCCAGGGAGCCCTTCCACTTCTGCTGTCTCACTTAATTAATTAGGAGTACTTAAGTACCACTAATTTATTACTGCCTAATTTTCCTGTTGGAGTTAAACAAATCTTTAGTAGGACCCTATGCTGAATCATGTACATGTGTATGTTTGTCTATGGAGGTGAATCATGTGGTGGAGCAGGGAGGGAATATTATTAGTGTCATGACATAATAGTGCTATTGTTTTGCATGTCAATTTATTGCCATTGGTTCAATGAGGCAATGTTTTGCGTATTGTCCATCATGAATTTGATGCTACTGTTTGAGTAATATGCTAACGTCTTCCTATCCTTTCTCACTAAGCTAATGAAGGTTTCACCTTGTTCCTACTTGTGCAAACAGAGATCATTTTGTGCCAATCATACATTTTAGTGGAACTACACAAGACAATACAATGAACTGTATCCCAACCAGTGCTTTAACTCTGCTGGAAGTTCTTGATAATCTTTCGATATAATCCCAAAGACTTGGTAAACAAGAGTGATTTCAACCATACATTTGAAGTGCACAAAAATATATACTATTGTGTGATTCCAGTGAGTGCTTTATCATCTCTTATGGTACTACATGAATAAGCTTTTTTTCAGGTTGGTATGGGCCTAAAGCCATCATCCATATTAGTTTGTTGTCATCTCTATTTGTATCGTGCTACTGTCATGAGAAACTCCTTTATCTCTGCACGTTAAAGTTTTGCAACCTATGATAAATGGCAATGCTTTGAGTGTTGAGTTGAGCTAATTGGCACTGATTAAATAAACTAATACCTCTCTTTAAGCAAGACTACTATGTTGCTAACTTTACCCATTAAGATAATGAGGGTGCTTCTATTTGTTAGTGGATGTTTCATCAACTAGTCCCACTATTATAGTAACCTCACTCTCTCAATATATGTGCCAACAGGGATGCTCAATTTTGGTGGAACTGCACAAAAACTTTGGGTGCTTCATTGCCTCGATAGCTTCCGTCCTTTCCTGTCAGTCGCTAATCTCAGCTTGCTTTCTTCCTTTGCTGTCAGTCGCTTGGCTTATCTCGGCTTCCAATCAAAGGAAATAGTAATTGATATGCTACCTCACACAGGTTGGTACTGGTCTTTATCATGATTATTGTGCCTGTCATATGTATTGGTAATTTGGTATTGTGCTACTGTTTGCCGATTTCATAAAGGAGTAATTTGGAGCCCGAACTCGCAGCAAATCATTACATCGGGTGATTTCAGAGAACTGCACAAAATGATTAGATGGACAGGTACTTATGTTGCTGCTATGTACTCCAAAGTTCACTCGCATAACCAGATCGACTATGGAGGCGTAACTCACAAAGATTAGACACATCATGCGTCAAAGCGTAATGGCTTTAGAGCTTTTGATGGATTTGCCGATGGTTGATAAACCGCGGTGCGGCTGTCCTTATGAACTGTGACAATCAAACAGTGATTGCCAAGGCTAAGAGTTCAAAGGACAACATGAAATCCATAAAGCACATAAGAAGAAGATTGAAATCTGTCAGAAAATCAAGAAACTCCGAAGTAATAGCGTTGGATTATATCCAGACGGCTAAGAATCTGGCAGACCCTTTTACGAAAGGGCTATCACGGACGATGTTGACAAGAAGTGCCTATATTCATTCGAGTATCAACCGGCGTCAACCAATTGTCAAACTCCAAGTATTAGGAGAGTGAACGCCAAAAGTATTGCTTGGTGCATAGCCTAGAAAAATGCAGTCCAGTCTTTGGTCCCAACTTGTGCCTTTTGGTTATCGGCACATGTGGTAGCGAACTATATGGCATGGATTCTAAAGATTCCAGATAAGTTGGTTGACACGTATATTCATCTGGCACTTAATCAGCCTGCACGCCAAGGATGCTCCATTTCAGTTGAACTGCACAAAAAATTTGGGTGGTTCATTTTCTCAACCGCCTCCTTTCTCGTCCGCAATGTAGAATTTTGGCGAGATACAGGACCAAGATGAGCCAGTAAACTAGTTGGATGGAAGTAGTGGCCAAGTTGCTCATACCTCCCTCGGTACGAGGCCACTATTTGAGGATAAACCTAAAGCAAAGTTCAGATTGTCTGTGCTGCCTCTTATGTACTCAAAAGTTTACTCGTACAAGAACTAATTTTAGCAAGAAGTACCTCCGATTGAACACCATTTACCAGTCTGTACCCTAGGTAATTAAAGTTCGTCCGTGGATCATATTGGTTGTGATCTCAATCATTTGGATGCATAAGCATACTGAACATGTGTATATCTGAATCTTTTTGTGAATTATGTATGAATATTGTCGTGTGATCTATCAATCATTTGGATGCATAGATATGCTGAGCTTGTGTATATATGAATCTTTTGAGTTGTTGATAGTGAATATTGGCTATGAATATGAACGTGTCATGTGAACCTAAGTTTGATATGAATGTTTACCTTTTCTGTTGTATTTGTGTGTGAACTTGTTAGTATGCCTACTGTCGGGTATAAAACGCAGGTCTCTTATAAAAGTAATGCTGTGTCCAATTTATGTTTTCCCTTCTAACCACATTATATATATTTATATTATTACTATTATCGTATATTTTATAGAGACTTATATATACATTATAAAAACATCCCACGTGTTATTAACTTATAAAAGTAAATGTTTAACGGAAAATCCTGGTTGTTTTTGACTCACAGGCAAGGAAAATCCTGGTGATTGCGCACAAATGCTTGTGAAGATTTTGAGGACCAATTTAATAATAACGCGCTCATTTTTATTTTGAACAATAACTCGCTAATTTCTTAATTACATATATATAATGTGCCTCTCCGGTTTACTCTTTGATATTAATTGCTCCTTCTAACATAACATTATATATATAACGAGCCCACCTAATACGTGTATTTCAAGGAAGTGCAAATGGGCTGGGATTTCTTAGAAAATATAAATGGGCCTGATTGACACAAAATTATTTGTTCACCCAGCCCAGCAAATGGACTGTACATTCTAGAAAACATGGGTTAAATATATGCCACATTTTTGCAGGCTAACATGTGGGCCAATAGGTCGAAGCCTACGCAGGGCGTTGTCAACTTGGTCAACAAATGATTGTGTCATCCACAGCCATTGGATTTATATCCAATGGCCGGCATGCACCTTCAATCTCTCGTCTTCTTCATCCAGCGTCGCCGGACCGCTTTGGTCCGCCTCCGTGACTAGCGGCTCTGCTTAATACGCACCGGCCGCTAAGCGCTACCCCACCGCCGGCCAGGCTATCCCTCGACACCTCCTGTTATTCTCCACAGACTACAGCCCCACGCCACAATAGAACCAGTTATAACCCTTCTCCTCCTCTCAATCTGCGACTCCACTGCCGCGTTTTCCCATCTCCGAGTCGTTCCCGTCCGGGGCATCGCCGTCGTCCAGCGCCTCGCTGTGTTCGGTGTGGCGTGGTCAACAAACGAGTCATCTGAAGAGGACTGTACGTGGAGAGCCGGACGGCTGGGACCCACGAGGTCCATGGTCGCACGCAAGGAAAGTTCCTCCTTATTAAGCTGAAAAAATGTTTCCTCCACCTGACAGCTGGGACCCACCGGCTGTATCTTCGCACGGAAGGAAGTGCCTCCTTGTTTAGCGAAAAAAATTATTCATCACGCTGATACCGGGACCCGTCGACGGTGATGACTTGTGGGCCTGCTAAGCGGGCGGTACGCACGGCTTTGTCAACTTAATCAACAAATGAATCTAGCAGTTGGACCGTTGGATGTTAATCCAACAGCCGTGCTCCTTCTTCAACCTCTGTTCTTGCTCCTGTCTCCCGTGCACCGCGGCCGTGCTGCCGCGCACCGGAACCAGTGAAGTTTCCCACTCCTCTCCATCTGCAACTCCACTGCCCCGTCTTCCCCATCTCCGGGTCGTTCCAGGTTGGGTGCGCTCGGCACGGTGTGGTCAACATGGTCAACAACCGAGAGTCATCGGAAGATGACTGTACATGAGAGGCTGACAGTGGAGACGCACCACGCCCATGAATGCATGCATGCAACGGAACGCGGTGAGGTCAACGTGGTCAAGGAACGACTTCCATCGGAAGTATACTGTACGTGGAGAGTCTCAGCTGGGTCCACGGCCGCAGCAAGTAAGTGCCTCCTTGTTACGCGGAAAATAATGATTCCTCCAACTGACAATAGGGACCCACTGGACGGGCCACCGTATTTTGTGAGAAAAACGTTTGCCCCCTGACTGCTGGGACCCACCTGACGGGCCACCGTATTTCACGAAAAATACATCCCCGTTGTCAGCTCGGACCCACCGGAAGTGCCTCCTTATTACGCACAAAAAAAATGAATACTCACCCTGCTAGCTGGGACCCACCTTGGTGGGAGGCTGACTTGTGGGCCTACTAAGTTGACGGGGACGAAGGGCTTTGTCAACTTAGCCAATATGAACGATTCTAACTCCAAAGGACCGTCGATGTCCATCCAACGGCAGAGTGCTTCTTCAACCTCTGGTCTTCTTGCTCCAAATTACCAAACCAGCGCCGGTCGTGCCTCATGCTCCCGCCTCCCGTGGTGGCTGTCAGCCAGCGGAGACCTCACTGCCCCTACTATTCCCACCGCTGGCCAGGCCCTGCGGCGACGGCAGCCTCACACCGTAGTCGAACCAGTGAACCCTCGTACTCCTGTCCGCGCGGCTTCCACTGCCGCGTCTTCCCCGGCTCCACGTCGTCCCCTTCCTAGGCCTCGCCATCATCCACCGCCGTGGTGCTCTCCGCACGGCGTGGTCAACGTGGTCAAGGAACGACTTCCATCGGAAGAGTACTGTACATGGAGAGGCTGACAGCTGGGTCCACGGCCACTGCCCAGTTTTTTTGTATTTGCCAAGTAAGTCGCTTTGTCAGCCTGTTGGGCTGCAAATCTTTCAAGACGAGGAGATTCGGCTGGCCGAGAAAATGGCCCATCAGTAATGAGAAATGGGTTGTACATGTTTAAAACACATGAAACCGGCAATTAGTTTCAAATATCTTTTTTTCATTTTAAGATTTTAAATTACATTAATTTTTATGCGTGGAGAATTTGTTGGATTTTATATTGATATACATTTATTTTTTACATCAGTTTGAATGTGAGTCAAAATTTCGGGATTAAAACAGTTCGGACCGCACCAAATATGCAAAATTTCATAATTTTTAACCGTACCACAGATGGGCTGTAATGCTAACAAAAGAATATGGGCTCCAAAAACCTTAAGAATTAGCAAATGGGCTGTAAATTATTAGAAATAATGGCAGATGGGTTGTATGCTGTTTTCCACAGATTTGAGGCTTTCCTAAAAAAGGTTGGCCTTTAAGCAAAGGATCGTTGGATGGCCATCCAACGGCCGTCGTCTTCATCAATCTCTGCTCTTCCTGCTCCAAACCGCTCAAACAAGCGCCAAGGGACTGCTGCTCCCTCCTCCCAGCGGCCGGCTGTATCGCCACGCAGGCCTCGACCGCCCATACAGACTCCCATCGCTGGCCTAGCCATCCTCTACTCACCCACACCGCTGTTATTCTCCGCGACGGCAGATTTAACCAAGAACCCTCGTTCAATCGTACTCCCCTCCGCGGGAAACAATCACTGAGTCTTCCCTGCCTCCGTGTCGTTCCTTCCTATGCCTCACGGTGCGCCCACCGCCTGGTGCTCTCGGCGCTGCTCTGGTCAACGTGGTCAACGACCGACATGCATCTGAAGTGGACTGTACGTGGAGAGGCCGACAGCTGGGTCCACGGCCGCACGCAAGGAAATGCATCCTTATTACGTTCAAAATAATGGTTCCTCCACCTGACATCAGGGACCCACCGAAAGGGCCTCTGTATTTCGCGAAAAAAATGTTACCGCCGCTGACAACTCGGACCCACCAGCTATGTCTTCGCACGCAAGGAAGTGCCTCCTTATTACGCACAAAAAAATGAATACTCCGCCTGTTAGCTGGGACCTAGTATAGTGGCAAGCTGACTTGTGGGCCTACTAAGTTGACAGGGATGGAGGGCTTTGTCAACTTAGTCAATATGCACGATTCTAGCTCCAGTGACCGTACGATGTCCATCCAACGGCCGTAGTGCTTCTTCAACCTCTGGTCTTCTTGCTCCAGCCGCCCAAACCAGCGCCGGTCGTGCCTAGTGCTCCTGCCTCCCGTGGCCGGCTGCGATGCGGCGGAGGCCTCACCTCCCCCTACTACTCCCATAGCTGGCCAGGCCATCCTCTACTCACCCACACCCCCGTTATTCTCAAGGCGACGGCAGCCTCACATCACACCAACGAGTGAACCCTCATACTCCTCTACACGGGCATCCACCGCGTCTTCCCGGCTCCACGTCGTCCCTTCCTAGGCCTCGCCGTCGTCCACCGCCCGGGTGCTCTCGGTAGGCGTGGTCAACATGGTCAAGGAACGGCTTCCATCGCATGTGGATCAGACGTGGAGAGGCCGACAATGGTCCACGGCCGCAACAAGGAAGTGCCTCCTTATTACGTGCAAAATAATTATTCCTCCACCTGACAGTGGGGACCCACCGGACAGGCCACCATATTTCGCAAAAAAACATTTCCCCCTGACTGCTGGGACCCACCAGCTACACCTTCGCACGCAAGAAAGTGTGTCCGGGCAAAAAAACAAAACGATACGCCCCCTGACTGCTGGGACCCACCAGCTACATCTTCGCACGCAAGGAAGTGCGTCCGGGCAAAAAAAACAAAATGATTCAGCCCCCTGACTGGTGGGACCCACCAGCTACATCTTCGCACGCAAGGAAGTGCCTGACAGTCGGGACCCACCTGGTCGAAGCGTACGTAGCGTTGTCACTCTGGTCGCGAACGTGTATGTATATATATACTGGTGGATGTAGAGGCGCGCACATAGCATGTACACGTACGTACAGCGGCGAGGGTGCAAGAAAGAAAATACGGCCATGTACGTACATCCAGGCAGGGTCTCGAACGCCTACTCGCGCATACGTACATGGCTGGGTCAGAACAGAGAAACAACGTCGTCATCGTGTTCATGGGGAGGCAACGGAATGCGTCGTGTTCATCGGGAGACAACGGAACGCGTGGGAGCCAACCGGCTGGGTCGGAACGGAATGCGTGGTCGTGTTCATCGGGAGGGCTTGGACGAAACAGGCGATGGAAACGAGGAATGGCGTACTGCACAACAGAGGAAACGGCCTTGTGTTCGACCGGCCACGTTCGAAACGGGATCCTGTTCATCGGGAGGGGTCTGGCGTACCACAAAACGGAGGAAACGGACCTCCTACGGTCGAAATGGGGGTCCTGTTGATCGGGAGGGGTGTGGCGTACCGCAAAACGGAGGAAACGGACCTCCTACGGTCAAAACGGGGGTCCTGTTGATCGGGAGGGGTGTGGCGTACCGCAAAACGGACGAAACGAACCTGTGTTGGAGCGCTACGGTCGAAACGGGGGTCCTGTTCATCGGGAGGGGTGTGGCGTACCACAAAACGGTACTCCACGAGATACTGTTCATCTCCACCGTCGACCTCCTCCAGCCTCCACGGGCTACCGTCGACCTCCTCCAGCCACCACGGGCTCCTGTTCATCCAGCCTCCACCACGCTTACTCCACCAGCTCATGCTCAACCACCCTCCACGGGCACCCCTCCACGGTCTCATGCTCATCCAGCCTCCACACCACGGGTCCTGTTCAACCACCCTCCACGGCCACCCTCCACCGCCTACTATTCATCCAGCCCTCCACACCAAGGGGTCCTGTTCATCCGAGGCAACGCCATCGCCACTTTATCATCCAACCCCCCGCAACCCTCACTATTCATCCAATCGATTGGCTTCAGTTACCAGCAGTAGCGAAGGAATCGCTCCATCGAGTTCAGTTAACAGCCATCGATCGATCGGTCGGGTTCAGTAACGCGTAGCCTGCAGTGCAATCACTCGGGTTTAGTAGGCGAACGCCTCGCTCGGGTTTAGTTAGAGCCCAACACCTCGCACCCACATGTGTACCTGTACGAGAGAAATGCGTATCGCTCGGCCCACGACCACCCACCATAACCGGGAACTCCTCAATATTTTCCTCGCCCTCGCTTCTACAACGGGTTTTTTTGTCATGGACGGCCCAAAGAATGTCATGCAACTGCATCTCCAGCCCGCCTAGGACGAAAAGCCCATTTTCTGTCATGATTTTTTGTCATAGAAGTATGAGCCCACCACATCTATGATGATACCGGGTTTTGTCACAATTATCGTCATAGAAGTTTCATCATATGTATGACAGAAAAAAAATTCGTTCGGCCCAAAATGTCGCAGATGTGTCTTTTTTTTAGTGAGGGCACCCCAAGAGGGGGAGATAATAAAAAGGGCTAGATACAACTAGAGGAGAGCCGGCTTATACAGCAACTCCCTCATGAGCATAATGAGAGCTAGCCACAAACAACATGTAGGGCTATTACCGGATGATGTTTCCCAGGGCCCGAAGCTGTCTAAACCCTTGTCTTGTGTGTTAATCCGCTTCGCGTCTCTCATCCCGATCAACCCCTCTCAAGCTACCACATAGATGCGTTGGCCTCAGGACTAAGTCCTCACACTAGGACATCTGCCGTGATAATTCCACGACACACATGCATGCAGTGCTTCCACCCCAGGTACACACATGCATGCACTTACTCCACTCCATAGTACATCGGGAGAAAATTGTGGACTTGATTGCGGTTACCACACCCTAATTAATTGAGCATTAAAACGAATGCGTCTAAAGTCTCTCTGGTGGTGGAAATGCATGGAGAGAAATGCATCAGAATGAAGCGCGCCTGTAAACTGTGACGGAGGGAGGAGGAGTATGAAGGTGCAAAACCAAGTACGCGTATGGCTAGTCGGTCAACGCACTTCCTCTTGGCATATCACAGACATGTGGGACCGGAGTGTTAGCAAACCGATCTCAATTGACGACAAAATGGCCAACCCACCGTTCCTTGAGAGAGACGACGAGTGAGAACACACAGACGGGCTCACACGGAGGCCAAGATATATTCAAGCATGGTTGGTCGATATCATCATTACATGTTCGATGTTTTTAATACTACTATTGGTCTGCCATTTTCCGCCCTTCTCCCGAATAAATGTGTACTTTATCAAAGATTAAAATAAAATAATAGTACAGATGCTCCACTATGCGGTTCTAGTAGTAGTACTACTCGTACTACTAAACCTTGCGCTTGGCCCTTCGCCTCTTCTTGAAGTCGAACAATGATGGTACTCCGCATGTTGGGTACTACAGTGTATGCCTCTGGCAATCTGACACCGAATGAACTGCTGCATGTCCACCGCCTGGGCGAGGGTAGGTTGCATTAGTCAAAAGGTGTAAGTAAGCTTCACCTTGTCCCGCAAGCTTCTCCTCGTTCTGCGAGTTGACGAGACACACCAAAAAGTAGTGCTAGTCCATACTCCCTCCTTTCCGGTTAATATGGCTTAATCTTTTTTGCGGGTAAATGAGAGAGCTTTATTCATATATAAGCATTCTTAGGACGATCAGCCAAGAGACTGGTCACTAGGAAGCGAGGTACCCCGCAAAAAAATAAGAAGGATGCGAGGTGTTTCATCAAGCCAGCTCTTGGCCACATTCAAAGTGCTGCAAGCACGGTTCGCACAAAGATGCGCCGCATGATTTGCTGACCTGTTTACATGCTGAATAACAAAAAAATAGAAAATATTACCAAGCGCTCCTATTTGTAATAGGATATGAGCCAGAATTAAGCGAGAATTGTGGCGAGTGTTCCATGCAATCAACTTCCATTATCACATGCGAGAACCCTCGAAGAGAACCAAATGTGTTGAAGATTGCTTTATCACATTTTAAAATAAAATAAGAGTGCAGACGCTCCTCCATCATGTTCCTAGTAGTAGTACATACCTCTATAGTAGTAGTACTAGTACTAGTAAACTTTGCGCTTAGTTGTTCGCCTCTTCGGGAAGTCGAACAATAATGGTACTAGTACAGTGCATGCTTCTCGCAATTTGATAGCGAATTAACTGTTGCATGTCCACTGCCTGAGCGAGGGAGAGCTTGCATTAGTCAAAAGTTTCTCCTTGTCCTCCGAGCCACCGCGCGCAAGCTTCTCCCGTCCTGCAAGCTTCTCCTTGTTCGGCAAGTTGACGGGACACAACAAAGTAATGCTAGGCCATACTGCCTCCTTTCTGGTTAATATGGCTTAATTTAAAATGAGATAAATACACTGTCTGTCACTGTATATTTGTAAAAATACGGTCAGTGGACTTCATAATACGCTCATTGCGCTCAATATATACATTTTTTGGTGTTTATACGGTCACTAGCTCACCCTGGCTGAGTATGTGTGTGCATGCATGTGTAGGTTGAGCACTTGAGCGTGAGTGTGTGTGTTCCTCGTGTACTCGGACATGCATGCATTAGGACGTCGCGCGCGTTTTTGCGTCCATGTGTACGTGTGACTTTTGCATGCATGCATGAGGTTGTAGTCCCTCAGACTAGCCACAATGGGAGTAACTTCAGCAGTAACATCGAGTCCAACTCAACAAATTTGCTTATGTGGCAATGAGTTAATGAGGAGAGAGGTAGTTTGAGTAACTTAGCTAGTTACTGTAACATCACATGTCCCAATGCAATATGAGTCTATAACCTAATAAATGAGCCTTGCATTTTACCATACTTATGTTACTACCCACTATGAAAGGTAGTAACATAGTCTAGGGATATGTGTATGTTACTAGTGTATGTTACTCTTCATTGTGGCTAGTCTCACATTCACATGTTCATAACTCAATGCTTTGTCAAAATGTTGCATGCAAGGTTTAATCATTCGTTGTACACACATGCATTCCCGATATTAATACATTGGTAAAGACTATTTCTTGAGGAAAACAAGCCCATGAATTGAGTACAAAGGGGACCAATAAGCCAGGACGGAGGGACTACCAATAGTGAACCGGAAGGAGGGAGTAGGTACTAGTAGTACTACGTAACAACGCGCAGTAACAAAATTCCTCTGTGCGCATCCTGTCTACGTGTCATGCAAGAAAATAGAGATAAGTACAAGTGAGTCTGAGGAACGGTCATACACGTAGGGGGAGTACGTGTAGGGGCCACTAAGGAGCAGTCAAATCACACAGTAAGTTAGTCGGAAGAAGCAACCATCATTTCACTCTTCAATGACACGTACGCAATATAAAATGGTTGATATGGAGAGAAAAATAAAACCACTATATATACACTAGCAGGAGCCTAAGCTACAAGCCTGCTTGCTTGGGTTGCTCTCTTCACAAGCATAGAACGACGGTGGCCACACCGCTGGTCACAGATCCGGCCTGATCCCGCCGCTGGGGGAAGGGAACGATGTTCTGCGTAGACGCAGTCGACATTGGCGAGGGAGAAATCGTGGTGCGTCCCAATCGGGGGTCCCCGCGGTATGGGTTGATGCCGCGTCCCAACCGCCCTTCTAGCTACAGCCAGACGTCCCAGGTACATCTTCCTTTTTGAGCCGGCTTTCTCCGCTGCCGCAACTCCCCATGTAGCTCCATCTCCATGTCGATCTTTCTCTACTTTTACCGTCTTCTATTTTTGATGAGTTTATGTCTCATGAACTAGTGCCAGTACTATTATTCTAATCACACTTCTTCAATATCTTTGCCATTAGGGATGCTCAGCTCAATTTTAGTGGAACTGCACAGAAGCATCATATGATCCGAGGGTGCCAGCCGTCTTACCTTCGACAGGTTATACCTAGCTAGGAAATTAAATCTTGTTTAGGGTTTAGGGTTTAAGTCGTAGTAACCCCATCAGTAATTTTTCTTTTGTACACGCTCTCAAAACTTTTGTTTTTAGTTGTGAAGTAAATATTGGCAATGATCTGTGAATCATTGAGATGCATCAACATGTGTGTTAGTTTTCCTTTGTATTTGATGGAATGTCGTAACGGGACAACCTCGGAGTAGGAATAAAAATGGAGTGGAAAGTTTCCGTTTTTCCGGAGAAAAAATGAAAACAGAGAGAAACCAACGTTTCGTTTCGTTTGATCGCGCCATCAAGCAAAACCAACATTTAAACCACGTCTGTCGCATTCGTGTCTCACCCTCCTACACGGAACCACCGCACACGGCCGCTCGGCATGCCACTCACCCCAAACGGAGTATACGATAACTTTCTGCCTGCTTGTCGATGGATCACGCCATGGAGTACTAGAACTACTGGAAGAGATTGACGAGTTGGGGGAGGACAACTAGCTGTAGCACGGACTCCCAAGAACTTTTTACATGCATGTTGTGGCTGGTGATACGTCTCCAACGTATCTATAATTTTTTATTGCTCCATGCTATATTATCTACTGTTTTGGGCAATATTGGGATTTATTATCCACTTCTATATTATTTTTGGGACTAACCTATTAACCGGAGGCCCAGCCCAGATTTGCTGTTTTTTGCCTATTTCAGTGTTTTGAAGAAAAGGAATATCAAACGGAGTCGAAACGGAACGAAATCAACTGGAGAAGTTATTTTTGGAAGGAAAGCTACCGGATGGACTTGGACCCCACGTCAGGAGCTAAGGGAGGTGCTCACGAGGGTGGGGGCGCGCCCACCCGCCTAGGGCGCGCCCCCCTGCCTCGTGGGGCCCCCGAAGCTCCACCGACGTACTTCCTGCACCCATATATACCTACGTACCCTAAAACTTCCAGAACAGAGAAATAGATCAAGAGTTCCGCCGCCGCAAGCCTCTGTAGCCACCAAAAACCAATCGGGACCCTGTTCCGGACACCTGAGGGAGGGATCCTCACCGGTGGCCATCTTCATCATCCCGGCGCTCTCCATGACGAGGAGGGAGTATTTCACCCTCGGGGCTAAGGGTATGTAGCAGTAGCTATGTGTTTGATCGCTCTCTCTCTCTCGTGTTCTTGATTTGGCACGATCTTGATGTATCGCGAGCTTTGCTATTATAGGTGGATCTTATGTCTCTTCTCCTCCTCTTCTCTCTTGTAATGAATTGAGTTTTCCCCTTGAAGTAATCTTATCGGATTGAGTCTTTAAAGATTTGAGAACACTTGATGTGTCGTGCGTATCTGCGGTGACAATGGGATATCACGTGATTCACTTGATGTATGTTTTGGTGATCAACTTGCGGGTTCCGCCCATGAACCTATGCATAGGGGTTGGCACACGTTTTCTTCGTGATTCTCTGGTAGAAACTTTGGGGCAATCTTTGAGGTTCTATGTGTTGGTTGAGTAGATGAATTGAGATTGTGTGATGCATATCGTATAATCATGCCCACGGATACTTGAGGTGACAATGGAGTATCTAGGTGACATTAGGGTTTTGGTTGATTTGTGTCTTAAGGTGTTATTCTAGTACGAACTCTAGGGCTGTTTGTGACACTTATAGGAATAGCCCAACGGATTGATTGGAAAGAATAACTTTGAGGTGGTTTCGTACCCTACAATAATCTCTTCGCTTGTTCTCCACTATTAGTGACTTTAGAGTGACTCTTTGTTGCATGTTGAGGGATAGTTATGTGATCCAACTATGTTATTATTGTTGAGAGAACTTGCACTAGTGAAAGTATGAACCCTAGGCCTTGTTTACTATCATTGCAATAACGTTTACGCTCACTTTTACCACTTGTTACCTTGCTGTTTTTATAATTTCAGATTACAAAAACCTATATCTACCATCCATATTGCACTTGTATCACCATCTCTTCGCCGAACTAGTGCACCTATACAATTTACCATTGTATTGGGTGTGTTGGGGACACAAGAGACTCTTTGTTATTTGGTTGCAGGGTTGCTTGAGAGAGACTATCTTCATCCTACGCCTCCCACGAATTGATAAACCTTAGGTCATCCACTTGAGGGAAATTTGCTACTGTCCTACAAACCTCTGCACTTGGAGGCCCAACAACGTCTACAAGAAGAAGGTTGTGTAGTAGACATCAAGCTCTTTTCTGGCGCCGTTGCCGGGGAGGTCAGTGCTTGAAGGTATATCTTTAGATCTTGCAATAGAATCTTTTTGTTTCTTGTTTTAGCACTAGTTTAGTTTATAAAAGAAAACTACAAAAAAATGGAATTGAGTTTGTCCCATACGCTTCATTTTTTTAATATCTTTCGTGAGAATGATGGGAAGGAAAATTGTGCCAAGGTGTTAGAAGAAGAATGCATTAAAATATTTGGCACTAAATCTTTGAATGATGAGCATGATTGCAATGTTGTTAGTATGAATTCCTTGAATATCCATGATGCTAATGATATGCAAAGCCACAAGCTTGGGGAAGCTATGTTTGATGAAGATGATATTTTTTTGTCCCCCAAGCTTTGATGAGCAAATTTACTATGATGAAAGCATGCCTCCTATCTATGATGATTATTGTGATGACACGTATGCTTTAAAGAATAATGATAACCATGAAACTTGTCATCTTGATCTTAATTTACAATCGCATGATAGTTATTTTGTTGAGTTTGCTCCCACTATTCCGAATGAGAAGAATTTCGCTTGTGTGGAGAGTAGTAAAGTTTCTATGCAAGTAGATCATGAAAAGAATGCTTTAGGTGCTGGTTATAATGTTGAATTCATTCATTATTCTATTGAAAATTATTATGAGGGAGGAACATATGCTTGTAGGAATTGCAATAATATCAAGTTTCCTCTCTATGTGCTTAAATTTTTGAAGTTATGCTTGTTTTGTCTTCCTATGCTTGTTGGTTATTGTTCCCATAAGTTGTTTGCTCACAAAATCCCTATGCATAGGAAGTGTGTTAGACTTAAATTTTCTAGTCATATTCTTCATGATGCTCTCTTTATGTTTCAATTCTTATGTCTTATGTGAGTATCATTGAAATCATCATGCCTAGCTAGGGGCTTTAAACGTTAGCGCTTGTTGGGAGGCAACCCAATTTTATTTTAGTTTCTTGCTTTTTGGTTCTGTTTAGGAATAAATAATCCATCTAGCTTCTGGTTAGATGTGTTTTCATGTTTTAATTAGTGTTTGTGCCAAGTAGAACCTTTGGGAAGACTTGGGTGAAGTCTTTATGATCATGCTGTAAAAAACAGAAACTTTAGCGCTCACGAGATTAGCTTCAACTTTTTACTGAAGAGTGCTATTTAGTTGATTCTTTTTGCAGATGACTACTAGAAAAATTCCTCAGGTCAACCAACTTATTTTAGAATTTTTGGAGTTCCAGAAGTTTGCGTTAGTTACAGATTACTACAGACTGTTCTGTTTTTGATAGATTCTATTTTCATTGTGTTGTTTGCTTATTTTGATGAATCTATGGCTAGTAAAATAGTTTATAAACCATATAGAAGTTGTAATACAGTAGGTTTAACACCAATATAAATAAATAATGAGTTCATTACAGTACCTTGAAGTGGTGTTTTGTTTTCTTTCGCTAACGGAGCTCACGAGTTTTCTGTTAAGTTTTGTGTTGTGAAGTTTTCAAGTTTTGGGTAAAGATTTGATGGACTATGGAATAAGGAGTGGCAAGAGCCTAAGCTTGGGGATGACCAAGGCACCCTAAGGTAATATTCAAGGACAACCAAGAGCCTAAGCTTGGGGATGCCCCGGATGGCATCCCCTCTTTCGTCTTCGTTCATCGGTAACTTTACTTGGAGCTATATTTTTATTCACCACATGATATGTGTTTTGCTTGGAGAGTCATGTAATTTTATTTAGCTTTGCTTGCTGTTATTTAGAATAATGTTTTGCATCTTTAGTTCCAATAAAAATGTCAAGGATAGCCTTTGCCATGCTTATTTTGCTAGTATACATATTGCTGTTTGAAAACAGAAAGTTTACCGCTGTTGCAAAAATTCCCTAGAAAAGTCAGAGAGTGGTATAATGTTGAATATTTTTTCATATTGAGATCTGATAAATTTACTACAGTGGGAATTTTATTTCATAATTTTTGGAGTTAGGGAAGTATTATACTCTTGCATTCTTTACAGACTGTACTGTTTTGGCAGATTGCTGTTATGTTTGCATTGTTTGCATATGTTTGCTTGTTTAATGATTCTATTTAAGGATAGGAGTATTAGATATGCAGAGGAATTTATTATGCAATTTTGAATAATAATTTTAGTGATTTGTTACAGTAGAAAATGATAAGGTTTTGCATTGGTTTATACTAACCTATCTCACGAGTTCTTGTTGAGTTTGTTGTGAATGAAGCTTTTGATAAAAAGAGAAACCATGATATGAGAGGAATTAAGGAGACACAAAAGTTCAAGCTTGGGGATGCACAAGGCACCCCAAGATAATATTTCAAGAAGTCTCAAGCATCTAAGCTTGGGGATGCCCCGGTAGGCATCCCACCTTTCTTCTTCAACAACTATCGGTTAGTATTGGTTGAGCCTAAGTTTTTGCTTCTTCACATGAGTTGTGCTATCCTTGCAATGTCATTTTATTTTGTTTTGCTTGCTGTTTGAATAAAATACCAAGATCTTAAATTATTAAATGGGAGAGTCTTCACATAGTTGTATAATTATTCGACTACTCGTTGATCTTCACTTATATCTTTCAGAGTAGTTTGTCATTTGCTCTAGTACTTCACTTATATCTTTTAGAGCATGGTGGTGATTTTATTTTGAAGAAATAGATGAACTCTCATGCTTAACTTATATTATTTTGAGATTATTAAATATCATGGTAATTTGCTTAAATAATTTTAATATGCTAGGTATCCAAGAATAGGCAAAACTTTCTTATGAGTGTGTTGAATACTAAGAGAAGTTTGATGCTTGATGATTGTTTTGAGATATGGAGGTGATAATATCAAAGTCGTGCTAGTTGAGTAGTTGTGAATTTGAAAAATACTTGTGTTGAAGTTTGTGATTCCCGTAGCATGCACGTATGGTGAACCGTTATGTGTTGAAGTCGGAGCATGATTTATTTATTGATTATCTTCCTTATGAGTGGAGGTCGGGGACGAGCGATGGTCTTTTCCTACCAATCTATCCCCCTAGGAGCATGCGCGTAATACTTTGCTTTGATAAATTGTAGATTTTTGCAATAAGTATATGAGTTCTTTATGACTAATGTTGAATCCATGGATTATACGCACTCTCACCTTTCCACTTTTGCTAGCCTCTCTAATACCGCACACTTTTCGCTGGTATCATACACCCACCATATATCTTCCTCAAAACAGCCACCATACCTACCTATCATGGCATTTCCATAGCCATTCCGAGATATATTGCCATGCAACTTACCACCGTTCCGTTTATTATGACACGCTCCATCATTGTCATATTGCTTTGCATGATCATGTAGTTGACATTGTATTTGTGGCAAAGCCACTGTTCATAATTCTTTCATACATGTCACTCATCAATCATTGCACATCCCGGTACACCGCCGGAGGCATTCATATAGAGGCATATTTTGTTCTAAGTATCGAGTTGTAATTCTTGAGTTGTAAGAAAAATAAAAGTGTGATGATCATCAGTTTTTAGAGCATTGTCCCAGTGAGGAAAGGATGATGGAGACTATGATTCCCCCACAAGTCGGGATGAGACTCCGGATGGAAAATAAAAAAAGAAAAAAAAGAGGCCATAAAAAAAGAGAAAAGGCCCAAATAAAAAAACAAAAAAATGAGAGAAAAAGAGAGAAGGGACAATGCTACTATCCTCTTACCACACTTGTGCTTCAAAGTAGCACCATGATCTTCATGATAGATAGTCTCTCATTTTGTCACTTTCATATACTAGTGGGAATTTTTCATTATAGAACTTGGCTTGTATATTCCAATGATGGGCTTCCTCAAAATGCCCTAGGTCTTCGTGAGCAAGCGAGTTGGATGCACACCCACTTAGTTTATTTTGTTGAGCTTTCGTATACTTATAGCTCTAGTGCATCCGTTGCATGGCAATCCTTACTCACTCACATTGATATCTATTGATGGGCATCTCCATAGCCCGTTGATACGCCTAGTTGATGTGAGACTATCTTCCCCCTTTTTTGTCTTCTCCACAACCACCATTCTATTCCACATATAGTGCTATGTCCATGGCTCACGCTCATGTATTGCGTGAAGATTGAAAAAGTTTTGAGAATGTCAAAAGTATGAAACAATTGCTTGGCTTGTCATCGGGGTTGTGCATGATTTAAATATTTTGTGTGGTCAAGATAGAGCATAGCCAGACTATATGATTTTGTAGGGATAACTTTCTTTGGCCATGTTATTTTGAGAAGACATAATTGCTTAATTAGTATGCTTGAAGTATTATTATTTTTATGTCAATATGAACTTTTGTCTTGAATCTTTCGGATCTGAATATTCATATCACAATTAAGAAGAATTACATTGAAATTATGCCAACTAGCATTCGACATCAAAAATTATCTTTTTTATCATTTACCTACTCGAGGACGAGCATGAATTAAGCTTGGGGATGCTTGATACGTCTCCAACGTATCTATAATTTTTGATTGCTCCATGCTATATTATCTACTGTTTTGGGCAATATTGGGCTTTATTATCCACTTCTATATTATTTTTGGGACTAAACTATTAACCGGAGGCCCAGCCCAGATTTGCTGTTTTTTTGCCTATTTTAGTGTTCCGAAGAAAAGGAATATCAAACAGAGTCGAAACGGAACGAAATCAACTTGAGAAGTTACTTTTGGAAGGAAAGCTACCAGATGGACTTGGACCCCACGTCAGGAGCTAAGGGAGGTGCTCATGAGGGTGGGGGGCGCGCCCCCCTGCCTCGTGGGGCCCCTGAAGCTCCACCGACGTACTTCCTGCACCCATATATACCTACGTACCCTAAAACTTCCTGCCGCAAGCCTCTGTAGCCACCAAAAACCAATCAGAACCCTGTTCCGGCACCCTGCCGGAGGGGGGATCCCTCACCGGTGGCCATCTTCATCATCACGGTGCTCTCCATGATGAGGAGGGAGTAGTTCACCCTCGGGGCTAAGGGTATGTAGCAGTAGCTATGTGTTAGATCGCTCTCTCTCTCTCTCTCTCTCTCGTGTTCTTGATTTGGCACGATCTTGATGTACCGCGAGCTTTGCTATTATAGTTGGATCTTATGTCTCTTCTCCTCCTCTTCTCTCTTGTAATGAATTGAGTTTTCCCCTTGAAGTAATCTTATCGGATTGAGTCTTTAAAGATTTGAGAACACTTGATGTATGTCTTGCCGTGTGTATCTGTGGTGATAATGGGATATCACGTGATTCACTTGATGTATGTTTTGGTGATCAACTTGCGGGTTCCGCTCATGAACCTATGCATAGGGGTTGGCACACACTTTTGTCGTGATTCTCCGGTAGAAACTTTGGGGCAATCTTTGAGGTTCTATGTGTTGGTTGAGTAGATGAATTGAGATTGTGTGATGCATATCGTATAATCATGCCCACGGATACTTGAGGTGACAATGGAGTATCTAGGTGACATTAGGGTTTTGGTTGATTTGTGTCTTAAGGTGTTATTCTAGTACGAACTCTAGGGCTGTTTGTGACACTTATAGGAATAGCCCAACGGATTGATTGGAAAGAATAACTTTGAGGTGGTTTCGTACCCTACAATAATCTCTTCGTTTGTTCTCCACTATTAGTGACTTTGGAGTGACTCTTTGTTGCATGTTGAGGGATAGTTATGTGATCCAACTATGTTATTATTGTTGAGAGAACTTGCACTAGTGAAAGTATGAACCCTAGGCCTTGTTTACTATCATTGCAATACCGTTTACGCTCACTTTTACCACTTGTTACCTTGTTGTTTTTATAATTTCAGATTACAAAAACCTATATCTACCATCCATATTGCACTTGTATCACCATCTCTTCGCCGAACTAGTGCACCTATACAATTTACCATTGTATTGGGTGTGTTGGGGACACAAGAGACTCTTTGTTATTTGGTTGCAGGGTTGCTTGAGAGAGACTATCTTCATCCTACGCCTCCCAATGATTGATAAACCTTAGGTCATCCACTTGAGGGAAATTTTCTACTGTCCTACAAACCCTTGCACTTGGAGGCCCAACAACGTCTACAATAAGAAGGTTGTGTAGTAGACATCAGCTGGCTATTGCGACCTTTGAATGCGGAGCAGTCGCGTGCACCGGGAAGCGGCGCGGGCGACGCTCTCTCGGCCGGCGCGCCTCTTCAATGCCGGCGCCAGTGAGAGGTCATGTCTTCTCTAGCCGGGCATGAATGTGGCACTGACTGTTTCGAGCGGGAAGCACGCGCGGGTGATGAAGAGGGTTCGGGTTGGTCTGGAGCGGGCGTGGCAGCGGTCCGGACGCCCGCAAACAAGAGATGTTGTACGTTAATATTGCTGCATCTATAATTAACAACGTAAATAATGTGCCAGTTGGACAAATATGATTGGAGATGGAGATGGAATTTTACGTAAACACGGATATGCATGCCTATGTCTATGTGTGTTTGTGCGATGACTCTCGCAACCTGGAAGCGGGTGCGTGTTTTTGATCGAGTTTTCTTTCATGGTACGTTAAAAAAATTCCGCCATTTTTCGTTTCTTTTTTCCGGGAACGCGCGTATTCTATTTAAAACCACTGCTATGGAGAGATTTTTTTTACTCCATTGTATATATAGCCTTTTGTTTGATAGGGTTTGTCGCGTCTTGCTCTATCACCCTCTCCATATCAAAACAAGATGACAGTGTCCACTCTATCTCTCTCATCACTGTTGGTCACAGATCCAGCCGAATCCCGTCCACTGCGGGAGGTGAGGAGGTGCAGCGTTGACGTTGTCGCCGTCGGCGATGGAGGAAGCCGATGCGCACCGTCCTCTCGGAGCCGGCGCTGGCGTGGACGAAGGTCCTCCGCGCCCTTATTCGCTGCCATCGTGTGGGCAGATCCCGCCAGCCTACCTAAGCGACATCTCGCCCACCTGAGGTATAACTTCTTGTACTGGTCCAGCTCCCCAGGTCGCTGCATGCGGGTTTTCTTCTATGCGACTACTCCCCAGCTCCCCATGTATAGTAGCTAGGGTTCGTCGGCTGGTCCAACATCACCTACTATTATAGAGGAAATGCCACTTGAAAAGTTGTCCTGGTTTATGCCTCGGTGGAGGTATACTTGTTGTTTCGACAAAAAGTACATGGTGGTTGTGCGGTCATTGTCCATATGCTCCTATTGCTGCTGCTAATCTAATACTATCACTGGTAAATGAAGAAATGTTTTTTTTCTCTCGGGTATCCTTGTTTAGTTTCCATCAAGATAATCATGATGCTTCTGTTTGTCTGTGTACTTTTCATTAATTCTTATTGACAATTGAAATGTCGCTGTTAATCTTGTACCACTGCCAAAACAAAGTAACAACACTATATCCCTTTTTTATATTTTTGCAAACAGCGATGCGTATACCCGGGCATGTCTTCCTCAATTTTAGTGGAACTGCACAAAATTGGATGGCCATTGTTGTTCCGCCTCACTGTCCTCTGCTACGTGGTTCTTCCTTCCTCGAGCTTGATTACTGAGAAGAAACAGACCACAGTGAGGATTTGTCGAATTTCATAGGTGGCTCACCCAAACCTGATGCCAAATGGATGATGCATCACCACGATGACCTATCGATGCTCATGGTTGCGCCTCATGGTTGCATCGGCTGGTGAAGCTGGTCGATTTTCAATGAAAAACAAGTTGTCTTCCATCAGTGCTCTTTGCTTGTTACCCACAAAGATGATATCCTTCATCAGTTCACCTTGATTGCGTTGGAGACATAGCCTTCTTTCATGTTGGTGCAATTTTATCACACAATTGCCTATGAACAAAATGTTTCCTCGAAGAAGGATCGACGTTGGTACTAAGATCATAAGTTTTGTATTGATTTCTAAGCCTTCTCGCAACTTTGTCTTCAGCTCCCCTGTAATTTTATTTGTCCAGCTATTAACTTTGATTAAAAAATGGGGTGGACTAAAAACCCGGATGGACGTAGTAGCCCTCCATTTTTATTGACTCTGCATATTAGATTTGACTGAAGACAAACTTTGTAAAGTTTAGGCCGAACACAGCAAACCATAATTATTGAGAGAGGGCAAACTGTACATACTCTCAAACCTTCCCGATAATTGAAATTAAAATTCTTTATTTGTACACACTCTCACACATTTCCGATAATTTGGCGCATGTGTGGTTGTTCACTTAAGGGAGGGTAGTGTACCGCACATGAAGGACAGGAAGTGCGACCAGGACGCGTGGATCGTTAATTCATCGGAAGTAGTAGTTTTCTTTACTCGTACGTTAAATAAAGAGTTTCGTTTCGTACTTACACAATTTAAAACGATTACTATGGAGAGAATAAGGAAACCACTCCACTATATATTAGTAGTATACACAAGTACTATATGGACGCAACTTCATTGACTTAGTGCACCTGCCTTTGGGTGTATGACAGGTGGGCCCAAAAGGTGGTTGTCCCACCTGTCATACAACCAAACGCAGGTGCAGTTAAGGCACCGGAGCTCAGTCCGTACTATAGTATATATGTAGTAAGCCCTCCGTAAACTAATATAAGAGCATTTAGAACACTAAAGTAGTGATCTAAACGCTCTTATATTAGTTTACAGAGGGAGTACTATATAAGCTAGAGCCTCAGCACTTGTTCGCTAGGGTTTGCACTCTCCACACTCTCGCCGCACTACCTACATATATACACGTTGGAGGCTCAGAGTTCCTTTGCTAGGGTTTTCTATATTCACAGTCTCTCACCCTCTACACCAGATCTAAACAAGATTGCGTTGGCCTCTGTCTCTCTCTCCCCCCTCACCGCTGGTGAAGGAGCCGCCCGGATCCCGTCACACCGGGAAGGGGAGGAGGTGCAACATTCACTCTATCGCCTTCGGCGAGGGAGGAAATCCACTGCCGGCTGCGTTGTTCTCTTTCACCCAGCGCGTGTGCCGGAGGGCCACCGACCCCTTCTTCCTCGCTGCCGTATGTAGCGTGGGCAGATCCGGCCTCCCGCTGCACGCCTAGCCACATCCCGACGAGCCTAAGGTATAAGTTTCTTTGAAACCGTCATTGCTCTAGCTGCATGCGGATATTTTTCGATTCTGTAGTCGAATCTAGGTCTTGGTTCAAAGAGGAAAGAAGGGTGCAGTGGGTTGGAGCATGAATCTAGGACGTGGTTCAATGAGGAAAGGAGGGAGGGAAAGTAGTATAGACTGGCTATCTAGTTGCTTTGTTGGTCGAAATGGGAAAAAGGGGGTAACCCAGTACACACATATGTAAGGAACCGATCTTTTTGTTGAAAAAGGAAAGAAACTGGGGGTCAGGTAGTTTGTGCAGGACTAGATTTGCTGCCCTCACATAGGAAAAAGGTTCAAAGAGAACAAATATGGGACCAACGCAGATATGCTGCTTGGCAACATACTCTGCATCACCCATTTATACGTGTGGACGCACATGGTGCTGGGATGTCCCATGTCCCATACAACTATTTTGCTGTTGTTAATCTAAGAATGCCGCTGGAAAATTGAAGCAATGCCACTGTTAAAAGTAAATTACATTTTTAACGAATGTTGTTTTAAGAGAATGTCTATGTTAATATGAATCAATGCAACCGTTTTAGGAATGCTACTGTCCTACTTTTTTTCCATCAAGATAAGTTAGATGCTTCTTTTTGTCGCTGTTTGTTTCATTCTCCTTTATTGACCAGTAATTGTTTCCTTTTTTTGCCTCTGTTAAAACAGGGATATCTATTCAACTTGTTGCTATAGCGAACTTAAATGTCACACCGACAACTTTGCTTGATTTCAGTGCAACTGCACAAAACGAGATTGGATTTCCTATTCGTGTTGGTAGATTCGTATTTTATCTTGTCTGTCTCATGAAAGGTCAGTACAGGCCTTCATCCACATGATTGTGCAGTGTGCTTTGAGATGTTGTGCTACTTGTATTGGTACTGTTTTAAATAACGTTGAATTAAAGCTATCGAATTGCACTCTTTACCCATTAAGTAGTGAACAAAAATGGGACCAACCCAGACATGATGCTTGTTGCTTTGTTACAACAAACTCTGCATCACCCCCTTTATAAGTAGATGGAAGCATATGGTGTTGTTTCGCCCACTCTCCCCTGGAACTGTTTATGCTTTTTGCTAATCTAATGCGGCTGGTAAAATTAAGCAAGGCCACTCTTAGAATTAACTACTGAATCTTAGTTCAAAACTGCAACACTTGTTAGGGATTGGAGAGATTACCATTTTTGTGGCCGCATGTTTCATCCTCCTTTATTGGCCAGTAATTGATTACTTTTTTGCCTCTGTTAAAATAGGGATATCTATTCAACTTGTTGCTATTGCGACATTTGCTTCACTACGCGAAACACTTTTGTTTTAAGAATGTTTTGTGCAGTCAACTTGAATGTCACACCGGCGACTTTGCTTAATTTTGGTGGAACTGTGTTGAATGTATAATTTGGCTACTAGGTATTTTATGGGTCAAATTAATTTAAATGACTATGGTTAGATTATTGGCTGACACAAATATTTTGCACTTGCTATTTAGTTTAAAATGCAGGCTTGGATCATAGTACAGTACATATGCTGAAGAGGCAGATCAGGCTAGCAAAGATATTTACTCAGGACAAGTCTTGGACATGAGCGGTCAAGTAATGGACGTGAAGGTGCAACAACACAAGAAGGATTATTAATCATAATTATCTGGTGTGGTAGCGACATGGCCGAAATATTTTATTCATATATCCAAGAGTCTGTGTACGTGTATATGGCCTAATACACGATAGCATGTAGATTCTATAGGCGTGTGCTACATGGTAACCGAATCAAGTCCAATTCGGTTCTAGTTTTGGAGTTGTACTCCTGTATGGCAAGTTACCGTGTACACCAAGTCCCGCGTGCCTTATATAGGCCACAGCCGATTGTTAAAACCCAACAATCGATCTATTCAAGAAAACCAATCTACTTTGTCACGTATCTTTTATCTATCGTTCTTTTCCCAGTGAACCCTAGCAGCCTTAGGGTTTGGTTCATCTTTACCGTTTTGCGCTGGAAAGCGGTCGTGCCTCCTCTACGAAATCGAGGGGATCTTTTTTGCTTTGCTCGGAAAGCAATCGTTCGTCGTCATGAAAGCACGACGGTTATCTTGGTGTTGCACGGCAATTTTGCATGCCAACACAATTGGCGAATCCGCTGGGGACGAGAAGAAGAAGAGCTACACGATGAGTACCCAGTCCAAGAATGGGAGCGACATCGACCCGGATAACGTCATCGCCGTCACGCTCAACAATCTGTCGAAGATGATCGGCACGAGCTTGAAGAGGAGCTTGAGAAAGAAAAGGTTGAGAGGCTGAAGCTGAAGTTGGCTGGATACGCGAAGACGAGGAACGGAGTCGTCAAAAAGGTAGTTCCAAGCCCTTTTGATGCGTTCAACACTCAGGTAAAAAACTCAACCGAAGAAATTGCTCATCTAATTGATGTGTCTGTAGCTAGTAAATATGGTTCTGATATGGAAAATATGACACATACAATTACCCGAGCAGTAGCTAATGGACTTGAAGAATTTAAGGTACAGTTTAATAAAGATCTTGAAAATTGTCTACCTGATCATGTACGCTCATTAGTGCTGCAAGTCAATGATGAGTATTCTGGAAAAAGACCGATTCCACCAGACAGTAGAAGATTTAACAATTTGTCAAGTAATATACATACGCCTAATGCATCGGCTAATGCTATGCAGCCTCACGTCCCTTTAAACAATAATCTGGATGGTCGAGACTATGTTGGTAGTTCGGCTAATAATTTTGTTCATAGTACTACTGCTCCTATTGTTTCGACTTCGGTTCTAGAAAATCACAATAGCAATAACCAAAGTTTTGGGTTTAATTCTAATATGTAGCAGCCTAGTTATCGGACAGTGGCATATAGTACGCCACCACTGCCGCCTGTCGGTACCGGGGTTCCGTATGGGCCGGTACCTGATTCATATTTTAGTGGGTCTCTGTTGCAAACTTCGCATGCCCCAATTTGTTCGCCGGAATTTCTACCACGTGCTGGTGTTCCATCTGCTCCACAAGCCAGTTCTCTACAGCCCAATAATAATTTTTAGGATCAGCTTGCTAATATACTTAGAGAATTTGGTTTAGAACCTAAGGGTAGAGCCAGTGCATATCAAAAACCATACCCTAATTACTTTGACTCGACACTGTATCCTCGTGGTGTTAGAATTCCAGATTTTGTTAAATTTATGGGGGAAGATGGTAGATCTACTTTTGAGCATGTAGGACAATTTTTAGCACAATGCAGCGAGGTCGGCACATCGGATGTTTTTAGACTAAAATTATTTCCTTTATCTTTATCCAGTACTGCATTTACTTGGTTTACATCGCTTGCTCCTAATTCTATTTCAACATGGGCACAATTGGAGCAAAAATTTCATGAGTATTTTTATAGCGGTGAAACAGAACTTCGGCTTTCAGATTTAACTATGGTTAGGCAGAAATATAATGAGCATGTTCATGATTATATTAGGAGGTTTAGGGATGTAAAAAACCGATGTTTCAGCTTGACCATAGCCGAAAAGGATTTGGCCGATCTTGCCTTTTCGGGTCTACTCGCTCATATTAAGGATAAAATAGAAGGGCAAGATTTTTTAGATGTTAATCAAGTTTTGCAGAAGGCTTTGGTGCAAGAAAACCAGGCTAAGGAAATTAAACAATATAGCCGGTTTAAAGATAATAGAAATAAAGAGAAAGATGATCATGCGGTTAATGCCTTAGATTATGATAGTGATTCGGCTAGTGAGGATGATGTTAATATATGTGTAGCCGAATGGGTTCAAGCGCCAAAGTCAAAACCTTTTGCATGTTCTGCTTTGAAACCTACACCAGCTAGAAGAGATAAAATTAAATATACTTTTGATGTAAGCAAGTGTGATAGAATTTTTGATATGTTACTACAAAATAAGTTAATTAGAGTGAGGGAGGGTCATGTAATTCCACCTCCAGAAGAAGAAGAGCTTATTGTAAGTGGCACAATTCTTTTTCTCATGCTACTAATGATTGTAACGTGTTTCGTTGACCGGTGCAATCGGCCATCAATGAAGGACGATTGACGTTTACAGAAGGTTCTAAGATGAAGCTCGACAGCGACCATTTTCCTATCAATGTGGTCGAGCTTGGGAGTAAAAAAATGCTTATTCGGTCGGATCAGACCAAATCTGCAAGCGAGAAAAACGTTGTTGATAACAGTGCTCCTCCAACGATGATCAAACCAAAAAAAATCCAAAAATAGGAGTGTGTAAAGTCAACGGAGGGAGGAGACAAGCTCCAAGGCCAAAGCCGACAGTTAGCATGTTGTTGGAAAAATATACCTCACGCAAGACCAGCAATGTGTTTAATCGGCTCGGAGGTAATAAGCGTCCAAGATCTCCTTCTGGACCTCGCAGTCATGAGTAATGGCAAGGAAGTGCATATGACCAACAGCCGTATTTTGCAATGGAGCCGACATATTGGGGTTTTGTACCTCTTCAGTATCTGCAGTTTCCTCCATGGGGGTTTAATCCTTGGGCGGCATATCCTACAGGGCCAGCAGGTTATTTTCAACCGGGATGGATCCCGCCGATGCCTATGTTCAGAACAAACGTACATGAGAAAAGGGCTCGTTTCAATGAGGAGGCTAGATCACATAACGCCGTCGAGATCCGAGGAGGTCGATCACCGGCACGCAGTGCAGAGCACAAAAACTATAAGGGCGATTACAAGCGCGTATGGATGCCGGTGAAACGTGCTGATCCTAAACCCAGAAGAAATACAGATGATTTAGATGCTGCTCATGATCTGAAAATGGCAGAACACCAGTCATATGAAGGTGTTGTCAATTGTACAGAAACAAGTAGTGTCTCAACAAAAGTTGTTGGTACAGAGGAGAAAAGTAATGGCGTGAAGTTGCGGCAAGCCAGCCAATCTAATCAATTTGAAGAGAAAACTAATTCTGGGCATGAGCCGCATGCACGGTCAGACAAGGAATATGTTGTATCCTCACGTTCTAGTCAACAGTATAAATCGGCAAGTTCGTATGCTGATTTAGTTATGAGAAATTGTGGCCCAGGAACGTCCAAGAGTTTGCCTCCAACGGGTTTGAAGTATAACAGCAACACATGCACATGTTGGGATTCCAGCAATGTACGCGAACATAATTTTAATGCTAGTAAAGTATATGATCAGCAAGGAGGTTTGTCGGCTAAAGACAAAATATTCATCCCAGGAGGAACAGTACGTCAGTACAGGCTAAAGGACCCGGGGGGCAGCAAAATTAAATCAGTCGCGCCAAGAACTAAACCAGACCTCAGTGGTGCCCAAAGGGACTTACTCACACTCAGAAACGACGTGTACAACGACTGCGGACATTGGAAAAAAAGGAAGAGATAGCTGAGAAGAAGCGTGATACATGGTTCAATCAAGATAAATCAATGATAACCACAAAAATTAGGAAGGAGAAGCGCATCGCAGCTGAGGAAAATAAAAATACGGATGACACTATTATTGCAGAAAATTCAGAGAATGGTAAAGATGTACCAACTGATATGGATGTTAATCCGGTGTTCGCATTGCCTACTGAATTTCGCGCGCCTGAGGCTGAAATTGCTGAACTTGTTCTTGGTCCAAAGAATGCTACATTTGAGAAACCAGAGAAGCATGGACAACACCTAAAGCCATTATTTTTCAGAGGTCACATTGACGGTAAGCCTATTGGTCGCATGCTTGTTGATGGCGGTGCAGGTGTTAATATTATGCCCTTTTCGGTATTTTCTAAACTAAACCGAAAAGAGAGTGAGTTAATGAAGACCAACATGGAACTTAGTGGGTTCTCAGGAGAATTGTCCGATGCTAAGGGTGTTATTTCTATGGAGCTCACAGTCAGAAGCAAAACGTTACCGACTGTGTTTTTTGTTGTCGATGTCAAAGGACGGTATAACATTCTTTTGGGACGCGACTGGATTCATGCAAATTGATGCATTCCTTCTACTCTTCATCAATGCTTAATTCAGTGGGTTAATGATAATGTTGAGGTGATAGAGGCGGACAATTCTTCTTGTATTTCTTTGACGGAGGCGCCGGTTGATTGGCAACACGGTGAGATGCGTTGTTTGACCGGTACGGATTTATCGAACTATGATTACATTAGTATTGGTAGAGATGGTTTTGTACCTATAAATGCACAGCCAGCTAACGTAGCTTGGCTTAATGATTTATCTATATAAATGATGAATAAAGATGACAGTATTGAGTGGTTGTAGAGATGCACAGAGGAGTATCGTTCCAGAAAGAACGATATGCATGAAACTATTGAAGATTTTGATAACATGGAAAAGCTTGGACAGGGATTCTCATCGGCTGATCCACTTGAAGAAATTGATATTGGTGATGGAAGTATTCCGATGCCTACATTTATCAAAGCTAGCTTGAAAGCCGATCTAGCGACCAGACCTCAAACGGTCAAGTCTCTGTGCTTCAGTGTCATCCTTGGATCGGTAATGCTGACACACACAGTACTCGAAGGATTTATAACAGAGTTGCAATCACACACTTATTACATTGAATATCTCAAAAGAGAACTTATTACAATAAATATGGCTTAAGGCCATCTAAAATCAATAACAGTGGAAGGCTTGGAAGGTAAAGCGAGTCCATCAACTCCAACAGCATCACGGAGTGAAAGACAACGACCTATGGCTCCTTACTCGTCGTCTGAAAAGTCTGCAATATGATACGTTGCAGCCCGAAACGGGTCAGCACATGGAATATGCTGGCAATGTAACACAAAAGAGTAATGAATAGAATAATTGCTATCACTACATGCATATATGGCTGGTGGTGGCTGTATGGTTAAAATGTTTTGCGAAAAGCCAATTTTTCCCTACAACAAAGGAATAAATTTTATTTAACTATCATGGTAGTTGTTAAACATTGAGAAGGTTCCTCCAACACAATCCCAATTAAGCATCATCATTAAACCCAATCAAATTATATTAAGTGTGATGAGATCCACATGATAATCCAAGAACTAGATACTCAAGATGTCCATAACCGGGGACACGGCTAACCATGATTAGTTTATACACTTTGCAGAGGTTTGCGCACTTTTCCCAACAAGACTCGAATACATCCATGGTCGGAGATTCGAGACACAGTCTTTCTGAAGCATTAACTCTCTACTCTGGGTAGACAGTACCACCTACAACCCACTACATCTGCTAGTCTACCTCTTCAAGAGCTTCACGCAACTTACTCAACTATACTAGAGCCCATAATAGCTTGTGGTTGCACACGGAAGTTTCTAGCATGAATAATCTTATGATCCCTATGAGCCTGGGTGGCGGGCCGTAGGATGATCACACGGGTCCTCCAGGATATCCTAGGACAACACTGGATTCTCCAGGTGCCCACAATCAATCCACCCAGATGTGAATTTAAGTTGCCACCTTAAGTTGAACCATTAATTAACAAACTCACAACTGTCATGGATACACTCAAACCCAATCCACGTCTACGAGCATAGCATAGCAATATAAGCAACATAGAAATAACTCCCATAGGTTTGAAAATAAACAGGTGAATAGGTACTACCTCATCTACTTCCCAAAACCAACAATTTAATCAGATCCTAACCATGCAATTGTTTGAGGATTGATCTAATGCAATAAAACTGGGTAGTAAAGAGGTATGATCAAAGTGTTACTTGCCTTGCTGATGATCCGCGAAACCTAGAGACTCGTAGTAGCACGCTTCACACTCCGGGTACTCTATTGCAAACAAAAAAGCATACAATAAGCACTCAACTAGAAGCACGGGTAAAACTTCAAACAAGAGATCTAACCAGAAATTTCAACTTAAGAACTCCGGTTTGCAAAAATAATCAAATCAAACGAAGCAACGAAACTCAAACTACAAAAGAAACAAGATCCGTTTACTAATCTGGACTAAAGTAAAATTTTACAGTAGCAAAATCATGTTCAAGTTGGTTAAACAGAAAGAGGTCTTTGATATGAAGATCTAGGCACTTGAATCGCCTGATTCCGATAAACGAGCGAAAAGTTATACTAGAACAAAGATTAGGGCAGAAATCGCGATCGAAAATAATCTCGGAAAAACCCAGGAAAAATAAAACTGACGAAGAGGCTAACGAACGAACGTTCGCTGTCTGCGGTTAACGGATGAAAACCGTTCGTTAAAAAGAATGTACGAACAGACGTTCGCTAAATAACTAAACCGAAAAAACCGATCTAATAAAAACGGGATCTAGGGTTTCGAAAAAACCGATCGGTTTTCTCGCGAAAACCGGCGGCGGCGGCTACCTCGTCGGCGGTGGGGTTGGTGGCGGCGGCGTGGCGAGCGGCCGGCGGGCTGCGGCGGTGAATCGGGGCGGCGGCGCGGCGCTTGACGCAGCGACGACGGAGCGCCAAGCGGTGGCGGCGGATCGGGCGGGGCTAGGGTTTGGGGCTGGGAGCTGGCGGCTCGGGCCCTCGGGCTTTAAAGGCGGACACGGCCCGATAAGGTCGGTTCGCGTTTTTTTAAATAATTCCGACGCGCAGAAAAACGAAGAAAAGAAATACCAAACGGACTCCAAAAATCCTATAATAAATTTTTCCCGTCCTCTAAAAATCTACCGGACAAGGTGAACATTTATTTGGGCCTCTAATGCAATTTTGAAAAACGCATATTTTTTCTAATTCAAGTAAATTAGAGAAAAAACTCTGAATAAAGATCTTATTTGATTTTAATATTAAATCTCCAATATTTCTTTATTTTGGGGAAGTCATTTTATCCCCTCTCTTTTATTTTCATAAAATAAATATTTGAAGAGAAAATAATTAAAATCAAACGATCCTCTTTTCAAAATTTGAGACAACTCAAATATGAAAATAACGAAATCCCCAACTCTCTTCGTGGGTCCTTGAGTTGCGTAGAATCTCTACGATCAAGCTAAAATGCAATAAAATATGATATGCAATGATGATCTAATGTATAACATTCCAAATTGAAAATTTAGGATGTTACAAGAAAAGTACGGTATGTTTATTACTTAAAGAATTCGTTGATTGCTTTGCTTGGAATTATACTGAGATGCCCGGTTTGAGTAGAAATTTGGTAGAACATAGATTACCTATTATATCTGGTTTTAGGCCGTATAAACAACCTCGTAGAAGTTTCAATCCTAATTTGTATGACCGCATCAAAAAAGAAGTTGATCGGTTGTTAAAAGCTAAGTTTATTCGACCGTGTAGATATGCAAATTGGGTTTCTAATATTGTGCCCGAGGAAAAGAAAAACACTGGTAATATTAGAATCTGTGTTGATTTTAGAGATTTGAATAAGGCTACTCCAAAAGATGAATATCCTATGCTTATAGCCGACATGCCTATAGGTCGCACTGTCGTCCACCACCTTGGTACTCTCGGACGGTACGGCGTTGTCAACGCGGTCTACGAACGACAGCCATCAGAAGAGGACTGTAAGTGGAGAGGTTGACAGCTGGGTCCATGGCCGCACGCAAGGAAGTGCCTCCTTATTACGCGCAAAATAATGATTCCTCCACCTGACACCTCAGACCTACCGGAAGGGCCTCTATATTTCGCGAAAAAAATGTTTCCCCCCTGACAGCTGGGACCCACCGGCTTTATCTTCGCATGGAAGGAACTACCTTCTTACCCCGTGACAGCTGGGACCCTCCAGGTTGAAGCGAAGGTAGCGTTATCTGTCTGGCCGTGAACGTGCACGTACATAGCGGTCGATCGGTGTCTCTGCATCGACGTACCGTGGCCGAGTAAGGAGCGGCACGTGTTGAAGTAGAGGCGCCGACGTAGCATGTCACGCAGTCCCATCTATATCGTGTACACGTACGTACGGCCACGCTACAACATAGTAAATACGGCTATGTACGTACATACGGGCGGGGTCTCTAACGCGTACAACGACTAATCCTGTTCATTGGAAGCTAACCGGCTAGGTCGGAATGGAGAAACTGCAGCGTGTTCATGGGGAGGCAACGGAATGCGTCATGTTCATCGAGAGGCAACGGAATACGTCGTGTTCATCGGGAGCCAACTGGGTTGGACGGAACAGCCGATTGAAACGAGGTCTGGCGTACCGCAGAACGGAGGAAACGGCCTTGTGTTCGACCGACCATGGTCAAAACGGGATCCTATTCATCAGGAGGGGTCTGGCGTATCGGAAAACGGAGGAAACGAACTTCTCTTGGGCCTCCTATGGTCAAAATGGGGTCCTGTTGATCGGGAGGGGTCTAGCGTACCGCAAAACGGAGGAAACGGACTTGTGTTGGAGCGCTACGGTCGAAATGGGGGTCCTGTTCATCGGGAGGGGTGTGGCGTACCACAAAACGGGACTCCACGGGATACTGTTCATCTCCACCGGCGACTGCCTCCACGGGCTACTGTTCATCCACCATCGACCTCCTCCAGCCTCCACCTGTGACTATTCATCCACGGGCTCCTGTTCATCTAGCCTCCACCGCTCCTCCACCGCTCTCGCTCAACCAGCCCTCTCCCGTGGGTCTGTTCAACCACCCTCCACGGGCTACTGCTTCATCCAGCCCTCCACCGCTCATCGCTCAACCAGCCCTCCATGGGGTCGACCTGTTCATCCAGCCCTCCATGGGGTCCTGTTCATCCACCCTAACCGGCTCGATCGATCGGGGTCCTATTCATCCAGCGGCAACACCACGGGGCCCTGTTCATCCAACCCCCCCCCCCCCCAACAACGCTCACTGTTCATCAAGGGAAGGAGGCAGCAGGGTTCAATCGGCTTCAATTAGCAGTAGTAGCGAAGGAATCGCTCGATCGGGTTCAGTTAACAGCCAGATCGATCGATCGCTCGGGTTCAGTAACGCGTAGCCTGCAGTGCAATCACTCGGGTTTAGTAGGCGAACGCCTCGCTCGGGTTTGGTTAGAGCCCAACACCTCGCACCCTCACGTGTACGTGTACGAGAGAAATGCGTATCGCTCGGCCCATGACCACCCACCATAACCGGGAACTCCTCAATATTTTCCTCGCCCTCGCTTCTACCATGGGTTTTTTCGTCATGGACGGCCCAAAGAATGTCATGCAACTGCATCTCCAGCCCGCCTAGGACGAAAATCCCATTTTCTGTCATGATTTTTTGTCATAGAAGTAGGAGCCCACCACATCTACGATGATACCGGGTTTTGTCACAATTATCGTCATAGAAGTGTCATAAGCATGACAGGAAAAAAAATTTGTTCGGCCCAAAATGTCACGGATGTGTCTTTTTTTTGTAGTGATGCTAGGGATTATAATGGGGGGAACTATTGCTACTGAGAGTTTAGGTCTACCTGGGTTGATGGATCTAAGAGCCCCCATAGCCCTCACCTTACATGTACGGTAAGGACTAGGGTTTCACAAGAGGTGGATCCAATCTTCACCTCCACCATGCTGACTTGGGGGCCCAATATGATCCTTAGATATCTATCTGATCCTTCGGGCCCCCTTTTGTCGCTAGATATCCTTGTGGGCCTTCTGGGCCCATTGGCAGGCCTCCTACCGGGCTCCATGTAAAAAATCCACGCCCAGTATTGCACCATTAGTAGCCCCTGTGCTTGTTTGGAGCTAGACTTTTTTTTGAACAAGGAGTTGAAGTTCCTCGGTATTAGAGAACCCATGCGTGCTCCTGATCACCAGGACTCGCTTTTTTGAGTGTGGTCTTGCAGGGTAGCGTGGGCTCGTCCATCATGGGACCTCCATAGGAAGCTTTGTCACTTTTCGGGGCTCTCATAACTGGGTGTCCCTACGTCTTGATGTTGAAGTGTGTTCTCCAGAAACCAGGGATCAAGGATACCTTGTATTTGTGAGTTCGGCCAGGGGCTAAACGCCTAGTCAATCCACACTCAAAGGCACATAGGAAAACAAGGACTCATTGAATTTTATACAGGTTCACACCGCCATGTTGGCATGAAACCCTACTTCCTGTTGGTATTAATATAATCAGTGGAATACAACTACTCAAGTGTTACAAAGGTGGTGGTCAGGGTGAGACCAGTGGTGGTCAGGGCACTAACTAAAGTGCCTGAAACACTCCTTACATGCTACTATGCTCTGGTCTTGCTCGCTATTGCGGGTGGTGTTGTGGATGCGTCTTTTTCGCCCCTCCCTGTCTAGACCTTGGCCCTCCCCTTATATAGGCGTGGGGGTACCACACTTGGTCTGTGAAAATATAGAAAGTAATGTACAAGATGATGATCGGATGTCATAACCTAAAATTTTCCCAAATTTAGGATGTGAAATTTAAAGTATGCATGTCCACGATTTCTCTACATATTTAGTTTTTGAGACTAACAAGGATGACATTTGAATTCAAGTTACCATTTGAATTGAAATGAAAGCCATGAAGGTTCTACCCAAAATGATTTTCAAAAATTGCACTAGGAAAGGAATTTCCTAAGATTATATATATGTCTGTTTTATTTTGAGTGAACCAGAGTTTGAAAATAGTTTAAATTGGGCTAATAAACTATAAGTAAAACTCTAGAAATAATAAAATAAACAGGAAATAGAAAATAAAAGAAACAACATTGCAAATATGCCCATTACTTATTTGAAAAATTCTAGTTTGTCAAAAACCCTTGGAGAAATGTTTAGAAAGTAACAGACTAGCAGGGTGACCCTGCGCGACTAGTTTTGTAAAATTTTACATCATGTCACTTAAGTTTTGAAAGGTCTTTGGTGGACAACTTTAAACATTAACTTTCATACAAAAATACTTGTATTAAAGAATAAATGATATGGTTACCAGAAAAAATTGATGAACTATTGCGTTAATTATGTTTACTTAACCATTCCAAATATATTTCTAGACATACCTAAAGTTGTGAAATTTTAAGTTTGTGCAGTCACGCTTCCCATGATGTTGTCTTTTTCAGTTGAAAGTTGTGTAGTTTTTAATTAGTTAGTTGAGCTATTTCCCCTCTTCTCCACCAACTAATTTCCCCATCTCAAATTGTTATTTCTAGTAAGAGAACTAGGTCTTAAGAATACTGACTTATTTTTCTTGAAAACATATTTGTTAGCTGTACTACATTGTATTCTCTAAGTGTACTGCATTGTTGATGAGGTCTTGGTGTGTGAGGACTAAAGACGTACCACAATGAGGTCGACAACTCACCATGCAAAACCATGTTTTTTTTGTTCTACCACCCCATGAGTTGCTTTATTTTAGTTGCATCATGGATACCGAGAAGGGAATACTTCTTTAGAGCATCTTTAGCAGATCCCGTATAATGCCGACCCACAAAATGCATTTATAGTTCGCAGAAAAACGGCCTTGCGGGGTCTGCTCGGCCGCTGCCCGCGCCAACCCGTAAATCAGTAATTTGCATTTCAATTTCGGGCATGAAAACACATTTATTTACTTCTTTATTTTCTTCAAGGGCATTGGATACATAATAATTCACCAAATCTATGCTACAATAGCAAGACCAAAGAAAACAAGAACCACAATTAGCCATTTTAGAAGATATCGAACTTCCATAACTGCTCCCACTAGTTGGACCAACATCTTCTCCATGCCTTCATTGTTGATGTGCTGATTCTTGATCTTGCATTCTTCATTCTTCTTCTTTGATTCTAAAAATGTAGATGTTGCTTCCCCACTAGTTTCTTCTCTAATTGCACATGCAGTCGCATCATTAGCCTCAATTCTACCAACGAGTACACGAATATCTATTAAGTTTCTTCCTAACAATAAATCGATGTATTCTTCTTCCCAATACCAAAATGAGCATCCACCTTCCTACACACATGACCATCTCAATAAGCTACCATAATTGAACTGAATAGGTTGACAAAGCCGAAAGAAAACAAGAACATACCCCGTTATTTTCGCATTTGAAGAATACCCATCCGGGGTGTTGCCGCGTGCTAGATGTTGGCCGCAACACTGTCTGTGTGCAGTCGTCGCACTCTATGAGCGACATTGGTGAGCCGGCGAGCCGCTGCGTGAGAGCCGAGCCCGGGCGACGGCCGGCCAAGTCCTTGTCAGTAAACCGACGACGACGGCTAGAGGACGAACCAGTACCTGCATCCGGCGATGGGGCTTTGCTGGGGCTGTGCGGGGTGCTCCCCAACCAATCCATTGCTTGGCGTAGCCGCCGTGGCCGGAAACGACAAATCCATCGGCCGTGACAAACAGACGCCAATCTGCAACTTTTCGGCCGGCCGAAGAAGGAGGAAGTGGTGGAGGACAATCTCGGGTGTGTGGCTGCCCGCCGGCGTGATTCCGATGGCTGGCATGGCCGGAATGGTAGGCGGCGGCCCGACGGCGGTGGGTGGGAAAAGCGCGGGTTGAAATGCCACCCCAGCGCCAACCGCTCCCGCTATATACAGGGCACTGACGGGGCGAGGGGGAGAACCTGCGTTTTCGCGGGTTGTGGTGGGAATTTTTCCGCGCTCCCCAAAAATATTTACGGGTCCGATGCGTTTGCGGGGTCTGATCGGGCAACTTTTTTCGCGCGGACCCGTATTTTGACGGTTATTTTGAGGGTCGGTGAATTATACGGGGTCTTCTAAAGATGCTCTTATACCTGTCAGGGGATTTGCATCCCACATCTAAACCTAATAGTGATTATATGTGAGCCTTATAATGTTAGCATGGTTATGCTATTTGATAGTGCAATGTCATCTAGCGAGATGCTTTCACACATACTTATATTCATATCTATAGGATTCAAGGTATATTAGTACGTACATGTTTGTAAGAGTGCCTTAAAATAATCCAAACCATTGTAATCAGTGATGGAAATAATTTAGCTTATGTGAATGATACTACATATGTATAAATTTGGCGTCGTTTTTTCATCACTGTATTAGGGTTTATACATCTCATATTTTAGAAAACCACTGAGGCAAAGAAAATTACATCTCAAGAAAAATATTACATTTTAGTACAAATATTGCATTCAATATTATGTTGCTGGCAAGAATTTTGGTGTGTAACAGCGAACAAATGATGGCATGGAGGTATTTATCTTTTCATGTAAAACAATATACTTTTATATAAATATATATCTTTTTCATTTACCATTCCTTCCAAGAAAATTGTTGAGAGCTTTCATTAATAATATGTGAGAATTTCCAGCACGGATATGTGTCTGAATGTTGATGGCTCATACTTAAATGGTGTGCATACATATGCTCCAAGCATGCTCATCACGTTAATATGTATATATTTTTTTGACCGGAATGGCAGGTGCTCTGCCTTTTCATTATAGAGATATACTGTATATAACGATGTATTTTTTTAACCATACGTTCTACCAGCATGTAATGCGTACCATGCAAAAAAAAAAATATACCTAGCTATGTGTCCAGTAGGCTAGACTGTGTACATATTCTTATACTAGCTGATATGTCCGTGATCTGCTGTGTACACGTTATTGCTGGAGTAATTCATTTTGACCAATCCATGTTCGTGTAGGACATTGTTTGGGCTTTGATGTGTGATGCGGATTGGTGGCTTTCTTTTTTGCTATATACGTGTTAAATAGTGCTCGTTTTATACACCACGGATGTTATATGTAACTTTTTCATCTTTAAATCTCAGCTTCTCTCAACCGCAAAAAGAAAAAAAAATTCTCAGCCTCTCTAGTTAGAATCAGTGCCGTTGTAAAAAAAAAGAATCAGTGGTGATAAATATTTATTTATAGCTTGTTTGTCGCACGTACTGTACCTGGCAACACCTTTGCCCCCCTTCTTTTCTTTCTTTTTTTTATCGAACTTCTTTTCTTTCCTATTAGGACATCCAACAGTTCTGTCCCGTATAATTTTTGGACTCTGAGACGTGTCCGTTGACTTGGAAAAAACATAGAAGTAGTTCCCTTCATCTTGCTGTGGACGTACATGGCAGCACCCTTTTTTTCATCTTTACTTTTCTATTAGGACATGCAACAGTACTGTCTCGTATATTTCTTGGACTCTGAGACGTGTATGTATGTGTCCGTCAACTTAAAAAGAAGAAGGACGCGTCTAGCGGCCGGCCGGCTGCCCTAGGATCGTTAGCCAGCGCCCACCCAAAAAGGAAACCACCTAGTCCCCCCCCCCCTAAACAAAAAAGGGAAGCCCACACACCGGCCAGAGACCGAAGCCGCCCGCACGAAAACCGTCCGAGACCCGCCTGCACGAGCAGGTTAGCCCCAAGAAACAACTCGTGATGACAGCTGGCCGCAGGATCACGTGCACCCGTGACCGAACCGACCCTCCTCACGAAACCATGCGAAACCAACTGCCCCCAGGCCATCTTCTTCTTCCCCACGAAAAGAAGGATCTGCCCACGGAGCAAACTCCTTCATCGCGAGAAATAAGAGAAGAGGGCTTAGAAATCAGAAGGAAGACCTAGAAAAAAGCAGATCAAAGAGAGGATGGACAAAAAGAGGACGTACCTGGAGGAAAAAAAAGAGGAATCCAGAGGTGAGTAGATTTGCCCATCTTCTTCCTGATTCTCTCTTGTATACTTGCCATTGTAGTGATTTCCTTGCACGCATCTTTGACTCAAGTATTTGATTGTCAAAAATCAAATGAATCATGCATAGTGTGTTTGCAGAACAACTGTGCAACCAGTAGGTTGCTTCCGTGCAACAAAGTCAAATAAAGTAGCCAACTGAAAGAGTGTTGTGTGCCAACTTAGTAGATTATGCAACTCTAAACCTATTTTGTGCAACTAACCCAGTTGTAGCATCCAACTATACGCACAAACTGTGCAACTGGAAAATTAAAAAAGGCACAAAACTGTGCAACCTTGGCAGGAACATGGTAAAATCTGGAAGAAAACAACCAATATACAAGACGAGCGATATACGATTAAAAACAAATCTTCAAATATAGGTCTTAGGAATAGGTTCACACACTGTTATCACAAATCTGAAACACACTGCCATCAAACTGTTGTTCTAACTGTGCAAATCTAACTAAATAGCTATAGACAAATATAGTTGAAATCTGATTTTGCTTCTTTATTTGAAGTTGTTGTAGCAGACCTTGCTTGATATGTTCACTTGCATTGATCTGCAGAAAATCATGCCCTTCCATTCTTGTCAGACCTACACATTGTAGATACAGAAAATTTAACCAGCTACTGCCTGAATGTTCTTATATTGTGCAGCTACTATGATGCTTGTTCCAACTTTGATACTACTTGTGTACAACTGTTTTGCTACAAAAATTATCCAGCTTGTATCATAAAAAAATTGTCAAAATTGTGTTTGTGTGACTGGAATGCTCACAATTTGACCAACTGATATGACAATTTTGTGCAATTCTATGACACTTCTGTGCAGCTGTTGTGTTGCCTTTGTGCAACTACTATAAAAAAGGATGTATCTGGAGAAAATCTTACTAAGTTCTTTTAGTAAGCCACTTGCATTGATCTGCAGAAAATCATGCCCTCCCTTTCTTGTCAGACCTGCACATTGTAGATACAAAAACAAAAAAGATATGGTCAATAAAATGTAGCTTCTGCCTGAATGTTCTTATATTGTGCAACTACTATAATGCTTGTTCCAACTTTGATACTACTTGTGTGCAACTGGTATGCTACATTTTAATGCAGCTTGTATCATAAAAATTTGTCAAAAATAGTGTTTGGTTGACTGGAATGCTCACAATTTGACCAACTGGTATGAAAAATTGTGTAAATTCTATGAAACTTTTGTGCAAATGTTGTGCTGCCTTTGTGCTACTACTATCAAAAAAATGACTATAACGGTGTTAAAATTCATGCCTCATTTTGCTAGCCACTATGACCCAATGCAACTTGTTGATGAATTTTTTTGTTGAAACAAAATGCAGGTTGGAGCAGCTTTCAAGGATGATAGACCTCAATGCGTTACCTCCTGATCTGAATGAGTTGCCTAATGATGATGTTGAGTTTGTACAACCAGGGATTTTCACACAGCCAAATCAAGATCATGGTTTGATGGATGATGTTGATGTCAACATGCAATCAGAAAGCCATACATTGGAGGAGACAAACACCACAGTTGCAGGACCTACTGAAACAGAACTAGGGGCAGGGGCAGTTGGTGGTGATCGAAATGTTGTGGAGGAAGATGAGACTGGTTCTCAGCCAATGGAGCCATTTGTTGGGATGAGATTTGATACTCTCCAGGATGCTAAGGATCATTGCAATGATTATGCCCTAAGGATATGTTTCTCTGTTAAGATGAACACTTCAAGGAGGAATGCTTATACCAACATATTGGAGAAACATCAATTTGCATGTAACAAATTTAGGAAGCCAAAAGAGGATGATGTAGGAGCTGACTTGCCACCTGTGCTAGATCCTATACCAGACCCCAAACCTTTGGGTGAAGAAGATGAAGTGGAAGAAGTGCCAATATTTGATGGAGAGGAGAGTGGGAAAAAAATAAGAAGAAGCGCAAGAGAGAAAGGATAAAGCAAACACAATGTAAGGAAAAAAATGCTAGTTAAATTGAAGGATGGGCAGTGGGAAGTAACCCACTTTGTCTGTGATCATAATCATCCTTTGGTGACCAATCCTTCGCTGTCCAAATGCTTGCGATCTCATAAGGGTATACCGCCAGAGGAAAAGAGATTCCTAGAGATACTCTACAACTGCAACCTGACTTCAGGTGTGTTTTCATTCACCTCCCAAAACCTTCAAACTTCAGACTATGTTGTTTAATTATGCTCTGTCAAGTGTGCAACTAGTAGCAGGGACTTGTGCAAGTACATACACTGTGTTGTGCAACCAGGCTTCAATATTTGTGAAAAAATTACTACCACAAACAAAACACAAAGTTGGAACTACTTGCTGATTGAATTAGAATATAGTTTTACAAAATAATCATAGTTTTGAAGGAAACTCCATAATATTCGTTCTGCAAACTAGTGTTCCTTATCGATGCAATTCAACCTTCTTTTCTACAACTAGTGTTCATATCTCTGCAACTGATGATAGACAAAAATAACTAAATTGTTTTGCATCATGGAATAAAAAAAGGGGTAAACAATGAAAAATAAATTCTGGCAACCACCTGTCAACATTTGTGCAACTATCTAACTTAAACTTTGTTTCTGTGGGCCGTACGAATGTATGATGACTATCATGTCAGAGTTTTACAGCTCGGAGCTAAATGTACCGTATGGACCTAAAGCAATAACAAACCTATGTGCTGGCTTCTCCAAGGACTCAACGAAAGAGGGGGACATTATTGAGACAATTGAACATTTTAAAGACTTGCAAAAAAATGATCCAGATTTTTTCTATAAGATAAAATATGATCTTGAAGGGAGGGCAGAAAACATTTTTTGGGTGGATGGCTTGGCACAGAAAGCTTATACAGAGGCGTATCATGATTGTGTCTCCTTTGACACAACCTACATGACCAATATGTACAACATGCCTTTTGCTCCGTTCATTGGGGTCAACCATCATAGGCAATCTTTTATGTCGGGCTGCGCGTTTATGAGACAGGAACTGGAGACCAGCTTTGATTGGGTTTTTGGAGCTTTCCTAGAGGCTATGAATGGAAGGGCGCCGGATAACATCATTACAGATCAGGATGTGGCAATGAAAGAGTCCATGAAAACATATTTCCCACAGTGTGCACTGATGTTGTCGGTGGCACATCATTAAAATAGCTCAAGAGAAAGTTGGGTGGTTACTAGGCCGGAATCCAGGATTGACTGAAGATTTCAACCTTTGCGTTGATTTCAGTTTCACACCAGATGAGTTTGAACAAAACTGGGCTGCATTGATGATGAAATATGAGGCAATTACACACACCCATTTTGAGAAACTTTACGAATACAGGAACACTTGGGTGCCATGTTACTTCAAGCATAGATTTTTTTCCCTTCTTGCAGTCTACACAACGAAGTAAGGGGTTCAATGCAGTCTGAACTTTGTGAAGCAGTACAAGAAAATACAGACGCACATTCTCGTCAAGGAAGGTTGCAATGACTATAGGACAGAACATCTGGATCTTGACATGTGGTCACAATTCCCAATAGACAAGCAAGCATACAAGGCATACACTAGAGATCTTTACTGCAAGTTCCGTGATGAGTTTTCGATGATTGAACGCTACAATGCATTCCAAATTGGTGTGGAAAGCTTCGAGCTGAGACCAAATACATATTGGGTTTTGGTTCTAGAAACTACTTAGTGGTGGCAAAAATACCCGAGGGACACTATTCATGTGAGTGTTGCAAAATGGAGAGGGATGGCATCCTTTGTTGCCACATACTGAAAGTGTTCATGCATATTGGGCTTGATGTCATCCCGGAGCAGTACATGCTGCAGCGTTGGGCGCCAATTGCTGTCCCAAGTGTGCCAAGTGCCACTAGCCCGCAGCCTGATGTAATGCCTCCTGCCTCTCTAAAGGAAATTAGGCATGCAAACATGACTGCAGATTTCCAGAAACTAGCAAAGTTTGCTTGTGGTTCTGATGCAGCAAAAGGCATTGTTGATAAGCACATGCGTGCGGCGCGGACAGAGATTGTGTAGCTAAACAAGTCTAGAAGGAAAAAATAGGGCTACAAGAGAGGTAGGCCCGTCCACTGGTGATAACAACCAGGATCCTCCCATGCCGCCTACATCTACAGGGCCTACTCCAGCAACTACCCCTCCTGGTCGTGCTCCACCGCCTACTCCCATGGACCGTGCTAAGCCGCCTCCTCCCATGGGCCGTGTTGGTCGTGGTCCACCATGTCCTCCCATGGGTCGTGCTGCTCATGCTCCAGTGCCTCCTCCCATGGGTCGTGCTGAACCGCCTCCTCCCATGGGTCAAGGTGGGCCACGTGTGAGTAATGCTTCAGCACCTCTTCCTATGGGTAATACAACACAAGGACATCCTAACTGCACTGAGCAGATGTCGCCTACGAGCAATGACAATGACGATGCAACTCGTAGTGATCCACCAAAGTCAACTACAAAAGGGAGGTCAAGGAGTAGACGCTATCATTCAGCTCTTGAACTGCACCCGAAAAGGAAAAACAGGTGCAGCTACTGCAACTCAGATAAGCACAATGCCGCTAGCTGCTCTACGAAGTTGGCGTGACAACTTGGTGACATGCAAGCAACAGATAATGGCGAAACCATCAGAAAATAGTTCTGGCTTGCACTGTTAGGACATGAATGGAGCTATGAAGATCCAACAACAAAAACTGCTTTGGAAACTTCTTCTTTGTGTTCTTTAAACTTACAGATGGCACCCCATTTGTATTCACGTTAAAAAAGTGGCAGACTGTCACTTGGCTATGTGTGAGACTACCTATTTACCTATTTATGCCTCTGTTGGCAAATTTACATATTTACGTGTGTTGCTTGGTAAAAGAATGTTACTATGAGTGTTGTCCTTTAGTGATTGATTTTTTGATGGTTTACCAGAAACGAAAGGAACTGTCCAAGTTAATTAGTACCAATGTGCAAGTGTCTTCCCCTGTATGTGCAACTGTAACATCTCCAAGTACTATGCCATGTAAAAAGGAAAAAAGAAAAAGGAATAAAATTATATCAATCTTAGGGTTAAAAATACAGCCACAAAAATACTCAAGAAACAGAATGTGCAACCTTTAAAAAAAAGCCCAGGTAAAATTGTGTAACTGAACTTGTATTGGGTGTGCAACTAAATGGGTACCATTGTGCAACTATCATGCGGATAAAGAGGGGGCAAAAACAAAACTTACTCTTTGTACCGTAGAACTTCCCTCCACAGGGCTTTGTTGAGAGTAGAGTCAACCATCTTGTGGGTCAATATCCTTCTCATGCTTAGGCACTCTTTTGGTTCGTAGTTTGGTAATTGTCTCCCATTCCAAATGCTAGTATTGAACACCATGAACAACCCACATTCATTGCTGCGCAAAAAAGAAGAAGGAAAAAACACATGTTGGGGCCATACTCGTGCAACTGAAAAAAATAGTAAAAATAAAAAATAAAGAAATTACAACTAACAGCCTTGCTTTTGCAAAACCATGTTCTTGACTATGCAACTTTCCCCCTGAACAACTGTTCTTTCAAAATCCAAGAAGAGAAAGGTGGACAAGCATACATTATAGATGCTCTTTGCATCATGCAACTAGCTCAAAAAATTGTGCAACTACCCATTGACCTGTGTGCAACTATATGAAGACTTTGTGCAACTAGATGGTGTGGTTGGTGCCAAACAAACAAAAACTGAGGCCCATGATCAGAAGCCAACTATAAAAAAATGAAAGAGGGAAATGGCGTGCGTGCATGACTTACTTCCCGAGTTGCTTGGGTACATCAATGTCGACGACCTCAAAGTGACTGATATTGTGCTTTGGGTAATGCTGCTTCCATAAACATCTCATTGCCCCCGCTATACTTGAAGCATAGTGCATTAAGTCAGGGTTGTCGAGCTTCCTCCAAGAATCTAGCACCTCGAAACGTTGATCCCTTAAGTTGATGTTAAACACCCAGTAGTGTCTGCCTCCTGGATCATTGGGATCAGCAAACTCGAGCACAGGGAGTATCACCTGCACATATTGACAGCAGGAAAAAGAAGGCAAAAAAATAACTATGAGTTGTCAAGAACTGCCCAGTGAAAACCAAGAGCTATGCAACAAAGAAAGGTTGAAAAAACACAAAGTTTGTGTGGGCAGAAAAAACTGACCATTTCTTGACGGTCTAGGCGATTAGTCTTCTCAAATTTAGAAAGTATCTCGGCAGCATTGTATATTCCTTGCTGCAAGCGTGTCTGCATTGGAAGAGATGAGTCTGAGGAAACACACTGTAAAAAAGGAAGGGACATGGAATATTTTGTGAAACAAGGACATCAGTTCTCATTCAACTTATAGGAACCCTCATTGGCATGATGACCTTCTTCGAGTCCTTAGGTAAGGTTTCCCTTATTTGGATAAGTGCAGCTTCGACAACACCATTTGACAGCCATTTGGTAGGCTTCATTGAGTCAGCCAACTCCTTCAGGATCACAAAGTACCCATCATAGTTAATGATTTCAGGGCTGTTCGAAAAAAATACGATGACAAAGAAAAAGAACAAAAGACAGGATTAACTGGTTGCCGTAAACGCATGAAAAAGTGAATGAAAAATGAGTAACTGCTGTTAAGGTGTGCATGCCTGATGTGTCAACTGTATAACTACTGTTGTGCAAGTGATGTTGCGTGAAACTGCAAGTACAAAAGCTGACTTCTCCAACTATAAAAAAACTAAATTACTATTGTAGTGCTACTATTATATATGTCTATGACAAAAAAAGATGTTCAACTGTTTTATTTTATTTTTTCAATTTCAAAGAGACATGAAGATGCAATCGTAAAAGACTGATTGGCCAACTAAAAAGAGAAGAGGGGATACAGATTTACCACAAAATGTACTAGTTTTACCTTGTTTCTGTGCCGTTTGCTCCAGGTAAATTCCTTACATAATAAAGGAATGCCACATAAAGCTTGTTCACTTGTTCATTGCAAGTGAACGTCTTTGTTTTATTGTAGTCGATGTAGGGAGACCTCTGGACAGCAGCTGGCTTGATTATCCTCCTTGTGCATTTTTGCACTGGTGGGCCAGATGTGGTACTGCCGGACCAACATGCACCCCCTAGAACACCTGTCACATATGGGGTGTGAAACTCATCTGGAGAATCCGAAAGGATGATATGAATTGGTGCCTTCCCAATGACCACCTTATCTGCAGAAGCACAAACCTTTCTCACAGTTTCCGAATACCAATCATCTAGCTTGCTACTTTTAGATAACCCTGCCTCTTGTGGTGTCACTTGTGATTTGGTAGGATCGTCAATTGTGGCAACTGGGGAGTCGTCATCAAGATCCAAACCCAAGTCAAATGGTGGAGCGACGCAGAACCCATCACCGTGATATGATCTTGTTGACGATGCTCTACGAATGGGATGCACATTGTTGTTCTCTCCTTGGACATCCTTGGGTGCATCACCCGCTGACTTGGTTCATGCAATTATGCTTGGCGGTGGTCTTGGCGGTATACACTTGGAAACAAAGTTGTAAACTTGCTCTTGTGTAAGGGTGTCCTGTTGATCAAGAGCACGAAATGTGGGCGAATGTTATTTCTGAACCTGCACAACATTACTAACAGTTGTGGGTTCCATGTTGACTGAATGGGTTGGGTTTGGAGTTGGCACACTGACTGCTGGGGTTGGCACAGTAACTGCTTGAGTTGGCAATGTAGTTTCTGGAATTGGCATACTGACAACTTGGGGTTCAGTGTTGACTGATGGGGGTGGGATAGATACAACTGTAGATGCCTCACTTCCTCTTGTTGTTGGCACAGTGGTGGTTTCACTTTCCTTAATTGCTGACGTACAGTGCGCAGTTGATGTTGTAGTTGGCCTATTTGGACAAACAGTTGGCTCACTTGAAGCTGGAGTTGGCACAGAAGCTGTTGGGGTTGCTGACTTCATACATGGCATAATGACAACTTTTTCTTGACTGTTTGATGATGTCTTGACATCATGGCTTGCCACCTCTGTTCCCATTTCTGCAAACTTTGTGTCCTTGGCAAAAGACACTGTTTTGTTGGTTTTTTTACCAGGGATTTTGCATGTTGTAGAGGTGCGCTTGGCATCTACATGCACAACGGTTGGCACCTGTATAACAGTCCTTGCCTTCTTGGGCTCTGGATTTGGCACCTCCTTTCCCTTTGATTTACTTCCGTTCTTCGAATTTTTCTCTCCCATACAAAGAATCTTATCTTTTGCTTGACCCAACACCAAGTTTTTGCTAAGTGTCACGAGCTTCTTGCGCTTTGGGACGGTGGGTGGGCACGGTGGGGATGCTGCCATCCTCTTGCTACCACCTGAAGATGAAGCATCTTCAAATACATCACCTTCCTTCATTATCTTGTCGAGCATGGTTTTTGAGCCAATCCGGTCCAAATCCTTTCCTGCCTCTTCCATTTCTTCCTCGGTGCTTTGTAGTACATCATTTATTTTTTTTGAAAGGTATTATCCTTCTCATTCATGTCAATGAATGCATGAGTTTCCAGCAAGGGGATCTCAAATCTGTTGGGGATTGCTAGCTCTGATCTACACAAGTCAAAAGTGAGAAACTTTCCTCTGGCACAACTGCTTTGGTTCCAACTGATTTCAGATCTTCACCCTTCCGATGCATGTCCTTTTGGATGAAAAACTGTAGAGTTACACTATCATCAATTGAGCTACTGCTGTTGTCTCCTCCATCTCCATAAGTGTTTACCCTCTTTGAACTGTTGTCACCGCCGCCTATGCCATCATCATCATCATCCTTCCCACTGTCACTACCTCCATCAAAGGCCCGACTGTCATCGTCGTATGTCTCCTCGTTGTCATCATCACCGCCCCCATCCTTTCCTTGCTCATCTCCATCAACTTTCTTGACATCCTCACCTTCCCCCTTGCCTGTTCCATCACCTTCCTCTTCCTCTTCCTCTTCCACATCGTCATTACCGGATTCTTCTTGGTCTTCATTGTTGTCAGCATCATGTCAGTGCCATCATCAGCATCGTCGTTGTCACTGTCATCATCACGTTCTTCATCATTCATTCCCTCTTGATCATCATCTTGTTCTTCGGACTCATCACTTTCTTCAGAATCATTGCCAACTCCTAGATCAACATCTTCTTCCTCTGGCTCACTTTCCTCCGCAATTTCTTCTTCTTCACTTCCCTCCACCTTTTCTGTTTGCTTGGCAGTAGATTGACGCTTCCGTCGCCTAGTGTGTGAGCTTTGAGCCTTTGTTTGATCACTTGATGGGCCCTTGAGAGGAGACAAATCTGGTTCCTCTTCATCAAGCTTGGCAAAACCTTCGATGAAGTTGCCAAGATTGTCTGATATTCCTTTACATAGATCATGAACCATACTTGCTAACATAGAAAAAACAAAAATTAAAATTTAAAAAGGAAAAGGTGGAGATAATGAAAGTATATCTGTTTGCAACTGCAAACCTAAGTTTGGTGCAAGTATATCAAAGTAGTGTGCAACTGAGATAATGAAAGTGTGCAACTGAAAAGGGGTAAGTTAGCAGGAAGTAAAAAAACATAATTTGTAATTGGGAGTTGTGAAGTCTGTGTAAGTGAAAGCACAAGTTTGATTGAATTAAAAAAAGGTGACATAATAACTAGGCACGGAAAAGTAAACAACAAAGGATGATTAGTACAACTAACACATAATAGAAAATATAAAAAAACCATGATTTTTGTTCTAGTAAAAAATGTGGGTCAGCAAAAAGGATAACTCACATGGGGATTGTAACTCATTGGAACCTTTGACGCCGGAAACGCTTCTGCCTGCAACAATTCTCCGAAGAGTGTTGAATCCTCTTTGCATCTATACTGCTCTTTGAGCTGTTCACAAAAAGAAAGATCATTTAACAACAAAAAACAAAGTTATTGTGTGGATCTATAAATAAAAAAGTGCACATCTGAGCAACAACTTACATGCCCTATAAGCTAAAAAAACTGACTAAAATTACTATGTGAAGTCCCAATGAAAGGTGGTACTGTAACGGGAAACATGAAACAAGTATGTGTGCAACTGTCTTAAGTCTGTGTGCCAACTACCAACAAAGACTTGTGCAACTACTTACATGCCCTAGAAGCTAAAAAGACTGACCGAAATTACTATGAGAAGTCCCAATGAAAGGTGGTACTGTAACAGGAAACATGAAACAAGTATGTGTGCAACTGTCTTAAGTCTGTGTGCCAACTATCAACAAAGACTTGTGCAACTACTTACATGCCATAGAAGCTAAAAAAACTGACTGAAATTACTATGTGAAGTCCCAGTGAAAGGTGGTACTGTAACAGGAAACATGAAACAAGTATGTGTGCAACTGTCTTAAGTCTGTGTGCCAACTATCAACAAAGACTTGTACAACTACTTATAGGTATGTGAAAGAAAATGTCCAATTACAGACTTTGAGCAGAATGTCCAACTCACTTGAAGCTTCCCAAAGATGCCAGGCGAAATCAAGTCCTTTTTCATTATCTTGTTGATTAGATTCTTCTCATAGGCATTGCTCGAACCTCAAAGTGGCTTACTCGCACATCAACCTCGAGTGCGTCAATGTAGAGAATCTGTACACGCACCATCCCCAAAGAGACAAACAAAAAAGGCAAAATAAACATATGAGAACATTGGTGATAAAACACAAAAACATATAGAAAAAGGTATGTGTAACAGATACAAAACTTAATTAGAGCTCACCATCAAATGATACAGGCAGCAACAGAGTGTCTGCTTGTCCTCACCCATGTTGCGGAATGCTTCATTTATGTGGTCAGCAACAAATAAGCTCACATTGCTCTTCAACAGAACACCAGGTTCTAGCCAAGCTTTCAAATCTAGGCCGATACGACCGATATATAGGCCGATATATCACTTTTGGGGCTCTACCGATATAAACATAACATATCATTTGGTAAATATCATTTTCCAACATATCATCCGATATGGACCGAAATATCGACCGATATGTCCGATATCTAGTCCGATATGTCCACCGATATAGAACGATACGTAGATGACAACATTTTTATTAGAAAGCGTAACATTATGCATTTACAACTTCATTATATATTATCAAAGTCATGCACAATGTTTTGTACAAATGCATATATATCGTATTGTTTTAATCACAGAGTAAGGATTTTGTGAGTCCTTACTTATTAGTTTCTATATCAAGAAGTTACTCCCTCCGTTCCTTGATATAAGGTGTATAGATTTTCGAGAAAAAGTCCGAAATATAAGGTGTATTGCATTGCACCACTCGTTTGGATATTTTTTTAAGAAATTTGATTACATTTCCTTATATAGGGCAAGCTCCTGTATTTTCTCATGTCAATTAGTCAGGTGTAATCTCTCCCAAAACTTGTGAAATTTTCCCTCCACATGTGTTCTTTAATTTCCGTGCCAAAAACTATACACCCTATATTTAGGAATGGAGGGAGTACTAAACTAGGAATCTAAAAGTGTTATGTTAAAGAATTGAGATCATACATTTTCTTTTACTAAAAGTAAATGTTTTGAACAAGAATAATGAAAAAAAATGAGACTTGGTTTCACCGATATATCTACATATCGTCCGATATATCACCCGATATCCGATATCCGATATGTCGAAGCCGAACCGATACGAACCCGATATCTGATATTTTGAAGCTTGGTTCTAGCACAGCACCGTAGCAACATGGGCTCAGAGAAAGACTGGTGGTAGGAGCTAAAAAGGTGATGAAAGCAATTGCAAGCCAGCCAGTGAGGAACTTGTTATCAGTTGTACCCTTCATAGGTTGCATCGTCTTGCTGAATTCGGTAACCGTGGGGTGTTTGGGTTGCCCGGTGTGATTGAACATCTGATTGAAAGCCTTCACAGCCTCCTTTTCAACAATGTATTTCAGTCGCGGCCCTCTGTTGGGTAAACCAAAGTTCCTGTGCACACTAGCAGCATCTACTGGAATAGTTCCCCTGCCTGGGAATACCAAAGCTGAACTGCCTCGGTCGTACGACTGGACTAGGAACTTCGTCAAGTCGGAAGGCAATGTGTCTGCTAGGTTTACCAAACCTCTTAACATCCTCTCATACAAGAAAGACCTTTGAACAGGTGTGAGTTCCTTGTTCACCTTCACAAACCTCCCTGGTGAGGCCCTAATCCTTCCAGCTTGTGAACGTTGCTGAGGAACGTTTCCTTCGTTCCCTTCAACTCCAACTTCACCCACCTAAGACAGAAAAAGGGAAATGAATACGGACAAATTGTGCAACTAGTGTGCATATGTCTGCAACTGATCATACATAATTTTTTAAAAAAAATTCACATAGTTGATTGTTGTGCAACCATAGGTTGATTGTTGTGCAACTATTATCCCTTATTGTGCAACTGACATGTACACTCTCTGAAATTAAAAAACCTGTCCAAAATGTATACATGTTTGGATGCAGCTGTGTGCTGAATGGGTGCCAACTTTCAAATTTGACAAGGTAGGTAAGGAGATTCCAAAAATCTATCTTAAAAATAGTTATGCACACATATGGCGCACAACTTCCAAGTGTATACTTTTCATGTGCAACACTAAACAACAGAGGTGCCAACTAGTACGAACATACTGTGCAACTAAAAACACAAAAATGTACAAAAAAATATGTACCTCATCAGCTTCTACAGAAGTTGGGCCACCCCCATCAGAGGACTTGCCTTTTCCTTTTGTTCTGGCTCGCTTTGCAGCACGGGATGCAGTAGCATCCTCCACCTATAATAACCAATGAAGCCTCATGTTAAAAGATCATGAAAAAATAAATATTGAATTTCTTTTACATATACTGAAAACTGTACATTGCGTATTAAAAAATTTACAGAAATAAAAAAAAATGTTAAAGTCTCCGCTTAAAACTTACCCCTACTTCCTCACCATCATCGGGGTCATCACGAGTACGAACACCCCGCTGAGCAGTCCTTTTCCTGTTCCGCCGTGTATCCTTTGATACAATCCTCTGCATGGCTCGAAAGAACAAAAACCAAAAATCAAAAACAAAAAAAGGAAAAAAAGAAGAAAACAACACATATATTCGATCATATTTGGTCTATTTGAGCTTAGAGAAAACAAAATCTTCCTCACATCCACCAGCGTCTCCCTCTTCAACCATTGTCACTGCAAAAAAAAAACAGGTCCCGAAAAAATCATTCTAATTGCACACAAAAAATTGTAGCTTAAAGCACTAACAAAAACTTGTTAAACAATGCATAAAAAACAAGGACCCCACCACTAGGACATTTCAAAAATCCTGTGGCAACTGAACCCTGGTTTTGCCAAACTGGACCCTAGTTCTGCCAACTGAGATATGGTAATGCCAAGTGAAAAATGCAAGAACACATATCCCAGCTGTGTGCAACTATTGAACCTAGATCTGCCAGCTGGGAAAATGGTCCAATGGCAAGTATAAAACCCGCAGAACAGAGATACCCGAATGTGTGCAACTATTGTACCTATAATTGCTAAAATGTGTCTATGACAGCTGATGCACCTGATCTATGCAACTGATGCACCTGGAACTGCCAATTGGTATCTAGACAAAATGTCAAGTAAAAAAATGCACAACTCTTTGTGCAACTTCTAACTACAAACTACTTGTTGTGCAACTGGGTAATGAAAAAAATTGTGTGGCAACTGGATCCCTGAATTTGCCAACTGGACCCTAGATGTGCCAACTGTATGAAAGATGTATGCAACTATTAAACCTATGTCTGCCAACTGGGAACTGATCCAATGGCAAGTATAAAAACCATGAACATAGACCCCAGAATGCGTGCAACTATTGTACCTACAAAATGCTAACTGGGGGTTGGCCTAACGGCAATTACAAAATCCATAGGAACACATATACACCAAAACAAAAAAATGTGTGCAACTGATGCACCTGGAACTGCTAAAAACTGAGATATGGACAACATGTTGTGCAACTATTATTGTGCAACTGCCAACTGCAAACAACATATTGTGCAAGTGGTCATGAAAAATTAAAACACTAAACACACACAGATCGAAGGGATTCAATGACTATGATGGAGGAGAATTATCTACCAATTAAAATGCGAAAACAGTACCTAGGGTTTCGATCACACATGCAAAAAAACACGAAAAATCGCACTGTAGGCTATGGTGCGCGGCGTCCCCTGCTACGGGAAGGCCGAGAGCGTTGTGGGCGCGGCCTCCCCCGCTACGGGTGCGGAGAGAGCACTGCGGGCGCGGCCTCTCCCGTAGCGGGCGCGACCTTTCCCGCAACGGGCACGGCGGGAGCATTACAGCGCGCGGCCTCTCCTGCTATGAGCGCGACGAGAGCACTACGGCCGGGGCCTACCTCGCTACGGGAGCGGCGAGAGCGCGCGCCGGGAACACTACGGCGCGGGCTGCCCCTGCTGCGGGCATGGCGAGAGCGCGCGGCGGAAGCACCACGGCCCGGGTTGCCCCTGCTGCGGGCATGGCGAGACCGCGCGGCGGGAGCACCACGGCGCGGGTTGCCCCTGCTGCGGGCATGGCGAGACCGCGCGGCGGGAGCGCTATGGTGCGGCAAGAACCACTACGACCGTTGCCTGCCTTCCCTCGTACGGCGCGACGAGAACTTGAGAAGGTGACCGGCGACCATACCTGAGCCGGCGACGAGCAGCGGGTACCTCCCACCCCCCGCTACGCCTCCACCTCCTCGCAAGCTTCAAGGAACGGCGGAATCCGGCGGGCGAGCACGGCGAATCTGGAGGGATAGGGCACGGGAGAGGGGAATGAGAGCGCCTCCACCTCCTTGCTGAAAGGGGGGAGAGAGAAGTGGCACAAAATTCAAAACTGCCCACCGCCCACTACTTGGTCTACGCTCACCAACGGGCAAACCACCGCAGTCTATGACATGGTGGGCCCATGGGGGGATGCGAGCCGCGCTCCTCGAATCAATCGGACCAGGTGTGCGGGAGATGCAGCGCATGGCGAAAACCGACCAGGGAACACCTGGTCACGTGCGGCCGCACGATCCAACGTGATCGAACGGTGCAACCTTGGCCGCTCTAGGCGAGTTGCGAGAGCACGCGCACTATCATGTATTTACATAAAGAAAAAACTTACTCGCAGTTCACTTCTGTTGAATAATTAGGCATTTTTCCATTATGTTTAATCCAGAAAAACAATAGGTAAAACATGATCAATATGATAGAGAGAACAATTGAGACACGCAACTGATTGGTGAAACTAGTCACGCAGTTGAGATAATAAGCAACGAGCAACATATCCATGTCGATCACTAGTAGCAGTAAACCAAATGCTAGCCCTGACAGAGAGGATAAGATGACGTACGAAACAATAGCAGAATATGCAGACGTGTCGTTCGTCATGTCGTCGAAGAGGTCGTCGACGTCGCAGAAGAAGTCGTCGTTGGGGAACTCGTCATCGAGGATGTCGACGTTCGCAGCCACGATGAACAAAAATCCAGCAGTCATGCGGAGGCACTCCCCAAAAATCTAATTGCACCTCTCCCGTACCGGATCACAAGAGGCAGGGTTTCGGAGGCCTGCTATCTCACTCCCCGGTGCACGCCGTGAAGCGAGATGGGAAAGAGATAAGCGGCGCAATGCTTCGGAATGAGACGAAGATTCGTAGTTCTTGTGAAACAGAGGAGCGACGACCTATATCCGTGATAAGAGTTGAAACTGGCCCTTCGTTAGTAGAAGAGAACCCTGTGCAATAAACACCATTAAACAGACGCACTAAACACCATTAAGGAGAGAAGAAACGAGCGCACTACAAACACATGAAGTGTTTTGTTTCTCCTCCCATTATGCATCATTTGTTTCAACTTCTTTATTGCATGATAGAAAAAAGCAGCACATACATGTATTTTTCACACCACCTTGTCATGCAAGAATGGGCCACATCAGCCTTTGGGATTTCCCTTGAATTATTGGAAGAATATATGAATTATTATATGGGCTAGACCCGATAATTCCAACAACTCCATCATGCTGTGTGTTGTGTATGTGCTGATCCAGACTCTTCTCTTCTTTTCAACTTTTTTTCTTGGTTCTTTCCAACTTTGCATTCATGCACCTTGTATGTGTCGGTTCAACATATATAACTTTATAATTTTAGGCGCGTAACATAATAACTTTAAATCTCAACGGTAAATACAGTTGATCGATGATGTATATTATTTTAACTTATGTGGAAGAATGTGGTGTCTTATTTGTCTTCTTTCTTATGTATATAATAGAAGATATTCCCAAGGTAATTCGGGGACACTTTCCCTTTTGAAGAAAATTCAAATTCAAATTTGAGAAATGAAAAATAGAGAGCAGAAAAAAATGGAAGGAATAATAAAAATAATATAGGCCAACCAGCCTACGCCACGCCCACACTTTCTCTCTCCCCTCTCGCTAACATGTGGGGCCCATGCGTCAGGGTCGCCCCTTACCTCCCTCAACCGCTGTCGTCCCACGCAGCACGACCCCGAGCATGCCCGCACCCACGATCTCCCCCACGTGCGCACTCCAGCCGCCCCGAGCCTCACAGACATGTCCTATAAATAGCCCCTACCCCGCTCTCTCAAATCCCTTTGCTCTCGCTCGCCCTCACCGGCAGGCTGCTCCGCCGCGAGCTTGCCATTGCCGCACTGACCAAAACCCTAGCCACCAAATTCCGGCCACCGCAGCCATCGTCGGAGCCATCCACCATCACCGGGACCCCCACACCACGGTGACCCTCTTGGACAACACCGCTGACCCCGAAGCCCTCTGCAACCCCAAGTTCATCGGAGCCCGAAGCTCAGCGTAGCCGCCGTCGTCGCTCTGGTGAGCTCTGTCGTCCTCTTGGACGTGCACCTTGTCCATTGTGATTGTCGCGATCTTGCTTATCATCCTGGCCCTTTGGCCCTCTCCATTTCGCCCTGATTCAAGCACACCATCGACGCCCAAGACGACCTCAACTCTGGCGAGCTTCGTCCGCTCGACTCCGTCGTCCCCAACCCCGACCACGACCACCGGAGACCTCCCCAAGCCACGCCGCATCTAGCCGTGCCCTTCGCGCAGCCCCGGACCCCCTGGAACACCGACCCCATCCACTTTAGAGCCAGCACCACCGCCCGCCGGCGCGTACGCGTCGTCGCCAGCAAGTTTCTCTGGTGAGCAGTAAACCCTAGCCCCTTTGTTTAATCACAGTCGTCCGATCTAGAGCTAGAGGCCCATGTTAGTTCACTTAACCAAAAGGATATTGGCCAACCAAAGGGTGCCATGTGTACAACATTATCCAGAAAAAACCGTGAATAAAAAAGAAAATGCACTTTTGTAGAAAAGCCCTTGGAACTTGAATTCATCATAACTAATTATCCAGAGGTCCAAATTGAATTATTATTTTTGCATATGAACCCTTATGGAATGTAGTGCAAAATAATTTTAGAAAAACAAGCTTTGAAATTTTGAAAATTGAAATTTACATAGAATAGTTTAAATATCAATTTGAACATATCTTTTAAACTACAAATCCAAATTGAGCGAATCTTTTTATAGAATGGTCCCCATGAAACATACTTTCACCCTCTCTAGAAATATTTCACATTTGAGTAATTTGAAAATTAAGTTCAAACAGAATGAATTCAAACTCGATTAGGGCATAAGTTGTTAATTATTATTCCAAATTAAATAATTCTTTTTTGCAAAATAAAACTAATAAGACACGGACTCTGTCTAGAACACCTAAGCTCAAATTAGATAATTCTAAATACATTTCAAACAGAGTTCAATAGAACTAGAATTCAAATAGGAATTTAACCTAATTGAGGTTTAAGTTTGAAATAAAGATTGTTAATTAAAAACAATTAAATTACAAATGATTTCAGTGAGATAAAATGAACTTAAATAAATAATTTTGAATATTAAATTGATCTTAGGAAATTCTAATAAATTTTAATTACAATCAAACACGGTTTGAACAAAACTTTGAAGCCTTAGGTCAATCATGAATAAAGTTAAATTGGGTCAAATGGAATTGAATAAAGCAAGTCAAATTCAAATCCAACTAGCTTGACTAAGGTAATTCAAAAAAAATTGTTATTCAAGTATTAAATCAGGACACCTAGCTAAACCAAATAGGAATTATATTAAACAGTTGACTAAACACTACAAGGGTAAAGCCTAGTAGTAGCGCGGGTTAAATGCTTATCTGTAGCGCGGGTGGCCGCGCTACTGATACGGCGCTACAGCTAATGCTTATCAGCAGCGCGGTTTGACCCGCGCTGCTGCTATCTAGGTATAGCAGCAGCATCTGTATGTGACATGCGCTGCTGCTAATAGTTGCAGCGCCCTTTAACAAGAGCGCTACTGCTAAGAACTCCTGCTACTAAAGCCATACCCCGCGCTACTGTTATTAGTTTTTGATTTTATTTTTCTGCTCCATATTTTGTGCTGCTGAATTTTGTTTCGGGCTTTATACAATGATCTCTAGCATATCATACACATACAAAGGTAATCATAGCATATACATAGAAATAGTCTCATCGAATCATGTCATCATCATAATCATCATCCAATACAAAGTGGTATCTCGTCATCATCTCAAAAATAGCGATACAAGTCTCAAATACTTGCAACTACATCATCATCCATCTAAACAATGATATACGCGAGAAGAGCTATGACTATGGGTGAGAGCGGAACTATGCAGTACATGAGGCGGCATTTATGGGTCCTCTCGCGCTAGCGTGAACCTTAAGTAACTAGCTTCTACTTCTTGTTTGCTTTTGAAGCTTTTATGGCTGGCGCCCGAGAACACATCCACTTGCGCCTGACACTCAGGCCACTCGTCGTACACTCCCAGAACCTTCCCTGTGTAAATGACATAGCACTATTTCTTCGCCATCAAGAATCTAGGTACCTGTTAGAGATGCATCTTCATCAAGAGAATGTATGATCATATGCAACAAAATATACTAGAGCAACATGAAAAAGAAAGGGTTAGCAACTAGATGCAACATATAGTACACAAACTAATTAACTAGAGGTACGCAGGTCATCGTACCCAAACTAACAAAGTCGTGTTACGCAAGTTCGGCAGGGACCGTGGACATCACAAAGTTTCATCGCTACAGAAAGTATACAAGTTCAACCAACACATATCATCATCATCGGCATCGTAAATCACTAGAAGTTCCATCCTTCCATATCATCAAGGATGGACCCTAGCTTCTTGAACAGCGTGAGGCCATGATGTTGCATGCCTATGCTAGTTCGGACGTCAGCTCGCGATATAGGGCCATGGTGGAACATCCCCTTCTCATCGACGACTTTTTCATGATGATTGCCGCAATGTCCCTTTGGATGTGAAAGAAGTCATCTCTAAGTTTATAATCCGCTTCTCCATTAGATTCTACCCACTTGCGGATATGATCATCGTTTCTGCTTGTCATGCGAAGCTTTTGGTGATCCGTGCAAAACTCAATCATGAGATGGAGGAGGTAGAATCCATCTTTCTTGGTTGGTTTTGGGACATGGATGCAGCAGAAGTTAGTTTTATGCGAGAAACCCAACTTCTGGTTCCTTTGTTTCCTGATCTGCAGGTGGCCACCCCTCATGTTGAAGCCTTGGAGAGCATCATCTAGAATATTCATTATGTGGGTGTAGTCCTTCTTCTCGTAGTCTCTGGTAGGGTCGAAATACACGGCGTGGGAGACTCACGGGTAAAGAACGATAAGGACGGCATGCCCGTTGCTGCGGGGACAAAGACACCTCAAATTATTCTCCATATGAGCGAGAAGGAATGATTGAAATGTAAAAAAAAGGTTCTTCGGAACTGACTTACTTTGGATGATAAGGCAGGAGGACAATTTCCTGGTCCTTATTCTGTACCATGAAGTTTTGGAGGTACTCCCTAGTAGTTTCACGCTCAAAGTCGCCGAGAGTCAAGAAGGACTCGTGCATGTAGTATGGATCCGCCACACAGATTTGCGAGACTCCTTCTCTCTTCATGACGGAGCTCATATGTAGCGCAAAAAGGTGGACGATTGTAAAATTGAGCTACATTGTCAGAAACATCTCGAAGATATGGTCAAACCGTAGGAAGAACACCTCCGCGGGCCATGTGTCAACGTAGCACTTCCCGTTAGGCACACGAGCCGCGTATGTCGGATATCCTTGATCCTTCGAGGCTAGTAGGCTTTTCTCAGTCGACATCACATGGTCGTGCAATCTGCTGAGATCCCCTTATAGTGCCTCCGGCGGTTTCGGCGGTAGCATCGGCTCACCCGTGACATGGAACATGGCCGCACTTTTGACGGGTACACGCTCTTCAAAATCCATCGTCTGGTTGCTATGTGCTCTGGCTTGTTTGGAGGCGGCTATCTTCCCCGGTCTCTTCCTCTCCTTTTTCTTGGGCACACCATCCAGACCCTTCCTTAACCCTTGTCCCAGTGTTGCCGGGCTAAGCACTGTACGACCCCCAGCTAGTTGAGCCTGTGTTGAGTTGGCATCATCAAGCGTGTCTTGTGAGGATTTCATGAAGATAGACTTCTTGCAATCCCTACTAGGACGTTCCTGCCCGGGCAGATCATCCACATCCTCATCAGCATGCTGATAGCCCGATTCCTCATATGGCTGACTCATCATCATATGTAAGTCACCGTCATAGTCGCCTGTAATGAGGAGACCCATTGGGTCCTCCGTCTCCTCCGTCTCATCATCCATTCTTTCTTCTACGGGGCCGACTGTTGGACTCCCTTCATAACATCGTCCGCGCTCTTGTCGGTGTCAAAACCGGCGGATCTCAGATAGGGGGTCCCGAACTGTGCGTCTAAGGCGGATGGTAACATGAGGCAGGGGACACAATCTTTACCCAGGTTCGGGCCCTCTCGATGGAGGTAATACCCTACTTCCTGCTTGATTGATCTTGATGATACGAGTATTACAAGAGTTGATCTACCACGAGATCGTAGAGGCTAAACCCTAGAAGCTAGCACATGATTATGATTGTTGTTGTCCTACGGACTAAACCCTCCGGTTTATATAGACACCGGAGGGGACTAGGGTTACACAGAGTCGGTTACAAGGGAGAAGATCTACATATCCGAATTGCCAAGCTTGCCTTCCACGCAAAGGAGAGTCCCACCCGGACACGGGACAAAGTCTTCAATCTTGTATGTTCATAGTACAACAGTCCGGCCAAAGTATATAGTCCGGCTGTCCGAGGACCCCCTAATCCAGGACTCCCTCAGTAGCCCCTGAACCAGGCTTCAGTGACGATGAGTCCGGCATGAATATTGTCTTCGGCATTGCAAGGCGGGTTCCTCCTCCGAATACTCCATGGAAGATTCTAAACACAAGGATCGTGTACGCCTCTGCAAAACAAATTCCACATACCACCATAGAGAGTATAATATCCCACAAATCTAATCTGCTGACAAATTTCATAGCGTGACATCACTCCACAGCCCGGTCATTATTCGAACAGTTTTTCTCATCCAGCTACTACACATATTGGGAGGCGGTTTTCCTGGCACGTCTTGTCGAAGCAAAGATCGTGTCCCCCTATCACGGGATTCTCATCAATACGGGTGTGGGTAACCCAACCGCGCCATCAATCACGGCGCTTGGGGAATAAGCGAGTTTACTAGGCAAGTGGGGAGGCGCAGAGTTTCTACCGCCCCTATAAAGGGACAAGTACTCCTCTTTTTCACCCACGCCTTGTTCTTCCCTGCCCATCCATTCTCGCGCACTCAAGCTCCAGCGCCCAAGTTCGCATTTTCTCCACTCCAAACATGTACGGAGCGGGAGGCAAGTGGATGATCTCCTCCGTTACGGAGGAGAACATTACGAAGCTCCGGGAAGCCGGATAGTTGGCCGCAGACATCGGGTACCGGCTCCCAGACGTGGGGCAGATCATCCCTACTCCAGAACCCCACGAGAGGGTTGGATTCCTCACCCACATCGTTCGCGGGCTGGGATTTCCCCTCCACCCATTTGTTCGCGGGCTCATGTTCTACTACTGGCTGGACTTCCATGATCTGGCCCCTAATTTCATCCTCAACATCTCGGCATTTATCGTCGTGTGCGAGGCCTTCCTCTGCATCAAGCCCCACTTCAGCCTATGGCAGAAGACCTTCAACGTTAAACCGAAGGTGGTGGTCGGCCAGCAAGCGGAGTGCGGAGGCGCCATGGTGGACAAAATGCCCAACGTCACCTGGCTCGAAGGCTCCTATGTGGAGACCATGAAGGGGTGGCAATCGGGGTGGTTCTACATCACCGAGCCGCGCGACACCAACTGGGTGGCGGCCCCCGAATTTCGATCCGGCCTCGCCATGCGGATCACCTCCTGGAAAGAGAAAAGCCTATCCTGGGGCTCATCGGTGGAGCTGACTGGACTCCAGAACTGTGTTAAAAACATGATAAGCAAGAAAATCAAGCTTGTCAACGTAGTCCAGGTCATGCTCTTCCGCCGGATCCTCCCGTGTCAAAGACGGGCATTCAATATGTGGGAGTACGACTCGGCTAAGCACCAGACGCTGCGAGAGCTTTTTGACACGACGCATCAAGACATCTGGAAGGTGCTGTTCAAGTCCGCCGAGGTACCTCCTCCTCTTACCGAGGATCGCAGACTCAGCGCAGAGCGCCCTGCCAATCCGGTAAGCTCCTTATATCTCATAAGATGTTCCTTTCCCCAGTATAATCATGTGAGGGATCTGAGCCTCCACTCCATTTAACAAGACTGGGTCGCGACAGCGGAGCGGATTGATTGTCCGGCCCCACTGTCCGAAGATCCAGCAAGGGCTCTCCTAATGGAGATGCTGGTTCCGGCGCCCTATGAGGCGCCAGAGAAGAAGGCCAAGAAGAAGGCCGCGGGGACCAGGAAAGGTCTCCGGCGCAAGGTTGTATCCGACTCATCGTCCGATAACACCGAGGCTCCCTCCTCCCATGAAAACGAGGTGGAGGAAGAGGAAAGTTCTCCCCCCCCCCCCCAGCCGGGGGAGACAAGAAAAGGAACGCCGCCCCATCTGGGGAGGCCGAAGGGTCCAAGAAGGGAAGGACCCTCCTTCCGGACTGCTCCACAGCGGCCGCTTTCAGCGACGAGGAGTGGTTACCCAGGGACAAGCCCCTGGCGAAGTCGTAAGTACCCGGATACCATAATAGTTCTGGTATATCTCATTTTATTGCTTCTTATCATGCCAAACATATCGACGTATCCTCTTCGGATGGATCTTTGGGCCCGTCGGTGATGAACAGCGATTCGCTCCCGACAGCCAATTCCCCACGGCCCATGGACGACACCGAGGTGCTGTCTCAGAGGATACCGGACCAAGGGGAGATAGTTCTGGAGGCGCCCCAAGGCGACATTCCAGGCGTTGGGCACGTGGGGGATAAGACTCCCACTGGTTCTGATGACGGGGGCCGCAGCAGGTTTGGCCCTCAGCCGGATACTGCGCCGGAACTTCCAGTGGTTCCAGATTCTTACGGGCGACCCCTCGCTAAGGGGGGCAAGCCGTCTGTGCCGATGGCCTCTGTCCAACCAGAGGCATCGGATAATTTGCTGTAAGCGCTTCGCGGCGCTTCCATTAACGAATAGCACCGCGCCATCATGAGTGCAGTGGTCGAGAAAGTTCGGTCCGCCAAAAGCGGATTGACCGAAGCCTGTGCCAGCCTCCTAACAGGCTTTGAGGTAAGTAATCAAATTATGAGAAAATATCACAACATAGACAGTAGCCCCTGATGCTCTGTTTGGTGTTCGGAAAGAAAGGCCGAACAGAGGATCAAATATCAATCGCAGGAGTCTAATCAGAATATGTATATGTGAATAAGCAGGCTTCGCTGCTGGCCGCTGTCGCTCGTACTGCGGGGGTCGCCGGACTGAAGCGGGACCTTGAGCGGTCCGAGGAAGAGCTCGGCCTTACGAAGAGGCAACTCAAAGAGAACAAAGGTAAGTGATACCCCGTTTTTATATTGATAAAGAGAAAGTGATTTGTAGATCAGAGGATCATCATGAATTTTGATAGGGGCCACGGCCGAAGTGGCAGCCCTGAAGAAGGCGCTGTCCAAGGCCGAAGGTAGAGCGGCCAAGGAGCGCATCGAGCACGAAAACAAGAGGCCCGAGTCGGCGAGGTCCAGCAAGAGCTCCAGGATTTCGTCAAGAAATATGACTCCTTGGAGCGCGACTCTAAGACGCAGGGGTCCGAGTTGCGAAGGCCCTCGAGAACGCACAAAATGCCAAGGCCGAAGCCCAAAAGGCCCTCCAGGAGATTCAGTCGGTCAAGAAGATAGCAGCGGGTAAGGCATTCATTATGCAAAGCAAGCATGTGAAGGAAACTTTCCTTTTACTTACCCAAATTCGGAGCTCCCTAGGAGCGTTCGCAGATCTGCCCTGCAGCGTATCAGATGCCGCAGATTTCTACCGGGCCGAGGAAGGGAGCTCGACAGAGAAGTTGTTCTGGTCTCAGTATACTGGGACCGAACATCCGATGCCCTTGAGCGACCAGCTGAAGCAACTGTTCGAGCTTCACAAGGCGGACGAACTGGCCATGAAGGGTCTCATAGTCCGGATGTGGCCTGGCGAGCCCCTGCCTAGCAGCTACTTCAGCCTGGTAAAGCGGCTTGTGAATGCCTGCCCATGGCTCGAAGTCATAAAGCGGTCCGTCTGCATTGAAGGTGCACGCAGGGCCTTTGCCCGTGCGAAAGTGCACTGGGCGAAGATGGACGCCGAAAAGCTGGTGAAGGAGGGGCCGCCGGAGGGCAAGGTGCATTGCCACCCCGAAAAGTATTATGACAGTGTCCTGAAGGGTGCTCACCTTGTGGCGGAGGAATGTGCTATGGATGTAATGTTTGAATGAATGTACTCATGTGATCCTGTAAGATGAGAACGAGTTCATGTGCGCTATATAACACTTGTTGATTTAAAATATTACCTTCTGTGCGGCTGTTTATAAAATCTGAGAGTTGGCTAGTCGTCGGCTTCTGCCCCCATGTAACTAGTACTGAGGTGTTCGGGATAAACCTGATCACTCTTTATCCCAGTTTTGGGTCCTTCGAAGGAGGTGTTCAGCACAACGAACCAGGCAATCAGACTATAAAGCTTTATCACTTCTCACTTAGCCATAGAAGTGTACAATTTTAAATTTTTGCGAAGCCCCTAGTATTAGGAAGGCCGAACTTGGGGTGCTATGTACGCCTAAATTGGACAAGGCCGACTCCTCCCCCGAAGCGGAAAAAATCTTAAGGATTTGAGACCTCTCGAACAGCGACCAGCTCTCGACGCATCATGACAGTCAGTCTTCGGCTTTCCCTACTGAGGTGCTCGTCCGGAATAACCGGGACACAATCGCAGTAGTTCTGCCAGTGCTACCTTTGCCGATATAGTGGAACGTAAGGTACCAAAACATGGGAGCCGGGCAAATCCAACTATTGACCCAAGACATGATTCGGAGCTGATGCATATAATGCTATAAGTCCGGGGTGCCGCACTGTCGAAAGTGTTCGGACTTTTCATGACGTGTTATGGGGTACACTGAAGCCCCTGGCGCACTGGACGTATCAGAATGTACGGGTGCAATTTGTCGTAAATAAGCAGACAGGGAAAAAAGATGAAGAAATGTAATAATAAGCTAACGTTGTATATTATTATTTAAATGATACGTCAAAGCGTATGTGTACAAGTAGTGCAATAAGTGAAAAATAGGACTATTTTACATGTCCTATCCAAGGGCAAGTTGGTGTGGGTATGCAAAACAGGTATAGCGATCGTTATTAGAGACCACCTGGGGATTCCCTTGTACGTCAAAGGTTCTTGCTTCCTTGGTGTTTCCGTCCCATGACGTGTCCGATAATCAGACGATCGGAGAGGGCCTTCGGAGAATAGGGGCCTGAAAGGAAGAAAATGTTAAAAGTATATGGGTCCTGAAGCGGTTGAGCCGCATTGTGGTTTGTGCCATAGCCATGCCTCCGCCTATGCCCATGGTATCTTGAGTGCGTAATTATGTACGCACGGCGCAAATTTCGCCGCTTGACTGGGACTAGGACGGAGGCCGAATTGCTAGGCGAGCTCTGAACGTGCCTGGCGATCCTCTTGCAGGGTACTCCGGACTCGCTTGAAGGTGTCCGGGGTCTTTTTCGCTGAATTGGCGGTTTGCCTCATAAGGCTACTTTGCGCTTCTGCTGTGAGGGCCGCAGTGTGCTCCTCCGTGCCGAGCGAGTGTTCTATGTTTCCATTAACTGTTATAACCCCGCGAGGTCCTGGCATTTTGAGCTTGAGGTATGCATAATGCGATACCGCATTGAATATGGCAAATGTGGTTCGCCCGAGCAGTGCGTGATAGCCACTGCGGAAGGGAATGATATCGAAGATTAACTCCTCGCTTCGGAAGTTGTCCGGAGATCCGAAGACCACTTCCAGTGTGATTGAGCCCGTGCAACAGGCCTCTACACCTGGTATGGCACGTTTAAAGGTGGTTTTAGTGGGTTTGATCCTCGAGGGGTCTATACCCATTTTGTGCACTGTATCCTGATAGAGCAGGTTCAGGCTGCTGCCACTGTCCATAAGGACTCGAGTGAGGTGAAATCCGTCAATGATTGGGTCAAGGACCAATGCGGCAGAACCACCATGACGGATACTGGTGGGGTGGTCCCTGCAATCGAAGGTGATCGGACAAGAAGACCATGGGTCGAACTTTGGGGCGACTGGCTCCATCGCATAGACGTCCCTTAGAGCACGCTTCCGTTCCCTCTTGGGAATATGGGTTGCGTATATCAAGTTCACCGTTTTCACTTGGGGAGGAAATTTCTTTTGTCCTTCTGTGTTGGACGGCCGAGGCTCTTCCTCGTCGTCACTATGCAGCCCCTTTTCCTTGTTTTCGGCATTCAACTTACCGGCCTGTTTGAACACCCAGCATTCTCTGTTGGTGTGGTTGGCTGGTTTATCGAGGGTGCCGTGAATTTGACACAAGCGACCGAGTATGCGGTCCAAACTGGACGGGCCCGGATTGCTTCTTTTGAACGGATTTTTCCGCTGACCGGATTTAGAGCCACTGAATCCGGCATTAACTGCCATGTCTCCGGCGTTGTCGTCGTTGTTGCGGCGCTTGTGTCTGTTGCGACGTGGCCTACCGTTGCTATCTTTGGCATCTGAATTGCCAGGGTTTCTTGATGTGTTATTGTTGCGAGCCAGCCTACTGTCCTCGCCCGCACAAAAGAGGGTCATGACTGTCGTGAGGGCTGCCATGGACTTCGGCTTCTCTTGGCCGAGGTGTCGGGCGAGCCAGTCATCGCTGATGTTATGCTTAAATGCCGCTAAGGCCTCGGCATCCGGATAGTCGACAATTTGGTTCTTTTTAGTTAGAAACCGAGTCCAGAATTTCCTGGCTGAGTCCCCCGGCTGTTGGGTTATGTGACTCAAGTCATCGGCATCCGGTGGTCGCACATAAGTGCCATGGAAGTTGTCAAGGAATGCGTCTTCCAAATTCTCCCAACTACCAATGGAGTTTGCCGGCAGGCTATTCAGCCAATGCCGAGCCGACCCTTTGAGGTTTAGTGGGAGGTACTTGATGGCATGCAGATCATCACCGCTGGCCATGTGGATGTGGAGGAGGAAATCTTCGATCCATACCGCGGGGTCTGTTGTACCATCATATGATTCAATGTTCACAGGTTTAAAACCTTTTGGCAATTCGTGATCCATTACTTCGACAGTGAAGCATAGGGGGTGTGCGGCGCCTCTGTGCTGAGCTATGTCGCGACGCAGTTCATACGAGTCTTGTCTGCTGTATTCGGCCCTGCAGGATTTGCTTTTAGTATATCCGGCGTGACGGTCGTCGTCACGCGTTGGGGCGCGCCCACGTGATCCGTAGATCGAATTTGCATGTCCTGCTTTGTTTTCCAATATGTCTCGCAGGTCCTGTGTGCTACCCCGGGCCTTGGTATTTTTGTTTAACTGGCGACGGGGTGCGGGCTGGACTTCGGCCTAATACGCCGCTTGGTCTCGGACACGAGGTGGCCGGTCAGCCGCATCATACGCTAGAAGCGTAGGCTTTAATGCTTCCACCTCTAGTTGGGGTAGCAACCTGCGCTTTCGGTAACTTTTGGTTGGGCGCTCGAGTTCGTATTTGATACGTCTCCGTCGTATCTATAATTTTTGATTGTTCCATGCCAATATTATTCAACTTTCATATACTTTTTGGCAACTTTTTATATTATTTTTGGGATTAACATATTGATCCAGTGCCCAGTGCCAGTCCCTGTCTATTGTATGTTTTTGGTTTCGTAGAATATCCATACCAAACGGAGTCCAAACGGGATAAAAACGGACGGAGCTTATTTTTGGAAAATATGGAAAATTTGGAAGGAAAATCAACACGAACCAGTGCCCGAGCTGGTCACGAGGCAGGGGGCGCGCCTGCCCCCCCTGGGCACGCCCCTACCCGCGTGAGCCCACCGTAGGTTTTAGGCCAATCGGAGTTACGGATCTCCATATATACACGAAACGGTGAAACAGAGATAGAATAGAACGCAGAAACAGAGAGATAGATCCAATCTCAGAGGGGCTCTCGCCCCTCCCAAGCCATGGGAGCCAAGGACCAGAGGGGAAACCCTTCTCCCATCTAGGGAGGAGGTCAAGGAAGAAGAAGAAAAAGGGGGGCTCTCTCCCCCTCGCTTCCGGTGGCGCCGGAGTGCCACCGGGGGCCATCATCATCACCACGATCTACACCAACACCTCCGCCATCTTTACCAACATCTCCATCACCTTCCCCCTTCTATATTCAGCGGTCCACTCTCCCGCAACCCGCTGTACCCTCTACTTGAACATGGTGCTTTATGCTTCATATTATTTTCCAATGATGTGGTACCATCCTATGATGTCTGAGTAGATTTTCGTTGTCCTATCGGTGGTTGATGAATTTCTATGATTGATTTAATTTGCTTGTGGTTATGTTGCTGTCCTTTGGTTTAGGACTATGTATTGGAGGGCAAGAGTGACAGAAGCTTCAACGTAGCATAGAAATTGATGCATACGAGATTGAAGGGGGACCAATATATCTTAATGCTATGGTTGGGTTTTACCTTAATGAACGTTAGTAGTTGCGGATGCTTGCTAATAGTTCCAATCATAAGTGCATAGAATTCCAAGTAAGGGATGACATGCTAGCAGTGGCCTCTCCCACATAAAATTTGTTATCGGTCTAGTAAAGTAGTCAATTGCTTAAGGGACAATTTCGCAACTCCTACCACCACTTTTCCGCACTCACCATATTTACTTTAGTTGCTTCTTTACTTACAACAGCCCCTAAATCTTATTTTCCTGCTCTTTACTTTCTTGCAAACCTGTCCAACAACACCTACAAAGTACTTCTAGTTTCATACTTGTTCTAGGTAAAGCGAACGTCAAGCGTGCGTAGAGTTGTATCGGTGGTCGATAGAACTTTAGGGATTATTTGTTCTACCTTTAGCTCCTCGTTGGGTTCGACACTCTTACTTATCGAAAACTGTTGTGATCCCCTATACTTGTGGGTTATAAAGACCTTTTTCTGGCGCCGTTGCCGGGGAGCAATAGCATGGGGTGAATAGTATCGTGTGTGCTTGTTTGATTTATCACTAAGTAATTTTTATTTGCTGTTCTTAGTTGTTCTCTATCTTTAGTTACGGATATGGAACACGAAATACCAAAATAATTAGGTGTACTTGCTACTCATGAGGATGGGGTAACTCCTAAAACCCCCGATTCTCATTATGTGAGAGATATTATGTACTACTTTGATAATCCTGAGAAAACCCCATTCAACTCTATAATGGGAGACATGTTGGATCAACGTGAATACTTTAGGGATTATCGCTCGACACAAAAAGGGAAACTATTATGGGATCAATTTATTATGTTGCGTTGGTATGCCAGGAATCTATGCTTGAAATATGATATTACTTGTTGCTCTAGGATGGAGGCTCCACACCTTCCCTTTTCATGCGAATTTAATGATAATGAAACCTTAGCTTCTTATGCTAATGGTATATATGATTACTATGATGTGGAACAAATAGAAGAATTTGTTGCTTTTAAGGCTGCTTATGAAATTGAATCTTTGTTTGAAAAGTATGAAGCTTTAGATGATGATGCTTATAGGCCTGAAAATCTTGCTATACTTAGATATTGCTATGAAGATTATGAATACAATTACTATATTAATGCTTTTATGAAGAAAGTCAACGCTGTCCAAGAAGAGACTAATATTTTGCAGGAAGCTATAGAAGAAGAAATTGATGAAACTTTGAGCTCATTGGATGAAAAAGATGATGAGGAGAGCGAAGAACAAAAGGAGGAAGAGCGGATTAGCTACCCATGCCCACCTTCTAATGAGAGTAACCCTCCAATTCATACATTATTTAATTCCCCTTCGTGCTTACCGAAGGATGATTGCTATGATGATTGTTATGATCTCGTTGATTCTTTTGAAATATCCCTTTTTGATGATGCTTGCTATGCTTGTGGCCAAGATGCCAATATGAATTATGCTTATGGAGATGAACTTGCTATAGTTCCTTATGTTAAACATGAAATTGTTGCTATTGCACCCACGCATGATAGTCCTATTATCTTTTTGAATTCTCCCAACTACACTATATCGGAGAAGTTTGCTTTTATTAAGGATTACATTGATAGGTTGCCTTTTACCGTTGCACATGATGATTTTGATAGATATAATACGCATGTGCTTGCTGCTCCTACTTGCAATTATTATGAGAGAGGAACTATATCTCCACCTCTCTATGTTTCCAATATGATAAAATTGCAAGAAACTGTTTATACTATGCATTGGCCTTTACTATGTGTGCATGAATTGTTCTTTTATGACATGCTGATGCATAGAAAGAGAGTTAGACTTCGTCATTACATGATATATTTTACTTTTTGCTCACTACTAAATTACAAATCATTGTTAATTAAAATTGGCTTTGATATACTTTGGGATCCGGGTGGATTCATTACTTGAGCACTAAATCCCTAGCTTAATGGCTTTAAAGAAAGCGCTGCCAGGGAGACAACCCGGAAGTTTTAGAGAATCATTTATTTCTGTTGAGTGCTTTCATATAGTTTAAAAACAACAACAATAAAGAGGGGAACCCAAAACTTTTTCAAAAAGGAAAGTGAAAGTGAGAAAGACAAGCATTGTTGAAGTGGGAGAGCTCCTTGAACTTTGTTCATGCTCACGGCAACTTTGTGAATCTTGATTACAGAAACTTTTCAACAAAAATAATAATCCCCTTGTACAATTCCATTGTATTATAAAAATAATGTGCCAAGGTTTTCCTTTAGGATGTTTACAATATTTGTTGGTTTGTACGGCGCAGGACAGAATCTTTGGCTGTAGTGTGCGAATTTTAATTTTTTTTACTGGAACGTCAAATGGTTCTGATTCTTTTTGCACTGTCTTTCTGTACAAATTGTTTATTTTTCCTAATTTTGGAAGAATTTTTCAATTATCAGAAGTTTGGTGAATGTTCAGATTGCTACAGACTGTTCTGTTTTAAACAGATTCTGTTTTTGATGCATAGTTTGCTTGTTTTGATGAAACTATCAATTTATATCAGTGGATTAAGCCATGAAAAAGTTATATTACAGTAGACACAATGCAAAAACAAAATATGAAATGGTTTGCAACAGTACTTAGAGTAGTGATTTTCTTTATTATACTAACGGATCTTACCGAGTTTTCTGTTGAAGTTTTGTGTGGATGAAGTGTTCGATGATTGAGAAGGTTTCGATGTGAGAAGAAGGAAGAGAGGCAAGAGCTCAATCTTGGGGATGCCCGAGGCACCCCAAGTAAATATTCAAGGAGACTCAAGCGTCTAAGCTTGGGGATGCTGGGAAGGCATCCCCTCTTTCTTCAACAAATATCGGTATGTTTTCAGATTCGTTTCATTCATGTGATATGTGCAAATCTTGGAGCGTCTTTTGTATTTAGTTTTCATTTTTCTTTTATGCACCATGCTGGTATGAGATGGTCCTTGGTTGATTTATAGAATGCTCTTTGCACTTCAGTTATATCTTTTGAGTATGGCTTTAGAGAATGCTTCATGTGCTTCACTTATATCATTTGAAGTTTGGATTGCCTGTTTCTCTTTACTTAGACAACCGCCATTTGTAGAATGCTCTTTTGCTTCACTTATATTTGTTAGAGCGTGGGCATATCTTTTGTAGAAAGAATTAAACTCTCTTGCTTCACTTATATCCATTTAGAGAGATGACAGGAACTGGTCATTCACATGGTTAGTCATAAAATCCTACATAAAACTTGTAGATTGTTGAATATGATATGTTTGATTCCTTGCAATAGTTTTGCGATATAAAGATGGTGATATTAGAGTCATGCTAGTTGAGTAATTGTGAAATTGAGAAATACTTGTGTTGAGGTTTGCAAGTCCCGTAGCATGCACGTATGGTGAACCGTTATGTAACGAAGTCGGAGCATGAGGTGTTTATTGATTGCCTTCCTTATGAGTGGCGGTCGGGGACGAGCGATGGTCTTTTCCTACCAATCTATCCCCCTAGGAGCATGCGCATAGTACTTTGTTTCGATGACTAATAGATTTTTGCAATAAGTATGTGAGTTCTTTATGACTAATGCTGATTCCATGGATTATCGCACTCTCACCCTTCCATCATTGCTAGCCTCTTGATGCCGTGCATTGCCCTTTCTCACCTCGAGAGTTGGTGCAAACTTCGCGGTGCATCCAAACCCCGTGATATGATACGCTCTGTCACACATAAGCCTAATTATATCTTCCTCAAAACAGCCACCATACCTACCTATTATGGCATTTCCATAGCCATTCCGAGATATATTGCCATGCAACTTCCATCATCATCATATACATGACTTGAGCATTTATCGTCATATTGCTTTGCATGATCTTAAGATAGCTAGCATGATGTTTTCATGCTTGTCTGTTTTTTGATGTCATTGCTACGCTAGATCATTGCACATCCCGGTACACCGCTGGAGGCATTCATATAGAGTCATATCTTTGTTCTAGATATCGAGTTGTAATATTGAGTTGTAAGTAAATAAACGTGTGATGATCATCATTATTGGAGCATTGCCCCAGTGAGGAAAGGATGATGGAGACTATGATTCCCCCACAAGTCGAGATGAGACTCTGGACGAAAAAAATAAAAAAAATAAAAAATAAAAAAAGAGAAAGGCCAAAAAAAGAGAAGGCCCAAAAAAGAGAAAAAAAGAAAAAATGAGAGAAAAAGAGAGAAGGGGCAATGTTACTATCCTTTTACCACACTTGTGCTTCAAAGTAGCACCATGTTCTTCATATAGAGAGTCTCTTGAGTTATCACTTTCATATACTAGTGGGAATTTTCATTATAGAACTTGGCTTGTATATTCCAACGATGGGCTTCCTCAAATGCCCTAGGTCTTCATGAGCAGCAGGTTGGATGCACACCCACTTAGTTTCAGTTTGAGCTTTCATACACTTACAGTTCTTAGTGCATCCGTTGCATGGCAATCCCTACTCCTCACATTGATATCTATTAATAGGCATCTCCATAGCCCGTTGATATGCCTAGTTGATGTGAGACTTTCTCCTTTGTCTTCTCCACACAACCCCCACCATCATATTCTATTCCACCTATAGTGCTATGTCCATGGCTCACGCTCATGTATTGCGTGAAAGTTGAAAAGGTTTGAGAAATGCCAAAAGTATGAAACAATTGCTTGGCTTGTCATCGGGGTTGTGCATGATGTGAATATTTTGTGTGGTGAAGATGGAGCATAGCCAGACTATATGATTTTGTAGGGATGAGCTTTCTTTGGCTATGTTATTTCAATAAGACATAATTGCTTGGTTGGTATGCTTGAAGTATTATTGTTTTTATGTCAAATGATAGACTATTGCTTTGAATCACTCGTGTCTTAATATTCATGCCAAGATTAGACATATGATCACGATTATGCTAGGTAGCATTCCACATCAAAATCTATCTTTTTTATCATTTACCTACTCGAGGACGAGCAGGAATTAAGCTTGGGGATGCGGATACGTTTCCATGCCAATATTATTCAACTTTCATATACTTTTTGGAAACTTTTTATATTATTTTTGGGACAAACATATTGATCCAGTGCCCAGATGCAGTCCACATGCATTGCATGTTTTTGGTTTCGCAGAATATCCATATCAAACGGAGTCCAAACGGGATAAAAACGGACGGAGCTTATTTTTGGAAAATATGGAAAATTTGGAAGGAAAATCAACGCGAACCAGTGCCCAAGGTGGTCACGAGGCAGGGGGCGCGCCCCCTACCCTCGTGAGCCCACCGTAAGGCGTTTGATGCTCTTCTTTTGCCGCAAGATAGCTAATGTTCGGAAAAAAATCACGGGGAATGTTTCAGGCCAATCGGAGTTACGGATCTCCATATATACACGAAACGGTGAAACAGAGACAGAACAGAACGTAGAAACAGAGAGATAGATCCAATCTCGGAGGGGCTCTCGCCCCTCCCAAGCCATGGGAGCCAAGGACCAGAGGGGAAACCCTTCTCCCATCTAGGGAGGAGGTCAAGGAAGAAGAAGAAGAAGGGGGGCTCTCCCCCCCTCACTTCCGGTGGCGCCGGAGTGCCACCGGGGGCCATCGTCATCACCGCGATCTACACCAACACCTCTGCCATCTTCACCAACATCTCCATCACCTTCCCCCTTCTATATTCAGCGGTCCACTCTCCCGCAACCCGTTGTACCCTCTACTTGAACATGGTGCTTTATGCTTCATATTATTTTCCAATGATGTGTTGCCATCCTATGATGTCTGAGTAGATTTTCATTGTCCTATCGATGGTTGATTAATTGCTATGATTGATTTAATTTGCTTGTGGTTATTTTTCTGTCCTTTGGTGCCCATCATATGAGCGCGCGCGTGGATCACACCATAGGGTTAGTTGTATGTTGATAGGACTATGTATTGGAGGGCAAGAGTGACAGAAACTTCAACCTAGCACAGAAATTGATGCATACGGGATTGAAGGGGGACCAATATATCTTAATGCTATGGTTGGGTTTTACCTTAATGAACGTTAGTTGTTGCGGATGCTTGCTAATAGTTCCAATAATAAGTGCATATAATTCCAAGTAAGGGATGACATGCTAGCAGTGGCCTCTCCCACCTAAAACTTGCTATCGGTCTAGTAAAGTAGTCAATTGCTTAAGGGACAATTTCGCAACTCCTACCACCACTTTTCCACACTCGCCATATTTACTTTAGTTGCTTCTTTACTTACAAGAACCCCTAGCTTTTATTTTCGTGCTCTTTACTTTCTTGCAAACCTATCCAACAACACCTACAAAGTACTTCTAGTTTCATACTTGTTCTAGGTAAAGCGAACGTCAAGTGTGCATAGAGTTGTATCGGTGGTCGATAGAACTTTAGGGAATATTTGTTCTACCTTTAGCTCCTCGTTGAGTTCGACACTCTTACTTATCGATAACTGTTGCGATCCCCTATACTTGTGGGTTATCAGTATTCCTCGGCCACCAGGACCTCAGTCGATCTATCCGCTAGCAGATCTGGGTCAGCTTGAAGCTATTGTTTCTTTTTCTTCAGTCTTTTTGCTGTGGCTATAAGCCAACGCTTGAAGCACTCCTGTTCGACGGGATCCTCAGGCACGATAAATTTTTGTCGCCGAGGCTCACCTCGTCTTCGCAGAGAGAGGCATGTAATTGTCATCCTCTGATTCTCCGTCTGCTGCCTGTTCCTTAGGGCTAGCTTGCCCATCCTCCCGCTCGAAGCCTAGCAGGAGGGGATTGTCTTCGTCTTCGGCACTATCCGCAGCGTTATTGTCTCTTGTGCCGGTATCGCCGCTTTTGCTATGGCGGGTCTTAGAGCGGCGCCGTTGACGCCGGTGCTTAGATTGCTTCTCGAGGGGATTATCCTCCATTGCCTTATTGACATCACTTTCTTTGGGGGTGTCCACCATGTATATATCATATGATGAGGTGGCAGTCCAGCGCCCTGTGGGCGGTGGTTCCTGTTCTTCTCCTGCATCGTCGTCCATACCGTCGATGTCTTCGGACCGAAATCGAGCATGTCGGTTAAGTCATCGACAGTGGATATTAAGTGGGTGGTGGGTGGGGAACGAATTTCTTCGTCGTCCTCCACTCGAGCCGGACATAGTTCGGCCAAGGGCCTCCTGACATGGAGAGAGACCTTAATGAATTCAGCACGTCGCCCAGGGGCGAGTGCTGAAAGATATCCGCGGAGGAAAACTCCATGGTCGGTTCCCAATCAGATACTATGGGCACGGATGCAGGTGGTTCGGAGCCCGTGGCCGGGGAAGAATCCAAGGGTCCGGGAACACAGGTCTCGTAGGAGGTGAAGTCAGTGTTCGGGTCTATCACCGCTGAGTGTGCGGCCTCCGTGGCGGGGTCCATCCACCCGTCTTCGGACGGCGCAAACTTCTCCAGATTGAGGGCCGGAGTAGCCACAAGTGTGATCTCCCGAACACCATCCGACGGCAGAGCTAAGTCATGCTCGTCGTGACTGGGCGGCGCACCTGACATGGGCTCGAATCCGTCGAAGATCAAGTCTCCGCGAATGTCGGCAGTATAGTTTAAGTTTCCAAACCTGACCTAACGGCCAGGGGTGTATGTAACGCCCCGGATTCGATGCGCCAGGTGTCCGCCAGTTATTCGCCGTCCTTGCCATGTCATTTGCTTGCGTGTTGCACTTTGCCATGTCATCATATGCATTTCATATCATGTCATCATGTGCATTTCATTTTGCATACGTGTTCGTCTCATGCATCCGAGCTTTTTCCCCGTTGTCCGTTTTGCAATCCGGCACACCTATGTCTCCCGACGCCCCCTTTTACCTCTTTTCATGTGCGGGTGTTAAACGTTCTCGGAATGGACCAAGGTTTGCCATGCGGCCTTGGTATAGCACCGGTAGACCGCCTGTCAAGTTTCGTGCCATTTGGAGGTCGTTTGGTACTCCAACGGTTAACCAAGTAACCGTAAAGCCCCTTCTATTTGCAGCCCAACACCCCTTTCAAAGTGGCCCAAAACCCACCTAACTCCCCTCCATGCTCTCGGTCGTTCGATCACGATCGTGTGGGCGAAAACCGCACCTCATTTGGACTCTCCTAGCTCCCTCTACCTATAAATATGTGCTCCCCCCGGATTTTCGCGCAGACAAAACCATAGATTTCCCCTCGCGCCGCCGGACGCTTCTTCCCCCGCCGTCCGGACATGTCCGCCCGTCCGCGCCGCCGCCAGCAGCCAACCGGAGGCCGCCACGTGGCTCCGCCGCCGCCCAGCGCCACCGCCCGCATGGAGCCATCAAGCGAGCCCGCGAGCCGATCGGTCGCCGCCGCCGCCCGCCACCGCTTCGCCGAAACCGCCCGCGCCCGGCGCGCTTCGCCTCGCCGCCGCCCGGCCGGCCGCGTCGCCTCCGCCCGTCGCCGGCGAGCCTCGCCAAGCGCCCGCCTCGCCCGCCGGCCGCCTCCTCGCCCCGACCGCGCCTCCATCCGCCTCGCCACGCCGCCATGAGCCTCTTCGCCGCCCGGCCTCTGCCTCGCCATGCCGGCCGCCGCCTCCGTCCGCCCGGCCTCTGCGCCGCCATGCGGTCGCCGCCCGGCGCGCCGCAGCGTAGCCCTCAAGCTCCGCCGGACCCCGCCGTGCCCGGATCCGGCCAGTGGAGCCCCGGATCCGGCGTCCCCGAGCCTCCCCGGCTGTCTTCTTCCCCTGCTCCGGCGAGTACCTCGACCATCATCGTTTTCCGTGCAAGCGAAGGTTGACCCCCGAAAATCCCTAAGTCCCAGATTTTTGTAATTATCATGCCATGTTCATCATGCCATAACTCTGCATCCGTAGCTCCGTTTCGTGCGTGTAATATGTCAAAATGTTCGCCTCGATGAGTACATCAGTTCATTCCATTGCATCATATTCATTTGAGCTCATCTTGATGCCTGAATCTTTGTTGCAAGAGTGCTATGTGATGTTAGTTTCAGATTCTTATCAGAACATGCACTTTTGTCATTTTTGCCATGATTGATGTGTGCATCCTATGAACTTGAGTCCTACATGTGTTTTGTAATATGACATGCCATCTTTACAGGGATGTATGCCATGTATTTTTGTGATCTCTGTGGTGACTAGCACAAGCATGCAAACTAGGCTTCATGATGTTGCTGATTTCAGCCCCTGTTCTGCTTTTATTTTTATGCCATGTTAACTTGATGCTACCGAGAGATCCATGCTTATTTTGAGTTACTTCAGTAAGGATGTTTTGAACATATGGTTATTCTCTATCCATCCATGCCCTTGTTTGCAACTATGGAGTGCCATAGCTTGAGTCAATCGAGCTCTACTTTTGCTATAAAATGTTTCCTGGCAGATTGTTTACATGTTATTCAATTTTGCCAAGGTTGTTGTTAGTGATCCATGCACCCTATGAACTTGCTATTGCCATGCTTAGCTTCATAAACATATCTTATTACTGTTGGGTTCCTTGCCGTGCCATTTATTGCTCTGTGGTGAGTGGCTCAAGCTCACCAACATGCCTACTTGTTATCTGTTTATGCCATGCTCCAGTTTTGCACTAAGTCTGAATCTGTTTATGTTTTTGCTATATTCATATGCTTGCAACTGTATTTTCTGATCCCTGGCTTATGGTCACTAAGGGACTTTTGTTATATGCTTTGAGTAGATTCATGCCATGCTATAGTGTGACTTGATAGCTTGCTGTAGCATGTTGTTTCATAGCTGTAAACATGTTAACCTGATGTTATTTCTGCCATGTCCTGTGAATTCTGCTAAGTCTGTGAAACTGTTATTATTTGCAATCTTGCCATGTCATTTTGATCATGTTCTAGTGATTTCTGGAGATAGCTCAGTGCTCATGTTTTGTCATGCTTTACCTGTACATCATGCCCATGCCTTTTGTTATTATGTTGAGGTCCTGTAGCATGTTGTTTTGATGCTTGCAATATGCCTAGTTGCTGTTTTGGACAGATTGTTGTCATAACTTGTTTCATGTGTATGTGTTGAACCGTTGCTCCGTTTTGAGTGTGCTCTATATGAAACTTGCTTGATTTTGCATGTAGCTTCATATTATCATGTTGCATCCTTGTTTTGAGGTGTTTGCTTGATGTTTGTATGCATTTTGCATCAATGCCATGTTTAACTTGTTTTGCTCATATCTTCTAGGCCGTAGCTCCGAATTAAATGAACTTTATATGTAACTTGACTAGAATTTCGTGTAGATCATCTTGGTGCATCTTAACTTGCTGTTTAAAAACTTGAACATAAGGTTTATTCAGATATGGACCAATTTCTAAATATGCATATGAGGACTTACCGGAATTGTTCTATGTTGTTTCCGGCCTCATTTAAACTTGTCTTGATGTGTTGCTCTTGTTTGCATCATCTCTTGCCATGACTAGCTTCATGTAGTCTTGTCATGCATCATGCTTGTTTGTGCATCATGTCTTGTTCATGTGTGGTGTGTTTACTATATTGTGTGCTTCTTCTTGTTAGTTCCTGTTTCGTTGCGATCGTGAGGATTCGTTCGTCTACGCTTGGTTCGGCTTCATCCGTTCGTCTTCTTCATGGACTCGTTCTTCTTCCTAGCGGGATTTCAGGCAAGATGACCGTCACCTTGGATCTCATTACTATCATTGCTATGCTAGTTGCTTCGTTCTATCGCTATGATGCGTTACCTATCACTTGTTCCTCAAGCCTCCCAAATTGCCATGTCAGCCTCTAACCTTTTGCACCCTTCCTAGCAAACCGTTGTTTGGCTATGTTACCGCTGTGCTCAGCCCCTCTTATAGCGTTGTTGGTTGCAGGTGAAGATGAAGTTTGTTCCTTGTTGGAACATGGAGATGTTGTTCCTTGCTAGAACATGTTTACTTGTTGGGATATCACAATATATCTTATTTAATTAATGCATCTATATACTTGGTAAAGGGTGGAAGGCTCGGCCTTATGCAGTGTTTTGTTCCACTCTTGCCGCCCTAGTTTCCGTCATATCGGTATTATGTTCCCGGATTTTGCGTCCCTAACGCGGTCGGGTGATTTATGGGACCCCTTGACAGTTTGCTTTGAATAAGACTTTTCCAAAGCCAAGGCCCAACATTGGTTTTACCATTTGCACGACCTATTACCTTTTTCCCTTGGGAGTCGCGCATCCCAAGGGTCATCTTTATTTTAGCCCCCGGGCCAATGCTTGTCTAAGTGTTGGTCCAAACTAGAGCCCTTTGCAGCGCCACCTCGGGGAAACTTGAGGGCTGGTTTTAGTTGTACGGACTGCTCATCCGGTCGTGGCACGAGGCGAGATACTGCTGCGGCTACTATCGAGGTGTCGGCACGCCGGAGGTCTTGCTGGTCTTGTTTTATTGCTGTCGAAATGTCTTGTAGCCGGATTCCAGACTGATCGGGTCTTCCGGGAGAAGGAATATCCTTCGTTGATCGCGAGAGCTTATCATGGGCTAAGTTGGGACACCCCTACTGGGTATATACTTTCGAGAGCCGTGCCCGCGGTTATGTGGCAGATGGGAATTTGTTAATGTCCGTTGTAGATAACTTGACACCGATCCGAATTAAAACGCATCAACGCGTGTGTAGCCGTGATGGTCTCTTCTCGGCGGAGTCCGGAAGTGAACACGGTTTCGGGTTATGTCGGCGTAAGTAGGAGTTCAGGATCACTTCTTGATCATTACTAGTTGACGACCGTTCCTTTGTTTCTCTTCTCGCTCTCATTTGCGTATGTTAGCCACCATACATGCTTAGTCGCTACTGCAACCTCACCACTTTACCCCTTCCTTTCCCTTTAAGCTTTGCTAGTCTTGATACCCATGGTAATTGGATTGCTAAGTCCTCGTGGCTCACAGATTACTACACCACCAGTTTCAGGTACAGGTTTCGCGATGATCTTGACGCGAGAGCGATGTTTGCTTGTTTGGAGTTCTTCTTCTGCTTCTTCTTCGATCAGGGGATAGGTTGCAGGTCGGCAGCCTGGGCTAGCAGGGTGGATGTCGTTGAGCTTCTGTTTATGTTTCATCCGTAGTCGGATGTTGATCTTGTATATGATGTTGATGTATTCTTGTGGCATTGTATGTCTTGGTTGTATCCCTATGTATTATGTAATGTTGATGTAATGACATCCACCTAGCAAAAGCGTTTCAATATGCGGGTCTATCCTTGGTGGGACCGTCGAGTTCCTTTTGGATAGGGTCGCATATTGGGCGTGACAGTGTAGCTCTCGATCTGCTCTGGATGGCCAAGCGAGTTGGCCCGCGGTACGAAGCCGCCGAATACAAAGATCTGTTCAGGGAGAAAAACCTCACCCTAGATCGCATCGTTGCCGATGATCGAAGGAGCCATCAAGCCTTTATCGTGACGGCACAGTGGAACTCTCAATGAAAGCACCAATGTCGGTGTCAAAACCGGCGGATCTCGGGTAGGGGGTCCCGAACTGTGCGTTTGAGGCGGATGGTAACAGGAGGCGGGGGACACAATGTATACCCAGGTTCGGGCCCTCTCAATGGAGGTAATACTCTACTTCCTGCTTGATTGATCTTGATGATATGAGTATTACAAGAGTTGATCTACCACGAGATCGTAGAGGCTAAACCCTATAAGCTAGCCTATGATTATGATTGTTGTTGTCCTACGGACTAAACCCTCCAGTTTATATAGAAACCAGAGGGTACTAGGGTTACTCAGAGTCGGTTACAAGGGAGGAGATCTACATATCCGAATTGCCAAGCTTGCCTTCCACGCAAAGGAGAGTCCCACCCGGACACGTGACGATGTCCTCAATCTTGTATCTTCATAGTCCAACAGTCCGGCCAAAGTATATAGTCCGGCTATCCGAGGACCCCCTAATCCAGGACTCCCTCAGCTCTCACCCGACCATACATGAGCTTCTAATTGCGTAGGCGGGGTGGTTGTCTCCATACATGCTTGTTGATGTGTGGTTATTGGTGTGTTCTCGGCCGGCTCCAGACGAAGAAGATTCTTCGGCCATAGCAGCACCCAACCCTTGCAGCTTCCAATCCGTAGTGGGGTCTCGTCGTCCTCTCCCCCATGTCGTACTGGAGGAGGCAAATCCTCGTGCCCCGATGTCACACTCGACAAGGTAACCCTGAAGTGCCCAGCGGGGATTGGCTTGCTGTGGATCGTGAGTTCCAAGGGCTTCGTTATCACCCCCTTTCCCACGTCCACCTTCTGGCCTTTGATCAAGTAGAGTACGGTGCATGGGGTTTCATCGGCCTACAAACACATCTGCGGTGTAAAACATCCGAAGGGCAATGGAAATGGAATATTCTAGATATATATGTTGGTGCGACATGTAATTACCGTGAGGGCGTCGAGCTCAGCCAAAGACGAAGGCCCACCTAGCGCGCCAGAGACTGAGGATGGGCTGCTATGAGCAGATGCGGGTGCGGGTGCGAGAGCAGGCCCGATTGCATGAGCGGGTGATGGTGCGGTGGTTTTGTTCACAGAGTTGCTCACGACGAAACTGGGCAACGGGAAATCATGTACCGTCTTGTCTGGATTTTCCTTCGTCTAGTTGATGATAGCTGGGACCAAGTTAGTAGCGAAATCATTTATGCAGGAAGTTACAGCTGCATTGAGTGCCTGCTGTAGCAATTCATTTTTCTCCTCGGCTGTTTTTTCGCGTCCTGAGCTGCTTTTTTCTCAAACGCAAGCTTCACCTTCTCGTTGATGTCCGCCTGACTAAACTTCTTTTTCTGCTTCTTGGTCTCCAGGCCCTCGTTGTAAAACACCTTCCATGTGGCGCCGTCTCCGGGGCCGTGCACACGTCCAGATTGCGGCCGCTGGCCCAAAGGGAGTCCCTTAAGTTGTTCAAGGCCCGGTTGAGAGGGGTGTCCCACTTGGGCCTCATCGGAGAAGTAGGTCTTTCGGCTACAAGCTGGTGTTGCTTCTCCTGCAGAAGGAACGTGAACCGTTTACAAATGTGTAGTCGACTTGATCTGGAGCTAAATGTAAGGTGGTAAAAGAATAATTACCAGTGTTCTAATCAATTTCCTCGTGATCTAGTCCGTGTAAAAAACCTTATTTTCCTTGTCCCACTTGTAGCGGGCCCTGATGAAGTCACGCTACAAGGGGTTGGTGAACTTCGTGAAGGGGTCTGGGAGACCCACGGCTTCACGTTCCGCGTCCTCCTTATCCCATATGGGCCTTTTACCGAGGTAGCCATGGCTTCCGAGGCGATGCTTCCCCGTGTTCCTTTGCTGAAGGCTCATGAATTTCGCAGCCTTAGCCTTGGCTGCCTTGCTAGCGCAAGTGTCCTTGAACTTTTCGAACTCCTGTTCCATAAGTGTCGGATTTTCCTCCAGAATCTTGGACAGGGGTTCCTCAGCCTCAATAACTCATTTCACCCTCCCTTTCTAGGAGGCCACATCATTGCTGAACATGCCAGTGGCATGATTGTTAATCTTTTTCATCTTCGGATCATCCCATGGTTGTTCTATGCTATCATCCCGATCGGGGAACTTGAATCTCTTGTGCAACTTTGTCAGGAGGAACTGCCTCAAATGTTCTTTACTCCTTAAGTCATCGTCATTGATGCTCGCGCATTCCTGCAGGATGCATCCTACTTGGTTCCCATAGCACTTGCTAGGTTCTTCCGGCTCTAATGGCTCAAACTTGCCAGGTGCCATCTTTGTGATCACCAGTCGTCCAATGCCGAGTTTGTTAGGTTTTCGTATCCTCTGCTTCTTCTTTCTGGTAGCGGCATCGGCGTTGGTACCTTCTTCGCTGGTATCTTCCCCGCCGGTCTCGGCTCCGCCATCGGTGCCGGCACCGTCGGTATCGATGTCGATGTCAGTACCATCATCGAGGCCGACCTGCAAACCTCGACTGTGCTTAGCACACAAAAAGTCGAGGTACTGTTGTTCACCATCATAATCCATATCGTCTGCATCTTGGTCAGAAAGCCCGATTTCTTCGTTGTTCGATATGTTTCCTATGATTAAGTCTCCTCATTTAATTCTAAAACTATGAAAAAATGAGAGATGACATAAAAAAGATCTATGTTTGCCGGAATGCTATTTCCCAGCAACTCCTGGCACTCGATATGCCTACTATCTAGCACAAGTCATGCCAAAATTCACGGAAAATTTCGGCATGACCTTTGCTAAAAAGTGGACATATCGAGCGCCTGAAATTCACCGGAACAGAAATGAATCAACATTCCGGCGTAACATAGGCCACTCGGATCATTTACCCCGCACATAATCAACATTTTCCAAATATGACATATCCAAAACATCACATGTCCAAATGACATGTCCAAATTCCAAATATGACATGTCCAAATTCATAATTCCAAGTAAAATCAGCCTACCTAAATTTGAAACTAAAAAAATTGCTTTAACAAGGGATGTTGATTTGGACAATTGCTTAAACTAATATAAATAGCAACAATTAATTAAACTAAAAAATGCAAGACACCTATATAATCAATTCTGCCTTTTCTTTTAACTACAATTACTTAACCCTAAATTTCTGTCCTAATTTGAAACCTATTGTTCATAAAAACCTAGTTAAATTCATAACTAAACAGATAACCTAATTAACCTACTGCCCTAACTAAAACCTAAGTAAATTAACCTATGGCTTCCAGAGGGTGCAGGGGTGAGGAGGCAGGTCCCGCGACGACCAAGGTTGGGAGGGGAGGAAGCAGAGGAGGGAGGCATGGCGCGTCGGGGCCGCGGTCGGGGGCAAGCGCCGGGTTCGGGGCCCAGTGCCGGGACGGGGCGAGCTGGGTCGGGGCCATCGTCGGGACGGGGCCGAGCGCCGGGGTCTGGGGCGAGCACAGGGGGCGGGGGTGGGCATATGGGCGCGGCGAGGGTAGGGCTCCGGCGGCGATGACACGGGGAAGAGAGTGTGGGGATTTGGGGGGAAAAGCAGAGGCGGGAAGAAGCCGAGAGAGTGAGGATTTTGGGGGTTAAGTCGACCTACCAGTAGCGCGTTCCAGGAAATCGCGCTATAGCTAAGTTAGCTATAGCGCGTTTATCCAGACATCGCTACTGCTATTATAGGTAGCTATAGCGTTTTTATACGAAAAGCGCTACTGCTACCTTGACTAGTTGTAGCTCTTTTTTAGAAAAGTGCTACTGCTATAACCTACCTATAGCAGTTTTCCTGTTTATTTCTTCTATTTTCTTTTCCTTTATTTTCTCTCACTTTTCTTTTCCTTTTTTTCAAGAGCAATGAATGAAGGGAAGGTGATACAATGTATATAACTAAGGCGATATATATTGCATCATTTGACGGTTAAGTATGTATACAAAATAGGAACATATATATTACATCATTTGACCCATGCATAATGGCTAAGTGTGTACACAAAATAATAACATATATATTACATCATTTGACCGATAACATACGGTTCCTCAGCGTTGACGTTTTCGTTTATGAGTGAGCTTCTTTTCCTTCTTGTTCGTTGAAGAATAATTGAGCCCCTCATTGTGAATTTTCCTTTTCCATGGAGCACGATCTTTCTTAGGTAATGTAGTATTGATTCTTCTTTTGACGTATACTTTATCGTCATCGTAATCTTCCCTCATTGGGTTGCCATACTGGTCGTAGTCTTCCTCGTTGGCGACTCCATCCATTCCGACGATGCTCCTTTTGCCTCTCCTCACGACAACACGGCTGGGATTGGCCGGGTCAGTTATGCTGAAGCATTGTGTTACGTGCTTAGCGTGTACCCATGGCTCGTTTTTTACGATAGCTTTTATGGTAGAGCTCTTGGCGTCGGGCATAGTCATGGTAGTGAAATACCGGTTTTCTCTTTCGACATTCTTAGCCCATCTGACACGGAACATCATCGCATGGTGCAGTCCAGAGTAGTCAAGATCCTAGATCTCCTTGACCCTTCAGTAAAATCTCTCAGTTGCGCCGTTGTCGCTGCCGGTCATGCATTCCATCGTCACCCCTGAGTTCTGATCATCACCGTCCATATCTTTGGCCTCCCTGTAGAACGTGTATCTGTTGATATCGTATGCCTGATAGGTGTTAAGGTTGGGCGAGGGGGCATGTGCTAAGGCGTATATGAGCAATCCGTCCTTAGAGCCCTCTTCCGGGGGATTAGCAATAATATGATCTTTGAATCAATGCAGGAAAGTGGAGTTGTCCTCTCTAGTAACTTCGGCGTCGGTCCTGCATACCCCCGGTCACGATACATCTTTGCGATAATTTCTTTGTGCGGTGCCACGAAAGGATCTACCTCGTCTAGGTGTTGTAGCACTACCAAGTTTGCTCTGTCAAAGTCATTGCGTCGATATGAGTATGCCATGTGCAGTTCCCTGTGACCGTTGGAGTGACCTTCTCCTTCGAGCCTCCCATTGTGCTTGTTAATGGGCAAACCAACACCAACACCAGGCGGCTGGTCTGTGCCATATAGAAAATTCTCACAGAAAGAGATGAACTCTTGTGTCAGACAGCCCTGGACGATGCTACTATCCGGACGGGAATGTTACGAACGAATCCTTTGATGATCCCATTCATCCTCTCAAACGGCAACATGTTGTGCAAGAATGACGGCACCAGGTCTATTATGTCTCAACAATATGGACACACAGATGCACCATGACGTTAAAGAACGCGCGCAGGAAGTACATCTCAAGCTCATTCAGTACACAATGATCTCTTCATGTAGCCTTCGGAGCTGCTTCACACTGATCGACTTTCGAGAGATGACGTCGAAAAAGTTACAGAGAGCAATAAGCATGTCACGGACGTGCTTGTCCATTATCCCTCTAAGGGCAACAGGTAGTATCTGCGTCATCATCACATGATAGTCATGGGACTTCATCCTGCTGAACCTTTTCTTGTTCGTGTCTAGATATGTGCTTATCTTGCCATAGTAACCGGAACTAACTTTGACTTCGGTAAGGCACTTAAAGAATTGATCGATCTCAGCCTGACTTAAGGTGAAGCAAGAAGGGGGGCACTGATCATATTACTTTACTTTTTTGCCCTTCTTCTCCCGTGCCTCTGTCTCCGTCTTTGTCTCGTCTGACTTTTTACGGGGCGGCATGTGCAGATCTTCCCTGATTTCCAAATCTTGCAAGTCTTTTCTTGCCTTCGGCCCATCCTTGGTCTTATCCGGCATGTTCATCTGTGTCGCGAGCAAGCTCTCAAGGACATTCTTACATATATGCATTTGATCAAGGCAATGAGGTGTGTCGAGTTTGTGCCAGTACTCCAAGTCTGAGAACACATACCTTGTCTTCCATACCTTCAGCAGCGGCTCCGGCGCCTTTTTCATCGTCTTTCCCGGTGCGGGGCATTGTTCCCAGTTTTTCAAGAGCTCATCGATTTTGGCGCCGCTCCGCTTACGTGGAGGTCCTTGATGCTCAGCATGATCATTGAATAGATCTCCACGGTTTCTCCACGGGTTGTCTTGATCGAGCCATCTTCGATGCCCCATGTACATGATTTTCCCAGACCCGCCATCTATCCTTGACCTTAGCTGCTAAGACATCGTATCATCCATGCACTGCGTGCATCCGCAATATCCATGGCACACCTGGCCTGCGACATATCCGTAACCGAGATAGTCGTGCACCGTCGTGATCAGCACAGCTCTCATGTAGAAATACTCACCTTTGCTAGCGTCCCATGTCTTGGCCGGTGTTTTCCATAACGTGTCTAACTCCTCTTGAAGTAGCCCCAAAGACAGATTAATATTATTTCCTGGTTGTTTTGGCCCTTGAATCAGCATGCTCATGTGAATGTACTTCGACTTCATGCACAACCAGGGGGGAGGTTGTAGATCCATACAAACACGGGCCATGCACTATGGTTGGTGTTCTGGTTGCCAAACGGATTCATGCCATCGGTACACGCGTCGAGCACGATGATCCTTGCATCACATACGAAATACCGATAGAAGCCGTTCAACACTCTCCATTGGCTTCCATCCTTGACGTGTGTCAGCTTCAGATCATCTCCATCGTCGGGCTTCTTCCTCTCCGCGTGCTAGCGCATGAGCTTTGCTTCCTTGGGATCTACGAAATACCACTGGAGATGGGGAGTGATCGGTAAGTACCATACAACTTTCTGGGGAGATTTCTTCCCGGCCTTCTTGTATCGAGAAGCATTGCACACCGGACAACTTGTTTTTTCCACATGCTCCTTCTGATAAATTATGCAATCGTTGATGCATGCATGGTATCTAATGTGCGGCAGATCAAGAGGGCACACGATCTTCTTGGCCTCATCCACACTAGTAGGACATAGATTCCCCGTGGGAAGAACATCCTTTAGGTACTTGAGATCCTCATCGAGGCTAGTGTCGGTCCATTTGTTTTTAGCCTTCGTCTTCAAGAGTTGGAGCGTGAAACTCAAGCGGGTCACCTCAGGATTGCAACCATCATACAATGGAGTGTTCAAGTCTCCCACCAGTTGTTGTAGCTTGGCCTCCTCTCTAGAAGCAGCTCTCTCAGTACTCGTCTCCTTGCGAAGCAGTGCTTGAACATGAGGGTCCCGCACGATTGAACTTTGTACTGACGAACTCTGTGGCGTGGACTCCATGTTCTCTCCGCCGCCATGTCCGGCCCCTTCTCCGCCGCCATGTCCGGCCTCTTCCCCGCCACCATTATCGATCATCTCTTCATCTCGCCCTGTGTCGTCATTGCCTGCCTCGTCCTCAACATCATCATCCTCATCTTCAATTATCCACCGAGTATAGCCATCCGTGAAACCAGTCATGAGCAGGTGCGCCATCGCATCATAGGGGTCGAGCCAAACTCCTGCTTTGCATCTTCGACACAGACATAAAACCTCTGTCAGGTTATTTTCTTTCATGTCCTGCACTGCCGACCGCAACCACATGTCCACCATCGTTCCACTGACCATCATGAACGCTTGCATGATAATAATAAACCAATTGATTATAAAAATGTGTGCATGCATCAAAGTCATACAAAAATTCGGCATGACCTTCCCTAAAAATAGGACATATAGATCTAGAATTTGCCCGAAATTCGTCGAAACGGAAATAAATCGACATTTTGGCAAAACATAGGCAACCCACAAGCACAATTCGGCATCAACTCATGCCACACACACAATTTCCATCATATCGCTCGATTATGTTATATCGCACACACATACACATATTTCCATTCTTGCAAAAGCATGAATTTTTAATCACCTATCTCTCGAGATGGAGCATATGCGGTGGAGATATGGATGTAGTAGGGAGATCTAGTTAGGCTAGAGCTAGCTAATTTGGGAGTATAGTTAGCTAGGAGTAATAAAGAGAGACAAAGGTAGGTAGAATAGGTAGAGTAATGGGGGGAGAAGTAGTGAGGAAGAAGCAAAGTGAGGGAGAGAGGATGTGGGAGGTAGGGGAAAGTGAGAAAGAGAGGATGGGGGAGGGGCAGGGAAAATGGTGGTATATGCTGCGGCTTACCAGTAGCGTTGGTCGTCAACTGCGCTACTGCTGATAAGATAGCAGCAGCGCACTTCTGGCACATGCGCTACTGCTAAGAAGGGCTCGCCATGTGACCATTTTCAAAATTAGCAGTAGCGACCAGCAAAAAAAGGGCCCTACTACTATTACTTTAGCAGTAGCGATGTCGCAGGAGCGCGCTACTGCTAAACCTAGGCTGGCGGGTACTGTCGATCGATTTTAGTAGCAGCATGGTTCCAACGGGCCGCAGTACTGTTAACAGAGTAGCAGTAGCACTTGTTTTGATCCCACGCTACTGCTAATTAGCAGTAGCGCCTCTTTCTGTACCGCGCTACTGCTAAGATTCTGTGTATAAGGTTTTCCCTAGTAGTGAAACCCTAGAGATAAAGCAAATCAAGCCAACTAGATTAAGCCAAACCAAGTAACCCAACACTATGTGTTTGAGTGATTTGCAGTTGCATTCATGCAAGTTTTCCCTTTGCATGAACTGTTCGCTTATGATTGTATGTGTTATTTTTCGGTCAACATTAGATTACGAGGAGTGCAACCCCTGTGACTGTGAGAGTGCACCTTTGACAACAACAACAACCAAGGCAAGTACCACTTTGATCATGTTACCTAGTATTTTAATTGCATTATAGTTTAGCCATGTTAGGCGTGTGAGTTTAGGATGCTAAATTATGTACAACCTAGTAGTTGGCAACTTAGGTCCAAACTTACCCTGGCCGTGTAACCATCGAGTAGTTGCTTAGCTTCTATGACGTGGATCGGGTAACACCAACAATCATTCCACCATACAAACAGATGGTTGACTACTTAATTACAACTTAATTAACGATTCATCTAGGCAGTGCTTCGGTTTTGCTTGGATGGTTAACAGTTTTGTGGGCGACCGCCTAGGCTCAAAGGGATTGTAAGACTCAAATATTGAGTAGCTTTCATGTGTAACCGTGATATAATATGGGCTCTATCTTGACCGACTAAGTTGTGGGAATCCTCCTGGGCTGACTAGCAGATGTAGGTGTGTAGGTTAGTATGGTTCAGCCGTGTCTGAGAGGGCTACTGCTTCCCAAAATCTCGTCTTGGTCTACCTGGCTACTTCACAAGTGAAGTTTAGTGGCACAAGGGTGTGATCGGGGATCACGGGTAAAGTACACAAGCCTCTCCAAAGTGTAAAAACTGATCATGATTAGCCGTGTCCCTGGTTATGGAAAACTTTTGAGCAACTCGTCCGAGAATTGTGAGCTTGATCTCATCACCTCTTCCATCTAAAATCAATGGGTTGAACCAATGGGGAGTGTGGACCGACTCAGATTGCTTGCGTGATACCAGTGGCATTATCTAGGAGGTTGGGACAACCGCATGATACATGGTCCACATGCTCAAATTGCATTATGGGTGATGGCGTGATATGATCTACCCAAGGCTATTGTGAGACAATATATCTAGCTATTAGAATAGTCTACCACCTATATAACAGGGCAAAAGTATTTTCTACAAAGAGCCTTGAACTCCACTAGCCAAAGTGCATGTAAGTGATCCAGTTTCTAATAAACTGTGTGCTTTCCAATACAATCCATGTATTGACGATAGTGGTTGCAACGTATCATGTTGTAGGTGATCACTACGAGGAGTGACTTACGTAGGGTTTCATGCCTCCACTTTACATGCTTCCTTCTGGTGTTGATGGAGCCTATCAAGATGTCTAGATTAGATTTACTTTCATTTTTGTGTATGTTGAACTCTGTTTGCTTATTGTAAGACTATGTATTTCACTAGCCTATGGCTAGAGTCTGTAAGACTGTTTGCTTTCTGGAACATGCGATGTAATGAAGGACACATTTGTGTATGATACAACATCGTTATTGTGTATGCCGACGATTCGATCCAGGGGTTGGCATAGAATCACACGGAGACCGTATGAGGGAGTCCTGGATTACGAGGTCCTCAGGTATCCAGTCTATTCGATATGGGCCGGACTAATGGGTCGTGGAGGCGTAGCGGAAGACCACCTCCCGTGTCCAGGTAGGACTCCTTTGTGCGTAGAACATCAAGTTTGGTGTCCGGGTGTTATACTCCTTCCCTCTGTAAACCGACTTTGCGTAACCCTAGGCCCCACCGGTGTGTATATAAACCAGAGGGTTTAGTCCGTAGAGGCCATCAGAACAATCGTAGGCTAGACAGATAGGGTTTGGCCATTACGATCTCGAGGTAGATCAACTCTTGTAACCCCTATACTCATCGAATACAATCAAGCAGGACGTGTGGTTTTACCTCCTTCAAGAGGGCCCTGGTGCGGCTTGAAGCTACGTCGGTATTTCCCCAAAGAGGAAGGGATGATGCAGCACAACGGCGGTAGGTATTTCCCTCAGTTATGAGAACAAGGTTATCAAACCAGTAGGAGAACCAAGCAACACAACGTAAACAACCCCTGCACATAGATAACAAATCCTCGCAACCCGACATGTAAAAGGGGTTGTCAATCCCTTTGGGGTAGCGGCGCCTCAAGATAGGCAAACGGACGTGAAAAAATTGTAATAGATTGATAGATCGAATGCCAAATAAAATAAATAAGAATAAATTGCAGCAAGGTATTTTTGTATTTTTGGTTTAATATATCTAAAAATAAAAGCAAAGGAAAATAGATCGCAAAGGCAAATGATATGAGAAAGAGACCCGGGGCCGTAGGTTTCACTAGTGGCTTCTCTCGAGAAAAATAGCAAACGGTGGGTGAACAAATTACTGTTGGGCAATTGATAGAACTTCAAATAATCATGACGATATCCAGGCAATGATCATTACATAGGCATCATGTCCAAGATTAGTAGACCGACTCCTGCCTGCATCTACTACTATTACTCCACACATCGACCGCTATCCAGCATGCATCTAGTGTATTAAGTTCATGGGGAAACGGAGTAATGCAATAAGAACGATGACATGATGTAGACAAGATCTATCTATGTAGAGATAGACCCCATCGTTTTATCCTTAGTAGCAACATGCATACGTGTCAGTTCCCCTTCTATCACTGGGATCAAGCACCGTAAGATCGAACCCACTAAAAAGCACCTCTTCCCATTGCAAGACAAATAGATCAAGTTGGCCAAACAAAACTAAAATATCAGAGAAGAAATACGAGGCTATAAGAAATCATGCATATAAGAGATCAAAGAAACTCAAATAACTTTCATGGATATAAAAAGATAGATCTGATCATAAACTCAAAGTTCATCGGATCCCAACAAACACACCGCAAAAAGACTTACATCATATGGATCTCCAAGAGACCATTGTATTGAGAATCAAGAGAGAGAGGAAACCATCTAGCTACTAACTACGGACCCGTAGGTCTACAAAGAACTACGTACTCACGCATCATCGAAGAGGCACCAATGGAAGTAGTGAACCCCTCTGTGATGGTGTCTAGATTTGATTTGGTGGTTCTAGACTCTGCGGCGGCTGGATCAATATTTCGTCGACTTCCCTAAGGTTTCTAGAATATTGGGGTATTTATAGAGCAAAGAGGCGGTCCGGGGGAGTCCCGAGGTGGGCACAACCCACCTGGGCGCGCCTGGGCCTCCTGGCGCGCCCTGGTGAGTTGTGCTCCCCTCGGAGCACCCCCCCAGGCGTTGCCTTGGCCCATTGAGTGTCTTCTGGTCCATAAAAAGTCTCTGTAAAGTTTTGTTGTGTTTGGACTCCGTTTGGTATTGATTTCCTGCGATGTAAAAAACATGCAGAAAACAACAACTGGCACTTGGCACTATGTCAATACGTTAGTACCAAAATGATATAAAATGACTTTAAAACATCCAAGATTGATAATATAACAGCATAGAACAATAAAAAATTTATAGATATGTTGGAGACATATCAGCATCCCCAAGCTTAACTCCTACTCGTCCTCGAGTAGGTAAGTGATAAAAACAGAATTTTTGATGTGGAATGCTTCCTATCATGTCATATCATATTCTTTTCTTTATAGCATGGACATTTGGACTTCTATATGGTTCAAAGCAATAGTCTAGTCCTGACATGATGACTTAAATACTCAAGCATATCAACAAGCAACCATGTCTTTCAAAATATCAATGCTAAAATAAGTTATCCCTAGCCCATCATGCTCAATCATTGATCCATTCACGAAACACACTCGCATATTAGCTATACCCAATGCATAAGTACAATCATAGTGCCTCCTAGTTGGTGCTTTTATAAGAGAAGATGGAGACTCAAATTCAAAAATAAAAATGCATAAAGTAAAAGAAAGGCCCTTCACAGAGGGAAGTAGGGATTTGTAGAGGTGCCAGAGCTCAAAGCGAAAAAATTGAGAGATAAAAACATTTTGGGAGGTACACTTTTACCACTAACGAAAACGACTTAGAGTTCCCCACACTTTCCATGCTTAGATATGTCATAGGCGGTTCCCAAACAGAAAAGAAAGTTTATTCCTTTTGCCACCATACTTTCACTTTCCATGGCTAACCGTATCCACGGGTGCCTTCCATTCCAACACTTTCCAAGAATTTATTATTTGACAACATAAAGTAAATTTTTCTTTTTTCATTTCGGGACTGGGCATCCCTAATACCTTTGCCTTAATCTCGTGCAATGACAAGTGAATAAACACTCATCGTGAGAATAACACATCTTAGCATGGAAAATATAGGCCAGCCACTGCTGTTGTTCAGGAACAGGGGTCCCAGACTTGCACGCTGTGGCCCACAAATAGGCTAAGCAGCGAGCCGTCGGCGCCCATCTTCATCAACAAGGCATCAAAGACCCTCGCGAGGGTCCAAGCCTCGCGAGGCGGACGACGCAAGACCTCTTCTAGAGTGGCCTAGCCAGGCAGGCTCACGAGGGGCGGAGATATCAAGGCGGGGCAAACCTCACGAGGCTCTCGTGACGTGAGCCATGACGTACGGCGCCAGGCGGGTGCCAGGCGGGCGCCGGTGCGCACAACATTCTTATTTCCTCTTTGGTGCTAAGGAGGCCAGCGCAGCCGAAGAGTACCGAGGCATCAGGCAAAGGTTGGCATATTGGTGAAACGAGACCAAGACTAGGAGGACTCATGGAGCCCAAGACAGCGTCACCCCAGAGCTTTTCGCAGGCGAAGACCGCTTTTGTCAGGATAGCTTGTACTAGCTGCCCCCCTTCAAATTTGCCCGCCGTTGTTGGCTCCCTTCCCGCTCGATATTTGGGAAGAGGACCAGGGCCTCTATAAATAGGACTAGCCACCAAAGTGGAGAGGGATGTCAAACACTCACGCCACAAGTTCATACACACAAGAACACCTCAACCTCAGGAGGATGTTCTTCCCTTGTACTATTCGCCATCAGCCCGAGAGGCAATCCACAACCACCACACTGGAGTAGGGTATTACACCACATCGGTGGCCCGAACCAGTATAAACCCCGTGTCTTTCCGTGTTGCGAGTTCATCGAGTTCGTCCGCAAGATCTTAGCGGGCCAGAGCGTAGATCGGTAGGAGGGAAAGAATTTGCACGCACCCCAGTGTTTGAACCTTAAGGGTTTGCCGGAACCCCACATCCGACATTGGGCGCGCCAGGTAGGGGTGCGCCGGAGCTCCTCTCCACCAATCTGCGCCCTGTGCCGCCGCGTTTCGCTCGCATGGCAGGCGCGCCGCCATCCGCCTCTGCGACCAACACCAGCAGCAGGGAGTCTGGGTACCGAGCCCTGGCCCCCGCCCTGCAGCGAGTGCAGTGGCCGACCTAATTCAAGCCAGATAGGCCGCCGCGTTACGACGGCGCGGCAGACCCGACGCCGTTCCTACAGGTGTACGAGGAGGCCGTCCTCAATGCCGAAGGCGACGGCCGGATCATGGCCAACTGGTTCCCCATGGCTCTCGCCGGCGAGCCACACGTCTGGCTGCTCAACCTCTCGGGGTCCACGATGGCGTCCTGGGAGGAGCTCCGCGACCGCTTCATCACGCGCTACACGATGCCGGTGCACCACGCGGTCGCGGCGCTGCTGGGCGGCTCTCAAGCACCGCCTTTAGATCGCCACGTCAAGCCTTTCTTCCGTCAGATTGGGGCGGCCTCCAAGCGCCCGGGGATTCCGCCGGGTTGGGCTGTGCCGGAGGCAGACCTCACCTTCGATTCAGAAGACCACCCCGGCTCCACCACCGGCTCTGGCATGCTCCCAATGCTCTGCACGCCTACCATCTGCAACGTGGCCGTCACCAAGACCCTCATTGACGGCGGTACCGGCCTCAGCTTGCTCTCCGTAGAAGCCTTTAGCCTCCTCCACGTGCCGCCCGAGAGGCTCAACCTCAACAAGCCTTTTTCGGGAGTGGGCGGCGGAGTGGCCCACTCTCTGGGGCAGATCCGCCTCCCCGTCACCTTCGGCACGCGCGACAACTACCGCACTGAGCTGGTGGACTTCGACATCGCCCGCATCGGTCTCCCGTACAATGCCATACTCGGGTACCCGGCTCTTGCTCAGTTCGTGGCGGCGACTCACCCGGCCTACAACCTCATGAAGATGCCAGGGAGCAAGGGCAGCCTCACCATTAGGGGGGAGACAAAGGAGGCGGTGACGGCGCTCAGGCTCACCTTCAAGACCGCGGCAGCGGTGCAGCCAGCCGGCGCCAGTACGCCCGAGACCAAGGAGACTGCACCCGCCAAGAAGAAGCAATTGTTCACCCAAGACAAGGTGGAGACCAAGCAGGTGCCGGTTGACAAGGACGGGTCTTCAGGGCCGGGAACAAGAAGAAACTTTGGTGACGTTTTTGTGCGTGAACAAGGAAATATTCGCGTGGGAGCCCAATCAGCTGGTAGGAGTCCCGAGAGAGGTGATCCAGCATCATCTAAGGGTGTGCCCCAACATGCGCCCCGTGAAGCAGCGGGCAAGGCGGCAGTCCGCCGAGAAGCAGGCCTTCATCATACAAGAGACACGCAAGCTAGAGACGGCTGGTACCATTCGAGAAGTTCGATACCCTGATCGGTTTGGCGAACCCGTCGTAAATCAAGAAGGTGGGAAGGAACGGATGTGTGTCGACTTCACCAACCTCAACAAAGCTTGCCCCGAAGATCCTTTCCCCCTTCCGCGCATCGATCAAATCATCGACTCCACCGCCGAGTGCGATTTGCTATGTTTCCTGGATGCGTTCTCTGGATACCATCAGATCAAGATGGCGGTGGAGGATGTGGAGAAGACGACCTTTTGGCCTTCGCAACGCGGGCGCAACCTTTCAGCGGCTGATGCACATCGCCTTGGGGAAGCAGCTTGGCAGGAACACAGAGGCCTACGTTGATGACATAGTGGTCAAATCTCGCAAGGCGAGGACGTTGTTTCAAGACTTGGAGGAGACCTTTGAGAGTTTGCACCGGGTGAACTTGAGGCTTAACCGGAGAAGTGCGTGTTTGGCGTCTCCACTGGCAAGCTGCTAGGGTTTCTCGTATCCCACAGAGGAATCGAGGCGAACCCGGAGAAGATCAAGGCCATCGAAGACATGAGCCCACCACAGACCCTCAAGGAGATGCAAAAGCTGGCAGGATGGGTGACCGCGTTAGGGCGCTTCATCTCTAAGCTAGGCGAGCGCGCCTAACCCTTCTTTAAGCTCATGAAGAAGAAAGGCCCCTTCGAGTGGACCCCGGAGGCCGACCGGGCCTTCCAAGACCTTAAGAAATACCTCACCAGCCCCCCGGTAATGGTGGCTTCGCGACCCCTCGAGCCTCCGGTACTCTACCTTGTTGCCACCCCGTACTCCGTCAGCGCGGCGCTGGTGGCGGTTCGGGAGGAGCGCCAAGACAAGGGAGTGCTGCGCCAAGCCAGAGTTGATGCAGCGCAGGGTCAGGAAGGCACATCAAAGCCATCAGCGCCGGAAGATCAAGCTCGACAGGGCAGCATCGCGGAAGCTCCTGAGGACGGCCAAGTCTCGGGAAATCCTCCGCCCCAGGATACGCCACGATCTCCGCAGGACCCGAGCTTCAACTGTGCACCAGCCCTCGTCGAGCACCCGGTGTACTTCGTCAGCACCGTACTGTGGGACGCAAGGGCACGCTACCCCATGCCGCAAAAGCTCCTGCTCGCACTCTTGGTGGCCTCGCGCAAGCTGCGACACTACTTCCAAGGGCACCCCATCAAGGTCGTCTCATCTTACCCACTGGAGAGGGTACTCAGGAGCCCAAACTCGGCCGGAAGGGTCGTGGAATGGAACATCGAGATGCGAGCATTCCAGCTAGAGTTCAGCACCACCAGGGTCATCAAGGGAGCCGCACTCGCCGATTTTGTGTCAGAATGGACAGATGCCCCAGCTCTTGAGGAAGGAGAAGACCAGTTCACCTCCCCAGGAAGTGAGGCACCAGACGACTGGGTCATGTATTTCGATGGCACCTTTGCGCACCAGGGCGCGGGGGCTGGAGCAGTGCTCATCTCGCCCACTCAGGACAAGCTCTACTACGCCATGCAACTCTGCTTCCAGCACGGCTAGAAGGTCTCCAACAATATCGCAGAATATGAAGGTCTCATAGCTGGCCTGAAGGCTGCGGCGGCTCTAGGAACTACAAAAAAAAGACACATCCATGACATTTTGGGCCGAACGAATTTTTTTTCTATCATACATATGACACTTCTATGACGATAATTGTGACAAATCCTGGTATCATCATAGATGTAGTGGGCTCCTACTTCTATGACAAAAAATCATGACAGAAAATGGGCTTTTCATCCTGGGCGGGCCGGAGACGCAGCTGCATGACATTCTTTGGGCCATCCATGACGGAAAAACCGTGGTAGAAGCGAGGGGAGGAAAATTTCGGGAGTTGCAGGTTACGGTGTGAGGTCGGGGCGGCGATGCGCGTTCTCTCGTGACGTCTGCTGCGTGTGTGCGGCGTTGGCTCTAATCGAACCCGAAGCGGGCGTTGGGCTCTAATCGAACCCAAGCGATTGCCGCTGCAGGCTATCGTTCTCAACCCGAGCGATCGATCGATGGCTGTTAATCGAACATGATGGAGCGATTCGCCGTTCTTGCTGCTAATGAAGCCGATCGATTGGATGAACAATGGCGTTGCGGGGTTTGGATGAGCGATGAGCGGTGGCGTTGCCTCCGGATGAACAGGACCCGTGGTGTGGAGGGCTGGATGAACAGTAGATGGTGGAGGGTGGCCGTGGAGGGTGGTTGAACAGACCCGTGGTGTGGAGGGTGCCCGTGGAGGGTGGTTGAGCAGTGGCCGGTGGAGTAGCACGCGGTGGAGGCTGGATGAACAGGAGCCCATGGAGGCCGGAGGAGGTCGACGGTAGCCCATGGAGGCCGGAGGAGGTCGGCGGTGGAGATGAACAGATCCGTGGAGTCCTGTTTTGCGGTAGGCAACACCCTCCCGATGAACAGGACCCTGTTTCGACCGTGGGGCGTCCGCTTAAATCCGTTTTGGCGATGCGCCACACCCTACCCGATCAACAGGACATCCGTTTCGACCGTAGGAGGTCTGTTTCCTCCGTTTTGCGGTACGCCACACCCCTCCCGACCAACAGGACCCCCGTTTCGACCGTAGGAGGTCCGGTTCCTCCGTTTTGCGGTACGCCAGGCCCCTCCCGATCAACAGGACCCCGTTCCGAACGTGGCCGGTCGAACACAAGGCCGTTTCCTCCGTTGTGCGGTACGCCAGGCCTCGTTTCCATCGCCTGTTCCGTCCAAGCCCTCCCGATGAACACGACCACGCATTTCGTTCCGACCCAACCGGTTGGCTCCCCATGAACACGACGACGACGCTGTTTCTCCGTTCCAACCCAGCCATGTACGTATGCGCGATAGGCGTTCGAGACCCTGCCCATATGTACGTACGTGGCTGTATTTTCTTTCTTGCACCCTCGCCGTTGTACGTACGTGTACATGCTACGTGCACGCCTCTACATCCACCAGTATATATGTACGTACACGTTCGTGACCAGAATGACAACACTACGTACGCTTCGACCAGGTGGGTCCCGACTGTCAGGCACTTCCTTGCGTGCGAAGATGTAGCTGGTGGGTCAGCAGTCAGGGGGGCGAATCGTTTTTTCCGGACGCACTTCCTTGCGTGCGAATATGTAATTGGTGGGTCCCAGCAGACAGGGGGAAACATTTTTTCGCTAAATACGGTGGCCCGTCCGGTGGGTCCCCGCAGTCAGGTGGAGGAATAATTATTTTGCGCGTAATAAGGAGGCACTTCCTTGCTGCGGCCTTGGACCCAGCTGTCAGCCTCTCCACGTACAGTCCACGTCCGATCGAAGCCATTCCTTGACCATGTTGACCACGCCGCACCGAGAGAACCAGGGCGGTGGACGATGACAAGGCCTAGGAAGGGGACGGCGCGAAGCCAGGGAAGACGCGGCAGTGGATGCCCACGCGTAGAGGAGTATGAGGGTTCACTCGTTCGGCTGCGGTGTGAGGCTGTCATCGCGCAGAATAACAGGGGGTGTGGGTGCGTAGAGGGATGGCCTGGCCAGCGGTGGGAGTAGTAGGGGGCGGTGAGGCCTCTGCGGCATCACAGCCGGCCACGGGCGGCAGGAGCAGGCGGCACGACTGGCGCTACTTTAGGCGGCTGGAGCAAGAAGACCAGAGGTTGAAGAAGCACTACGGCCGTTGGATGGACATCGTACGGTCAGTGGAGCTAGAATCGTTCATATATTGACTAAAGTTGACAAAGGCCTCCGTCCCAGTCAACTTAGTAGGCCCACAAGTCAGCCTCCCACCATGGTTGGTCCCAGCAAGCAGGGGGTATTCATTTTTTGTGCGTAATAAGGAGGCACTTCCGGTGGGTCCGATGTGACAGCAGGGGGAACATTTTTTTCGCGAAATACGGTGGCCCGTCCTATGGGTCCCAGCAGTCAGGGGGAAACGTTTTTTCGTGAAATACTGGTGGCCCGTCCGGTGGGTCCCAGCTGTCAGGTGGAGGAATAATTATTTTCCGCGTAATAAGGAGGCACTTCCTTGCGGCTGCCGTGGACCCAGCTGTCAGCCTCTCCACATATAGTACTCTTCCGATGGAAGTCAGTCGTTGACCACATTGACCGCGCTGCGCCGAGAGCACCACGGCGGTGGACGACGGCGAGGCCTAGGATGGGGACGACGAGGAGCCGGGGAAGACGCGGCAGTGGAAGCCCGCACGCAGAGGAGTATGAGGGTTCACTGGTTCGGCTGTGGTGTGAGGCTGCCGTCGCCGCAGGGCCTGGCCAGCGGTGGGAATAGTAGGGGCGGTGAGGCCTCCGCGGCAGCACAGCCGGCCACGGGAGGCAGGAGCATGCGGCACTACCGGCGCTGCTTCCGGCGGCTGGAGCAAGAAGACCAGAGGTTGAAGAAGCACTACGGCCGTTGGATGGCCATCGTACGGTCACTGGAGCTAGAATTGTTCATATTTACTAAAGTTGACAAAGGCCCCCGTCCCAGTCAACTTAGTAGGCCCACAAGTCAGCCTCCCACCATGGTGGGTCCCAGCTAGCAGGGGAGTATTCGTTTTTTTGGGCGTAATAAGGAGGCACTTCCGGTGGGTCCGAGCTGACAGCGCGGGGAACGTTTTTTTCGCGAAATACGCTGGCCCGTCCGGTGGGTCCCAGCAGTCAGGGGGAAACGTTTTTTTCGTGAAATAAGGTGGCCCGTCGGGTGGGTCCCTGCTGTCAGGTGGAGGAATAATTATTTTGCGCGTAATAAGGAGGCACTTCCTCGCGGCCGCCTGGACCCAGCTGTCAGCCTCTCCACGTACAGTACTCTTCCGATGGAAGTCGGTCATTGACCACATTGGCCTCGTCGCGCCGAGAGCACCAGGGCGGTGGTCTGGACGACGGCGAGGCCTAGGAAGGGGACGATGCGGAGCCGGGGAAGACGCAGTAGTGGTAGCCCGCACAGAGAGGAGTACGAGGGTTCACTGGTTCGCTGCGGTGTGAGGCTACCGTCACCGCAGAATAACAGGGGGTATGGGTGAGTAGAGGGATGGCCTGGCCAGCGGTGAGGCCTTCGCGGCATCACAGCCGGCCACGAGAGGCAGGAGCACGCGACACAACCGGCGCTTCTTTGGGCGGCTGGAGCAAGAAGACCAGAAGTTAAAGAAGCACTACGGCCGTTGGATGGACATCGTACGATCACTGCAGCTAGAATCGTTTATATTGACTAAGTTGACAAAGCCCTTGGTACGCGTCAACTTAGTAGGCCCACAGCTCGGATTTGGCAGAGAACATATAGCCCATTTGCGATTTTTAAGAATGTACATCCCATTTTTCAATTCTAATGGAATTTACTACAGCCCATTTACGGGTTTGTTAAAAGTACAAACCAACTTCTAGCTAGGACAACGATTAATAATTTCAAACAACCTCTCAAAACAGAATTCAAAAAAAAATCCCACATTTTGATGGGATCCGAAATATTTTTATCCGAAATTTCTAGTCAGGTTAAATATCAGGATGGAAGCAGTGGATCGCTACGGGAAGGGCTATGTTGAAACCAACGAAGTCGTACATAACGGTTCATCGTCTTTATAAATGATGGGGAAATATCTTGAATGTTGTGCAAAGAAAATGATGCACAACACAATAAGTTCTGCTAGCACATTAAGTTGACGTACAGCCCTTTCTAAAAAAAGTTCAGGTACAAAATTAGAACAAGTCACAATCAATTGTGCTAGCATATCAGTGCTTCAGACCCATAGCTCGGATTTAACTAGTACTATCTGACAAGATTTAGTTGTTACCTCAAATTAGAGCACATCCAGGCAGCCAGCCCTGCCTCTTCTCGCAAAGGAGCAGTGGCCTCCGCCGCGTGATGGAGTAGGCCCCGTGCCATCCTTCATTTCGAGCAACACGGGGAAAGTTTGACGTTGACTCCTGTAATGGACGTCGTCGACGGACCCTGGCACTAGCGGCGGCGGCAGGGCTTCGATTGATGGATTGACCACTTCTTCGACATGCACGAACACTCGATAGAGGTACATCCCTAACGTGGTCCGCGACGGCCTTGGTGGCGACAAATAGTACAACCCCGGTTCCTACACCGGTATCTCAACACCAATCACCTTCGGTATGGTGGACGGCTTCTTCATCCATGCCATAACCGTCATAGCCCAGCTGTCTGGAGGAACAAACATACTTACGAGCTCACCTCCAAGGTCGTTGATAAGCTCGTTCATGGACTCGCTGTTCCAAGCACGTCGTGGCATGCCATGGAAGGTAAGCTTTGTTAAAAACTCAAGCTCAGAGGGCACCAAGCCCCATCCTGCGTGCCACCGATCAAAGCTCACCAGCGCGCCATCGCAGAACAAACGCCGGGAAGATTCGAACACACGACTGCAGTCGAAAGTTGTTCGGAACCTGACGAAGAAATCAGCCGGTGGCGGACAGACTTCGACGAGCAAGTCAATTATTTGGATGCCGTGCGCAATGCCAAGAGCTTTGACAAGGTCATCCGATGAGACGGGAGACCGATCGCCGTTGATGTTTACCATCAGCACTTTGCCGGCAAACTGGTCATCAAGCACCGCCATGCCACTGTTGAGCGACAGCACGCAGTGACCGAAGGCAGGACGGACCTCAGGATCTCCGGCTCGGAGATCCGCGTTGACCGGTGACATGATAGTGCGCTTGAGTACAGGGAGTACAGGAGGGGGATTTGGGGGAACTGGAGTAGGAATCGAGATTCCAGAGGTGGGGGAGGGGCGGGAGACTGGGATGAAAAGGTAGCATGAATTTCGAGCACGCGCCAATATGCTCTCGGTGCGCAAGCGCACGAAAACACCGGTGGCGCCCACATGTCGGCCTAAGAGTCCTTACTTTTTTGGAGAGCCCGGCCTTTTTTTTCAGGATCTTTTGAGAGCCCGTCCCGAGAGTCATAATTGACCTGTTTGGCATTGCGTTACTACTCGGCCCATATTCAACGACACCTCACTGGCCCAAACAAGTGTACATCATCGAAAAGACAAGGAGCTCAAATTATATAACTTGAAAAAGGAGATATACTCGAACACCGGAGAATGGTGATGCCCTCATTTAGCCCACCAAGAGTTCGAGACAATAAATAGTTCAAACAACGATATATACAACTTTCAAACACCGACTAGTGACTATCTCGACATAAATAGCAAGACATGATAGTTCATAAGAAGTCTTGCTACACCACCAAAACGTACCCATCTGCAACGCTCAGACTCTCGTGATCCAGATGAGAATGACATTCTAAACAGAAGCAACTATTACATAGAAAGAGTGACATAGACGAGGATGACCAAATGACAAGGAATATGCATAACAAAAGAAAGAACTACCCATCCAGAACCAGCAGCAAAGACAACAAAGTCATTCGAAGAGATGATCCAACACCATCATAATTTGCGGCCCCGCTTCAATGACCAAAGTGATCCGGAGACACCAAGATCCACCCTTTCGATGCAACAGCCCAATTACCTATCAACCTGAAGGCTTGAACCACATCACTGCCTGTCGTAATTGAGACATCCAAGGATCAAAGTTAATCCAGATGCCTTTGTCATTCTCACCTTCTTTTGGCTGCAGGCTGTATCGTTGACAATTAGGAGAGTATGCTCCCGAACTCCTAGGGCTCGCCATGTAGACACAGTTTTCCATAGCAAACAGAGCCTCTCTGCCATCAAGGTCCTTGCCAACGGTGATCTCCTGGTTAATCGGATAATTGAGTCCGAGAAACAGAGAGTGTGAACCAAGGCTGTTTACCCGCCTTCAACTAAAAAATCCTAAAGGCCCCAACAAGCTGGTATCCTGCTCATAGACGTAACAGCCACTGTCCAGATACTCACGTATAACACGGTGCTTGTATACAGTGGGTTTTTTACAATATAACTTTTCTGGCTCATGTTTCCGAATGATCATCAGTCTTTTGTCGTCGTCTGATCGAGCGAGGAACCAGTTGTGCTTCCCTATTTTTGGCAAAGGTGGTGTAATTACAAAGGGCAGTAACTGTAGGGACACTGCATCATATCAAAAAGGACAGGCATTGTTAATGTAAGATCAGCATTGTTCAGAGTATGAGTAGGATAATGCAAGAAACAGCATTGATATGTCCTGTTGGAACTGGGAGGAAAATACAGGGAAATGTATACTGGGTTCGAAAATATAGAAGTGCCATGCATGGTTATACTCATGTTATCTCGCAATCGATTCTTCACAGGAAACTACCATGTCAAGCATGTTATGTAATCATGTTCTGTCCTCACAAACAAATTCTTCAAGGTAACTAACTTACCATGCATTGATATATACTCGTGTTCTGTGGCCAAAATTTTTTGTGAGGATATTATTCTAGCCATTGATTGCTGAAGGGCGAATATAGGTATGTACACATGGTAAGCATTGCAGGATTTCACTACTTCCAAATATAGATTTCTCCATATGCACATTTACTTCCCTAATGTATGGTTAGATGAAACCAACAGTGTGGTGCATGTTTCTACATCATGCAATGAGGAAACTAACATGGCCATTGATACACACTCATATTTAGTAGTAGTATATAGATTACTGTAAAATAAGGATAATATCCATATATTCCTAACCGTTTGATTATTCAGGGTACAAATTGGCTGTAATGACATGGTCACAATCGCATGAATTAACTAATTCCAAATATAGCTAATTTACGGCGTCTCTAATATATTGCCATAGTTCTACTCAAATTCTGCTCAAGCAGGGATATGCCAATCATCACAAAGAGTTCAAACAGTGTCATGGCATCATCATTAACATGAGACGAAAACAACTTACATGCACCGTCCAGCAATACGTGGTGCCATCTGCTTTGTCGATCACGTAGATGATGCCATTGTGTTCAATAGCATCACAGAAGTGTGTATCAGCTTTGACAATGATCCACTGCGAGCCGAGTTGTCTCCAGCTAAAAAAGGCACCGGCGTAAAGATAGGCGAGTCCGCGGTCGAACAAGGCAATTAGCTTGAAGTCTGCGTAATTCACATGTCGTGTGGGTACTTGGCAGATTACAATCTTCTGCAAAACAAGGTCCGTCCAACTGACGTAGTAATCTAGATGACTTGGACTGCAATGGTAATGCTCTATATAATCCAACGGAGGAAGGATAATCTCATGGGAGGTCTGGAAGTTCATGAACACCAACTTTTTACCTTCTTCTCTGAAGGAAGCCATCAAGTGGGAGTTCATGTCGACCCAATACATACCTGCCAAGAAGTTTCGGGCGATGGTGATCGGATCGATGTCGAGGGAAATGATGTACGGCGACACACTACATACCTGCAAAGAAGTTTCGGCTAATGGAGATCGGATTGAAGTCGAGGGGCATCATGCACGCCTCCGTATCATGCTGAGCCAATCTCGCAAGACCAGATAGCAGCAAGCAGGGTGTCTTTGAAAGCTTAGGCCTCGCTTCAACGATGGCCGTGTGCATGTCCCTCGAGCATGCAGCCAGCCGCAGGGCGGTCAACATATCCATACACGAACAACAGAGGTCAAGGATGTCATTGGAAGATTGCTCCAATCGCGGCTCATATGGATGATGCGCGGTTCGCGTTCGGCCATGGTGGAGTTTGGGAGGGGGCTTGATTTACGGGGGAGAAGGATGTCGGTGCTGGAGAGCCTAGCGAGGGCATAGTGGTACTGGGGGAGGTGAGTGAGGCGACGGTACACGGGGGCACAGTGAGATGGAGACGGAGACGGAGAAGGAGATGGAGATGGAGTGGTGCTATGGGAGCGGAGAGGGGGACGAGGCGAGGCGCCAATGTCTTTGTCTGTGGCGGTGACAGATCGCACAAAGGCATGTGGTGAGGCTGACTTTGGTAACCCGAACACGCCGCCTCGCCTGGACTAGTGTCAGGCGCAGGGTGTTGTCACTTCACTGTGAGGACCGGATGAATAGTATTTTAACCATCAAGTATACCACAGTTGTACTACTACTACTACTACTACTAGTTGGAACATGAGTACTCAAGGATTGTATAGCGGAAATAGGACTCCCGTGCTAGCATGCCTGTTCACTTCATCGTTCAGGTATCATCCATACTACGAGCAGAACCAAATTCTCGTGCATGCCCAATCAACGCCCTGCCGCGATGCATGCAGTGGTCGTTCTGGTGCATCAAGGATGGCATGCAGATCATTCAACACTTGAGAAGAGGAAAAATGGAAAGGTAGAACGCGGCAGCAGAGGAAGAGAACGATGGCTAACAAGGCTGGGAGGGGATCGAGCAGGAAGTTAATGCTCCACGCCTAAAGGTTTTGGGAAAACATGATTTTCATAAGGTGACTTATATACTCACCAAAACGGAGGGTTGTTCGGCAGGTTTTTAGCCCTCCGTTCGAGCGGTTCCAAATGGCGAAAGAGATCAAGATGCAGGTTTTTAGCGTCCAACATGTCCTCGTCGAAGGCTCGATGCGCATAGTTGCCATCATCACCGTCACCGTCCACCCAAGGGTTGTTCGGCAGTGGATCAACAATGTATCCAACTCCCTCAAAAAGGTAGAGACGAGGGTCATTGGTCTCGACGCAGAGTACACGGAGCGTGCCCCTTGGAAGATCCAGCGCGCCGCTGTCCTTCGGTCGTGCCTCGAAGATGATGTTTTGGTGTACCACATCATACACTCGCCCTCCATACCAGGTGAGCTTCATGATTTCTTGTCTCGGGAGGACGTATACTTCTGTGGGGCAGCCATCGAAGGGGACAAACAGAAGCTGGAGCCGTACAACCTTGATTCGAAAAGCATCGCTGACCTACAAACCAGAATCAAAGTTCCTGTAGAAGATTGTGCTAAACAGACACCATCCCTATTCGACATAGCAAATTTTGTGCTCGGTACAAATCTTCAGAAGGGTGACGAGACGGTGGCATTAAGGTCGTCGGGATGGGAGAATTATCCCTTGATGTACGAGCGGATAAAATATGTTGCCCTCGATGCCCGTGTGAGTTTCGAGATATCTGCATGGTCCAAAGAGCTTGTTGCGAAGCCGTCTCCCACAGAGAATGAGAACAAGAAGAAGAAGAAGAAGAAGAAGTAGTAGAAGAAGAAGAAAACGTTGCACCAGCAGGACGGCATTATGGATGGATGAACTATTTCCTCTCTTGTAAAAAATTTATTCCCTCTCGGTGTATAGATGGACTATTTCGATGGTGTGCATGTCTTTGGAACAGAGTAGTAGCGTGGGTCCGCTTGACTATAAGGAACTATTTATCCGCATATATAGCTTTCTCTGCTACTCCTTCCAGTGATCGGTATGCAGTGCATGTGTCCATAGACATGACAGCTTGTCCATGGAAGTTCAACTACGGCGACCATCACGTTTCATCTCGCGATTCCCACGACGCCTCTCCAACCCACGGCACCACGCCCCCCGACGTGCGCCTCACCCCTCTCGGCCGCACCGCCCCTCTGCCTTTGTGTGCATGACATGTGGGCCACCTAAAATGCGGCGAGCATCAAGTTTCTACCACAGCCACCCGTGATTCCCATGAAGCCGCTCGAACCCATGAAACCACACGTCCCCCGACCTGCAGCTCACCCCTCTTGGCCCCACTGCCCCTCTGCCTTCGGGAGCATTACATGTGGACCAGTCACCTATCGGGTCCACATGTTATTGACTCAAAGGTAGGTGTAGTAAGGCGCTGAAGCTCAGTCCCGACGGCCCTGAGCGGGAAATGTAACTCCTGCGCCAGGGCTTGTGGTGCTCCCGCAGCACCAACTCGTGCCAAACTTGAGATTTGTTTCTTTACTATACATGCACGCAACGATTTAATGGACATTGTAATCTCAACATGTGATGGGGAGCTCTAAATTCGAATTTGAAACTTATAAAACAAAAAGATTCAAAACAAATAAACTGGGAGAGAGGGAGTATATCCTAGGATGTGTCCTATACAAAATAAGTCCCCTGGTTTGTCACCGCGAAGATGCGGTTAGAAAGGAGCACAGCGTCTTCCTACTCGTACGACAACAAATCGGCCGCAGACAGCATGATCCGCCTTTGACCGCCATGTGCAAGGTTCGTGCTATCTTTTTTTCAATCTCACCATGGTTCCATCGTACCAATTCGTGCGGTGGCCCGTTGCATGGCTGATCCCAATGTTGGACAAAGGTTCTACGGGAACGGTGTCACCATTGTAAATGTTGTGCAAATTGATGTTGGTACCCTCCCATACGGCCGTACATATGCAAGCCAATCTCCACTCGCACCGAGCCTATCCTGTGAAACAGCGGGCAGGGGGAGAATTAGGAAATGGACAAGGAAGTAGTCTTTAGAATGCATTTACTACGTGATCAAACTCATCTTACCTGCTCATCGGAGGAAATCCGAGTGCCCCTCAACGTCGGCATCTCAAGGGCGTCAACTTGCAACTACGGCCCACACCGCGCTGGAGAGACCACCAAGGAAACATCCTCGTGCGTTCCACGGAACATCAAGATGCATTTGTATGAGTAGTTTATCTTGTGAGAGAAAAGGATGAGCGAGGAAGGCCTCTAGAGATAGAGATGGACACTACTACTACCAATGTGCTGGCCCGAGCGTTGCAATGGATCCAAACTAGTACTAGAATAATACTTGTTCACATGCTTGAAATATAAACACTCTAGTTTTGATATACATGTGTCGCCAGACACGACAGCTTGTCCATGGAAGTTGAACCACGGCGACCATCACGTTTCTTGTTTCTACCACGCCACACCCACACGCCGATTCCCACGACGCCGCTCCAACCACGGCACGACGTCCCCGACGTGGACATGGCTCCTCGGCGTGGCTATCACCGCCTTGCCCTGCCTTTCCTTCGCCGGCAGGTGGGACCCACGCTTATGGGTCCCACATGTCGATGTTTATATAATAGGATTGTTCGTGCCCCTCATCCCTCTCGGCCCCACCGGTCCTCTGCCTTTGTGTGCATGACATGCGGGCCAGCTGAACTGCGGCGACCATCAACTTTCTACCACAGACACACCCGATTGGACGCGGTTTTCCTGCTCCGATCCGTACTCCCGCACCATCAAATTTTCATCCAGTGGTTGTGACACATTTCGTCCTGGGCATCAATCGTCAGCTGGAGTACTTATGTACTACAGGTAGTACCCGCCGGTGTGGCCATCTACGCCTCGTAACGCCCCGACGCCCAGTTGTGGTACCCTCGCCATGGCCACGCCACCACCGGCCGGTTCATCTCGAACGAGTGAGTCGCGAACCACGCCACCACCATGAGAATGACATGTGGGCCAGCCGCATTTAAGGCCCGCATGTCATTGAATCATAGGCCGGGCACTAAGCCACTGAAGTTCGGTCCCGTGGGCCCCGATAGGGAAATGTAACTCCTGCGGCAGGCCTTGTGGTGCTCCCGTAGTACGAGCTCGTGCCAAAACTAGAATTTGTTTCTTACTGCTAGCAACTAGTACTAGTAAGGTACACGTGCATTGCACGCATGAGATTCTGGTGTTTTGTGCATTATGCTTCTACATGTGCATTATGCTTCTACATGTGGAGTTTTCTGGATTCTAACATGTGGAAAAATCTGGTGGAATGTAAGGTTAGGCAAGTTTGATTAACTCAGGTGAGTGTTTGGTTCAAGCAACACCTTATGCAAGCCACACTGGCCCCACATGACATACACACAAAAAATGTGGCAAGATTCCCTTAGGCTTGCCAACTTGTGGCTCTCATTTTGAAGAACTTATTAATAACTTTGCCTGAGCTTAGTTGTGGAAAAGTTAGTCATGCATTAAGTTTAACCATGGAGTCTTCTAGATTATACATGTGGCAGAATCTGGTGGATGATATCCAATGGCCAGTAGTGCTCGGATTTGCCATCTTTGTACCGTCGGATTGGCTTCATCCAACGACCAACTTTCAAAGTTTTTCACACACAATTTAGGGGGTATAGATATAGATGTGCTGGTCCGTTGCAATGGATCCAAAGTATATCTATTTAGTGGAGTGCACTATAAACACATTATCTATTTATTTTTCTCTAACCTTCCGTAGCCATGCAACCAAGCCACATAAGCTTCATGGGTGCCCCCCACATCATATTATTCATACTACGTTGATTGGAAAAAAGATAAATCACCCAAGACAAGATCTTCCCGTTTTTTGTTCCTACGATGTTGTGCCGTGCACGTATCTACTAGTTGTATAGTGGTAGTACTAGTAATATAGTATTAGGAGTACAAACTTGGTAAGTACTAGTAGGAGTAGTACTAGTACGGAATGCTCCTACTATATCAACGAGCCCCGTCTGACACTAAATTTCTTGGCTTCCGTGCTACAGCTAGATCTTCCCTTGTTTCGCTTTTCCAACCCGGTGGGGGGGGTGTCGGTTTGCTCAACAGGCGGTCCCACATGAAAGTGAAAATGCTAGGCACGAGGCGGAGCTACGTGAGGGCCAACATGTGCCCTGGCCCGCCCAACCTAGCAGGATTTTCGTAGTTGTACATCTAGTTTTGAGGCATGGAACGTGAAAGCAAGGGTAATTTCTATAGCCTGGCTAGACTGGCACGCCCACCGTTTTGCTTCAAGCTCTGCCACTACTAGGCAACACACCTTACCTAAGCTATGTGTCATGCCGGACGGGCCCTGTTGTACTCCCGATTCCCGGGCGTGTGGGGGTGCGACGCGAACGTGGCAGGCCTTTTCCTTTTACTAGCAATGTGCCCGTGCTTTGGTGACGGATCCAAAGTAGTAGAATAGTAGTATTTGTTCACAAACTTGAAAGAAATCACTATTTTTTTGATATACTCCTAATATATTACTCCCTCCGTACCTAAATATTTTTCTTTTTTGAGATTCAAATGGACTATCACATACGGATTATATAGAACTATTCTAGTGTTTCTAGCAAGATGCCCGCGCGTTGCACGAAGTTGATGGAAAAGGTAAGCACAACTTATAAATTGACGGATGGAGTACTAGTTACAGTGATTCATATAATTAAGCAAAGGGATCGCACATGTCGGTATTGACTGGAACGAGAATGCAACAGCACAATAAGAATTAAGGCCACGATGATGCGATCGCAGTGGTGGTTACAGAAGGCAAGAAGAATGATGGATCCACGAACGTACGACCTCCTCCTCCTCAACTTAGTGCGCCGGGCCACCGACCGATGGCTAAGGAGCGGAGGCTTTTGTGCCGAGGTCGAGGTGCTTCTCAACAAAGGCATCCGAGGCTTCCAGCCGGTTGAGGAAGGCCAACGTCGTAGCGTCCTCACTGGCCTTGTAGATACTATGTACATGATTTGCTCGTACGCGTGGATGTGTACGTCGACGAATTCTTGCAGGGCGAGGCGCCTCGCGGCGAGCGTGACCTCCAGGTGGACATTCTTCATGGCGTCGGCGGGCAGTCGCAGGGCCACCAGTTCTTGAAAGAGGTTCCAGCCATGGAGGCCGATTAGGGTGGCAGGCAATGAGGAGCCCGGGCGCGCGGGCTGGAGGAGTACGGTGATGTCGTCCGCGAGCTTCTTGAGGACGGTGAACTTGTTGCTGGTGGCAACGATCATCTGGTCCAACTGAGAGTCGTAGTTGGCATCGATGGCGGCCATCCACCAGCTGGTCTCCAACACCTTCTGGAGACGATCCTCGACGCCATGCCGCAGGCCGGCGTCGTGGACCATCTGGCGCAGCCACTGGCCGCTCACGCGCATCGCCGCCATGGGTCTGGAGCGAGCTCTTTTGCGCTTAGTGTAGGTGCTTAGGCAAGTGCTTAGGTGCGTACGATGTGGTAGATGCATTGGAATGGAAGAGGGGCACCTTTATATGAGGGCAATGAGGGCAAACTACGTTGCATTCACATCGTGCAGCCTGTTTTCCCGGACCTCCTCCCATTACTTCCCTCATGCATTAATTGAAGGAGGATGCATTGGCCGTTCAACATATCAGAAACCGCTACTCCCTCCCTTGTCTGCATTAAAGGCGTATCGGGAACTGCACCGCCCGCTGTCAAATCGAATACTCCCTCCGTCTAGGTGAGTATTAAGTCATCTTACGAAAACAAAATACTAGTAAACACATAGGCGTGGTGCATTAACTCTCACGTTGTTTCTTATTTTTTGACATAAATAGAGGAATCAACCAAGAAGAGATGTGGGGCTTGTATGCTTTTAATGACTTGAGATTATCAGACATGACATGAAGTGGTCAGTTCGTTGCACAAGAACAAATACAACCCACGTCAGCACACACGCATCTTATGGCATCACATCCAATGGCTATAAAAGATGAATGAGACCAAATTATATCTCATCTACATGAGTTCTAGCAAAACTGTATTAATAATACTTAGTACTCCTGCGCCATGTATCATATAAGTATCATGTAGTACTTTATTTATTGCCATGCATGACACATAGTTCACGAGCGCTCTCTATATGTACCACCTTTTTTTTAATTTCAAGTTTTGCTCCATGGCGCAATCCATCGATACTACTACTGTACAAAAGTGGAGTATATACATTTTTTTAAAGGCTAGAGGGCGGCGCAGTCTAGCTCGGTCGGTTTCACGAGAGGCGAGGGCCTTTGTGATTTGATGGCTCACTAATACTGTCAAATCGAATAGTACTGCGCCGCCCACTGCATGCCCGGTGCCTCCATTAAACCCCTCCGTTAAACCCGCATGCAAACCGAGAATCCTACTCCGGCCACACGTCCGTTCATAAGCAGGCCGGAATTAAACGCAACACCAGCCGAGCTCCTCCCGTCCGCCCTCAGTTTAAACGAGGCCAGACGTCGGCCAAGCTCCTACTGTCTGCCCTCTATTTACACGAGGCCAGACAGCGGGCAAGAATCGCACCCCTCCGCTGCTCCCCCATCTCCTCCTTCACCATTTTCTCCACCCTTCCGATGGCTTCCGATGAGCCGTTCTCCGGCATATTACCTGGCTGGGTGGCCCGCCGAGCCCTCCGGATACGGGCAAGGCCACTCGGTGCTTCACCAACCTTGCTTGGCCCGATGGAGCCAGTTGCCGCCCCAAGCAGGTGCGTGGTTCAGCAACTCGCCGCACCAGTTCAGCTCGATGAGGAGTGGCGAGTTGCTCCACGCCGGCACGGCGGCGAGCACGCCGGTACGGGCACCATCGCTGCCGCGTCGTACCGCGCCACCAGTGTCTGCGATGGCCGCGCCTCCCGTGTCTGTGGGCGCGCCTCCCGTGCTTGCGGCAGCGCCATGCAGGCAGAGACAGAAGCCGGGTGCATCAAGAGCGACGAGTCGGTGGCCAGCTTCTCCGTGTCCGCCGCCATCATCGAGGAGAAGTAGAACACGGGAGGCCGCCGCCACTTGGGACCCATGAAGACCACCGCTGAGGCGACAACCGCGAATTCAGGTGGTTTCTTTGCTGCTTCGTCTCTTCCGAGGACCTTCATCGACCCCGCAACTGTCTGACGGACATGAGGAAGACAAAGGGATCCGCGGGCGGCCATTTAGAACTAAAATAAGTCTAGATATATCCATTTCTAGGACAAGTATTTCTGGACGGAGGGAGTATTAATTATACAAGAGAGCCGGATTGGCACCTCTTAGTTCACGTAAATGTAATGAAATCCATAATGTTTATATGAAGATCCGGCTTTTTTATACGAAATCCTTCATGCTTATATGAAATCAGTTCGTGTTTGCACGAATTTCATCCGGTTGGTTAGAGTTGTAAAAATGTCTGCCGCTGGCGTTTGATGTCGTCCTTCGCGGAAAGAAGCGGGAGGAAATTTGTCGGCTGCCATTGGAGATGCTCTTTATGCTGGAAATAATAGATTAACATCCAATCCATTTGAGTTAATTGCCTGTATGATTGTCCCTCTATAAAAAGTTAATTGCATGTACACTATACATGTGACTTGCAGGGTGGCTACAGCTTCGTACAGAAAGTTAAAAAGAAACAAGTCCATCCATAATATTCTAAGTACTCTATGGGTTCCACTGTCAGTACAGTAGCGAAAGAAGTATATATTAAATAAGTAGAGTAATATATAATATACAAATCTAAAGTTAAAAGACAGAACTCGAACTCATGTCATCACGTTGCGAGCATCCGGCGCTAACCAGCCCAGCACATTTTTGTTCTAGACCATGCTGGAGATATATCGCCATGTCTACTCTTATATATACTCCATTCGTTCCTAAATATTTGTCTTTTTCAGATTTCAAATGGACTACCACATACGGATGTGTATGTAGACATATTTTAGAGTGTAGATTCACTCATTTTGCTACGTATGTCTTTTCAAGAAGGGGCCAGATTTGTCCTTGATTTATTTATGAGGTATCCAGACGGCACTGCACCGCCAAGAAAAGAGGGTAACATCAAAATTATGGACTACTTTTTTGAGTATGTTGGTAATGTCCAGTCATAGTCACTTGTTGAAATCTCTAAAAAGACAAATACTTCCTCCGTCCGGAAATAATTGTCATCAAAATGGATAAAAGGAAATGTATCTAGATGTATTTTAGTTTTAGATACACCTATTTTTATCCATTTTGATGACAAGTATTTTGGGACGGAGGGAGTAGAAAACAGAGTTGGTGATGATGGTGTGCGTGCCATCCTGCAATATAGGCCGTCGGATATATATCTAACGGATAGGAAAGAAACTCCGCAATTTTGCAAAAATATACCCACACGCCTCTCCACGCTCGCAAATAAGGCCTTCCCTCGTTCAGCCTTTTCTCTCACAAGATAAACTACTCATACAAATGCATCTTGATGTTCCGTGCAACGCACGGGCAGCTAGCTAATTTCTTTTAAAATAGTTGCTGCGATAATTGGGTTGAAGTGATATATTTTATGTCTGCCCCGAATGATTTCAGATTCACTAGTAGTAACAAAGAAAAGGTTGCCTTTTTAATTAACAGAAAACAGTGTGAAAACTATCACATGAGGCCAGTAAAAACAAGGCACACTGGGTTCAGCGTCATCGTCACTACAGCTGTGCGCGCACGAGAAGTCTACATATCGAGGGGGCTACCGAGCGAGGCACCGAGACACAATGTTTGAGAGAGCAACCAATTGACAGATTATGATTAGATCGAGTTGTCACCCTTCTGTTGTCATCGTTGGGGGGAGAGGGAGAGAAAGACGTATCGAGAGTGTGCGCGGTAGGTGTCGATGTCAAAACCAGCGGATCTCGGGTAGGGGGTCCCGATCTGTGCGTCAAGGCTGATGTTAACAAGAAGTAAGGGACACAGGTGTTTACCCAGGTTCGGGCCCTCCCGATGGAGGTAAAACCCTACTTCCTACTTGATTAATATTGATGATATGGGTAGTACAAGAGTAGATCTAACACGAGATCGTAGAGGCTAAACCCTAAGAGCTAGCCTATGATGGTATGATTGTAATTGTGATCGGCCTTCTAAGGACCAACCTCTCCGGCTTATATAGACACCGGAGACGGCTAGGGTTTACATGGAGTCAGTTACAAGGAAGGAAATATAATATCTGGATTGCCAAGCTTGCCTTCCACGATAAGGAAAGTCCCATCCGGACACGGGCCGAAGTCTTGAGTCTTGCATCTTCACGCTTCAATAGTTTGTACGTTGTACATAGTCTGGCTGTCCGGATACCCCCTAATCCAGGACTCCCTCAGTAGCCCCTGAACCAGGCTTCAATGACGATGAGTCCGGCGCGCAGTCTTGTCTTCGGCATTGCAGGGCGGGTTCCTTCTCTGAATACTCCAAAGTGCTTGTTACGGCAAATAGTGTTCGGCCTCCAATCAATGTTGTGCTCCTCGGCTTTGGTGCCTCAGTAATGACCATCTCCACGTGTCGAGCGAATGCGAGGAGTCGAGGCATTTTTGCACTTGCCACCCTCGATCCTCCGGTGAACCGCCTATTTGAAGGGACGGGGATTCTCATATCCAAACCTCACTCTCCCTCCCAGAAACAGCATCCAACAGAGCACTCCGCGAAAAGCCATTCCAACATGGCTAGCCATCGCAGCTCTTCTGCTTGCCCTTCTCGTTCCAAGTCAGGGGATTGAGGAGAGTGTTCAGTTCCTCGTAGCCGTTTGACAAAGTTACAAACCCAAGGATTTCTCCCACCAGCGTTCATGGTCTCCATCCGAGCTGGAATAGACACTTATGACGGAGGAGACCAAGCTGAGGGATCTTGAGGGAGTCCTGGATTAGGGGGTGTTCGGATAGCCGAACTATCACCGTTGGCCGGACTCTTGGACTATGAAAATACAAGATTGAAGACTTCATCCCGTGTCCGGATGGGACTTTCCTTGGCGTGGAAGGCAAGCTTGGCGATACGGATATGTAGATCTCCTACCATTGTAACCGATTCTGTGTAACCCTAACCCTATCCGGTATCTATATAAACCGGAGGGTTTTAGTCCGTAGGACGAACAACAATCATACCATAGGCTAGCTTCTAGGGTTTAGCCTCTCTGATCTCGTGGTAGATCTACTCTTGTATTACCCATATCATCAATATTAATCAAGCAGGAGTAGGGTATTACCTCCATCGAGAGGGCCCGAACCTGGGTAAAAACATCGTGTCCCTCGTCTCCTGTTACCATCTGCCTAGACGCACAATTCGGGACCCCCTACCCGAGATCCGCCAGTTTTGACACCGACATTGGTGTTTTCATTGAGAGTTCCTCTGTGTCGTCACCTATAGGCCCGATGGCTCCTTCGATCATAAACAACGACGCGGTCCAGGGTGAGACTTTTCTCCCCGGACAGATCTTCGTATTCGGAGGCTTTGCACTGTGGGCCAATTCACTTGGCCATCTCGAGCAGATCGAAAGCTACGCCCCTGGCCATCAGGTCAGATTTGGAAGCCTGAACTATACGGCCGATGTCCGGCGGAGATTTAATCTTCGACGGATTCAACCACAATAGCGTGCGCCTCGCTTCGATGGGAACGATCTAGCTCTGCCGCGAACAAGGTGTCCGGAGGCCGCATCGAGTCCGCCCGACCCTTAGTTCGGAGCCGACTCTCCCGATCGAGGACGAATGGTTGGACACCGCCTCGGGGGCTACGATCTCAACGATGATTGACCCGAACTCCATCCCTGTCCTTTGCGAAGACCGTGACTCCAAGGTGCCGGACTCCTCTTCGGACTCCGAACCCTCCACGCCCCTGCCAATCGAATCTGATTGGGCGCCGGTCATGGAGTTCACTGACCGGACATCTTTCAGCACTCGCCCTTTGGCGACGTCTTGAATTCACTAAAGTCTCTCTCTTTATCAGGAGAGCCCTGGCCGGACTACGGTCAGTAAGGTTGGGATGCGGACGACGAAGAAATTCAACGCCCACCCACCACCCACTTTGTAGCCACTGTTGATGATTTAACCGACATGATCGACTTCGACTCCGAAGACATCGACGGTATGGACGACGATGCCGGAGACAACCAAGACCCAGCGCCTACAGAGCACTGGAAGGCCACCTCGTCATATGACATATACATGGTGGACACCCACAAAAGATGGGAACGGCGATGGAACAACGGAGGATGACCCCTCCAAGAAGCAGCCCAAGCTCCGGCGTCAGCGGCGCCGCTCTAAATCCCGCCACAGCAAAAACGGTGATTCCGGCACGGGAGATAATAACACCCTGCATAAAGGTTGAAGACAACCCCCTCCAGCAGGATTCAGCACAGGAGGAGGGAGAAGCAAGTCCGCACGACAGTGCGGCAGAAAGAGAGGTAGAGGACGATAATTACGTGCCTCCCTCCGAAGATGAGGCAAGTCTCGACGACGACGAATTTGTCGTGCCTGAGGATCCCGCCGAACAGGAGCGTTTCAAACGCAGGCTTATGGCCAGGCAAGCAGCCTCAAGAGAAAGTAGCAGCAGCTTAGAGCTGACCAAGACTTGCTAGCTGACAAATGGACTGAAGTCCTTGCAGCCGAAGAGTATGAACTCGAACGCCCCTCCAAGAAATACCCAAAACGCAAGCTGCTACCCCAATTAGAGGAAGCAGCACCCAAACCTACATCACCAACGCATGATGCGGCCGACCGCTCACCCCGTGGCCGCGACAGAGAGGCCTCTAGACCCTCCATTCAAGCCGCACCCCGACGCTGCTCTACCAAGGCACGGGGAAACACGCCAGACCTGCAAGACATATTGGAGGACAAGGCAAGGCAAACAAGGTCGATCTACGGATCGCGTGGGTGCCCCACGACACGTGATGATAACCGTCATGCCGGATACAGCAACTCCGGCCGGGCCGAACACAGTAGACAAAGCTCATTTGAGCTGCGTCGTGATATAGCCCAATACAGAGGCGCCGCACACCCACTATGCTTCATAGATTAAGTAATGGATCATTAAATCCCTGAGGGCTTCAAACCCATAAACATCGAATCATACGGTGGTACCACAGATCCTGCGGTCTGGATCGAGGACTATCTCCTCCATATCCACATGGCCCGCTGTGATGATCTACATGCCATCAAATACCTCCCACTCAAGCTTAAAGGACCAGCTCGGCATTGGCTCAACAGCTTGCCAGCGAGAATCAATTGGTTGTTGGGAGGACCCGAAGCCGCATTCCTTGATAACTTCCAGGCACATATGTGCAACCACCGACGTTGATGACCTTAGCCATATAATTCAGCAGCGTAAGAATCGGCGACAATTACGGGCGCGGTTCCTAACAAAGAAAAATCAGATCGCCGACCGTGCGGATGCGAGGCGCTTAGCAGCCTTCAAACACAACATCCGCGACGAGTGGCTAGCCCGGCACCTAGGACAGGAAAAGCCAAATCCATGGCAGCCCTCACCACACTCATGACCCGCTTTTGCGCGGGAGAGGACAGCTGGCTAGCTCAAGCAACAACTTGGCCAAACACCACAGTAGTTCGGATACCAAGGACAGCAATGGCAGGTCGCGTCGCTACAAGAACAAGCGCCGCATTAACGGCGATAATGCTGAAGATACGACAGTCAATGCCGGATTCAGAGGCTCTTAACCCGGTCAGCGGAAAAAGCCATTCAAAAGAAATACCCAGGGCCAGTCCAACTTGGACCGAATACTCAATCGCTTGTGCCAGATACATGGCACCCTCGAAAAACCAGCCAACCACACGAACATGGATTGTTGGGTGTTCAAGCAAGCAGGCAAGCTAAGCGCCGAAAACAACGACAAGGGGATGCATAGCGATGACGAGGAAGAGCCCCGGCCACCAAACAATAGAGGACAGAAGGGCTTCCCCCCACAAGTGCGGACGGTGAACATGATATACGCAACTCACATAACCAAAAGGGAGCGGAAGCGTGCGCTAAGGGACGTATATGCGATGGAGCCAGTCGCCCCGAAGTTCAACCCATGGTCCTCCTGCCCGATCACCTTTGATCGAAGGGACCACCCCACTAGCATCCGTCACGGCGGATTCGCCGCATTGGTTCTTGACCCAATTATTGACGGATTTCACCTCACCAGAGTCCTGATGGACGGCGGTAGTAGCCTGAACCTGCTTTGTCAGAATACAGTGCGCAAAATGGGCATAGACCCCTCAAGGATTAAACCCACAAAGACGACCTTTAAAGGCGTCATACCAGGTGTAGAGGCCAATTGTACAGGCTCAGTTACACTCGAAGTGGTCTTCGGATCCCCAGATACCTTCCAAAGTGAAGAGTTAATCTTCGACATAGTCCCGTTCCGCAGTGGCTATCACGCACTGCACGGATGAACCGCATTTGCAAAGTTCAATGCGGTGCCGCACTACGCATACCTCAAGCTCAAGATGCCAGGCCCTCGAGGAGTAATCACGGTCAATGGAAACACCGAACGCTCTCTCCGAACGGAGGAGCACACGGCGGCCCTCGCGGCGGAGGTGCAAAGCAGCCTCTCACAGCAATTCTCGAGTCCGCCACTAAACGCCCGGACACCGCTGCCGCGCCGGAGTAACTCTACAACAAGACCGTCTAGCACGATCCAAGCACACGTAGCAATCCGCCCAACCCCAGCCCTCGCGAAATTGCGGCCAAGATTACGCGTACATAACTATGCTCTGATATACCATGGGCATAGGGGAGGGCACGACCACGGCACGCCTGCACGCGGCTCAACCGCACTGTGGGCCCCGATTGTGTCATTCTTTTCCTTTTTTCTTTTTTCTTACTTTCAGGACTCTATCCTCCAGAAGCCCTGTCCGGCATTCACGCCGAGCTCACGATGCAACAGCCAGGGAAATAGAAAGCTACGTCGAGTGTCCAGGTGGTCTCTACTACGAGCATTATACCTGTTTTACATACCATCCGCAGCTTACACCGGAGGGGACATGTTAAATAGTCCCATCCCTTGCTTATCGCACAATTTGTATCGTTCTGCTTTTATTTGAAGTTTCTTTTTAATAACCAATATATAGCTCTTGCCTATTATTGCATTCTTTCCCATTATATATGTTCATTTATGACATTGCGCAACCGTACAATTTGGTACGGCCAATACACCAGGGGCTTCAGTACCCCAAACATATGGTGTGATAAGTTCGAACACTTTCACAAGTGCGGCACCCCGAACTTATAGCATTATATGCATCGGCTCCGAATCATGTCTTGGGTCAATAGTTGGGTTTGCCCGGCTCCCATGTTTTGGTACCTTACGCTCTGTTATATCGGCTAAGGTAGCACTGGGAGAACCACTACGATTGTGCCCCGGTTGAGCTGGGTTGAGCACCTCAGTGGAGAAAGCTAAAACTGACCGTCATGATAAGGCGAGAGCCGGTCGCTGTTCGAGAGGTTTCTTCGAGTCCCTAAAGACTTATGCCGCTTAGAGCGAGGAACCGGCATTGTCCAGCCAAGGCGTGGATAGCGCCCCGAACTCGGTCTTCCGAATACTAGGGGCTTCGCCGAAATTTAAAATTATAGAATTCTATGGCTAAGTGAGAGTGTTCAATCACTATAAGTCCGGTTGCCTTGTTCGTTGCATTGAGCGCCTCCCTCGACGGACCCAAGAATGGGAACAAGAGCGCTCAAGTTTATCCCGAACACCCCAGCACTCGTGGCATGGGGGCTGAAGCCAACGACTTGCCATCTCTAAAATTTGATAAACGGCCACACAGAAGGTAATATTTTAAATTAACAAGCGTTGCTTAGCGCATATGAACAAGTTTTCAGCGTACATGATAACAAATGCGAGTCTATTCAAAAATTACATCTTTGGAGCACTCATCCGCTATACGGCGGGCACCCTTCAGGACGCCCTCATAGTACACTTCAGGCTTGCGATGATCCTTGCCCTTCGGTGGCCCGTCCGTCACAAGCTTCTCCGCATCCAGCTTGCCCCAGTGCACTTTAGCACGGGCAAGGGCCCAATGGGCACCTTCAATGCAGACGGAGCGCTTGATGACTTCAATCCATGGACAGGCGTCCACCAGCCGCTGCACTAACCCGAAGTAGCTCCCAGGCATGGCTTCCAATGGCCACAGCCGAACTATGAGGCCCTTCATGGCCTGTTCGGCGACCTTAGGAGCTCGACCAGCTGCTTCAGCTGGTCGCTCAGGGCACTGGACGTTCGGCCTCGGCATCTTGAGACCAGAACACCTTCTCCGTCGAGCTCCCCTCCTTGGCGCGGTAGAACGCGGTAGCATCAGACACACTACGGGGCAGATCTGCGAATGCTCTTGGAGAGCTCCGAATCCGGGTAAGTAATAGGTAATTCACTTTCACATGCTTGCTTTGCATAAAGAATGCCTTACCCGCCGCTATCTTCTTTAATGATTCAATTTCTTGGAGGGCTTTTGGGCTTCGCCTTAGCGGCTTTGGCACTCTCAAGAGCCGAGGCGAGCTCGGACTCGAGTGTTCGAGTCACGCCCAAACTCTCGTGTTTTTCCACGAGCCTGGAGCTCTTGCCGCACCTCCGCCACCCGCTCCTCCTGCTTCTCTCGCTTCGGTCGCTCATGGCTGCTTTGCTTTCGGCCGCGGACACCACTTCCTTCAGGGTCGCCACCTCGTTTGTGGCCCCTACAATACCCACATTATTCCTGTCATTTTTTGCAACCGAATCCTTTCTATAAGGTATTTCTTTAATAAGGTATTGCTTACCTTCCCTGTCCTCGAGCTGCTTCTTGGCAAGGCCGAGCTCGTTCTCGGACCGCTTGAGGCTCTTCTTCAATGCATTGACCTCCGCAGTCAGTGTGGCAGAGGTCAACAGCGCAGCCTGCATTCGCATATTGACATACTTATGTTAGACTCATGCGTATATCTTTTTAGATCCTTAGTCCGGTTTTTCTTTCCGAACACCGAACTAAGCATCAGGGGCTACTGTCTATGCGGTAATACTTTTACATATTCTAAACTTACCTCAAAGCCTGTTAGAAGGCTGGTACAAGCTTCGGTCGGCCCGCTCTTGGCGGATCGAACTTCTTTCGGATCACCACACTCATAATGGTGCGGTGCTCCTCCTCGATGGAGGCGCTGTTAAGCGCCTCCAAGATGCTATCCGGTGCCTCGGTTGGGCGGAGGACACCGTGTCTTACCTTCCTCTGAAGGGACCGCTTGCGGACTTGAACTCTCAAGGTTCGGTATGCAGTCCGGACAAGGGTCGGGCTTAGAGCCCCTGGGGGTTTCGCTCCCCTCGCGCCTGGAGTCCGGGAGGCTGCCTTGCGGCGCCTCCTGTGCCACCTCCTCTTGACCAGAACCCCCTCGGGGCCCCACCTTGGCGTCGTCCGCAGCATGAGGTGAGGAGGCGACCGGAAGTGAAGTACTCTCCACTTCCAACGAATTCAGGGACCCGCTCGACAAAGCGGTGAGCCCGTCCTTGGGCGGGCTGCATGATTGTTCGGCGTTAGAGAACACTATGCAATGAAAAAAAAGCCATGGGTATCCGGACACTCACGATCTCGCCAGGCTTGGCCTTGTTGGCCCTCCTCCTAAATCGTCGGCGTTGGTGGAGAAGTCCGGAGGAAGGGTCTTCCTTCTTGATTCCCTCCGCCCCCCGCTTGGGCGGCCTTCCTTTTCTTCTCTCCCCGGGGAGAGGCTTTTTCCTCCTCCTCTTCCTCGAGGAGGATTCCGCCTCGAGTTGTTGGGCGTGAGTCCGACAAGACTTTTGCCGGAGCTCCTTCGAGTTCCCGTGGCCTCCTTCTTGGCCTTCTTCTCCGGCACCACGTGAGTGCGAGCCAGCAGCCCCATCAATCAGGCGTCCGCTGGTCTTCGGCAAAGGGGACGGACAATCTGTCCGGACGTCTAAAGCCAGATCCGTCAAAGGTTAGGGAGTTTTAGATCCCACATAGTGTCAATCTATAAAAAACAAGAGTCCCATAAAGGGTAAAATAACTTACCTCGCTGGCTTGACGCTGCGAGCTGAATCCGCGATCTTCGGTAGCGGATGTGGGAGCCTCGGCGCCCTTGAACATCACCTTCCAGGCATCTTCGTACGTAGTGTCGAAGAGGCTTTTTAGAGCTGGGTGATGTGCCGGATCGAACTCCCACAATTTGAAGGCCCATTGTTGGCATGGGAGAATCCGGCGGATGAGCATCACCTGGATAACGTTGACAAGCCTGAGATTCTTGTCCACCAGGTTTCAGACGCAGGTTTGGAGTCCGGACAGCTCGTCCGAATCCCCCCACGTCAGGCCCGTCTCTTTCCATGATGTGAGCCGTGTGGGGAAGCCAGATCGGAAATCGGGGGCCGCCGCCCATTGAGAGTCGCGCGGCTCGGTGATGTAGAACCACCCCTTTATGGTCTCCACAAAGGAGCCCTCAAGCCATAGGACTTTGGCCATCTTGCCAACCATGGCGCCCCGACTCCGGCTTGGCGGCCGCCCACTACCTTCGGCCTGACATTGAAGATTTTCAGCCATAAGTCAAGTGGGGCTGGATGCGAGGAAGGCCTCATACACACGACGATAAACGCCGAGATGTTGAGGATGAAGTTCGGGCCAGATCGTGGAAATCCAGGCCGTAGTAGAACATGAGCCCCGGACAAATGGGTGAAGTGGAAAACCTAGTCCATGGAGGAAGTGGGGAGAAACACCACCTCTCATGGGGCACAGGGGTTGGAATGAGCTGCCCCTCGTCGGGTAGCCGGTGCACGACGTTGCTGGACAAGTATCCGGCCTCCCGCAGCTTTTTTATGTGCCCCTCCGTGACAGAGGAGGCCATCCACCTGCCTCCCGCAACGGACATAGTTGGAGAAGGTTGAGGTGGGATGTGTGGACTTGGGCGCTGGAGCTCGAGTGCGTGGAAATGGATGAGCAAAGGAAGAAGAATGCGTAGGTGAAAAGGTGGATCCTTATCCCCTTATATGGACGGACGAAGCTATGCGTCCTCCGCCAGCCTGGTAAAATTCGCTTATCTCCCAAGCGCCGTGATCAATGGTGCGGATGGGTTACCCACGTCCGTATTGATGGGAATCCCGGAATAAGGGGGCACGATCTCCGCTTTGATAAGACGTGCCAAGGAAACCGCCTCGCTGAACGCGCTAAGGTGGAATAGTAAAAAAACGATTCATATAAAAGCTTGGCCGTGGTGTGATGTCACGCCGCGGAATACGTCAGCAGATATGTGCAAAAATTATTCTCTCTACGGTGGTATGTGGAACTTTTTTTGCAGAGCCGGACACTATCCTTGTGTTCAAAACCTTCTATGAAGTATTCGGAGGAGGAACCCGCCTTGCAATGCGAAGACAATATGCGCGCCCGACTCGTCGTCATTGAAGCCTGGTTCTGGGGCTACTTGAGGAGTCTGGATTAGGGGTGTCCGGATAGCCGAACTATCACCGTTGGCCGGACTCCCGGACTATGAAAATACAAGGTTGAAGACTTCGTCCCATGTCCGGATGGGACTTTCCTTGGCGTGGAAGGCAAGCTTGGCGATACGGATATGTAGATCTCCTACCATTGTAACCGACTCTGTGTAACCCTAACCCTATCCGGTGTCTATATAAGCCGGAGGGTTTTAGTCCGTAGGACGAACAACAATCATACCATAGGCTAGCTTCTAGGGTTTAGCCTCTCTGATCTCGTGGTAGATCTACTCTTCTACTACCCATATCATCAATATTAATCAAGCAGGAGAAGGGTATTACCTCCATCGAGAGGGCCCGAACCTGGGTAAAAACATCGTGTCCCTCGTCTCCTGTTACCATCCGCCTAGACGCACAGTTCGGGACCCCCTACCCGAGATCCGCCGGTTTTGACACCGACAGATCTCCTGACCCATCTCCGGAGGAGTGCATATGTCTGATTCCTCATCTGCTGAGGGGCGTTGGGTTCCCTATCCACCCGTTTCTTCGCGGGCTCCTGGAGTTCTACGGCCTCCAGTTACACGATCTTACCCTACCTCTATTCTGCACATAGCGGGGTATGTTGCCCTGTGCGGGCTGTTTTTAGGCTGCGAACCACACTTCGGATTATGGCGAAAGCTGTTCTGCCTCGTCCCCTGCACCTCAGGGAGTCCCTATGTCAAGTGGGCGGGGCGAAGTATGGTGCATTGCGAGACGGATACCTATCCGGCACTCCTAAGAAGGCACCAGAAAACCGGCCTTGAGTGGTTTTATATAAGCAGCGTCCACCTTCGGATCCAGTCGGACAGGTCTCCGCGAGTTCAGCAACGCCCCGCCGAGGGCACGCCTAAGCTAGCGCCCCCGGGGTCCTCAAGAAGATGACACGAGGGAAATATTCCTCCTGATGGACAGGATAAAGTTACTGGCCAAATCCGGACTGACAATAGTTGAGGTTATGGCGATATGCATAATACGGGCAGTGCAACCGCTCCAATATCGGGGGAAGCCCATGTAGCATTTCAACGGGGAAGACGACGCCTCCCGCTGCGGCCGTAAAGGTCCGGACTCCGCTGTCGCTCTGGCAAGGATATTGTCTGATCTGTACAAAGGGGAAGAGGAGGAATTCCTTCGCATAAAAATGCGGGACGGATTCTCCATGTACAACCCCCCAGCATGGGTAAGTTGCCATTCTTTTTTCCCCGCTTTTCTCTAGCGTTCTTCTGCTAAGATTACTTGCATCAATGCTTCTGGGTAGGAATTAAGGAGGGCCATAGAAGGAATCTTCAGCCCCTCCCCGCAACCAGAGGACCCTGGAAGGGCCCTAGATCCAGGACTTAAAGTGGATCCGGATATCACCTTTGAGCTTGTCAACGGGGTATTTTATCAGGCGAGCTGGGATGGCGCCCTAGTGGCAATTACGGCCGACTACCCTGGACTGCTCCCCTCTTCATGTGTAAGCCGAACTAGAAAGCCCTGTCCTTCGAAGAGGACTCCCCCCAGGTGTTATAATTTACCCTTGAGGCGTCGTTCTATTTGCAAAAACGACGGCCGGAGCGAGGGCCCGAGCCCCTAGGGACTCGTCAACCACGGGCGTCCAGATCGGGCAGGCTCAAGAGGAAGGCGGTGAGGGTTGACACACCTCTGAGGTAAAACAATAACCTGTCCTATAATTATAGAATTTAAAATATGACAGCGCCCTTCGTGTCTGGCAGGAAGAAGAATAACCGGACTATATCCGGAGACCCTACCAATCACGCCTCCACCAGCCGGATTGCAGAACCAGCTTCAGGGGCGGAGGCGGACACAGGGCCAGCGCCGCATTGCTCTCCGTCAGAGAGTGCGGACCTGCTCTCAGCCACGAATTCCGAAGTAGAGAGCGCCATGAAGCATAGGCGCCGACGGGCCGTACTTCGGAACAACATCTTTTCCAAAGAGGCGTTTAATGCCTTCAATTCGACGGACGCGTACGTCCAAGCTGCTCGGGGCGGGCTTGCCCAAGCGACAAACCAGTATACCAAAGACATACGGGTGAGGAATTTTGATAAGTATGTATAGCAGTAGCCCCTGAGACTTGAAATGGTTGAAACAACAGTTTTAAGGATCAATTTATGTACAGGTCCTTGTAGAGAAGAACGAGCAATTGTTTCGGGAGCTGGAGGACTGCAAGGCCGAACTGAGGGCCGCAGTTGCCAAGTTAGAGGAACCCCAAAGGCCCTCATATGGTAACAATTATCACAATTGTGCAAATATGCAATAGTTAGTAAATGGATAATATGACAAGTCTAACAGAAAATTCTGCAGACAATCCCGGGGTGAATCCGGAGGGCGTAGGAGAGGACGCGTCGCATCTCAAAAAGCAGCTAGAGACTGGCGAGCGCATTCTTACGCGAGTTAGGCGGGAGAAGAACGATCTTCAAGATGCCAAAGTCTAGCTGGACGTGGAGTTAAAAGATCTCCCGCTTAGCTGGCGGACTCCAAGAAGGAGAACAAGAGGCTTCGACGCGGCATTTACAGTAAGTGCCTAGACGAACTGTTGTACAGTTCGGCGATGAAGTATATTGAAAGAATTTTGCTTGCAGGAATGTTAACGGGTCGCCCTGAGGAGGAGATGCCCTCATCTGCAAATGATTTACTGTAAGACCTTTCGCAACTGCACGAGCGAGCTCGGCAAGTGATGCAGGGTGTTGCTCAGGCTTTGTGGCCATCAAGCCTACTGCCGAATGGCATGGGGGAACTTGCGGACCTGCTCCAAGGAGCCCGTCGGCGCTTCCGTCTATGGAAGATATCAGCATGCCGGCATGGAGCAAGAGAAGCCTGGGCAATGGTGAAGACACGCTACACCAAGCTGGACCCGAACCATATGGCCAGATGGGCAAGAAATTCCCGTTAGTCTAGTGTAGGACCAGGTAGCGTTAGCCGCTAAGTATTCTCAACAGGATTGTAAGCTAGATAGCCTGTTGGATGGTATAGAAGAGGAATGTAATCAGTCCAAATAATTGTGTAATTTAATGGGCATGATTAGCCCCTAGCCGGATTAAAATCATTTGTCATGGCGGACCTTTTCGCTTCAGCCCCCGGATCCTATAGTCCGGGGTGTGTCCGAATACATACCCGCTCAGCTATACAAAACTGGGGTATACGTGGAAACAAGGCGTAGGGGTCATATGTGCTTGAACAGACAAGAAACCAACTAGTTATGTTATATTACATGGATAGTAAGAAACATCTTCCAGAGAGAATAGTTCCGTTAGGGGTTCCTTTCCCTGGGTACGCATGCGACTATGCACATGTCTGGACTGCGAACGATGGCGTAGGATACAAGACTTCTGGGGATTTATGTTATGATAAACTAATACATCTTTTGTTCACCGACCGAATATTCTCTTAAGGAAGCTAGCTTTCGGCTTCACCCAGTCTGAGGTACACATCCGGCTGAACCAACAGTAACAATCGCAGAGGTGCTCCCCTTATGCCCTAGCCGAATTAACGGGAATGTAGGGCATAAACACAAGAGCCAGGCAACCCAGCTTGGCAACTTCATAAGTCATAGCGGTGCATATAATGGTGAAGAAAAGGCACATATGGAAAAAGAATGCATCTGCGACGGGCAGAAAGCCATGTGAGTAATCATTTTTAGCTTCCGTATAGGAAGCCCCCAGGTATTGCTTACACACTTAGTGCGGCCGGAGTGATTCGGAAATCCGCACTGTATTGAATACTTTGTGTGAAGAGAGAAAAAGGTCAAGAAAGGAAAAGGGGATGGGGTATAATTAAAAGGGAGGGGTTAGGAGACGAACACTGTGTTCAGCGCTAGGCGTAGAATATCCGTAGTCTTGCCGCGTTCCATGGGTTCGGCTCGAGTCTGTTATCGGATGCATTACATAAGCGGTATGCTCCTCCGGTGAGAACTTTGTCAATGACGAAGGGACCCTCCCACATGGGTTTGAGTTTGTCCTTCTTCTTCTCCGGTAGTCGTAGAACGAGCTCGCCAATATTGTAAGTTTTGGCCCGCACTTCTCTGCTTTGGTATCATCGAGCCTGCTGCTGATAGAATGCGGAACGGGCTTTTGCGACATCGCGCTCCTCCTCCAAGGTATCCAAATTATCGTACCGATCTAACTCGGCTTCCTTCTCTTCGTACATGCGTACGCGTGGCGAATCATGTATTATGTTGCAAGGTAATACTGCTTCCGCGCCGTACACCGTAAAAAAAGGTGCGTATCCAGTGGTGCGATTTGGCGAGGTCCGCAGCCCCCAGAGTACGGAGTCGAGCTCCTCCACCCAGTGCGTATCCGACTCTATCAAGGATCGCACTAGCCTAGGTTTGATGCCGCTTATAATGAGACCATTTGCCCGCTCTACCTGGCCGTTAGTTTGTGGATGGTAGACGGAAGCGTAATCGAGCTTGATGCCCATTTTTGCGCACCAAGTTTTCACTTTGTCGGCTGTAAAATTTGAGCCATTATCAGTGATGATGCTGTGAGGTACACCGTATCGGTGTACGACCCCGGATATGAAGTCTATTACTGGTCTGGATTCAGCCGTTTTGACTAGTTTAGCTTCTATCCATTTGGTGAATTTGTCCACCATGACCAATAAGTATTTCTTCTTATGGCTTCCCTCTTTAAGAGGTCCGACCATATCCAGCCCCCAGACCGCAAAGGGCCAAGTTATGGGGATTGTTTGGAGCGGTAGGGGGCATGTGACTCTGATTGGCAAAGAGCTGGCAACCGACGCAATGTTGGACAAGCTCTTGTTCGTCCGCTCGGGCTGTCGGCCAATAGAAGCCTGTACGGAAGGCCTTGCTGACTAATGCCCGAGCCGCGGCGTGGTGCCAGCCCAGGCCGGCATGGATTTCAGCCAAGAGCTGCCGCCCTTCCTCTTCGGAGATGCATCTTTGTAGTACTCTGGTAGCGCTTTTCTTGTAGAGTTCGCCTTCGTAGACCTTGTAAGCTTTAGAACACCGAACGATGCAGCGCGCTTCATTTTGGTCTTCGGGGAGCTCCTGCCTATTTAGGTAGGCCAAGAAGGGCTTGGTCCACGAGGCGATTACATCCATGACTTCATGGGCCGAGGATGTTATTTCGGGGGTAGAACCTCCGACTATGTCTGATGGTTCAGAATCTGGGGATGTATTCGGATCCGTGCTAGTATTGCCGGATTCCCCTTCCCATACTACGGATAGCTTGAACAGCCGTTCCAAGAATATGTTAGGTGGGACAGGGTCGCATTTAGCGCCGATGCGAGCAAGGACATCCGCCGCTTGATTGTTTTCTCGAGCCACATGGTGGAATTCGAGCCCCTTGAACCAAGCTGACATTTTGAGGACGGCGTTACGGTAAGCCGCCATTTTCGGGTCCTTGGCATCAAAATCTCCGTTTATCTGTGATATTGCGAGGTTTGAGTCCCCGCGCACCTCTAGGCGTTGAATGCCCATAGAGACTGCCATCCGAAGACCGTGCAACAGAGCCTCGTATTCGGCTGCATTGTTGGAGTCTGTGTATAATATTTGGAGGACATACTGGACCGTGTCGCCGGTGGGAGATGTCAGGACTACCCCTGCTCCCTATCCGGTCAGCATTTTAGAGCTGTCGAAGTGCATGATCCAGTTTGAGTATGCGCCGTACTCTTTAGGGAGTTCGGCTTCTGTCCATTCGGTGACGAAGTCAGCCAACACTTGCGACTTGAAGGCCCGCCGTGGTTTGTATGTTATGTCGAACAGCAGGAGCTCAATAGCCCACTTGGCAATCCGGCCCGTAGCATCACGGTTATTTATTATGTCATTGAGTGGTACTTCGGAGGCCACCGTAATCGAACACTCTTGAAAGTAGTGTCGTAGCTTCCGGGATGCCATGAACACCGCGTATGCTATTTTTTGATAGTGTGGGTATCGGGATTTGCATGGGGTTAGGACCGTGGACACGTAGTAGACTGGCCTCTGGAGCGGGTATTTGTATCCGTCGGCCTCTCGTTCAACAACGAGCACTACACTTACGACTTGATGCGTTGCAGCTATGTACAACAGCATAGGTTCGTCAATATTCGGCGCTTTTAATACTGGATTACTAGCCAATAGGGTCTTTATTTCATCCAGTCCGACCGCGGCTGCATCCGTCCATACGAAGTGTTCGGTGCGCCTAAGAAGGCGATAAAGCGGTAGTGCCTTTTCTCCTAACCTGGAGATAAAGCGGCTGAGAGCAGCCACGCATCCCGCTAGTTTATGGATGTGCTTGAGGTCTGTTGGTATAGCCAACTGTCATGGAGCTCGGATCTTTGCCAGATTCGCTTCAATTCCTTTGTTGGGAACGATGAAGCCGAGAAGCTTCCCCGAGGGGACGCCAAAAACACATTTTTCCGGATTCAGCTTGATGTCGTATGTCCGCGGGGTGGACCTGGAATTTGACTATCTCGTCTGCAGGTTTGAATGAGGTGGACTTGGGTCGTTTGTCGAGTATTACATCATCCCTGTCCACGGTGGCCCGTAGTGCTGTTAATTCTTCGGCCGCTAGGGCTTCGGATAATGCCTCTAAGGCTAGAGCTTCGGTTTTATTTTCGGCACGAAGCGCAACATCCGGATCACTGGCTAGAGTGATTATTCCATTGGGTCCGGGCATTTTAAGCTTCATGTACCCATAATGGGGTACATCTTGAAAGCTTGTGAATACGTCTCGCCCTAGAAGGGCGTGGTATCCGCTGTGAAAAGGATCCACTTGGAATGTGATTTCTTTGGACCTGTAATTTTTTGGGGTGCCGAATACCACATCGAGTGTGATTTTTCCCGCACACCGCGCTTCCTGAGTAGGGATAATTCCCCTGAAGGTCGTGCCGCTCCGTTCAATGCAGCTTTTATCAATCTCCATCTTGTTGAGCGTTTCTTCATAAATTAGATTTAATCCGCTTCCGCCGTCCATGAGTACTTTGGTGAGCCGAAAGCCATCTACAATCGGACTAAGGACCAGAGCGGCTGGTGCCCGGACAACCCGGGATCGAGGTTCATCACTGGCATTAAAAGTTATAGCAGTGTCATTCCAAGGGTTTATTTTTGCCACACGGTAAATTTCAGCGGAGCTTCGGCGAGCTCACTTGCGCCTATTGTTTGAGGCGAAAGTCTCGAATACTGTTAGTACTGTATTATGTTCGCTGGCGGGATGTTGTTCCGCTTTATGGCCCACAAGAAGATCCGCCACTTTTGCCACCGCCGAGTATCCAACATGCCTTAAGGCTATGAGTAGGTGTTGTATCCGGAGTACTATTGAGCTTACATGGCCCGTCGAGCCATTCTTCCAATACGGATCTCTGCTGGCGTGGGCTTTGGTTTCTTGGGGTTGGGTCTGACGACTTCGAGAGAGTTCGTCCGTTTAGTTCGGACAAAGGTTTTGGCGAGAGCAGTACTAACCCAAAATTCTGTTTGTCTTCCAAGCGCTCTCCATCGCACAGTACTTCCGCATTATGGTTGCCAAGTCCGGAAGCGTATTATGTCGCGAGGCTTATAGCATTGAGGAGTCCTTCGTCCGTGTAGTTTTTGCAGTAAAGTGAGACCATGTCCTCTTCGCGGTGGTCCCTGACCTTGTTAAGCGCAAGGAGGAATCTGGCCCAGTAGCGATGTACGGTTTCCTGGGCTCTTGCCTGATGTGGGAGAGACAGTTTAGGTTCGGTTTAGGGTCCGGATTTTGATCCGATCTATCGCCCAAGGGCGCGGGCGGTCCCGAGCTAAACAGCTCAGGATCCGGGGTGCCCAATTTCTTCGACCTGATGCCCGACTCTAAGTACAGGACCTGGGTCAAGTTTTCCTTTGAGAAGGTACTTCTTTGGCTCAAGGAGTTCGGTGATCCGAACACAACTTGTCCTCAAAGTTGAGGGGCAATCCGCGTGTGGTTCCTCCACTATCGCTATCTCATGGGTGGCCAGTGGGGACCTGATGTCCCTTTGGTCGGGTTTAAGCCCAATCCGCTCGTAGTCTGTAGCGACTCCCAGAGCGGCGATGCGATCCAAGAGTTCGTTAAGGGAGGAGAGCTCCATTGGATCCATCTGTTCGGCAAGTTCTGAACTGACGTGAAGGTTATGATTGATGACCCGAGAAGTCATCGTCGGCGCCACTGCCGATGGGGCGGCCATGATAAAGCCGTCGAGCCGGAGCATCTGGCCTACAGCCAGAGCCCCCTCCAAAGTAATGTCATCCTTGAAGATAAGACGAGCCATCGAGCCTGATGGCGACGACACAGAGGAACTCTCAATGAAAGAACCAACGTCGGTGTCAAAACCGGCGGATCTCGGGTAGGGGGTCCCGATCTATGCGTCATGGCCGATGGTAACAAGAAGTAAGGGACACAGGTGTTTACCCAGGTTCGGGCCCTCTCGATGGAGGTAAAACCCTACTTCCTGCTTGATTAATATTGATGATATGGGTAGTACAAGAGTAGATCTACCACGAGATCGTAGAGGCTAAACCCTAAGAGCTAGCCTATGATGGTATGATTGTAATTGTGATCGGCCTTGTAAGGGCCAACCTCTCCGGCTTATATAGACATCGAAGAGGGCTAGGTTTACATGGAGTCGGTTACAAGGAAGGAAGTATAATATCCGGATCGCCAAGCTTGCCTTCCTTGCCAAGGAAAGTCCCATCCGGACACGGGCCGAAGTCTTAAGTCTTGCATCTTCACGCTTCAATAGTCCGGACGTTGTACACTGTCCGGATACCCCCTAATCCAGGACTCCCTCAGTAGGCACAGAGGCACAACTAGCGAGTGTGTGTGTGTGTGTTTGAAAGAGGAGTCGATAGATTATTATCAAGATCGATGTGCCACCCTACTCCTTCGGTGTCGGGTAGTGTGTGTGTGTGTGTGTGTGTGTGTGTATGTTTGAGAGAGAATCCAGTCGATAGATTAGTATCAAGATCGAGGTGTCACCCTACTCCTTCGGTGCCGGGTAGTGTGTGTGTGTGTATGTTTGAGAGAGAAGCCAGTCGATAGATTAGTATCTAGATCGAGGTGTCACCCTACTCCTTCGGTGTTGGGAAGTGTGGGTGTGTGTGTGGGGGGGGGCAGTGACACTCACATATCTCTACTCTTATAAAAAAACAAAGTTGGTGATGATGGTGTTCCTGCCATCCTGCAATATAGGCCATCCGATTTATATCCGACGGACAGGAAGTAAAATATGGAAATTTTGCAAAAAGATACCCACACCCCTCTCCACATTTGCAAATAAGGCATTCCCTCGTTCATCCTTTTCTCCCACAAGATAAACTTCTCATACAAATGCATCTTGATGTTTCGTGCAATGCACATGGGCATCTTGCTAGTAGGGAGAAGGAGTTTATGTGACACATATCTAGCTATATTAAGGGATAGGTACATAGCAATTATACTTTGAGACATTAGTGGCTGTAGGTGGGCGGAATTAAAGGGGTGGGCGTGTTAGACATAGAGAGCGTGTGTGTTTCTGTGTGAGAGACTTGTAGGACGGGGTAGAAAGACGAATTTAACCCTGACGGAGGGAGAGAAATACACGAAGTGCGCGTGTGTGATTCCGATGCCCACAGGGAAATGAGATATGTATGCATTGGAGAGAGATTGCACAATTCATTCACGTATCACTATTTAGCGATCGTGGACGTGCATCGCTTGAACATAAGTCAATATCTACTTCGTATCGTGGCCAAAGGTACAATATCGATTCAACACTATAAAGATTGGACACTCACATATCATATTTTTTTCTATTTAAATAAACCTTTTAAGTTGTGCATGCCAAAGTTACAGTGATGTCTCTTAAAACAACCAATGTAGCTATCATGCACATGCACCATTGTTACTCTTGCATTCAAATTCATTAGTCTTGGATGATTTAAGTTTCTATTTTGAAGTAATATATGTAATATTCATATATGAATTCAACGGTACATAATTTATGAAATGGAGGCTATGTAATCATATGAGGTAACACTTTTAAGTAGCTAACTACAATATCCATTTCTTTTTGTGCGCCTCTACACTAACACGTCAATGCATTATGTTTAAAGTAAATAACCAATGGCACTAAATTATCTATTTACACGAGAAATACATAGGCTGAGCATTTGATCCCTTTTTTGTGAACGCGCCACTACACCCGTACAATTGGCCACGCCCGTGTGAATGGCCAAGTTATCGGCGCATCATCCTGAGTTATTTTCTTTTTTTTCTAGGGTGGACTTCACACCAGTTATTAACTGCTGACGTGTGCCCCGTGTACACAATCTAGCATGACCTTCCCGCTAGCACGGTCCAAAATTAGTTGAAACTGGATACGAACAATCCCGCGGGCGGCAAAATCTCCCGCCTCCTTCTAAAATTTCCGCCACCTTAGTCTTGAGCATGCGAAATCCCCCTTTTGTCCTTGGTGCACGGAGACCAACAGTTACAATACCGCCCTCATCTACATGATAGGTCGGGCTGCTTTGGTAACTTCCGTTCCCCCACTACACGGCACCCCATTTCCTCTCCCTCTCCATAAAACGACTAACTCCACAGACCAGAGCATCTTACATCACGCCGTCCATTTCATCGCCTTTTCTCCTCCCTCTCAAACCCTAGACAGCTCATCCACCGCGTACCATAGCCCATTCACTTTGTCGTGGCGTCCACCTCGCGGATCTGCTTCTGGCCGCATCTACCCTCCCACCTCCCATAGAAACAAGTAGACTGCTCATCCACCACTGTACCACAGCCCATTCAGTGCTTGCCTTGTCCAAGGCGCCAGATCTGCTTCGCCGGTACTCTCGTCAACCGCCAAGATCTGCAGCGGCTCATTCAGATTCCCCACCGAGACGCCGTCCACACCTCCCGGAGCCGCCCCACCGACGCCCCCGTCGACGACCTTTGATCCTCTTCGCCGACACCTTCCTCAACCCTATCGAAGCCGCTTCGCCGACACCTTCCTCAACCCTACCGGAGCCGCTTCGCCGACACCAGCGTCAACCCTACCGGAGTAGCTTCGCCTATACCATTCTTAACCCTACCGGGGCCGCTTTAACAACTCACAAGTCCATGGCCTCAGATCCGCTTCCTCGCACCCTCATCCAACCTACCGGAGCAGCTTCTGACGCCCCGTCCACGGCCGCAGATCCGCATCGTCGACACCAGCCTTAACCCAACCACCGGAGCAGCTTCTGATGCCCCGTCCACGACCGCAGATCCGCATCGTCGACACCATCCTTAACCCAACCACCAGAGCAGCTTCTGACGCCCCGTCCATGGCCGCAGATCCACGTCGTCGACACCATCCTTAACCCAACCACCAGAGCAGCTTCACCTACGCCCTCGTCCACGGCCACAGATCCGCTTCGCCCACACCGTAGTCCACCCTACCGGAGCCGCTCCACAAACACCCTACTCGACGGTTCTAGATCTCCTTACTGGACCCCGACAGCCAGCGCACCGTCATCAACCTCAACGTTTCTAAACTGATTCCCACCGTCTGGAGAGATGCCAAGCACCCGCCACGGCCTAGGTACTTGTCACCTTTAAACCCGTCCAAAGATCACCGCCCGATGTACTTCAAATATACTAACGGTCGCCATTACTGTTATGCAGCCGGCAAAAACTACAAGGATGATGTTTCTTCTGGATCTAACAGCTTGGCCAACCAAGATCCTGGACTGAGGCATTGCTATGATCTTGTAAGCGCGTCTCTCTCTCTTGTATTGTTCTTTGCCTGCCAACGTACTTTGCTAGGATTTTCGACCAAGAATCCCTTTGTGCGCATAATGATTTCTACTACTGGCTGCTAAATTAGATATGTAGATGTCATACATGATACTACCTCGTACCTCCGTTCCTAAATATAAGTCTTTCTAGATATTCCACTATAGGCTACATACGAGCAAAATGAGTGAATCTACACTCGAAAATGCATCTATATACATCTGTATGTGGTCCATCTTGGAATCTCTACAAAGACATATATTTAGGAACAGGGTAGTACATTACACAAAATCGTAGGTGGCATGTAGGAATTCCATTGGCACTACATTAGGCTCATTTAGAGTGCCTGCCACCAGCATCTGAGTCATGGCTAGTTTATGGTACGCACACAATCGTTAATTGGTGGTTTAAATATACGCAAGGGATATGCAATGTAGTATCATGTAGAGATGTCTGAAATTAGCCGTGTCAACTTGCAGATAGGGTTACACAATGAAAAAGTACAAGATGTATGTGGCAATTTCATGGAACATCACAAAAAAAGGAGAGGCAGCGGTGAGCCTATACAGTGTGCTATGGTACGTCACTCCTCCATTGCAATCATCATGAGATGTTATTTGTATGCCAGTTCTATTAGCCAAGTTTCTTAGGGACAATTATTACGAGTTATCCTAAGAAAATAAGCACGTGTGAATATAAGCTCCATGTAATACGCCAACCAGTTCTTTTCATTGCGTTTTCAGCTTATCTTTGGTATGATCAGTGGAAAGTCTAGATTGCATTATATATATTTTTCATTTTGCTGCCAATATGGAAATTAATTTGACTTGCAAACATCACAAATTGAACCCAGTGCAGTAATTAATATGATAGGAAAACAGACCATCACTATTTTCTCAAAATGCAAATACAAAGATACCATCTACTTGGCACAATCTACTTTGGTCAATGTTTTCCATAGAGATCCCATTGCCTAATTTAAACAAAGAACGCATGACCCACATTTAAATGAAGAACAATTATTTATTGAAATTCGATGGTCCAAGTGGCTGGTTATTATCATATAGCAGCACCACCTGAAAGCATCATATAGCAGCAGACAGCTCATAGCAACTCATCATACAAAGCAGCAATAGATCGCAATTCATCATATACCAGCAGCAGCTCATAGCAATTCATCATATAGCAGCAGCAGGAGCAGCTCATAGCAATTCATCATATAGCAGCAGTAGGAGCAGCTCATAGCAATTCATCATATAGCAGCAGCAGGAGCAGCTCATAGCAATTCATCATATAGCAGCAGCAGGAGCAGCTTGTAGCAACTCATCATATAGCAGCAGTAGCAGCTCATAGCAATTCATCATATAGCAGCAGCAGCAGCTCATAGCAACTCATCATACAGCAGCAGCAGCTCATAGCAATTCATCATATAGCAGCAGCAGGAGTAGCTCATAGCAATGCATCATATAGCAATGAGCGAAGCAGCTCATAGCAATTCATCGTATAGTGGATCGTAATGAAAATTTGGCAAAATATCGAGGAGATCCTCACCTTGTTGGATGAGCTCATCCTTCAACAACACCTCAAGGCCATGGCCTAGGAGGAGGGAGGGGAACAAGGTGCCTTCTGCGCGCATGTGGCATCACCAGTGGTTGTGCAGCGCCACGGAGTAGTGCATTGACGACCCACAAGGAGCAGCTGCTGGAGACCATGAGAATGAGGCGGCGCCGAGAGGAGGAGCGGCCAGGAGATTTGCCCCACCACGGCCATGTAGCCTAGCTGGACATAGCATCGCCGAGGACCAGGCCAGATGGGACCAGTGGCGACGGGTCGCTGGAGGAACCCTAGTGCTGCAGACAGGGGGTCGAGGTAGAGAGAAAGGGGAGAGGAGATGCAAGCGGGCAGGGCAATGAATGCTTGCGTGTTTGTTTTACTTGAGGGTCAGTGTGACACGGGCGTCGTGAGCTGCATTTTGAGTGTAATATAGGCAGACAACAGAGTCATTTCACTATTCCCCTTCCCTTCAATATTTAGTGAGGTTCTACCCGAAACACCCCCCTCCAAAGAGAAATTAGTTAAGCCCAAGCCCATAACTCAAAAATGACTTCTTTACATCATTTATGGCTTATTTTGACAATATGCCCTGAAAAGGTGGAATCGAATTGGCCCTTAACCTGCAATTCAATTGTGTGTGCAATGATGAATCGCTCTTGTCTGCTATCTGTACATTTAGGCATCATCATACATGGCATAACCTAATACATGTGCATTCCATTGTAGAATCTGGAATATGCAATCTTTATGTTAGTTCATACGTTGCACATGATGTTTAAATGCCCCTTAAATCTGGTCACTCAAGTGATGGTCTTTAAGCCTCCTTCTTTGCTTCTTTTCTTGATATGTAAGATTTGCTCACACATCTGTTCAATTGCTTGTTTGCATTAGCCAGCCATACTAGGACTGTTTGCTTTGATTACTTGTCGTTCTTGACCTAACACTCTAACAGAGCTTGTCAACGATTTAAACACTAAGGGCTGCTGTAGTGGGGCCTTGTCTAACTCATAGGTGACATAAAGGTTTGGTTGTGTGACTACAATAGGCTCTCCAAGAGTACCGGAGATCCAGTTCAAGGTATGCCTAGTTTTTACATAGTGCGAGACATATGGTAAATGCTCATTTCATTGTGTGCAAGTGCAAAGATGCGGCATGTTTCATTATGTGGTGTTGTTTTGTTATAATCTCATCCTTTTGTGTTCACAGACTGGAAAGTATGCATATTTATCTTCCAAGGAGACGAGTAACTAGTTTGTGTCACCTTGCAGAGGGGGTGCAATGAAGATAAGATTGAGGATTTCCAAGTACAAGATGTTAGGAAGGAGCCTTGCAAGAGAAGTAGGAGCTGCGCTGAGCCTCTTCAACCAGCTAAGGTAAGTCACTGTATGCAACTCAACAGTTCAATTCCTTGTTTGTTTCACGCATAATTAATTTTCTCTTTTCAATTGCTTTATTTGTCCTCACTTAATGAGATGCCCAAATAATTATGCATGATGTTCGGTACTTGTATCACTATTAGTTGACATAATTAAAGGCCTTACCATTTGATTACTCTACCGAAGTGTGCCTGAAGCTTTGAAGTCTATTAACCAACTATTATTGCATGAGGCTCACAATCTAGTTTATACTACGCTAATGATTGCATAGTTTTGCCTGCTGTAGTATGTTTGTATGAAACCCTCTGTTGTTCATTATGCTCCCTAAGACTTTAATTGAGGTACAGAATGGCCAACTACTTGCTTACTTGTACGCAATGTGCTGTCTAAATTTGTAACTTGTCTGTGTTTTCGATTGGGCCCCAACATCATGCTCCTCTGGTGAGCTAAGAGGGATTTCTGTATGCAGGCTGCACAGACTATGTTTTTTATAATTTTTAAAATATCACCTTCTTATGCTTCATGACGTGTAACATTTTTTTGTGAAAGTGACGTGTAACATTATTGTTAGTCCTGTTTTGCCATGTAGTACAAAATAGTGTCTTGTTCGCTTCACTGTTGTAACTATATTTTTGCCATAGTCATGTGCACTTACAGAAACATTTCAGGATAAAGTGACATCAACACAAAAATCTACGAGCAGTGCGGCATGGCCGTTACCGAATGATTATGGATTGCAATTGGAATGTGCTGATGTTCTCGAGCATCAACTAGAGTGGCAAGACAACGTGTACATGATTGTCAACGTATAATCAACAACTTGAGACTGGACATGCAGGAGTCAAAAAAATGAAACAAGACACCGAGGTAACCATGAAGGAATTGGAGATTTTGCAGACTAAAATTTGTGCTATCTGAATCTGGCCAATCCTATTTTCTGAAGAGACTATAGTTCAAATGGAGTTAAGTTGATGCGCGTCCATGATGTATGAGCCGTATTTTCCCACTGTATGTAATTTGCTGTTAGTGTATGCTTTATTATCACCTGTGCCGTACCATAATGCCCAGTGGGTATAATCGGCTGTAATTTCTTTATTGTATAGTGTAGGATTATTCTACCTTTCTATGCCTTGATCTATTTGTTGTATAGTGTATGCTTTTTAGAGATGATAGTATTGAGTAGGATAATTCTTTGAATATGCTATATCGTTCAAACGGGGGCCAACTCGCCTGACCATGGGCCTTATACGTCTCGTAGGATCCATGTGCCTTCTACGTCTCGTAGGATCCATGGGCCTTCTACGTCTCGCAGGATCCATGGGCCTTCTACGTCTAGCAGGATCCATGGGCCTTCTACGTCTCGCAGTGTCCATGGGCCTTCTACGTCTCGCAGGATCCATGGGCCTTCTACGTCACGTAGGATCCATGGGCCGCCGACTCGTTTATGGGTCTTGTACTGGCCTTTAATGGGCCATAGATGGGCTTATAGTGGAAATCGTACGTTTTATGGGCTGACCATAACGGGCCGTTAACAGGCCGTATTTGGTGATGCTATGAAAATGGCCCAACAGACTAACGGAGCACAAACGGGTCGACTGTAACGATGGGCTGAATTTGGCCCACAAGCAGAAAATGACAGTAACGGGCCGTAAGTAACCGAATGCTGCAAATGAGCCCAAGAATAAATGGCCCCTCAGAAGGCCGAAAGTTAACTTGGGCTGGAAACAGCCCAACGGAATAATAGCCCGTTAATGGGTATAAAGTGTTACACTGTTCATTACGGGCCAGTTTCACCGCGGGCCGTTAATGGGTGTAAAGGAATACACTGTTCATTACGGGCCAGTTTCAGCATGGGCCGCTAATGGGCCAAGAGTTACAAAGGGCCCCATATGGGCCGAAAGACGTCATGGGCCATACATGGGCCAGAAGTGAAAACGGGCTGGAATCATATTGGATGGCCTAGATGATGCTATTGGGCCTAATTCGCATAGGGCGTAACGGGCCTTGGGTTAGCGGGCTGTAAATGGGATATATGCTAACTGGCCGTTAACAGGCTTTCCATGGGCCGGCCTGCCAGCTTTTGACCAAGTCAAACGGGCCGGCCCGCCAGCTTTTGACCAAGTCAAACGGGCCGGCCTTTTCACAGGAATGGGCCATCGTTGGCCGTGCCGGTGTCGACATATGATAGGCGCCTACATCCAAAGGAGTGGATGACATCTGACCCAATGATGAGCCGACACGTGTTTCCTCCAGCCAATGATGATTTTACACGTGGAAAATCCCCATTGGTCGGGGCTGTTAACGGGTTATCGGATCCAAAACCCGACCCGATAGCTTAACGGCGTTCCATTATGGTGGATGCCATGTGTCGGTCACCCTTGACGAAAGCACTTCTGTGACGCGCCATTTATCGTCATGGAAGTGGACACTTCCGTAATGATAATTTTGGTAATGTCATGGAACACTTCTATGACAGCACAGGTATGACTATCTTGATTCTGTCATAAATTTTTCATGGATGTACATGCATGACAAAAAACGCGACCTACTGTGAAAAACACGTATCATCACGGAAGTGTATTTTTTTGTAGTGAGGGGTGAAGTGCCTCACCATCAAAGGCGACTCGCAGCTCCTCGTCAACTTCTCCAACAAAGTTTATGAGCCGAAGGATGAGCACATGGAGGCCTACCTTGCGGAAGTGCGCAAGATGGAAAAGCAGTTCTCGGGCCTCGAGTTGCAGCACGTGCCCCGGGGCACCAACAAGGAAGCCGACGACATCGCCAAGAGAGCCTCCAAGCGGCAACCGCAAGAGCCTGGCGTCTTCGAAGAGCGGCTTTTCAAGCCATCGGCTACGCCACCTCTTTCAAGCACGACTCAGCCTCGGGAGGAGCTCCCACAGCCCCCGGCCACGGGAGCCCCAGCTTGCGGCCCAACCTTAGGAGCTCGGCTGCTCTTGGCGCTCGAGCCTCAGGAGAAGTGCTGGACCAAGGAATTCAAGGAGTACCTGATGCACGGGACACTGCCAGAGAAGGAAGAAGACGCGGAGCACGTGGCCCAGCAGGCCACGCCATACTGCATTCAAGACGGCGAGTTGTACAGGAAACGGTCGAACGACGTCATGTTGCACTGCGTCTCCAGCGATCAGGGAAGGGAGCTACTGATTGACATACACGGCAGGGACTGTGGACATCACTCGTCGTCAAGGACCCTCGTCGGCAAAGCCTTCTGTAGCGGATTCTATTGGCCAACGGCACTCAACGATGCAGCCGAGCTGGTGAAGTCCTGTGAAGCTTGCCAATTCCACGCCAAGAAAATCCATCAGCCCGCTCAGGGCCTCCAAACCATTCCACTCACGTGGCCGTTTGTTTTCTGGGGGTTGGACATCTTAGGCCTGTTCCCACGGGCGCCAGGGGGCTATCGCTATCTCTACGTCGCCATCGACAAGTTCACCAAGTGGGCAGAAGTGGAAGACGTCCGTACCATCCCGGCTGGCTCTGCTATCAAGTTCATCAAGGGCCTCGTGAGCCGCTTCGGGGTCCCCAACCGCATCATCACAGATAACGATTTGCAGTTTACTAGCAACCTCTTCAAAACCTACTGTGCTAACCTTGGAACGCAGATCTGCTACGCCTCGGTGGCCCACCCCAGGAGTAACGGTCAGGCCGAACGCGCTAACGCGGAGGTCCTGAGGGGCCTCAAGACCAGGACCTTCAATAAGAAGCTGGAGGCCTGCGGCAGGGGCTGGCACGACGAGTTCCAGTCCGTGATATGGTCCATCCGAACCACCGCCACCAAGCCGGCGGGCGAGACTCTGTAGGACCTTGAAGTATGTCTAGAGAGGGGGTGATTAGACTACTTGACCAATAAAAAAACTTAACCTTTTCCCAATTTTATAGTTTGGCAGATTTTAGCTATTTTAGGACAAGTCAAGCAATCATCACACAATTCAAGCAAGCATGCGAAGAGTATATAGGCAGCGGAAATTAAAGCATGCAACTTGCAAGAATATAGGGGAAGGGTTTGGAGGATTCAAACGCAATTGGAGACACGGATGTTTTTGGCGTGGTTCCGATAGGTGGTGCTATCGTACCTCCACGTTGATGGAGACTTCAACCCACGAAGGGTAACGGTTGTGCGAGTCCACGGAGGGCTCCACCCACGAAGGGTCCACGAAGAAGCAACCTTGTCTATCCCACCATGGCCGTCGCCCACGAAGGACTTGCCTCACTAGAGGTAGATCTTCACGAAGTAGGCGATCTCCTTGCCCTTACAAACTCCTTGGTTCAACTCCACAATCTTGTCGGAGGCTCCCAAGTGACACCTAGACAATCTAGGAGACACCACTCTCCAAGAAGTAACAAATGGTGTGTTGATGATGAACTCCTTGCTCTTGTGCTTCAAATGATAGTCTCCCCAACACTCAACTCTCTCTCATAGGATTTGGATCTGGTGGAAAAGGATTTGAGTGGAAAGCAACTTGGGGAAGGCTAGAGATCAAGATTCATATGGTAGGAATGGAATATCTTGGCCTCAACACATGAGTAGGTGGTTCTCTCTCAGAAATGGTAAGTTGGAAGTGTAGGTTCGTTCTGATGGCTCTCTCCACGAATGAAGAGGAGGTGGAGGGGTATATATAGCCTCCACACAAAATCTAACTGTTACACACAATTTACCAAACTCGGTGGGACCGAATCATCAAACTCGGTAGGACCGATTTAGTAAACCTAGTGACCGTTAGTGATTTTCGATGGGACTGACATGCATCTCGGTGAGACCGATATGGTTAGGGTTAGGGCATAACGTAATCTCGGTGAGACTGACATACAAACTCGGTGAGACCGATTTTGGTAATTAGCTAACCAGAGAGTTGGTCAGGTAAACTCGGTGGGACCGATTTGCTCTTTTCGGTGAGACCGAAATGTTACAAAAAGGAAGCAGAGAGTTTACATTGCAATCTCGGTGGTACCGATCGCTCACTTCGGTTAGACCGAAATGTTACGAAGGGAAATAGAGAGATTGCAACCCCATCTCGGTGAGACCGAGATCCCTATCGGTAAGACCGATTTGCTTAGGGTTTGTGGCAGTGGCTATGACTTTTGGAATCGGTGGCGCCGGATAGAAAGAATCGGTGAGACCGATTTTGGCTTTAGGTTTAGGTCATTTGTGGATGTGGAAAAGTAGTTGAGGGTTTTGGAGCATATCACTAAGCACATGAAGCAAAAGGCTCATTAAGCAACACCTCATCCCTTCTTGATAGTATTGGCTTTTCCTATAGACTCAATGTGATCTTGGATCACTAAAATGTAAAATGAAGAGTCTTGAGCTTTTGAGCTTGAGCCAATCCTTTGTCCTTAGTATTTTGAGGGATCCACTTTCATCATCCATGCCATGCCATTCATTGAGCTTTCCTGAAATAATAGTCTTGGAATAGCATTAGCTCAATGAGCTATATGTTGTTATGAATTACCAAAACCACCTAGGGATAGTTGCACTTTCAATCTCCCCCTTTTTGGTAATTGATGACAACATATAGATCAAAGCTTCGACAAATGATAATAAAATTTAAATAACATCATCGCTTTGAGAAGTATGTGATAAGCAAGAGCTCCCCCTAAATTTGTGCATGGTTTTAGATTTGCTTTGGACTGCAAATGCACAATGAATTAGGCTCATGGGTTACTCTTCCATGTCACATACATCTTGATGGAGCACTCAAAATAATAAACAAAGAATACATGCACTCATCACCAAGCATAGTGAGTGATCACATAAGATAGATAGGATAATATCAAGCATGCATAAGTGTAGCTTATGATCAAACACATGATCATCAATGTTTCACAAGCATAGTATCTCAACCAAAAGAAAACAAAGTTTGAAAAACCACCAAATAAAGCAAGAGAGAACAAAAGCAACACTCTCTCTCCGAAGTTTATGATCTATACATTTTATCCCCTTTGGCAACAAGTTACCAAAAGTTCATAGAAAATGCATAGTGCTAGATCGACTCTCAGGCTTGATCTTCTGGTGGTGGTGTAGAGATGGCTCCTTGGACGAAGACTTCAGTTGATGTAGATTGAGCTGGAGCTGATGTAGATGCTGGAGCTGGTGGCACTGAGGCTGTAGCTGGTGCAGATGAAGTTGCTCTTGTGTCATAAACTGGCACAGCTGATGACCTCTGGGCTCTAGGCACTATGGCAAACACATTGGTGGTAGTCTTGCCCTTCCTCTCATGCATGTCATCTTGTAGTTCCTCCACCGCAGTCTGAATTGCATTAGCAAAAGTTATCAAATTAATAAAGCTGGTTCAAATTTCACACAGCAAAATTCAAGTCGGACAAACTGTACAATCTATTAACGCACGACTAAATCACCGCACGTGGACTGTCACAATATAAAGACAAGCAAGAATCGATAAGCAATGCAATTGCATATGAACTAGCATAAACCGGACCAACCTCATAGCGGCTTCGCAAGTGACGGACCAAATGTAATCCAATTCAAACCAGAAACCAAGTTGTACCGATCTAACGAGTAAGGCTCATTAACTTAAGTAGAATCACAAGATGAAACATGTGACAAATATTCATCAAATAAGCAAACAGGACGAGAGGTACAAGTTATCCGCTTCAAAAACCAAAAAATGGAAACACGTGTATAACATCATCAAGAAGATACCCATAGGTAAGTCCAAGTAATCATAATTTGCGACAAGTAGTACGTAAGTAACTGCTGAAGATCAGTTTGAGAAGGATTGGGAAACTGCTACTATGACCAATGATAGATATCTCAAGACGATAGTAGGCAACAGCAACTAGCTTATCCGTAAATTGGACGTTTGCCAAAACATGCAGTCCAACAAGCGCATCGAGTCAAATACCAGTAGTAGCCAGTGAATCATCTAGTTCCTCATAAGGCACTAGATGCGTCGATCGCTAGAGTCTATTGGCAATGTAAGAGACTTGTCTAAAACAGAACCAATACGCAATAAAGACAATCCCGGACAGGTGAACAGCATATCGGTCGCGCTAGATAGCGTGACGTTCTAGAAATAGCAACTAACGAGCGAACAGGTGTCCACTGGTCCAGATGCCATCGTATAGTGTAGTAGGCGACTATGATCATTAGCGACGAAGATTCCGCAGTAGTATGGTCGCGCAAGTTTTACCCATAATACATCACATACGAAATTGTATAGATAACTAGAGTCATTATCCTATCACAGAACTCGACGCCAGATGAAGAGATCAGCGCATATTGAACGACAATGGCAAAGCAAGCATTACATCTAAGTTATAGAACTTATCACATGTTGCAATATATCCAGCAATTTCCTTCAAAGCTAGGGCCACCAAAATCTTTCCCTCAAATCCAAATACATCTTAGTATTACCTGGGTGAATAGAATAAGGTGAATCATGCGCCTCCTGAAGAATCAACTTCCTGATATCTGCATCTTCAGGTACACAAATACGCTTCTCAAACCATATGGCTCCATGTTCATCCTCATGGAAACCTTCTGCCCTACCTTTAACCATATTCTCTTTTATCTCAGCAATCTCCTTATCACCCTTTTGGGCTTCCCTGATCCTGTCAAGCACAGTAGGCTTTACCTCAAGTGTTGCCAAATATCCCTTAGGAACCATCTCCAACCTGAGATTCCTGAACTGTTCACATAACTCGGGTGGCATATTATCCATACTAATTGCATTAGCATGGCTCCTACGACTCAATGCATCAGCAACAACATTAGCCTTACCAGGATGATACTGCACATTCAAATCATAATCCTTAATAAGCTCCAACCATCTCCTCTGCCTGAGGTTCAAATCCTTCTGAGTAAAAATATACTTCAAGCTCTTATGATCAGTAAATATATCACAATGATTACCAATAAGATATGGCCTCCAAGTTTTCAATGCATGCACAACTGAGGCTAACTCCAAGTCATGTGTAGGATAAGTATGCTCATGATTCTTAAGCTGATGTGAAGCATAAGAAACAACTTTACCTTCCTACATCAAAACACTCCCAAGTCCTTGACGAGAAGCATCACAATATACCTGGAAGTCCTTATGTATGTCTGGCAGAGTTAAAACTGGTGCTGTAACCAAACGTTGTTTCAATTCCTGAAAGCTGGCTTCACATTCATCAGTCCAAACAAACTTCTTCTCCTTCTTCAACAATTTAGTCATAGGCTTTGCAATTTTCGAAAAGTTCTCAATAAACCTCCTGTAATAACCTGCTAGGCCCAAAAAGCTGCGAATCTCCCCAACTGTCATGGGTGTCTCCCACTCTGTAACTGTAGCAACCTTAGATGGATCAACTGCAACTCCATTACCTGACACAACATGTCCAAGGAATGCTACCTCATCCAGCCAAAACTCACATTTGCTGAACTTGGCATAGAACTGATGTTCCCTCAATTTCTCCAATACCAAACGCAAATGCACCTCATGCTCTTGCTTATTCTTGGAGAACACCAATATATCATCAATGAAAACAACCACAAATTTATCCAAGAATTCCATAAACACCTTGTTCATCATATTCATGAAGTATGCAGGAGCATTAGTCAATCCAAATGACATAACAGTATATTCATACAACCCATACCTCGTAGTAAAAGCAGTCTTTGGAATATCTTGCTCACGAATCTTCAATTGATGATAACCAGAACGAAGATCAATCTTAGAAAACACTGTAGCTCCTTCCAACTGGTCAAACAGATCATTTATCATAGGCAAAGGATACTTATTCTTAATGGTTACCTCATTCAGAGAACGATAATCAACACACATCCTCAAGGTCCCATCCTTCTTCTCCACAAACAAAACTGGAGCTCCCCAAGGTGATGAACTTGGGCGAATAAATCCTTGTGCCTGCAATTCTCTTATCTGCTTCTTCAATTCCTCCAACTCTTGAGGAGGCATTCTATATGGTCTCTTTGCAATAGGTCCAAAGGTTCAGTATTAAATCAATGAGAAATTCAATATCTCTATCTGGTGGCATACCTGGCAACTCCTCTGGAAACACATCTGGATAATCCCTCACAACTGGCACCTCTTCCAGGCTACCCCCCTTAAGAGAGTTCACCTGTACCTGATCACGCTTATACTTAGACAGATATTTGATTCTCTTCCCTCCTGGTGCACTGAGAGTAATAGATCGACTGGCACAATCAATACGACCTTTGTATAACTGCAACCAATCCATACCCAAAATAATATCGAGACCTTGTGACTTCAATATAATCAAATCCGTAGGAAAATCATGCTTCCCAATAGACAAAGTCAACTGATGGCAACCAACACCTGCTATCATCTCAGCTCCTGGGGAACTCACTCTAATAGGAATGCTAAGTGTTTTGGTTGGCAATCCATGTTTATCAACAAATACCCACGAAATGAATGAATGCGATGCAGCAGTATCAAAAAGAACAAGCGCTGGTACCGAGTTAATCAAGAACTTACCAATCATCGCATCAGTTCATTGTAAACCTCCTCCACATTAACATGGTTGACATGACCCTTTGGAAAGGGTTTGGCTTGTTGGATCCTGAGTTCTTTGCCCCCGGGCAATCTGTGGCATAGTGCCCCATAGCCTTACACCTGAAGCACTGCACTTGACTCAAATCCCTTGGCACACGTGAAACCTGGTGGTTCTGGTTATTGTTCCCTCCATTGCCATTACCATTACCATTACCTTTGTCATTGCCATTGTTACTCTTGTGCCCATTATGATGATGGTGGCTATTATGGTTGTGGCCATTCCCTCCTTGATGATTATGATCATTATCTCCGTGATGATTATGTCCATTACCTCCATTACCATGATATGAAGTGCGTGGCCTCTGCTGTGGTCCTGAATTATACCTTTTATTGTTGTTGTACTTCCTCTTGCGATTCTCTATGGCCTGTTGCTTTCCCTCCAACACAATGGCCTTATCAATCAGGTCCTGACAATTCCTAAAAGTGGCCACTGTCAACTGAATGCTCAAGTCATCATTTAGGCCCTCCAAGAATTTCTCCTGCCTAGCTGCATCAGTGTTAACATCATTAGGAGCATAACGCAAGATTATTAAATTCCTCCACATAAGCATTAATCGTGCGACCTCCCCGCGCAAATCGCGAAATTCCTTCTTTTTAGACTCATAGCACCAGCAGACACATGTGCAGCACGGAAAGCATCCTGGCGAGGCCATGTGATAGTAGCAATGGGATAAGTGACCAAGTAATTGTCCCACCAAGCTGCAGCAGGACCCTCCAACAAATGTGAGGCAAACCTCACCCTCTCGCATCTGTGCATCCAACCGTCTCTGTGTTCCTATTGAATGCACGGAGCCAATCATCAGCCACAATAGGTTCAGGGAACTGGAGAACCTCGAGGATTCAACCTCAAGAACTCGTAAGCATATCCACCGGTGGAGGTGGCGGTGGATTGTTGTTGTTATTGTTGTTGTTCGTTCGACAAGCAATCGGATCAACTGAGCCTGTCCTCAAGCAATCTGCTGCATGTATGGTGGTACATCATTGCCATTGTTGTCTCCTCCTGCAGCATTACACCTATTATCATGCCTCGGCGGCATCTGGTGGGCAAGCATAGAAGAGTTATAGATACAATAGGGCCAAAGACTATGTATATATAAATATATTCTACCCATATGCATAATATGATCAAGCCAACAAAACACAACAACGAATAACACCAACAAACAAACAAACAACAAACAACAAACAATATGATAATATTATATATATAGTCAAATAATTTCGACACTAAGCAATTTAACAAACAACTACCAATCAAGCAAACAATCTAGTATCTTCATACCACGAAAGTGGGCATAATTAGATACGCTAACACGATAGCGTTGCAATATAAAACAAACATGAATGGTGGTCTCAGCACTAGTTCCTACTTAACTGTTCAAGATACTTGAGGGGGTTAACTAATAAACAGTAAGAAGTATAGCTAGTTTATAAAATAATTTTCAGTCCTATGGTTTTTCTAATCCATTTTCTAGGGTCACGTCCTACAACAACACACTCGCTCGATACCATCTCATAACGACCAAACCTCAAGGATTTGAGTCTCTGTGCTTACCGTGCTAGTCCTCGGATCGAACTCGCTAGCACACACAAGATAGATGAATACCGAATAGCAAGTGCATCATTTATTACAACGTATGATCCAGAGTATATAAAATAAAACAATCTGCATAGCACTTGGCTAGCTTTATTCAATCAAACAGCGGAAAGTAGCGAAAATAACGATGAGTCCCATCATAGCCCATCGGCGATGCTGAGTGCATCGCGACCCTAACGGTACCTTACTCTTCGTTCAATATCCTGCAACATGAGACGTTGCAGCCATATAGGTCAATACTTGGAATGTATTGGCAAGTTACACAGGAGTAATAATAAAGCAGACCTACATGTATATGCATAGTACAACAAAGGAAGGCTTGAGGGTTTATTTTTGCAGAAAGCTGATTTTATCCTCATAACTACCTAATAGTCAAATTTTTTATTTAGTTCTTTATTACTACAATTAAATGCACAAGGTTGAGTTGGCAAAATCAACTCCAACCTACCCATTATTAAGTTGCCCACAAATATTATTAAGTGTCACATCTGTCAAGATCATCCAACAACTATAATGGCATAGTGGCTCAAATTTACCCATAACCGGGGGCACGGCTAATCATGATTAGTTTTAATACTCGCAGAGTTTTGTACGCTTTACCCATCGGACCCAATCAAGATTGAGACAAAGTCTTTCACAAGAGGTTCCTTAACCACCGACGGCCACATCCCACCTACAAATGCTACATCTACGACACCTTTATGCGGCCAGGTTCCAACAACTCGATCAACTAAGCCAGAGCCCATATAGCCAAGTGGCGGACATGGAAGCTACTAGTCACTAAGTCTGTCTCGATCTTTTTGAACCTGGGCGGCATTCCACTTAGGGTGCACCTCATGAGCGCATGGCCTTAGAAAAGGTGCAAGACCCCATGATGCCTTCCTCAACACCAAGCAATACCACTTCCGCCACAGGTGAGTTAAATCCTGAGTTACTACTCAATTGTTATATATATATAATCCTCACATAAACTCAATGAATACACGAACCACCCCCGTCTACAAAGCATAGCAACTACAACTATCACGATTTGCAAAAGACAGGAAGGTAGCTCAATAGCATAGCTCAAAAAAATAACAATCCTATAATGCATAAAGTTATAGTGTGATATATACTACAACGCATAGAAAACAATAGGTAAAGGATGATCAACATGTAACTTGCCTTGGTTCTGATTCAGAAAGTTACACTCCTGACAATAGCTCGCGTCGCACTCCGGACAATCTACACGTTTCACACAATTCAACAAATCAATCACCGGAACACGAATAGAACCAAAATAAAACCAACAGCAAGAAAATGATTTTTAAAACTCAACAACAGAAGCTTAACAGCACCTAAATTGCACTACGGTCACAATGCAAAAAGAATCACTCGATTCCGATAAACGGTTTGAAAGTTACGGCCTCCGGAAGATTTGATTCAAATTCAAACGAATTCAAATTTGAACAGTGCAAACATGTGCAAAGTTGGTAGTGTGATAATGTGCTGATTTTTGTGAGTGCATAGGAAAAAGAATCACCTAATTTGGACATATAGAATAAAAGATATAGCTAATTGAAGTTTTTGGTGAAAATCTGAAAATAAAACAAAAGAAAAACAGAAAACTCCTGTCATCAGTAGCGACTCACATGCGTTCTCAGTAGCGAATCGCCACGTGTCAGCCTGTGATTGGTTGGACGCGTGTGCTCACCAGAAAACAGGGGACGCGGCGGCGGCGGGTCGGGCGTCGGCGGGGGCGCGTCTCCGGCGGGTCTCCGGCGAAGGCGAGGCTACGGGCGGGTGCGGTGGTGAGTAGCGGAGGTGTAGGTGAGGTCGAACGGCGGCGAGGCGGACTGTGACGGCGGCGGTGAAGACTTGAACGCGGCGGCTCCGGCGGAGTCGGGCGTCGGTGGCGGCGTCGTCCTGGTGCGCTGCAGGTCAACCCGAGGTGTCAAACGAGTTCTCCGTCGAGTGGGGTTCGAACGGAGTAGGTGGTGCGGCTCTGCAGGTCCTTATGGCGGCGGCAATGACAGGCGAACGGCGGCGGTCTCGAGCTCGACGGCGAGATCCGATTCGCCCTAACCGATGCGTGCGGCAACGAGGAAGAACGAGGAGTGGATGCGGGGTCGCCCTGGGTCTCCTGCTTGCACACGGCGACTCGGGAGCGCTCGAGGTGGACCAGGACGCGGCGTCGAGTCGGGCTCGGCCTCGGCGTGCGCCCGGCACGCGGTCGAGCGGTGTCCGACTCGGGAGGGACGAACAGGCGCGGGGGGACCCGCTGGTCAGCGGCTGAGGCGAGCTGGCGGATCGGGTGCGGGTCGGGCACGGGCGAGCGGGCGTACCGCTTCGATTAGGTGGGTAGGTGGGCTGCGGCGTGGGGCGATGGGGCTGGCGGTTGGTCAATGCAAGGATTCTTGGGCCGGGCTGGTGGCTGGGCCGGCCGGCCTGCCTCTCACGCCTTTTTTTTAAAAAACACAACAGCATAAAACAAAATAAATAAAATAACATACACAGTATAAAAATCTAAATAAAATACCTAGACACACAAAGAAAAATAGCCCTACAACTATAAACTACAGAACACTAGTTCCAACTCTAATGCAACTTTTAAAATAATTTTGATGCAATAGGCCACTCAAACAGCAATAAAACAAACAAATAAAATATTTTGAAGATCACAAAATTACCGAACAAATCATATGAACTGGAATTATTATTCGCACATTATGAACATTTTAAAAACAGGGAGAAGTCATGTTATCTCCACTCCAATAACTTGCCTTTAGTTGCATAATGATTCAATATTGCGAAAGACAAATAATGCAATAAAATATGATATGCATATGAATGATCTAATAACATCCTAATTTAGGAAAATTGGGATGTTACAAACCTACCCCTTAAGATGAATCTCGCCTCGAGATTCGGGCTGGCTAGCAAATAGGTGTGGGTGATCCTGCCTGAGATCTTCCTCTCGTTCCCAGGTAGCTTCCTCCTCAGTATGATGATCCCACTAAACCTTACATAACTTGATTGTCTTGGTGCGAGTAACTCTCTCTGCTGTCTCCAGAATCTTAATAGGCTTCTCCTCATATGTCAAATCAATCTCCAATTTAATTGCCTCAAGCGGCACCGTGTCCCTCAATGGAACATCCATCATCTCTGCATGGCACTTCTTCAACTGAGATACATGAAACACATCATGAACTCCTGACAAGGATTCCGGCAACTCCAGCTGATAAGCTACCTCTCCTCTACGCTCCAAGATCTTGTAAGGTCCCACAAAACATGGTGCTAACTTACCCTTGATTCCAAACCTCTTAATTCCACGAAGTGGTGAAACTCGAAGGTATGCACGGTCTCCTACCTCATATGTCACCTCCTTACGTTTTGCATCTGCATAACTCTTCTGCCTAGACTGTGCTATCTTCAGCCTATCACGAATCAACTTGACCTTCTCCTCAGCATCTCTGATCAAGTCTGGTCCAAAGAACTCACGTTCTCCAACCTCATCCCACATCAACGGTGTCCTGCACTTCCTACCATACAATACCTCAAATGGTGCCATCTTCAGACTAGCCTGATAACTGTTATTATATGAAAACTCTGCATAAGGTAAATTATCATCCCAACTGGACCCATAGTCCAAAGCACAAGCTCTCAACATATCCTCCAAAATCTGATTTACCCTCTCTGTCTGCCCATCTGTCTGTGGATGGAAAGCTGTACTGAACTCCAGCCTGGTGCCCAAGGATTCATGCAACTGACGCCAAAATTTAGATGTGAACTGAGTACCTCTATTAGACACTACCTTACTTGGAACTCCATGCAGACAAACAATTTTAGACATATAAATCTTTGCTAGCTGAGCACTGGTATAAGTTGTCATTACCGGGATGAAGTGAGCAACCTTAGTCAAACGATCAACAACTACCCAAATAGAATCATAACCTGACCGTGTCCTGGGTAGACCTGTAATGAAATCCATACCAATCTCATCCCACTTCCAATCAGGGATAGGCAATGGTTGTAACAAACCTGCTGGTCTTTGATGTTCTGCTTTAACTCTCCGGCACACATCACATGTTGCAATATATCCAGCAATTTCCCTCTTCAAAGCTAGGCCACCAAAATCTTTCCTCAAATCCAAATACATCTTAGTATTACCCGGTGAATAGAATAAGGTGAATCATGCGCCTCTGAAGAATCAACTTCCGATATCTGCATCTTCGGTACACAACACGCTTCTCAAACCATATGGCTCCATGTTCATCCTCATGGAAACCTTCTGCCCTACCTTTAACCATATTCTCTTTTATCTCAGCAATCTCCTTATCACCCTTTTGAGCTTCCCTGATCCTGTCAAGCACAGTAGGCTTTACCTCAAGTGTTGCCAAATATCCCTTAGGAACCATCTCCAACCTGAGATTCCTGAACTGTTCACATAACTCGGGTGGCATATTATCCATACTAATTGCATTAGCATGGCTCCTACGACTCAATGCATCAGCAACAACATTAGCCTTACCAGGATGATACTGCACATTCAAATCATAATCCTTAATAAGCTCCAACCATCTCCTCTGCCTGAGGTTCAAATCCTTCTGAGTAAAAATATAAGTCAAGCTCTTATGATCAGTAAATATATCACAATGATTACCAATAAGATATGGCCTCCAAGTTTTCAATGCATGCACAACTGAGGCTAACTCCAAATCATGTGTAGGATAATTATGCTCATGATTCTTAAGCTGACGTGAAGCATAAGAAACAACTTTACCTTCCTACATCAAAACACTCCCAAGTCCTTGACGAGAAGCATCACAATATACCGGAAGTCCTTATGTATGTCCGCAGAGTTAAAACTGGTGTCAGAACCAAACGTTGTTTCAATTCCTGAAAGCTGGCTTCACATTCATCACCCAAACAAACTTCTTCTCCTTCTTCAACAATTTAGTCATAGGCTTTGCAATTTTCAAAAGTTCTCAATAAACCTCCTGTAATAACCTCGCAAGGCCCAAAAGCTGCGAATCTCCCCAACTGTCGTGGGTGTCTCCCACTCAGAATCAGAGCAACCTTAGATGGATCAACTGCAACTCCATTACCCGACACAACATGTCCAAGGAATGCTACCTCATCCAGCCAAAACTCACATTTGCTGAACTTGGCATACAACTGATGTTCCCTCAATTTCTCCAATACCAAACGCAAATGCACCTCATGCTCTTGCTTATTCTTGGAGAACACCAATATATCATCAATGAAAACAACCACAAATTTATCCAAGAATTCCATAAACACCTTGTTCATCATATTCATGAAGTATGCAGGAGCATTAGTCAATCCAAATGACATAACAAAGATATTCATACAACCCATACCTCGTAGTAAAAGCAGTCTTTGGAATATCTTGCTCACGAATCTTCAATTGATGATAACCAGAACGAAGATCAATCTTAGAAAACACTGTAGCTCCTTCCAACTGGTCAAACAGATCATTTATCATAGGCAAAGGATACTTATTCTTAATGGTTACCTCATTCAGAGAACGATAATCAACACACATCCTCAAGGTCCCATCCTTCTTCTCCACAAACAAAACTGGAGCTCCCCAAGGTGATGAACTTGGGCGAATAAATCCTTGTGCCTGCAATTCTCTTATCTGCTTCTTCAATTCCTCCAACTCTTGAGGAGGCATTCTATATGGTCTCTTTGCAATAGGTCCAATTGCACGTATTAAATCAATGAGAAATTCAATATCTCTATCCGTGGCATACCTGCAACTCCTCCGAAACACATCCGGATAATCCTCACAATCGGCACCTCTTCCAGCTACCCCTTAAGAGAGTTCACCTGTACCTGATCACGCTTATACTTACACAGATATTTGATTCTCTTCCCTCCTGGTGCACTGAGAGTAATAGATCGACTGGCACAATCAATACGACCTTTGTATAACTGCAACAAATCCATACCCAAAATAATATCAAGACCTTGTGACATCAATATAATCAAATCCGTAGGAAAATCATGCTTCCCAATAGACAAAGTCAACTGATGGCAACCAACACCTGCTATCATCTCAGCTCCTGGGGAACTCACTCTAATAGGAATGCTAAGTGTTTTGGTTGGCAATCCATGTTTATCAACAAATACCCACGAAATGAATGAATGCGATGCAGCAGTATCAAAAAGAACAAGCGCGGGTACTGAGTTAATCAAGAACTTACCAATCACTGCATCAGGTTCATTGTAAACCTCCTCCACATTAACATGGTTGACATGACCCTTTTGGAAAGGGTTTGGCTTGCTGGATCCTGAGTTCTTTGCCCCCGGGCAATCTGTGGCATAGTGCCCCATAGCCTTACACCTGAAGCACTGCACTTGACTCAAATCCCTTGGCACACGTGTAACCTGGTGGTTCTGGTTATTGTTCCCTCCATTGCCATTACCATTACCATTACCTTTGTCATTGCCATTGTTACTCTTGTGCCCATTATGATGATGGTGGCTATTATGGTTGTGGCCATTCCCTCCTTGATGATTATGATCATTATCTCCGTGATGATTATGTCCATTACCTCCATTACCATGATATGAAGTGTGTGGCCTCTGCTGTGGTCCTGAATTATACCTTTTATTGTTGTTGTACTTCCTCTTGCGATTCTCTATGGCCTGTTGCTTTCCCTCCAACACAATGGCCTTATCAATCAGGTCCTGACAATTCCTAAAAGTGGCCACTGTCAACTGAATGCTCTAGTCATCATTTAGGCCCTCCAAGAATTTCTCCTGCCTAGCTGCATCAGTGTTAACATCATTAGGAGCATAACGTGCAAGATTATTAAATTCCTCCACATAAGCATTAATCGTATGACCTCCGCGCAAATCTGCGAAATTCCTTCTTTTTCGGACTCATAGCACCAGCAGACACATGTGCAGCACGGAAAGCATCCTGGCCCGAGGCCATGTGATAGTAGCAATGGGATAAGTGACCAAGTAATTGTCCCACCAAGCTGCAGCAGGACCCTCCAACAAATGTGAGGCAAACCTCACCTCTCTCGCATCTGTGCATCCAACTGCTCTGTGTTCCTATTGACTGCATGGAGCCAATAATCAGCCACAATAGGTTCAGGGAACTGGAGAGCCTCGAGGATTCAACCTCAAGAACTCAGTAAGCATATCCACCGGTGGAGATGGCGGTGGATTGTTGTTGTTATTGTTGTTGTTCTGTTCGACAAGCAATCGGATCAACTGAGCCTGTCCTCAAGCAACCGCTGCATGTATGGTGGTACATCATTGCCATTGTTGTCTCCTCCTGCAGATTACGCCTATTATCACGCCTCGGCGGCATCTGGTGGGCAAGCATAGAAGAGTTATAGATACAATAGGGCCAAAGACTATGTATATATAAATATATTCTACCCATATGCATAATATGATCAAGCCAACAAAACACAACAACGAATAACACCAACAAACAAACAAACAACAAACAACAAACAATATGATAATATTATATATATAGTCAAATAATTTCGACACTAAGCAATTTAACAAACAACTACCAATCAAGCAAACAATCTAGTATCTTCATACCACGAAAGTGGGCATAATCAGATACGCTAACACGATAAGCGCTGCAATATAAAACAAACATGAATGGTGGTCTCAGACTAGTTCATACTTAACTGCTCAAGATACTTGAGGGGTTAACTAATAAACAGAAGAAGTATAGCTAGTTTATAAAATAATTTTCAGTCCTATGGTTTTTCTAATCCATTTTCTAGGTCACGCCCTCACAGTCAACACACCGCTCGATACCATCTCAGAACGACCAAACCTCAAGGATTTGAGTCTCGTGCTTACCGTGCTAGTCCTCGGATCGAACTCGCTAGCACACACAAGATAGATGAATACCGAATAGCAAGTGCATCATTTATTACAACGTATGATCCAGAGTATATAAAATAAAACAATCTCCATAGCACTTGGCTAGCTTTATTCAATCAAACAGCGGAAAGTAGCGTAAAATAACGATGAGTCCCATCATAGCCCATCGGCGATGCCGAGTGCATCGCGACCCTAACGGTACCTTACTCTTCGTTCAATATCCTGCAACATGAGACGTTGCAGCCATATAGGTCAATACTTGGAATGTATTGGCAAGTTACACAGGAGTAATAATAAAGCAGACCTACATGTATATGCATAGTACAACAAAAGAAGGCTTGAGGGTTTATTTTTGCAGAAAGCTGATTTTATCCTCATAACTACCTAATAGTCAAATTTTTTCTTTAGTTCTTTATTACTACAATTAAATGCACAAGGTTGAGTTGGCAAAATCAACTCCAACCTACCCATTATTAAGTTGCCCACAAATATTATTAAGTGTCACATCTGTCAAGATCATCCAACAACTATAATGGCATAGTGGCTCAAATTTACCCATAACCGGGGGCACGGCTAATCATGATTAGTTTTAATACTATGCAGAGTTTTGTATGCTTTACCCACTGGACCCAATCTGAAGATTGAGACAAAGTCTTTCAGAAGAGGTTCCCTTAACCACCTGACGGCGACATCCCACCTACAAATGCTACATCTGTTAACACTGCTCAGGCCAGGTTCCAACAACCGATCAACTAAGCCAGAGCCCATATAGCCAAGTGGCCGCACATGGAAGCTACTAGTCACTAAGTCTGTCTGATCTTTTTGAACTCAGGCGGCATTCCACTTAGGGTGCACCTCATGAGCGCATGGCCTTAGAAAAGGTGCAAGACCCCATGATGCCTTCCTCAACACCAAGCAATACCACTTCCGCCAGAGGTGAGTTAAATCTGAGTTACTACTCAATTGTTATATATATATAATCCTCACATAAACTCAATGAATACATGAACCACCCCGCCTACAAAGCATAGCAACTACAACTATCACGATTTGCAAAAGACGGAAGGTAGCTCAACAAAGATAGCTCAAAAAATAATAATCCTATAATGCATAAAGTTATAGTGTGATATATACTACAATGCATAGAAAACAATAGGTAAAGGATGATCAACATGTAACTTGCCTTGGTTCTGATTCAGAAAGTCACACTCGACAATAGCTCATACGTCGCACTCGGACAATCTACACGTTTCACACAATTCAACAAATCAATCACCGGAACACGAATAGAACCAAAATAAAACCAACAGCAAGAAAATGATATTTAAAACTCAACAACAGAAGCTTAACAACACCTAAATTGCACTACGGTCACAATGCAAAAAGAATCACTAGATTCCGATAAACGGTTTGAAAGTTACGGCCTCCGGAAGATTTGATTCAAATTCAAACGAATTCAAATTTGAACAGTGCAAACATGTGCAAAGTTGGTACTGTGATAATGTGCTAATTTTTGTGAGTGCATAGGAAAAAAGAATCACCTAATTTGGACATATAGAATAAAAGATATAGCTAATTGAAGTTTTTGGTGAAAATCTGAAAATAAAACAAAAGAAAAACAGAAAAACTCCTGGTACTGTAGCGACTCATGTGCTTTCCTGTAGCGAATCGCCACGTGTCAGCCTGTAATTGGTTGGACGCGTGTGCTCACCAGAAAACAGGGGACGCGGCGGCGGCGGGTCGGGCGTCGGCGGGGGCGCGTCTCCGGCGGGTCTCCGGCGAAGGCGAGGCTACGGGCGGGTGCGGTGGTGAGTAGCGGAGGTGTAGGTGAGGTCAAACGGCGGCGAGGCAGACTGTGACGGCGGCGGTGAAGACTTGAACGCGGCGGCTCCGGCGGAGTCGGGCGTCGGTGGCGGCGTCGTCCTGGTGCGCTGCAGGTCAACCCGAGGTGTCAAACGAGTTCTCCGTCGAGTGGGGTTCGAACGGAGTAGGTGGTGCGGCTCTGCAGGTCCTTACGGCGGCGGCAACGACCGGCGAACGGCGGCGGTCTCGAGCTCGACGGCGAGATCCGATTCGCCCTAACCGATGCGTGCGGCAACGAGGAAGAACGAGGAGTGGATGCGGGGTCGCCCTGGGTCTCCTTCTTGCACACGGCGACTCGGGAGCGCTCGAGGTGGACCAGGACGCGGCGTCGAGTCGGGCTCGGCCTCGGCGTGCGCGCGGCACGCAGTCGAGCGGTGTCCGGCTCGGGAGGGACGAACAGGCGCGGGGGGACCCGCTGGTCAGCGGCTGAGGCGAGCTGGCGGATCGGGTGCGGGTCGGGCACGGGCGAGCGGGCGTACCGCTTCGGTTAGGTGGGTAGGTGGGCTGCGGCGTGGGGCGATGGGGTCAAGGTTGGCTGGGCATGATTCTTCGCCGGGCTGGCTGGTCTGGTCAGCCATTGCTGGCCGGCTCGCTGCCCTTTTTTTTAAACACAGCAGCATAAAACAAAATAAATAAAATAACATACACAGTATAAAAATCTAAATAAAAATACCTAGACACACAGTAAAAATAGCCCTACAACTATAAACTACAGGAACACTAGTTCCAACTCTAATGCAATTTTGTAAAATAATTTTGATGCAATAGGCCACTCAAACAGCAATAAAACAAACAAATAAAATATTTTGAAGATCACAAAAATTACCAGGACAAATCATATGAACTGGAATTATTATTCTGCACATTATGAACATTTTTAAAAACAGGGGAGAAGTCATGTTATCTCCACTCCAATAACTTGCCTTTAGCTGCATAATGATTCGAATATTGCAGAAAGAGAAATAATGCAATAAAAATATGATATGCATATGAATGATCTAATAACATCCAAATTTAGGAAAATTGGGATGTTACATCTTCATTCATGATAACCTCATTGTCCTCAAAATCTGGATAAAGTGGAAAGTGTTCCTTATCCAACTGATATTTTCCTGTGCCCATATTTGAGTTTATCAATTCTTGAATCTGCGGTGCATATCCACAGCTCCTCTTCTGATCTGCTGCAGTCCTCTTGATTGTTTCTATGATCAGGCTCATGACTTTGAACTTTTGTGGCACATCAAACACATGCAACATGTTGATGGCATGCCCTCTGATCATGTTATGGTCACCTGACTTGGGCAACAAGGTGTGCCTCAGAATCCAATTTATAGTTGGCAACCCTGACAGCAGAAAGTGAACTGATCCAAACTTGTGAGTTCCTAGTGCCTTGTCTGGAATTTCCTTGTACATGTGAGCCATTGAATTGTGACCCATCTTCTTCTTTGCATAAATGTCTAGGTCATCCTCATTTTCCTCTGGGGCATTGATCCGCTTTGCCCATTCTTCAACAGTGGACTGGTACCTTGTACCTTCAGACATCCAAACAATTCTTCCATCTGGATAAAAATGTGTCAGGAGTAGAACTGCATGATAAGTTCATCATTCCAATATGTGAGCTTTTGCCCAACAAAATCTGCAACTCCACAACCAACAAAGCTGTCCTGCACTCCAGGATAGTGTTGTTCATTCTCCTTGATGAAGTTCCAGTCAACCCACCTCATGTCACAGACAATGGGCTTCTTGTCCAACAAGATTGTCTCATAGAAGTCATGTTGTTCCTTTGTATGGAACCTGTAATCAACAGCAGTTCTTCTCCTTGTGGCATATGGATCTGCCAACCTCCATTTCCTCAATCCTGAGTCTTTCCCGATTCTCATGTCCTCAGCCACAGGATGGGCATCATTGTGGTCTGGTATCTTGGGCTTGAGCTTCCTCAGAACCTGTCCTTCTTCATCTTCCTCATCAAGATCCTCGTGCACTGGGCCTTGTTCTTCTCAAAGAATGGAATACTCCTAGTATTCCTCTTTGGTGCAGACTTGGCCTTGGGGCAGCTTTGGGTGCTTCCTTGGGCTTAGATGTTGCAGCCCCTGATCTAATTGCATCTCCCATAAGCTTTGGTGCCTTTGGTGCTGGTGCAGCAGGTTCATCCTCTTCCATCATGGAAGGCTTCCCAATAACTTCGGCGTGGTCATCCTCGACCCTTTCCTTCCTCTTCTTGCTCTCAAAGCATGGCTCTTTGGGATCAGGATTTTCAGGTAGTTGAGTTGATGTTCTGGCCTTGGACATTGGTTGTCTTCCTGCAGGCCTTTTGGTCTTCATGAACCTTTCCTTCTTGAGTACCTCTTTCTTGGAAGTTGCCTCATCTTCCTCAGCTTTGTAATCTTCATCCTCTGAATCTGAAGTTCTTTTCCTCCTTTGCCTAGTTGCAGCCTTAGGCAGGTTGCTAGGAGTACTTCTGCTCCCTTCATCTGAAGTTGAGGGACTAGTGCCCTCACTCAAGTTCATCTGCTCTTCTGACATGTTCTGGCTGTCACTTTGATCAGACATACTGCAAAAGCTGACTGCTGACCCTGTGAAGAGTTATAGATGAGATAGAAAAGATGAGCATCAAAAAATGCAGAGGTTTTTGCAAAAGAATGACTCAAAAGTTCAGTCTTAGTTTTCCACAGAAAGCATTTCGGATCCACCGATTTTCAAACTCGGTGATACCGAAGCAGTTTTTGGAACCTAAACTGATGATCTCGGTTGGACCGAGTTTCAGTTTGGTGATACCGAGACTGCTAGGGTTTCACAGAATTCTCAAATCGGTTGCACCGATTAGTAATTCTCGGTCAGACCGAGAGTCACTTGTGCAATGGCATAAGCCAAATCGGTGAGACCGAGTTTTTCAACTCGGTGGGTCCGAGATGATTTCGGTGGAAACCTAAACCTAAAATTTGAATCACATCTACCCTATGAACTACTTTGGCTGGATAGATGAGTTTCAATCGTGGCAAGATTCAATATGAAAACAATGTGCCAGGAATCAGACGTGGATAGCACAAAGTTCAAGTCCATACCCTAACTTGGCGGTGGACTTGCTACGACAGCAACGACGGGGATGAAATCCGTTGACGGCGGCGAAGACCAGCGACAGGAGGCTGCTGGCGACGAGGAGACGACCCGGAGACCACGATGGCAGAGCGATCTGTTGCGCGGGCGAAGGGTTTCGGAGAAATTTCCAAAAATTTGCCCGTGTCTATATATAGCCCGACCCTGTCGGTGTGATCGAGTGGAAAAACTCGGTGGCACCGAGATGCATAGCTGTGTTCAGTTACAGCAAATCGGTGAGACCGAAAAGTTCAAATCGGTTGCACAGAGATTGAAAACTCAGATCAACTTGATGATCTCGGTAGGACCGAAATGGAAGAATCGGTCGACCGAGAATCACTAAGAGGTTTTGGAAGTTTAAGTCTATGACGAATCGGGACTCGAGTCCTCCTCACACGTAGTGGTTCGAATCGACTTGATCAAATTTTGTGATGTAGCATGAATAGAGTTTGAGACGAGAAAAGCATAGATAGCTAATGAAGGTTCTTAGGCATTCTTGTCCATCCACTTGGCACAAAGAAAAGAATCCAAACAAGCAAAACAACAAGTGGACGTCCTTGAATGAGTAAAATATGCACCAACATGCTCACACAATAATATGGCAATTGAAATATGTGGCAAAGCATGCACAACCAATTCTAGCATTTATCAAACAATTGGCGATGACTAGGTCATCTATATATGAGTATATTGACTTAGGAGTCAAATGAGAACATTTGATCATAGGTCATACTCATCGTTTAAGCTCAAGTGGGGTTACAACTTTTACATAATGCATTTATGTGTTCACACCATTAGAGTTGCTTTGACTCAATTCTTAGAGTTAAGCTCCCCCTAGATGTGAGATCCCCCCTTAGAGGGATGAACTAACATTGGGTTTTGTCGATGATGACTTCATGTAGGTGTTGAAGATGTAGATGCTCAATGTTGATGTAGATCATTTGGATCAATCCTTTGGAGTGAGTTGCACTTTTAACTTGCCTACATGGGTTAGTCCCACAAGGAACAAACAAGAATATCCATAGACATAGAGTGATACACACATAAGATGATGTCCATGAAAACATTAGGTTACCTTGTCCCTTGCCTTACCAACATGAGGGTTTGTGACTCCTTGAACTAGTGCAAGATGTGAAAGTTGATTGCAATTGTTCTTGCCAAATGATATGAGTGAAGAATGTTGGCGGAGTCACCCTCAAGAACTCTCTAGTTCTTCTTCTTCGGGATCCACATCATATTGATGGGAATCCTTGGAGTTGTAGTTGTACTTGATGAAATAGAACTTGACGTAGTCTTGGGGACCCACTCGAACGAGGCTTTAGGTGCTTCTTCAAATGCATCAATCTCTTCTTGAAGCTTGTCCTTGCCTTTGTTCTTGTGGTCTTGTGGTGGAAGATCATCTTGAGCTTGTGTCCCCTTGAAGGAAGTAGGATCATACTTCTCTTGTTGAGGAACAAACTTTGTCTTGGGGTATTGATCTTCTTCCCACGCAACTCCATTGGCGCTGAACTTTCGTTCAAATCCAACACCTTCATTCTTCCGGTGCCTTCCTTGCTTATGCATAATTTCCTCGAATTGCTTACTCCCGCAAGGCTCTTGTAAACACCTTTCTATAATTCCCTTCAATAAACTATTTTCTTGCTCAAGTGTAACTTGGCTAAGAGAATCATTAGTGGAATCAAGAGAACTACTAGAAGCAACAACATTGGATTTGACATTATTATTGTTACTACTAGAGGAAGTTTCTTTCTTGTACTTGTTACTAATTTTGACTTGAGGCATGTAAGTAGATAAGAGTAAACGCTTGGCAATGTAAGAAGAACTTTTCTTGCGGATATCATCATTGATTGCCTTTAAGAACTCATGCTCTTGCTCAAGATTGAGCTTTTCAAAGCGTAACTTCTCATGAGCCCTTAAAAGTTCTCGATGATCTTCGAAGATAGTTTCATGAGCCAACTTAAGAGTGTTTAGTTCTTTAGTTAGAAGCTCAATTTTCTCCTTATCATTGTCATTCGTTTGATTAGCATGATTAATTGATGTTTCATCATAGTATTCATCACTAGAGTTGTCAACAAGTAAATCATCATCACCTAGCAAGTCATCTTCATCACTATTAAAATCAACATACTGGATGTGTTACCTTAGGACCTTTGGCCATGAAGCATCTACCAATTCCTTCATTTGGTGAGTCAAATATGTCGAGGAGTTGGTTGACACAAGTGCTAGACCGCAACACCTTCATCTTGAGTATATTCGGAGTCGGAGTGATAGCTTCTCTCGGAGTGATGGTCGGAGTCGGAGCCGGATACCCATTCACCAACATGAGCTTGATGTCTTCATTTTGTGTAGCTCTTTGATGACTTGTCCTTCCTTTCTGAATCCTTGCTTCTCCGTGAGGGTCTTCGTTCATAACGATCATCTCTACTCCTCCTCTCTCTTGGTGGTGATTCTTCTCTTTGCTTCTTCTTTTGGACAATCTTCTTCTTTTGTAGGGTGCCGTACACTCATTGGAGTAGTGTCCGGGCTTCCCACAATTGTAGCAATTGCGCTCTCGACTAGAAGATCTCTTGTCATTGTAAGACCTTGACTTGGAGCTTCTTTCTTTGCTTCTACTTTTGTAGAATTTGTTGATTTTCTTCACCATTAAGCTCAATTCTTCATTGAAGGTTGGTTTCTCACTTGATGATGTGGGGGCTTCACTTGAGGCTTTGTAAGCACCGCTTGACTTGTTGTGAAGTTCCTCCTTATCCTTGAGTGACATCTCATGAGCAACAATCCTTCCAATGACTTCCGTTGGCTTGAGATCTTTGTAGTTTGGCATCATTTGGATCAATGTGCACACGGTATCATACTTTCCATCCAATGCTCTTAGGATTTTCTTGATGATGAATTTGTCGGTCATCTCTTCACTCCCTAAGCCGGCAATCTCATTTGTGATAAGAGCAAGCCTAGAGTACATTTCAGCGACACCTTCACCATCCTTCATTTTGAACTTATCAAGCTGACTTTGGAGCACATCCAACTTGGATTCCTTGACGGACTCGGTACCTTCATGCATATTAATCAAAGTATCCCAAATTTCCTTTGCATTCTCAAGACGGCTGATTTTGTTGAATTCTTCGGGGCACAATCCGTTGAAGATGATGTCACATGCTTGAGCGTTGTATTGTAGCATCTTCAATTCTTCCGCATTAGCTTCACGGTTCGTTTCTCTCCCATCGAAGAATTCACCTTGCAAGCCAATACAAATAATTGCCCAAACGGCGGGATTATGTCCAAGAATATGCATTTTCATCTTATGCTTCCAACTAGCAAAATTAGTACCATCAAAGTAAGGACCTCTACGGTGATAATTTCCCTCGCTAGACGTCATACTCTCCTAGGTTGTGAAACCAAGGCTATGACCACCAAAAGCTATGGAAATCAAAGAAAATGGAGACCAAAGCTCTGATACCACTTGTAGGACCTTGAAGTATGTCTGGGGGGTGATTGGACTACTTGACCAATAAAAAAACTTAACCTTTTCCCAATTTTATAGTTTGGAAGATTTTAGCTATTTTAGGACAAGTCAAGCAATCATCACACAATTCAAGCAAGCATGCAAAGAGTATATAGGCAGCGGAAAATAAAGCATGCAACTTGCAAGAATATAAGGGGAAGGGTTTGGAGGATTCAAACGCAATTGGAGACACGGATGTTTTTGGCGTGGTTCCGATAGGTGGTGCTATCGCACCTCCACGCTGATGGAGACTTCAACCCACGGTTTAACGGTTATGCTGAGTCCACGGAGGGCTCCACCCACGAAGGGTCCACGAAGAAGCAACTTTGTCTATCCCACCATGGCCGCCGCCCACTAAGGACTTGCCTCACTAGCGGTAGATCTTCACAAGTAGGCGATCTCCTTGCCCTTACAAACTCCTTGGTTCAACTCCACAATCTTGTTGGAGGCTCCCAAGTGACACCTAGCCAATCTAGGAGACACCACTCTCCAAGAAGTAACAAATGGTGTGTTGATGATGAACTCCTTGCTCTTGTGCTTCAAATGATAGTCTCCCCAACACTCAACTCTCTCTCATAGGATTTGGATCTGGTGGAAAGAGGGTTTGAGTGGAAAGCAACTTGGGGAAGGCTAGAGATCAAGACTCATATGGTAGGAATGGAATATCTTGGCCTCAACACATGAGTAGGTGGTTCTCTCTCAGAAATGGTAAGTTGGAAGTGTAGGTTCGTTATGATGGCTCTCTCCACGAATGAAGAGGAGGTGGAGGGGTATATATAGCCTCCAAAAAATCTAACCGTTACACACAATTTACCAAACTAGGTGGGACCGAATCATCAAACTCGGCCAGACCGATTTAGTAAACCTAGTGACCGTTAGTGATTTTCTGTGGGACTGACATGCATCTCGGTGAGACCGATATGGTTAGGGTTAGGGCATAACGTAATCTCGGTGAGACCGATTACACAAACTCGGTGAGACCGATTTTGGTAATTAGCTAAACTCGGTGGGACCGATTTGCTCTTTTCGGTGAGACCGAAATGTTACAAAAAGGAAACAGAGAGTTTACATTGCAATCTCGGTGGGACCGATCGCTCACTTCGTTAGACCAAACGTTACGAAGGGAAACAGAGAGATTAACCCCATCTCGGTGAGACCGAGATCCCTATCGGTAAGACCGATTTGCTTAGGGTTTGTGGCAGTGGCTATGACTTTTGGAATCGGTGGCGCGGATAGAAAGAATCGGTGAGACCGATTTTGGCTTTAGGTTTAGGTCATTTGTGGATGTGGAAAAGTAGTTGAGGGTTTTGGAGCATATCACTAAGCACATGAAGCAAAAGGCTCATTAAGCAACACCTCATTCCTTCTTGATAGTATTGGCTTTTCCTATAGACTCAATGTGATCTTGGATCACTAAAATGTAAAATGAAGAGTCTTGAGATTTTGAGCTTGAGCCAATCCTTTGTCCTTAGTATTTTGAGGGATCCACTTTCATCATCCATGCCATGCCATTCATTGAGCTTTTCTGAAATAATAGTCTTGGAATAGCATTAGCTCAATGAGCTATATGTTGTTATGAATTACCAAAACCACCTAGGGATAGTTGCACTTTCAGACTCCATTCTTCCTCGTCTATGGAGCTGAAGCGGTCCTTCCTCACGAGGTCAAGCATCGCTCCGCACGGGTCCTAGCGTTCAACAAAGTGCGGCAGGACGCCATGCGGGGGATGGATCTCGTGCTGGGGGAGGAGCGCCGTCGCGAAGCCGCATTGAGGGTGGCAAGGTACCAGCAGGCGCAGCGGCGGTACCACTGCCGCAACATCCGCTCCAGGACGCTCGAGGTGGGCGACCTCGTCTTGAGGCGGGTCCTCTCCAGGGAAGGGCTGCACAAGCTTTCGCCCATGTGGGAGGGTCCGTTCAAGGTCGTCCATTTCTCCAGGCCGGGTGCAGTGCGCCTGGAGACGCAGGATGGGATACCCATCCAGAACGCCTGGAACATTCAGCACCTCCGGAAGTTCTATCCATGAAACAAGGCCCAGAGCCTGAGAAGAAAGGCCCAGAGCCTGTGAAGAAGGCCCGGTGCCTGTGAAGAATCGCCGCCCGTGACACTCTCAGGTAATAATGAGTGGGGTTGTACATGCCCCGGAGTCTCAGGAGCGCCGGCCTCAGGCCCTGGGGCTCCCTCCCACGCCTAGTGGACAGCACTTAGCTCCACGCTGGTGAGAAGACTCGAAGACTAGATTAGGTGCCGGACGAGGCTTTTCATTTGCTTTCCATAGTTTGCTCGCTTTTCCTTAATCGAAGTTGCTCTTGGTGTTCGTTGATGATTTGGTTCCCTAGCCTTTTATCGCATTTTTTCGGCTCTGGTTTGCTCACGTTCTCTCTCTCGCATACCTCGCAAGGGGGCTAGGCAGGTGCCCTCGCGAGCATTTTTCTTCTCTCTGCCTTTTCGCGAGCCACCCTCATTCGAGCCTGGAAGCTGTCACATCTCTCCCGATCCGTGCCCCTCGGGTACCGCGATACAGAGCGCCAAGTCAGGGCTTGGGTGGATAGCAAGTCCGCTAGCACACCCCCTAACGAATTTTTTGCAGCTTCTGGGCAAACGCGGACACCTCGTGAGGGAAAGGGCGTCCCAAACGCGCCAGGTTAAGTTATCTTTGCGTAAAATGACAACACGACACGGGAGGAAAACGCACAGTGCATTAACCAAAGAGCCACAATTCGATACACGCCCCTCTGGGCCCAAACTGGTTTCATTTTTCCGATGCAGGAAAGAAAGAAAAAGCTAAGCAAAGCAGCCTTGCAGCGATCCGCGGAGGCAGGCCCTAGGCGACGACCCGAGCCTAGTCAGGCCCCTCCTCGCACTTCACAAAGGCGCGACGACGGGATGACCCGCTGCCTCCTTCGAAGCGGGCGCGGCAGCGTGGCGGCTGGTCGTAGCCACCGCTGCTGAAGCTGTCACCGGAGGAAGAACCATCGTAGCTGGAGGAGACGCGGTCGCCGCCGAGGGCAGGCTCGCCCTCGCCCTCATCGCGACCATCACCAAGGCCGAGCACCTCCTCGCCGTCGTTCGTCTCGGGGCAGCACCCGGCGCGGTGACCATCCTCCCCGAACACCCTCACATAGAGGGTTGACTCAACATCGTACCGTAAGTGGAGGGTCCAGTGCCTGCCCAGGCCGCGCTCGCGGGCGAACATCTGCCAGCCGCGGTCCAGGTCTATGTTGCCCGCGGCGGAAGTTTCGACCGCGACCCAAGAAGACCTGCTGCTGCAGCCGTCCGCCTGCAGCCAGAGCCCGCCCGGACCAGAGGCCGGCAGTTCGCTGGCAAAGAAGCATGGAAGTTGGAGCCAGTTGCCGGCCAGGCTCTTCGACCAGACAATGAACTCCGGCGACACCTCGGCCTAATGGAAGCGCGGGCGGGGAGGCCGCGCAACCATCACGCGCCTCCCCTCATCGGCCGAACCACCATGGATGGGACGATCCCCTCTGTGTGCCGCGGCATCGCCTCGACGGTGGGCCACGGTGGGGGTCGCGGCGTGCTTGCGCCGTCGGCCACGGCCGCGCTTAGGCGTCGGGGAACCGGGGCCCTCGCGAGGGGCCTTTCCTTTCTCGGCAGCAGAGAACTTCCTTCGTGGCGCCATCGATGGCACCCCAAGCAATGGAGCAGAGAAGCTAGCAAGCGAGGAAGAGATGGGAAACGGGGGCTCCGCCCCTCTCCCCATTTATAGCAAGAGAAGGCCAACTGACGTCTCCCACGATCGCAGGTAATGATGGTTTTCCTTGCATGTCGCAGGGACTTGTCAAGTCGTGCAGTTGCCGAGGCAGCGTAGGGAAGCGGAGACGCCCATGTCCAGTCAACCGCCATGCGTCAACCGAGGCCGCAGGCTTTTGGGGCCCGCGGTGCTCCGAACTTGACACTTGGCTTCGCCGTGAAGCCAAGCCCGAGCGCACCTTGGGCCCGGGGCTACTGTCGGTGTTCTGGGAACGGGGGTCCCCAGACTTGCCTACCTGCGGCCCACAGCGTGGCTAAGCAGCAGGCCGTGCGGCCCATCTTCATCAACAAGGCATCCAAGACCCTCGCGAGGGTCCAAGCCTCGCGAGGCGGACGACACAAGACCTCCTCTGGAGTGGCCTAGCCAGGCAGGCTCATGAGGGGCGAAGATATCAAGGTGGGGCAAACCTCACAAGGCTCTCGTGATGTGAGCCATGACGTACGGCGCCAGGCGGGTGCCAGGCAGGCGCCGGTATGCACAACATCCTTATTTCCTCTTTGGTGCTAAGGAGGCCAGCGCGGGCGAAGAGTGCCGAGGCATCAGGCAAAGGTTGCCATATTGGTGCAACGAGACCAAGACCAGGAGGACGGCAAGGCGGAGGTCATCGTGGAGCCCAAGACGGCGTCACCCCAGAGCTTTTCGCGGGCGAAGACCGCTTTTGTCAGGATAGCTTGTACTAGTTGTCCCCCTTCAAATTTGTCTGCCGTTGTTGGCTCCCTTCCCGCTCGATATTTGGGAAGAGGACCAGGGCCTCTATAAATAGGACTAGCCACCACAGTGGAGAGGGGTATCGAACACTCACGCCACAAGTTCATACGCACAAGAACACCTCAACCTCAGGAGGCTGTTCTTCCCTTGTACTGTTCGTCATCATCCCGAGAGGCAATCCACCACCACCACAGTGGAGTAGGGTATTACACCAAATCGGTGGCCCGAACCAGTATAAACCCCGTGTCTTTCCGTGTTGCAAGTTCGTCGAGTTCGTCCGCAAGATCTTAGCGGGCCAGAGCGTAGATCGGTAGGAGGGAAAGACTTCACGCGCACCCCAGTGTTCGAACCTTAAGGGTTTGCCGGAACCCCACATCTGACAACCCCTCACTGCCTCGCGAGCTGTACGAGCAGACAAAAGAGAAATTAATTTTGAAAATTAGAGATGGCACATACAAATTTGCTTAGAAGGGCACGGAAATACCGCATATAGGTAGGTATAGTGGACTCATGTGGCAAAAACTGGTTTAAAGGATTTGGATGCACAAGTAGAGATCATACTTAGTGCAAAATGAAGGCTAGCAAAAGACTGGGAAGCGACCAACCAAGAAATGAATAATCTCGTAAGCGAGCATTAAGCATAATTAACACCTAATAATGCACCACAAGTAGGATGTAATTTCATTGCATGACTATTGACTTTCGTGCTTGCATAGGGAATCACAAACCTTAACACCAATATTCTTACTAAAGCACAATTACTCATCAACATGACTCACATATCACATCATCATATCTCAAAACTATTACTAAGAATCAAGTTTATTTTGTCCAATGATCTTCATGAAAGTTATTATTATATCCTTCTTGGATATTTATCACTTTGGAACTAATTTTTATATGTTGCTTTCTGATAAGCTCAAACAAATATAAGTGAAGATCATGAGCATACTATTTCTTTCTCTCAGAATAATTGAAGTGAAGCAAGAGAGAATTTCTTGAAAATTTTACTAACTCTCAAATATATCTAACTGAAGCAAGAGAGCATTTCTTCAAAAATACTAAAGCACGCTGTGCTCAAAAAGATATAAGTGAAGCAATAGAGCAAGTCCATAGCTCATAAAAATTTAAGTGAAGGATAGAGAGCTATTCTAACAATTCATGACATAATTTTGGCTCACTCAAATAGGTCTGTACATCAAGGATTGATTACTTAAAACACGAAGTAAAACAAGCAAAGACTCATATCATACAAGACGCTCCAAGCAAAACTCATAGTATGTGACGAATAAAAATATAGCTTCGAGTAAAATACCGATGGTTGTTAGAAGAAAGAGGGGATCCCAAATATAGCTTCGAGTAAAATACTGATGGTTGTTAGAAGAAAGAGGGGATGCCACTCGGGGGCATCGCCAAGCTTAGTTGCTTGCTCTCTTTTGGATGATAGCTTGGGATGCCGGGGCATCCCCAAGCTTAGGATTTTCTTACTCCTTATTCCTTCATCCATCGTAAGATAACCCAAAACTTGTAAACTTCAATCACACAAAACACAACAAAACCTTCGTGAGATCCATTAGTATAAGAAAGCAAATCACTACTTTAAGTACTATTGCAAACCAATTCATATTTTGTTTTTGCATTATAAATACTGTATTCCAACTTTTTTATGGCAAAAACTCATCAAAGAAAACCACAGAACCATCAAAACAAGCACACAACACAAAGAAAACAGAATATGTCAAAAACAGAACAATCTGTAGCAATCCGAAAACTTCAAATACTTCTGCAACTCCAAAAATTCTGAGGGCACTCTCTCCCGTAGTGGCCTGGCCTTCCAGGCGAGGCGACGGCTCGGTGCGCGACCGCCTGGGCTTAGGCGCCGCCTCGCGTCCTGTTCGCGAGCGTCTCATCTTCCCCGACCGCTCCGCCACGCCTCCCATGGCCACTGAGAAGGAGTTCCAAATCGCTGCGCACCTCCTCTGCGTAACCAGCCACGACCCATAAGACTTCTTCGTCCACTTCCATCTGCCGCCCACAAGGATCTGGTCGTGCGCCGGGGCACGATCTCGGGGGACGGGGTCCAGTTCCTCCTGCAGCCTTGGCGGGAAGACACACACGCGGTGCATGCCACCTGGATGATGCACGTGCGCGTCGTCCTTGAGAAGCAGCCCATGCAGCTCTGGACCCTGGAGGGGGCGGCCGACGCGCTCGGCGACCAGGCCATCATCGACCGGCTTGACAGCCGCACTTTCAAGCGGGCTGACACGAAGACGTTCGCTGTTTGGGTGTGGGTGTGGGAGCTGCACCACATCCCCACCGGGCGGACGCTCTGGAAGCACGCGCGGGGCGCGGGCTGGGTGGAGGAGATGCATGGTTTCTTTCCGCCGAGCCACGCCGTCGCACCGCCGCCGGCCCTGCTCAGATGGGACATCCTGGTGCACATCGACCGCATCGAGGATTGGGCCCCTCTGTCCCTGCAGTCCTCCCACTCGGGACAGAGCAGCCTCCCCTCCTCGGACGACAATGACGACGACCGCCCGTTTCCATGTCGCCCTCTTGACGGTGGCTGGACCCACGGGATCGAAGACGGACGCTCAGTGTAGGACCTGGGCGCAGGTGCAGAACGCGCGATGCTGGTCCCGGACGCTGGCGCAGGCCGTGCCCGCCCCCAGGAGTCGGTGGTGTCCACGGGCTGCCGGGGCATGCCATCCACGGGCGCCAGGCGCGGCCACGACGGCGAGGGCGGCGGCGTGAAAGCACAAGTGCTCCCTAGGTGGTTTTGGTAATTAATGTCAACATATCTTTTGTTGGACTAACACTTTTATCTAGTATGTTTCAGATAAGTTCAGCAATGGAGTGGCATGGACTAAAGGATGTGGGAACTCCTTCAAGATGCTAAGGACAAAGGATTGGCTCAAGCTTCAAGCTCAAGACTCTTCATTTTACATTTTAGTGATCCAAGATCACATTGAGTCTATAGGAAAAGCCAATACTATCAAGGAGGGATGAGGTGTTGCTTAATGAGCCTCTTGCTTCATGTGCTTAGTGATATGCTCCAAAACCCTCAACTACTTTCTCACATCCACATATGACCTAAACCTAAAGTCAAACTTGGCCCCACCGATTCTTTCTATCCGGCGCCACCGAGTTCATTTGTCATAGCCACTGCCACAAACCCTAGGCAAATCAGTTTCACCGATAGGGATCTCGGTCTCACCGAGATGGGATTGTAATCTCTCTGTGTATGTCCATTAACAAAACCGGTCTCACCGAGTTTGTGTAATCGGTACTACCAAGATTACAATGCAAACCTTCTGGTTAGCTTATTACCAAAATCGGTCCTACCAAGTTTGAGTAATCGGTCTCACCGAGTTTGCCAGACCAACTCTCTGGTTAGCTAATTACCAAAGTCGGTCTCACCGAGTTTGTGTAATCGGTCACACCGAGATTACGTTATGCCCTAACCCTAACCATATCGGTCCTACCGAGATGCATGTCAGTCCCACCGAAAACCCTAACGGTCACTAGGTTTACTGAATCGATCCGACCGAGTTTGTTGATTCGGTCCCACCGAGTTTGGTAAATTGTGCGTAATGGTTAGATTTTGTGTGGAGACTATATATACCCCTCCACCTCCTCTTCATTCGAGGAGAGAGCCATCAGAACAAACCTACACTTCCAACTTACCTGTTCTGAGAGAGAACCACCTACTCATGTGTTGAGGCCAAGATATTCCATTCCAACCACATAAATCTTGATCTCTAGCCTTCCCCAAGTTGCTTTCCACTCAAATCTTCTTTCCACCAAATCCAAATCCTGTGAGAGAGAGTTGAGTGTTGGGGAGACTATCATTTGAAGCACAAGAGCAAGGAGTTCATCATCAAAACACCATTTGTTACTTCTTGGAGAGTGGTGTCTCCTAGATTGGCTAGGTGTCACTTGGGAGCCTCCGACAAGATTTTGGAGTTGAACCAAGGAGTTTGTAGGGGCAAGGAGATCGCCTACTTCGTGAAGATCTACTGCTAGTGAGGCAAGTCCTTTGTGGGCGACGGCCATGGTGGAATAGACAAGGTTGCTTCTTCGTGGACCCTTCGTGGGTGGAGCCTCCGTGGACTCACAAGAACTGCTACCCTTCGTGGGTTGAAGTCTCCATCAACGTGTGCATGACGATAGCACCACCTATCGGAACCACGACAAAAACATCCGTGTCTCCAATTGCGTTTGAATTCCCAAAACCCTTCCCTTTACATTCTTGCAAGTTGCATGCTATACTTTCCGCTGCTCACATACTCTTTGCATGCTTGCTTGTTATGTATTGTGAATGTTAAACTTGTGCCTAAACTCCACTTAAACCTAAAGAAGTTAAAAACTGCAACTTTGGTACTTAGTGTCTAATCACCCCCCTCTAGACACCTCTTCTCAAGATCCTACAAGTGGTATCAGAGCATTGGTCTCCAATTCCTTGGTTTAATCACCATTGGAGGAAGATGGATGAGTCTACTTTGGGGAGTCTTGGAGATAGAGTGCCTATTCTTGATGGAGAGTATTTTCATGAGTGGAAAAATGAGATGCTTGTAATTTTCAATCACTATCATTTGAACAAGTACATTGCTAGCCCTTGTGCACCTCATGTTGATCCTATGCATCCTACCCTTGATGAATCAATTGACATGACTAGAAATCTTAGAACTGTTAATCTTATCACTAGAGGCTTGCCTAGAAACTTAATTAGAATCTTGCCTACTCTTGAGTGTGCCTACACTATATGGAAATTTCTTGAGGAACGCTTTCCAAATTATTCCTTGAAAAATCTAGATGAGATTCTCTATAAGTCTATTGCCTTGAGTAAGATGAATACTAGTGACCCTATGTTTGGTGATCGTCTATTTGAACTTACAAACCTTATGCGTGCCAAAGGAGATGTTGGAATTATTGGTGATATTATCTCCGAAGCTATAAGAATTCATAAGCAAGATCATTGTCAAACTCACTCTAACGAATTACCCTCTCTAGTACTTGATCCACCACATGATGTTGAACATGGATACTATGATGAGGATGATGATAGTGACTTCGATCTTGATGATGCATTGAGACATTTTGGTCTTATGGCAAATCTTCGGGGATATGTGTCAGGAGGAAAGGAATGGGTTCTTGATAGTGGATGTACCGATCACATGACCGGAGATAAAGACATGTTTCGTGAGCTTGCTGAAAATGATTGTCCTCGAAAGTATGTCACTTTCGGTGACAACTCAAAGGGTAAGGTGGTTGGCCTCGGTAAGGTGGCCATCTCACATGATAGCTCCATTCAGAATGTCATGCTCGTTGAATCTCTTGGCTACAACTTACTTTCAGTATCTAGACTTGCTGATTTCGGTTCCAATGTCCTATTTACTGAAGTAGATTGCCAAGTGTTTCGTCGAGACAACCATAAAATGGTCTTTACCGGTATACGTAGATGTGATCTTTACATTGTTGATTTCTCTAAAAAGGCACAACCTAAAACTTGCTTCATTGCTAAATCCTCAAAAGGTTGGTTGTGGCATAGACGACTAGGTCACGTTGGCATGAGAAACCTTGACAAGCTTATTAAAGGAAATCATATCCTTGGAGTTAACGATGTCATATTTGATAAGGATAGACTGTGGAGTGCTTGTCAGGCAGGTAAACAGGTTGGAGGAAGGCATCCCGTGAAGAACATCATGACCACAAGGAGGCCACTCGAGCTACTTCATATGGATCTCTTTGGTCCCAACGCTTACAAAAGTCTCGGTGGAAATTCTTTTGGTCTAGTTATAGTTGATGATTTTTCAAGATTTACGTGGGTGTTCTTTCTCGATGATAAATCGCAGGTCCAAAAGATTTTCAAAAACTTCGCCAGGAAGGCCCAAAATCAATTTGAAGTGAAGATCAAGAAGGTTCACAGCAACAACGGAACGGAGTTCAAGAACGCAAATGTGGACAGCTTTCTTGACGAAGAAGGGATTTCACACGAGTTCTCGGCTATGTACACACCTCAACAAAATGGGGTTGTTGAGAGGAAGAACCGGACGCTCATCGAAATGGCGAGAATGATGCTTGATGAGTACAAGACGCCAAAGCACTTTTGGGCGGAAGCGGTTGAGACAGCTTGTCATGCAACAAATTGCTTGTATCTTCACAAGCTACTCGGCAAGACGGCATACGAGCTCCTCACCGGTAACAATCCCCAAGTTGGATACTTTCGAGTATTTGGCTCAAAGTGCTACATTCTTGATAAGCATCATCATTCAAAATTTGCTCCTAAATCTCATGAAGGTTTCCTACTTGGTTATGGCTCAAACTCTCACACTTACCGTGTCTACAACAATTTCACCCGAAAGGTTGAAGAGATGGTAGATGTGAAGTTTGATGAATCTAACGGCTTGCAACTAGAGCAATTGCCAATTGATGTAGGAGACAAAGGCCCTTCGGAAGCAATCCAAGACTTGTTTATTGGCAAGGTCCGTCCAACGGAGGTGAAGGAGAGTACCACGTCTGTCCAAGTGGAAGCTTCTACTTCACGACAAGGTGAACCAAGAGTTGATACGGAAGCATCCACAAGTGGAACACACCAAGATGAAGAAAACGAGGAAGAACATCACGAACGTCAACAACCTCCTTCTCCACCACGACAAGAGAACAACGACGCCAACAATGAAGAAGATCAAGAAGAGGAAGAAGAGCAAGATGAAGAAGATGTTCAACCAAAACCCAAGCAAAAGCTCTCACGAGTTCGAGCAAGAATTGCTAAATAACATCCCGTAGAGCAAATCTACAATGATATTCAAACCGGGAGAATCACACGCTCTAAAACTCGTTTAGCTAACTTTTGTGAAAACTATTATTTCATCTCTAGCATTGAACCTATGAAGGTCGAAGAAGCATTGGAAGATCCGGATTGGATAAATGCTATGCATGAAGAGCTACACAACTTTGAGAGAAACCAAGTTTGGACATTGGTTGAGAAGCCCGACAACAACCACAACATCATCGGTACCAAATGGGTGTTTCGCAAAAAGCAAGATGAAGATGGACAAGTAGCTCGCAACAAAGCATGTCTCGTCGCCCAAGGCTACACACAAGTCGAAGGTATGGACTATGGTGAGACTTATGCTCCTGTTGCTAGACTTGAGTCCATTCGCATCTTACTTGCCTATGTTAATCACCATAATATCACCTTGTACCAAATGGACATTAAAAGTGCTTTTCTAAATGGTGAAATAGAGGATGGAGTTTATGTTAAACAACCTCCCGGCTTTGTCAATCCTAAGAAACCAAATCATGTTTACAAACTTCACAAAGCTCATGGTCTTAAACAAGCTCCTAGAGCTTGGTATAAATGCTTGACCAAGTTCCTTATTGAAAAAGGCTTTGAAATTGGGAAAATTGATTCCACACTTTTTACTAAAAGGGTTAACGGGGAACTATTTGTATGCCAAATTTATGTTGATGATATTATATTTGGTTCAACTAACCCTCATTTTAGTGAAAAGTTTGGAAAGCTAATGTCGGAGAAGTTTGAGATGTCAATGATGAGTGAACTCAAATTCTCTCTTGGGTTGCAAATCAGGCAAACTAAGGAAGGTACTTTTGTTTCTCAAACGAAGTACACTAAGGACTTATTCAAGAAGTTCAATATGCAAGAGTGCGAAGGTATGTCTACACCCATGCCTACTAGTGGACATCTTGATTTGACCAAAGATGGTAAACCCACTGACCAAAAAGTTTATCGCTCTATGATTGGTTCATTGTTATACCTATGTGCTTCACGTCCCGATATTATGCTAAGTGTATGCATGTGTGCAAGATATCAAGCTGCTCCTAAAGAATGTCATCTTAAGGCCGTAAAAAGCATAGTGAGATACTTAATTCATACACCAAATTTGGGCATTTGGTATCCTAAGAGGGCCTCTTTCGATCTTGTTGGCTACTCCGACTCGGACTATGCCGGAGACAAGGTTGATAGAAAGTCCACTTCGGGTACTTGTCAATTTCTCGGTAGATCTCTTGTGTCTTGGTCCTCCAAGAAACAAAACTCGGTATCCTTATCTACCGCCGAAGCGGAGTACATTGCCGCTGGTTCATGTTATGCTCAATTACTTTGGATGACCAAACTCTTAAAGATTATGGGATATATGTGAGACATGTTCCATTGCTTTGTGACAATGAAAGTGCTATCAAAATTGGTCATAATCCCGTACACCATTCTCAAACTAAGCATATTGAAGTTCGTCATCATTTCATTCGAGATCATGTTGCTAAGGGTGACATTAATCTTAAGCACGTTCGCACCGAGAAGCAATTAGCAGATATATTCACTAAACCCCTTGATGAGAAAGTGTTTTGCAGGTTGAGAGGAGAATTGAACATCATTGATGCTTCAAACTTGGAGTAGAAACTCCATTGGATACATGCAAGACATGAGCTTATGACTAATCCATGATATCTCTCTTATGATGAAAATATTATATCTTAGATATATTTGCATCTTGCATGTTATCTAACCCATGTAGGTACTTGGTTGAATCAAATTCCATGAGATTGTAATCTACTCACATTTTGAGCAATCTCTACATCACCAAGTCTCTACACTATGGTGGTTGAAGACAAGGAAGCACGGAATCTTTCAAACATATCCTTTGACAATCTCTATGATTGAGCTTCATAATTAAAAAAAATTACACAAGTGCTATTCCTTGCAAGAACTAACCCATGTAGGAAGATGGACTCAAATTCCAAGTGGTCCTCCCTACTCTAGATGAGCTACATCAACCTTGAGCAACCCACACAAGTTCAACTACATGATCAACACCACCAACCAAGGTATGTTATTCCATCTTAGAGAAGCTTTACTCCGAGTCATGAGCTAAAGCAACTCGACAAGATGTGAATACATAAAGATGCTTAAACAAAAAATGGTAACCCCATTTTGAGCTTAAACGATGAGTATGACCCATGATCAAGTGATCTCACTTGACTCCTAAGTCAATATACTCTAACATAGGTCACTTTGTCACCGACCATCTCTAGATGAAGTTCTCTTGTGCTCTTTTCTGTGTTTTTGCATCTGTCTCATACATATTTGTTTCCCCTTTCAAAAAAACTTCATCTAGATTTCTTTCTTTCTTTTCAGTTGCTCTGCATTTCCTGCATCCAATTCATTGCACATCATTCAGTTAATTCCTTGCAAATCTTTGTGAGATCTTATTAGTCTAGTGAGCTGAGGTGACAAGTGTTTTCTCTGCGATGAACTCGGTTTCACCGACTTGTTGTTTTCGGTCCAGCCGAATCCTCTAGGTACAACCGAAGCATACCACTCGGTGCCACCGATTTCACAACAGGAAAAACAGTTTGCCACATCTTCTGTGTTTCTTCTGATCCCGCTCCACACAACAAATCTTGTCCTCTACAAGCATCACAATTTTATCCAATGCTTTCTGTTGTGACTCAAGGACCAAACCCATTCACAACAAATTCCAGAAGACCCTTCTTGGAAATTGATGTCAAAGGGGGAGAGAGAGACCACATCAAAGCTTATCACTTTCAAAAGGGAGAGAGTATTAAGGGGGAGAAAGAGATCTCCAGGGGGAGAGAATGCTCAAGGATCCCAGATGCTTGATGTTCAAGAGGAGAGATGCCACATGTCTTTTTGGGGGAAAGACATGTTCATATGTGCTTATTTGCATTAAGCTCTGTTCTTTATATCCTTCAGCTCTGTTCATTTATATCTTTCAGCTCTTATTTTTTGTTCCCTATCTTCTCCCAGTATCCCATGCTAGATTCAGGGGGAGCAAGACATCTAAGTGAAAGAAATCATTTAAATTCATTGCATATCTTTACTCTTGGGCACATGTCTAATCCAATGTGGTACTTAGTACTCACTCTCTACATGTCATCCCAGTCTTGGTATTCTTGTGGTTTCTTCTGTTTACTCTGGCTAGTAGATGTACCTGTGTTATCTAACCTTGTTTACGCAGGTTCATTCCATCCTAAGCCAACTCAAGACTACAAGGTAAGTATATGCATCACAATCATGTGTATGAGGAATTCTTGCTGATGTACATACTATTTGCAAGAAGGACTCATGAGCATGAAGGTATTTTCCTTAATAATTTTTTCTCTGATGCATATGGCCAAGACATGTAACACATTGCCTACTCTATCATGGTTATGCTCTCACATGCTTCTATATTCCATATACACATGATTGCATACATGTAGGGGGATCCTATGCTTGTTACATGTCTTTCCGAAGCTTTACTTGCTATTCTTTATATCTTTATCTAAAGCTTTGATGTATGTTGTCATCAATTACCAAAAAGGGGGAGATTGAAAGCACAAGTGCTCCCTAGGTGGTTTTGGTAATTAATGTCAACATATCTTTTGTTGGACTAACACTTTTATCTAGTATGTTTCAGATAAGTTCAGCAATGGAGTGGCATGGACTAAAGGATGTGGGAACTCCTTCAAGATGCTAAGGACAAAGGATTGGCTCAAGCTTCAAGCTCAAGACTCTTCATTTTACATTTTAGTGATCCAAGATCACATTGAGTCTATAGGAAAAGCCAATACTATCAAGGAGGGATGAGGTGTTGCTTAATGAGCCTCTTGCTTCATGTGCTTACTGATATGCTCCAAAACCCTCAACTACTTTCTCACATCCACATATGACCTAAACCTAAAGTCAAACTCGGCCCCACCGATTCTTTCTATCCGGCGCCACCGAGTTCATTTGTCATAGCCACTGCCACAAACCCTAGGCAAATCGGTTTCACCGATAGGGATCTCGGTCTCACCGAGATGGGATTGTAATCTCTCTGTGTATGTCCATTACCAAAACCGGTCTCACCGAGTTTGTGTAATCGGTACTACCGAGATTACAATGCAAACCTTCTGGTTAGCTTATTACCAAAATCGGTCCTATCGAGTTTGAGTAATCGGTATCATTGAGTTTGCCTGACCAACTCTCTGGTTAGCTAATTACCAAAATCGGTCTCACCGAGTTTGTGTAATCGGTCACACCGAGATTACGTTATGCCCTAACCCTAACCATATCGGTCCTACCGAGATGCATGTCAGTCCCACCGAAAACCCTAATGGTCACTAGGTTTACTGAATCGGTCCGACCGAGTTTGTTGATTCGGTCCCACCGAGTTTGGTAAATTGTGTGTAACGGTTAGATTTTGTGTGGAGACTATATATACCCCTCCACCTCCTCTTCATTCGAGGAGAGAGCCATCAGAACAAACCTACACTTCCAACTTACCTGTTCTGAGAAAGAACCACCTACTCATGTGTTGAGGCCAAGATATTCCATTCCAACCACATAAATCTTGATCTCTAGCCTTCCCCAAGTTGCTTTCCACTCAAATCTTCTTTCCACCAAATCCAAATCCTGTGAGAGAGAGTTGAGTGTTGGGGAGACTATCATTTGAAGCACAAGAGCAAGGAGTTCATCATCAACACACCATTTGTTACTTCTTGGAGAGTGGTGTCTCCTAGATTGGCTAGGTGTCACTTGGGAGCCTCCGACAAGATTGTGGAGTTGAACCAAGGAGTTTGTAAGGGCAAGGAGATCGCCTACTTCGTGAAGATCTACCGCTAGTGAGGCAAGTCCTTCGTGGGCGACAGCCATGGTGGAATAGACAAGGTTGCTTCTTCGTGGACCCTTCGTGGGTGGAGCCCCCCATGGACTCGCGCAACGGTTACCCTTCATGGGTTGAAGTCTCCATCAATGTGGATGTACGATAGCACCACCTATTGGAACCACGACAAAAACATCCGTGTCTCCAGTTGCGTTTGAATTATCCAAACCCTTCCCTTTACATTCTTGCAAGTTGCATGCCTTACTTTCCGCTGATCACATACTCTTTGCATGCTTGCTTGTTATGTATTGTGAATGTTAAACTTGTGCCTAAACTCCACTTAAACCTAAAGAAGTTAAAAACTGCAACTTTGGTACTTAGTGTCTAATCACGCCCCCCCCTCTAGACACCTCTTCTCAAGATCCTACACGGCGGCCAGAGGCAGTCCTGGAAGGACACCCTGCTGGGGCGGGGACGCGGCAAGGAGCACGCTGAGGAATCCATTGACCCGCCCCCTGAGCGCCATCGTCAAGGGGCGCCCCGAGGGCACCACAGCAGCTCCGACCACCACGGCAAGCACCATGGCAGCGGCAACGGCAACGTCCATGCTTCGTAGCGCAAGAAGGGTGCGGGCGGCTCCAAGCGCTTTGAGCGCGGTCAGTCTTCGAGGACCGCTCCGCCCCCAGCAAACCCGCTCCTTGCTCTGCCGCGCCCGCTGCCTCCCCCCGCGGCGGCCGTAGAAGCAGACCCAGTGGCCGATTTCTTCGAAGAAGCTGGCAAAGAGCTCCCGCCTCCGCCCCGCCCGGACCCCAGGGCCGCCGCTGTGGACGCGGCGGCGGCAAAGAAAGTGGACAAGCCTCTCTCCTTCTCCGAGCGCGAGGACGGCACCGAGGGCGACATGGACGGCATCGACATGGGCCCTGCCCTCTCCCTCGTCAGGCACACCCCTGCAATGGCGGACACGCACTCCCTGCAGCTCGGCATCGTGACTAGCAAAGTCTGCCACCTGCAGATCGGCGAGGAAGGCGTCGAGGACGCGACCAAGCAGCTCTTCTCCAAAACCCCGGCCCCTGTAATTGGCCGGGCACCTCCCCGCTCCAAGATCCCGCTCCGCCCCAGGCCTGCGGCGACCCGCCAGAGCGCACGTCAAGCTAGCAACCCTTCCACAATTCCCGTCAGTCAGCGCGCCACCCTCTGCATCGTTCATGGCCTCGGCATCCTCGGTCTGAAGGAAGCCATGACTGCGAAGGCAGCCAAGGCCCTCATCAAGCGTTTCAACGAACCACTGTCCGACACCGACATCTATGCCATCAGCAGGCTCACCAACCTTGACCCGGCCGCGCTGTGGATGGCAGCCGGCATGCAGGGCCCTGACGAAGAGGCCTCGGAGGCCATGCTTTCCCCATGTTAGTGCGCTCCTGCTGTAGTCGCTCCGGCAACGCCCAGCGTTCGGCTGGGTTGAGCTAGGTCTAGTTCTCTGTAGTCCTTGTAGTAGGTGCAGATCGAGCTGCCATCTGTCGGCGGATATTGGGGTCTATTGGTGGCCGCCGGCAACCCCCGGACCGTGAGGAGGTGTACCCGTCTTTTCTAAATGAAATTCATAGTCGCCGGAGCAGTTTCATCGTGTTTAACGATTGACACAAATTGCCCCATCATGAGTTGGAACATCAGAGGCTTAAACACGCCGGCGCGTCGTGCAGTTGTTTGTGATACGGCAGAAGCTCATAGGCTAGCTATCCTCTGTCTCCAGGAGACTAAAATCGAAGTTAGAGTCGCCCCCTGGTCAAGGACGTCGGCGGAGCAAGGCTAATTGATTGCGTCGTGCTCCCCGCCTCCGGCACCAGGGGCGGTGCTGCGATCTTCTGGGACAGTTCTGTAGTAGATGTGCAATCTCATGCTATCGGCCTCTTCTCCATCACTGCCCACATCATCCTGAGGACAACTTCAACAATGTTTTGGCTGACCACGGTGTACAGCCCCATCAACGATAGGAGAAAGGACGAGTTCTTGTCAGAAATAGCTAGGACGGCGCCGCCACCAAACGACCCCTGGCTCATCAACGGTGATTTCAACCTCATATACAAAGCTAATGACAAGAACAATAGCAACATCAACCGTAGAATTATGGGCAAATTCCGTGCGGTGAACGATGCTGCAGGACTCCGGGAGATTAGATGCAAAAACAGTTGTTTCACATGGAGTAATGAGCGCGAAGATCCAACACTTGTCAGCATCGACAAGTTCTTCTGCAGCAATGCTTGGGACACCCTCTTCCCAACCTTCCTCCTGCACGCCGCTTCAACGTCCTGCTCCGACCACTGCCCCCTTCTGCTCGCCGCAGCAACCGCACCATGCCGACCGGCTCGTTTTCGGTTTGAATCGTTCTGGCCACGATTCACCTGATTCCACGCAATGGTACAACATGCATGGGAGCGCCCTGTTGCCTCTAGCTATGCATTCAAACGCATCCGCGTCAAACTAGATAGGGCGGCAAAGGATCTAGAAATCTGGGCAAAGGTTTTTTTCAGAAACACTCGTCTACAGCTGCAGATCGCAAATGAAGTATTCCTCCGCCTCGATATCGCCCAAGAACATAGACAGCTATCTAACATCGAGGTTGCTGTCCGGAAGCAGCTCAAGCTCCGCGTCCTTGGCCTGGCCGCGATCGAGAGGGCCAGGAAGTGCCAGGCCTCGCGCATCACATGGTTGCGGGCTGGAGAAGCCCGATCGGCCTTTTTCCAGGCCAAAATCAACTCTAGGAGGAAGAAAAACTTCATCCACGCCATCCACACGTCAGACTCCATCGTCAAGTCACACAGCGACAAGGCCAGTGCTATCTACGACCACTTCAGCTCCTCCCTTGGGGCGGCGCCAGTCAGAGACACCACCATTGCCTGGAGCTCACTCAACCTCCCATCGCTGCCGGCTGTCAGTCTAGATAATCCGTTTTCAGAGGAGGAGGTTTGGCAGGCGATCTGTGCTTCTCTGCAGGAAAAAGCGCTGGGCCGGATGGCTTCAACGGAACTTTCTTCCGTGCATGCTGGTCGATCATCAAGCTCGATGTCATGGCGGTTTTCCACCAGTTCTATCACCTAGCAGGAGGAGACGTGGCCACCATCAATCGGGCCATGATCGTTCTCCTCCCCAAGAAGGACGGAGTGGCCGCAATCACGAACTATCGCCCGATTAGCCTGATCCATTCGATGGCGAAGCTAATCTCCAAGGTCCTCTCCATGAGGCTAGCGAAGGTGACCACACTATCATTTCTCCGGCGCAAACGGCATTCCTCAAAACCAAATGCATCCACGATAGCTACCTCTACGTGAAAAACACCATTCGCCACCTCCACCGTCGCAAAACACCGGCACTGCTCATGAAGCTCGACGTCAAGAAGGCGTTCGACACGGTCTCGTGGGACTACTTGCTAGAGTTGCTGCAGCAGCTAGGGTTTAGCGTGCGCTGGCGAGATTGGGTGGCCCTGCTCCTCTCCTCGGCATCCTCGGCGGTCTCTTTGAATGGGGTGCCGGGCCACCACTTTGCTCACCGCCATGGTCTTCGACAGGGTTATTCGCACTCGCCATTTCTCTTCATTCTCGCCATAGACCCCTTGCACTACCTGCTGGCGATGGCAGTCGAGCATCAACTCCTACAGCAGATACCGGGCCGCGAGTTGAAGCTCAGGGTTAGTCTCTACGCTGACGACGCAGTTGTCTTCATCAACCCAATCCGTCAGGAGGTCGACTCCCTACTGAGCATCCTACGCCAGTTCGGACACGCTACAGGATTATGCATAAACACCAAAAAATCCATGGCCTCGCCGATCAGCTGCAACGACATAGACCTTGTAGATGTGCTGCACAACGTTGGCGGCTCAATCGCCCCTTTCCCGATCAAATACCTGGGCCTGCCACTCATCACCAGCCGGCTTCGGCTCGTGCATCTGCAGTTCATCATTGATAGAATCAAGGCCCGGCTGGCGGGCTGGAAGAGGAACCTAATCCACATCGCGGGATGGGGCGTGCTGGTCCGTTGCGTCCTCAGCGCCATGCCGACCTTCGCGCTCACCATGCTGAGGGTGCCAAATAATATCCTCAAAGAAATAGACAAGTGCCGCCGCCGTTTCCTTTGGAAGCAAGACGAGGAAATCTCCAGCGCAAGCTGCAAAGTTAGCTAGGCAGCGGTTTGCACTCCAACAGAAAATGGAGGCCTGGGAATCCCTGACCTGTCACGGTTTGGACATGCTCTTCGCCTGCGCTGGCCCTGGCTCGCATGGCGCCACCTTGAGCGCCCATGGGTGGGCTCGGTCCTGCCATGCAATGACGACAACCTCTCCCTCTTCACGGCGGCAACCTCGGTTAGCATCGGGGATGGCGCGTCGGCGTCCTTCTGGCACTCCCGTTGGATGGGGCCGGGCACGCTCGCCCAGCAATTCCCGCGGCTGGCCCTGCATGCCCGGAGAAAGAACAGGACAGTGAAGGAGGCCCTCGCTGACGACACCTGGATCAAAGACCTAGCCCATGGCCGTAGTGAACATCTGATCCACGACGTCCTAGTTTTGCATAGACAGCTTCGTGGCACTGCCGGTGTTCGGCGTGCTGGCACCCCCGACTCCATCAGATGGATCCTCGAGCGGACGGGCGAATACTCAGCAAGATCGGCTTATCGGTTGCAATTCCAGGGCATGACGTCCTTGGTTTTCGGCAAGATCATTTGGAATGCTTGGGCCCCCGGGAAGATCAAGATGTTTGCATGGCTCATGCTGCAAAACAGGTTGTGGTGCAACGACAGACTTCAATGACGCGGCTGGAAGAACGAGTACTTCTGCCAGTTGTGCACTCAAAACCTTGAATCCTCGAAGCATCTGTTTTGGGAGTGCCCAATGGCAAAGAGTGTCTGGGAAACAATCAGCTCGTGGACGGGCTGCGCCCCACTGGCTCCAGATGCGAGATGGCAAGATCTTCAGCACTCCTCCATTGCGCTGGCTGCCCTAGACAGGTCTGCACCAAGATGGCGAAAAGGCACCAATACACTTCTACTTCTTGTATGCTGGGAGATATGGCAGGAACGGAACAACGCCACCTTCAGGAAAAGCACCCCAAGTGTCTCCAAGATCATCAGGAGGGTTACGGACTGCATCGAGCTATGGCGAGCCACGGGTGCAACCTGCATTGAGAGCCCCTTCGGGGAACCACCATGAAATGTAAACCCTAGGTTCTTGTCGCTTGAGGATTGCCGGTCTGTGGCAAGCCCTCGGATCCCCTGGATCCACACACCACCTTCTGTTTTCCCACTGCTTCCTTCTTATCAATGAAAAGCCAACGAAAAGCTGGATCTTTCAAAAAAATCTGAAATATTGGGACATCCTAGGCAATTTTTATATCAATCTAATGTAAAAAAAAATAAGATCAAAATCACGCTCCAGTGAATTTTAGAAATTCTGGGACTGGAGTCAAAAGTTTCTGTTTTTCAGCAAGATCAAATCAACTATCACCCAAGAAGATCCTAAAGGCTTTACTTGGCACAAACACTAACTAAAGCACTAAAAACACAATCATAACAGGAACATAATTGTGTAAACACACTAGAACAGAAAGTAAAAAGCAAAAATAAATTTTATTCATTGGGTTGCCTCCCAACAAGCGCTATAGTTTTATGCCCCTCGCTAGGCATAAAGCAAGGACTAAGTTTTGACCTCCGTAGTTTTGGCCACTTTGGTAAGAATTTTATCAAACCCGGGAGGCTCTTTACGCTTACCTAAATTCTCAGGGGGAAAAACCATCTTTAGATCCAGAACATCCAATCATTTGTTGCAGAGAGAAATCAAGGTATTCATATGATTGATACTACCATTAAGGTGTTTGAGGGGTTCATTAAATTTTTGTAATTCAACCATATGTTTATGCAAATCACCAAGTTTGTCCAACATTTGAACTCCCTTTGGGGTGAAAGAAAACCCCTTCTTTTGAGGTGGAACCCCCAGAATTCCTTCCAAAATTTCATATGCAACATTAGCATCAAGCTCAATAAAATTCCCTTTAGCGGCAAAATCTAGGAGTTGTCTATGATGCAAAGCCAACCCTACATAAAAATTACAAAGCAAGATCTTAGCGTCCCCCGTTAAATTACAAATATGGTAGGATTCTATAAGCCTATACCAAGCATCTTTCAAAATTTCTCCTTGTCTTTGCTTGAAGTATAGAACTTCAAAATCTGGTGACAAAGGAGGGGTAGGTACGCTAGCCATCAGGACTAGAGAGCAAGAAAAGGGCAAACAAAAAAGAGGGGCGAATAAAATGGCAAATTTTTGTGAAGAGGTGAGAGGAAAACGAGAGGCAAATGGCAAATAATGTAATTGCGAGGAGATGAGATTTGTGATTAGGAACCTGGTATATTTTGAAGATCCTCCCCAGCAACGGCGCTAGAAATTCCTTTTGATGCGGCTTGAAGCTACGTCAGTATTTCCCCAAAGAGGAAGGGATGATGCAGCATAGTGGCGGTAGGTATTTCCCTCAGTTATGAGACCAAGGTTATAGAACCAGTAGGAGAACCAAGCAACACAACGTAAACAGCCCCTGCACACAAATAACAAATCCTTGCAAACCCGGCGTGTAAAGGGGGTTGTCGATTCCTTTCGTGTAGCGGCGCCTCAAGATAGGCAAACGGACGTGAAATAAATTGTAGTAGATTGATAGATCGAACGCCAAATAAAATAAATAAGAATAGATTGCAGCAAGGTATTTTGTATTTTTTGTTTAACAGATCTGAAAATAAATGCAAAGGAAAATAGATCGCAAAGGCAAATGATATGAGAAAGAGACCTGGGGGCCGTAGGTTTCACTAGTGGCTTCTCTCGAGAAAAGTAGCAAACAGTGGGTGAAAAAATTACTGTTGGGCAATTGATAGAACTTAAAATAATCATGACGATATCCAGGCAATGATCATTACATAGGCATCACGTCCAAGATTAGTAGACCGACTCCTGCCTGCATCTACTACTATTACTCCACACATCGACCGCTATCCAGCATGCATCTAGTGTATTAAGTTCATGCGGAAACGGAGTAATGCAATAATAACAATGACATGATGTAGACAAGATCTATCTATGTAGAGATAGACCCCATCGTTTTATCCTTAGTAGCAACAATACATACGTGTCGGTTCCCCTTCTATCACTGGGATCAAGCACTGTAAGATTGAACCCACTACAAAGCACCTCTTCCCATTGCAAGACAAATAGATCAAGTTGGCCAAACAAAACCTAAATATCGGAGAAGAAATACGAGGCTATAAGAAATCATGCATATAAGAGATCAAAGAAACTCAAATAAGTTTCATGGATATAAAAAGATAGATCTGATCATAAACTCAAAGTTCATCGGATCCCAATAAACACACCGCAAAAAGACTTACATCATATGGATCTCCAAGAGACCATTGCATAGAGAATCAAGAGAGAGAGAGTGGAAGCCATCTAGATACTACTATGGACCCGTAGGTCTACAAAGAACTACTCACGCATCATCGGAGAGGCACCAATGGAAGTGGTGAACCCCTCCGTGATGGTGTCTAGATTGGATCTGGTGGTTCTAGACTCTGCGGCGCCTGGATCAATATTTTGTCGACTCCCCTAGGGTTTCTGGAATATTGGGGTATTTATAGAGCAAAGAGGCATTCCGGGGGAGTCCCGAGGTGGGCACAACCCACCAGGGCACGCCTGGGCCTCCTGGCGTGCCCTGGTGGGTTGTGCTCCCCTCGGAGGACCCCCCGCCCCCAGGCGTTGCCTTGGCCCATCGGGTGTCTTCTGTTCCATAAAAAATCTCGGTAAAGTTTCGCTGCATTTGGACTCCGTTTGGTATTGATTTCCTGCGATGTAAAAAACATGCAGAAAACAGCAACTGGCACTTGGCACTATGTCAATAGGTTAGTACCAAAAAATGGTATAAAATGACTATAAAATGATTATAAAACATCCAAGATTGATAATATAACAGCATGGAACAATCAAAAATTATAAACACCGTGCCCCCATTGTCCTTTTTTACCATTGATCATCAGACTCACAGCTTGGGCCCCCCTACTCGAGATATGCCGGTTTTGACACCGACATTGGTGCTTTCATTGAGAGCTCCTCTGTGTAGTCACGAAAAGGGATCCATGGCTCGCCTTTTCATCAACGACGATATCAATTCTGGAAAGAGCCTAACTTCAGGACAGGTCCTCCAGCTCGGCAGTTTCACCGTGGGTGCCCGCATGGCCATCAAGCCGACAGCGTCCCCTGTGATCGCCAAACACTACCCCCGCATCGGTCTCGAATACTCTGATAAGATGGATTCGCGGACGCCTTATCTTTAAACGAACTGCTAGATTGCATCGCCGCCTTGGGGCTTTTAATGGCTTATGATCGGATCGGGCTTAAACCTGACCAGAGGGAAATCAATCTCCCGCCGATCACTCACCTGGTAGCGGGCGTCGAGGAACGAGCCGAAAACACTTCTTCCCCTAAATTAAAGACCATCTATGTTCGGATCTCCGTACCCCTTGAGTCAGATACCCTTCCTTTGGATGGGACTCCACGTCCCCCGAACTCAGGGTTGGACACAGGGTCCGGGGAGCACTTGGATCTTCCCGGACCCGAACGGGTGACCTTGGAAATTTTACAAGCTCCGGACACAATTTTGGGTCGGGATTCAAGTTTTAGCCCACCCACCCACCACAATCAATACTCTCCAAGTAATTCAGGCCCTCCGGACATATATGACCTGATGTATGTACGACAGCAACATCAGGAAACAGGCCATCACTTTTGGGCCAGGTTCCTACTTGTCAAAAACAAGATTAAAGATTGCTGCGACGACCATGCAGTCTCGATCTTTCATCACAATTGTACCGACGAGGGAATTCGGAATGCCCTCGACCGCCGTCGCATGTAGAATTTCACGAAACTATCGCATGTAGTACGGAAGTACTGCATGATGGAAAGCACATGGAAGGCCCAGAAAACCCAATTGGAACCTGCTGCCTTTAAGCAGTGCACTGCCCGGGCAAAACGGATACACCCTTACGAGGCATCCGACCATAAGCCCGTCGGCAATAAAAACAAACCCTTTGAGGGCTACAGGTCCGTCCTTGATGAACTCCTCGACAAGCCCTGTCCGATACATGCGACGCCATGCACAGATTCAACCCACAGCCTCCGGGAATGTTGGGTACTCCGGCAGGTAGCTAAAAGTGGGGAAGCCATCCTCAGCACCGCCACTCCAGAGACGCACTCTCCGGAGGATGACGATTTTAACGTCCTTACGGTCTTCGAGACTTTCTCTTCAAATAGTTGGCGTAAGAGGGCACTTCGCGACCTCTCCGAAGTCCACTAAGTTCCGCAGTGAGCCCATGGAACGGCGCGGCTATAACCTTCACCGCTGACGATGAACCAAGGGCCCGATCAGTTCGAGCACCCGCCGCTTTAGTACTAAACCCAATTGTGGATGGCTTTCGACTTACCAAAGTACTCAAGGATGGCGGCAGTGGGCTTAACCTCATCTACGAGGACACGCTCGACAAAATGCAGGTTGACATAACACGCATTGAGCAAAGCAATACCACCTTTCGAGGTATCATCCCCAGTCGAGAAGCACGATGTTTGGGAAGAATTAAACTTGACGTAGTATTTGGCAAGCCTGAAAATTACAGGTCGGAGGAGTTGCTCTTTCACATTGCTCCCTTCAGTAGTGGGTGTATGGCCTTCTAGGGCGGGGAGCTTTTTCACGCTTCCAAGCCGTACCCCATTATGGGTACATGAAGCTTAAAATGCCAAAGCCAATGGAGTAATCACAGTTGCGAGTGATCTGGATAAAGCACTCCGCCCCGAAAACAAAACTGCATCCTTGGCCCTTGAGGCGCTATCCGAAGCCTTTGCGGCCGAAAAACTAACCATCCTATGATCCACGGTGGACAAGGATGATGTGATTTTCGATAAGAGACCTAAATCCACCTCTTTCAAGCTAGCGGATGAAATAGTTGAATTTCTAGTGCACCCAACAGCGTCCATCAGAGCACAGCTGGATCTGACGGTAAACGCCACCTTACGCGCGTTCCTACATGAAAATTGAGATATCTTTGCCTCGCACCCTTCGGACATGCCCGTGATCCCACGCAGACTGGCCGAAAATAGCCTCAACATAATCAAAGGGTTCAAACCAGTCAAGCAAATGTTGCATCAATTTTCCAAACCCAAACGACGAGCTATGGGGAGGAGCTAGCCAAACTACTCGAGGTCGGGTTCATCAGAGAAATCAAACACCCAGATTAGCTAGCCAACTTGGTCATGGTGCCGAAGAAGGATAATTCTTGGCACCTTTGTGTCGATTTCAAAGACCTCAATAAGGCTTGCCCTAAAGACCCTTTCCCGTTTCCCGCATTGACCAGATCATTGACGCAACTGCAAGACACGACTCACTGTGTTTCCTTGACGCTTACTCCGGATACCATCAGATTAAAATGAAGGAGTCCGACCAGGCTGCAACGGTGTTCATCACCCCATATGGCCCTTTCTGTTTCAACACTATGCCTTTTGGGCTTAAAAACGCTGGTGCCACTTACCAACGCATGATTGAAACATGCTTGGAAAAACAAATCCGCAAGACAGTTGAAGCATATGTGGACGACGTGGTCATCAAGACTAAACACGTAGAATCATTGGTGGTCGATCTCCGCCTCACATTTGACACCCTCCGAACATACGACATATGGCTCAATCTAGAAAAGTGCATCTTCGGCGTACCAGCCGGAAAGCTACTAGGGTTCATTGTCTCCCATAGAGGAATTGAAGCAAACCTAGCTCAAATCTGAGCCCTGTCGCAATTGGCTACACCAAAAGACTTAAAGCGGGTCCAAAAGCTAGCAGGGTGTGGCGGCTTTGGGCCGCTTTATCTTCAGATTAGGAGAAAGGGCATTACCACTACAGACTGCTTAGATGCATAGACAACTTTGAATGGACGGAAGCGGCCACAGCCGGATTGGAAGAAATAAAAACCTTGTTAGCAGGCAACACAATCCTAGACGCCCCAAGTGTTGGCGAGCCTATGTTGCTTTATATGTCCCCAACTCACCGGGTAGTGAGTGTCGGTGTCAAAACCGGTGGATCTCGGGTAGGGGGTCCCGAACTGTGCGTCTAAGGCAGATGGAAACAGGAGGCGGGAGACACGATGTTTACCCAGGTTCGGGCCCTCTCGATGGAGGTAATACCCTACTTCCTACTTGATTGATCTTGATGATATGAGTATTACAAGAGTTGATCTAGCATGAGATCGTAGAGGCTAAACCCTAGAAGCTAGCCTATGGTATGATTGTTGTTGTCCTATGGAATAAACCCTCCGGTTTATATAGACACCGGAGGGGGCTAGGGTTACACAGAGTCGGTTACAAGGGAGGAGATCTACATATCCGTATTGCCAAGGTTGCCTTCCATGCCAAGGAGAGTCCCACCCGGACACGGGACGAAGTCTTCAATCTTGTATCTTCATAGTCCAACAGTCCGGCCAAAGGATATAGTCTGGCTGTCCGAGGACCCCCTATTCCAGGACTCCCTAAGTGAGCGTTGTACTCGTCGTCGAGTGAGGGGAAGAGGGACATAAATTCCCCATCCAAAAGCCAGTCTATTACGTATCGGAGGTCCTTACACCATGCAAATCTCGATACCCTCACTACCAAACGATAGCTTACGCAGTCTTTATGGCATCCCGAAAACTCCGACACTTTATTCAAGACTGTTCGATCACGGTGGCATCTGAAGTACCACTTAATGACATTATAAATAACAGGGATGCCACCGGCCGCATAGCTCAATGGGCCATTGAGCTCTTACTGTTTGAAATAACATACAAGCCACGCCGAGCTATTAAACCTCAGGTGTTGTCCGACTTCGTCGCCGAGTGGACGGAAGCCAAGCTCCCTAAAGAGTACAGTTCATACTCCAACTGGATTATGTACTTTGATGACTCTAAAATTCTAGCCGGACTAGGGGCTGGCGTCATCTTGACATCCCCTATGGGGGACACAGTCCGCTACATGTTGCAAATCATGTATACAGACTCCAATAATGCAACCAAATACGAAGCACTTCTGCATGATCTCCGCATGGTTGTCTCTATGGGCATACAACACCTAGAGGTGCGCGGCGACTCAAACCTTGAAATCTCTCAGGTAAATGGAGAGTTCGATGCAAAAGATCCAAAAATGGCGGCATATCGAAACGGCGTATTAAAAATATTGGCTCGGTTTGAGGGGCTTGAATTTCATCACGTCGCTCGAGACAGTAACCAGGCAGCGGACATCCTCGCTCGCATGGGCGCCAAGCGCGACCCCGTCCCGCCTAATACCTTTGTAGAAAGGCTCTTCAAACCATCCGTGGTATGGCAGGACGAGAGCAGAGACGCCAGTACAGACCTGATCATGCCCCAAGTAGCCGAACGCAATATAGATATCATCGGGGGTTCGGATGCCGAACTGACACCCTGTGCTCATGAGATCATGGTCGTTATTGCTCCATGGACCGAACCCTTCCTGGCCTACCTTAATAGGCAGGAGCTTCCTGATGATCAAATTGAGGCCCGTCGCATAGTTCGGCGTTCTAAAGCCTACAAAGTTCATGAAGGTGAACTGTACAAGAAATGCACTACCGGAGTTCTCAAAAGGTGCATCTCCGAAGAGGAGGGACGGCAACTCTTGGCTGAAATACATGCTGGTCTGGGCGGCCTTCACGCCGCAGCTCAGGCCCTTGTAAGCAAAGCCTTCCGGGCAGGTTTTTTCTGGCCAACGGCCCGAGCAGACGCACAGCCCTTGTCCAACGTTGTCTGGGATGTCAGCTTTTCACCAATCAAAGTCATATGCCTCCCACTGCCGTAAGAACAATCCCCATCACTTGGCCCTTCGCGGTCTGGGGGCTCGATATGGTCGGACCCCTTAAAGGGGGAAGCCACAAAAAGAAATATTTACTGGTTATGGTGGATAAATTCACTAAGTGGATAGAGGCCAAACCAGTAAAACCGGCTGAAGCAGGGCCAGTGATTGACTTTATATCCGGCATGGTACACTGCTATGGTGTCCCGCACAACATCATCACTGATAATGGCTCCAATTTTATTACTAATGATTTGAAAAATTGGTGTGCTAACTTGGGCATTAAACTCGACTATGCATCCGTCTACCACCCTCAAACAAACGGTCAGGTTGAACGGGCCAATGGCCTCATAATGAGCAGAATTAAACCCAGACTGGTGCGCTCCCTACGGGATTCAGATAAGCACTGGGTTGAGGAACTCGATTCCGTACTCTGGGGGTTGCGGACTACACCTAATCGAACGACCGGATACACACCTTTCTTCATGGTGTACGGTGCAGAAGCTGTCCTGCCCTGCGACATTATTTATGACTCACCTCGAGTGCGCATGTACGAAGAGCGAGAAGCCGAGCTCGATTGGCAGGATGACCTAGACGGCCTCGAAGAGGAGCGCGATATTGCACAAGCCCATTCTGCATTTATCAACAACAGGTCAGGCGATACCAAAGCAGAGAAGTGCGGGCCAAGACATATAACGTCGGCGACCTCGTCTTGAGTCTCCCGGAGAAGAAGAAGGATAAGCTCAAACCAAAATGGGAGGGTCCCTTCATCATAGATGAAATTCTCACAGCAGGAGCCTATCGCCTTTGTAATGCATCGGATAATCGCCTTGAGTCGAATCCATGGAATGCTGCTCGGCTCCGACGATTCTACGGGTAGTTCGGTAGCACTTTTTTTACTTTGACTAGGTTCCTTTTTCTGTATCATGCAGAGGATGTAGCGATTCGCGGGGAGGACTACATGACCAGGGGCAGCATCCATCGAACGCTGCTCAGCCCCTACTGCACCACCAAGCCAAAGCCAAAGGATGGCTGCTTCGATCACCTTCTGTCTCATGCAGAGGATGTAGCGATTCGCTGGGAGGACTACATGACCAGGGGGCAGCATGCTGCGCTCGCGAAGGCCCTGATTCCAGCGTGATGTGATGATGTGATGCTATGATGAACTTTATTTTTTGGGTTACTTTGGGTCCGGTTACTTTTGGTAAACTTATGGTGTGTTGAACTGAATCTATATTATGCTAGTAATGTATTATGCTATCTATATTTGTCTGTCCTTAAATTTGCATGTGGTGTATGGTTAGTTCTATTTAGGTGTTGTGAACTATGAGTTTAGGTGTTGCAATGATCACACATGTTGTTTCAGTGTTGCTTCACTGATCAGACATGTTGTTTCAGTGTTGCTTCACTGATCACACAAGTTGTTTCAGTGTTGCTTCACCGATCACACATGTTGTTTCAGTGTTGCTTCACTGATCACACATGTTATTTGTCTTATATTTATTAATCAAATCAAATGAATGATTTTTTTCCCACCAGAATGTTTCATTATCCGATGTTTTGAACTGACATTCGACAGGACAGTATAAATTCAAGAAAATGCAAAAAAAAAAACCTTCGCAAACTATCTATGTTTGTGTAGGAGATCATGTGTGCAAAATTTGAGGTGATTTAGACAAGGTCAAAGAAATTTGAATTTGAGAAATGTGCTCCAAATGAGCTCCCACGCTAGGGTAAATAGCCCATTTGTAATCAAGTTTTTTTCTACCTACTCTAAATGAGCCAAATGCTTTTTATTAACACCTATTCAATCTATATAGTGTAGATTCAAAGTTTCACTTTTTTAATTAATCTTCATATTTTTACATTTTCTTTTGAAAAAATATGCTTTAATATAAAAACTATTAAAAACACGTTTAAAATATGAAAATGGAAAACTAAGTTCAAATCCTTCTTATTCACCTTGAAATAAAGCTTTGGTGATTTTTTTTATTTTTTTAAATTTTTCAAAAACACAAGGTAACCCTACCTCATCTCCTTGAACTCTGTGAAATCTTGTAGGTGATAGCTCATATGTGTGAAGGTTTTCTCATGAAAATGACCATAGACCAAGTTAATGATTTTTGGTTGGTAACATGTCACATAAGACAACATTGTGCGCAGGCTTTATATTTTTTTGATTTTTTAAATTAATGGTGCTTATTTGACCTCGATCGTGCCAGCTAGGGTTTTCTCATGAAAATGACCATAGACCAAGTTTAGTATTTTTCCTCATTAGAGTGTCTTATAAAACGACGAACGGCGAAGGTTTTTTATTTTCGATTTTTTTAAATTAGTTATGCTCAGTCAAAGCTTTCGAAACCGCGTTGACCAACTCAAAACCCCTCTAAACCCTAGGGGGTTTCGCCTAACCCTTGCTCCAAATGGTAGTCATCCGATCATACCCTGGCGCCAAGCGACGGCCCTCAGATGTGGTCTTCTAGAAGGAATTTGGTGGGCAGGCTGTGTACAGGCTCCAGGCCGTTGGATCACAAGGACGGCTCCGCATCGTTGGATTGTGGGGCGATCCGTGAGAGGCGATCCTGTTGGTTGTGCTCGGCTGCTCGCCCACCACTAACTCCATGAAAAAAACGTTGTTATTGGGCCCAAAAGGAAACCAATCTCTAGTTTGGCCGTCGAATTGCGTCGTTTTTTTTTGTGAACGTGTTGGCTCTATTTTTTTTGCAGCGTTTGAAATTACTCAACAATTGACATGGCGTAGAAAATTTAGTTCTTTTTGTTCTATACAAATGCAACATGACCAAATTTATAAGGGCCAAATTTATTTTTATCATGCAAAATGGCCACAAACTATTCAAAAATGGGTAATTTTACATTTGTATAATGGCCACAAGCCCTCTATCTTTTTTTATCATGCAAAATGACCAAATTTATAAGGGCCAAAATTATTTTTATCATGCAAAATGGCCACAAGCCCTTCAAAAATTGTCTCTTTTTGTTCATATAATATATATGACCACGGATTCCCACGCGTGTAGAGCTTCTTTTTCGTCTTCTTTTCAAACCACTATTTCCCACGCGTGTACACTCTCGATGTTGTGGTGGGTTTGAAAACGGACTACTTCACATTTGATCCCGTTATTGCCACGACCAAATAACACGTAGCGCTACGACTATTTAAGCCACCCTCTGCCTCTGCCATCTGCCCTTCTTGCTCTTCGACCCCTTCTCCTTCTTCTGCACATCCCTGAGCCATGCAGTACACTGGACCAACCTGCCGCTTCCCACCCACCGTGCCGGAGAGGCTCTACCCTACCGGCGTGTATGTTGATTGCACACTAAGTGTGTGGGCGTTATCAAGGTTGAGGACTGCAAGGAACTTCACCGAGTTCTTCCTCGCATCCGGCTACCACCACCTCCCGCGGGGATCTCCAACGATGTTCCGCGTTGAGGAGGTCATCCAAAACCGGTGGTGGTTGCTCTCCTTGCCCACTTCACCAACACATTCGATGCCTTCTACCTCATCGGTCGGGTGTTTTGGTGTGGCTCCGAGTTCATCACTTTCACCACCCACAACAGGTTCACGGAGTACACCAACATCTTCCCCACCGCGACGCGCATGCACACTCTTCCATACCCCATTCACAACACCCTGGAGGAGCAGTGAAAAGGGCGCCCGGAGGAGGAGCGAGGTGGAGAAGGCAGCGGCTAGGGTTCTAAACCCGCTATCTTTTTTTTAATCTATGTTATGTTAAGTTGTAATTGAACTATGTTGGAGTTGCTATGGGCTTGTTGGCCCTTTTCTTAATCTCTATTATTAAGTTTTCTATCTATTCTATTATTAAGTTCTTCCTAGTTTGAACTATGTGATCGTACTATGGGCTTGTTGGCCCTATCTACATATTGAGACTAAATATTTGTTGATTGTTTTCTTAGAGAGCTCGGTTTGTTAGTAGGGTTCCCTTGTTAGTAACCACCTAGTGCATGCAAACAAGCTTTGTTAGTAGGGATGAATGAGTAGAGCTAAGCAAGGGAGTGGCTCTTTTTTTACACAAGCTTTGTTAGTAGGGATGAATATGTAGCCACCTAGCTAGAAGAGAGGAACCAGCGGCAGTGTCCATCGCTGCATCTGTGGCGACTGGCGTGCTAAGCTGTTCGGTCAGTGCATCATGGCGGACACATCGGCGCATGCAGGCTCGGTCGGCGTACCGTGGCATCGTGGCATCGGCGCATGCAGGCTCGATCAACGCATGCAGGCAGGCTTTGCTGGGTGCATGCATAGTCGACTTTGTCCTGGCGGCGCGCACAGGCGTTTAATGCAAGGGACGGCCCAACAAACCATGGCCCAACGGTCGAACAGCGACACCACCCAACGCGGCCCCACTTGTCAGGTCCAACGGACGACACAATCTAGCATGGCCCCACTTGTCAGAGTTAACGGTCAAGCCTTTGACCCGGCGGCAACGTCCGTTGTGACCAGTTATGAGGGTTTTTGGCAAGGGAGTGGGGAAAATTGAGCAAACGTTAAGAGCGCGGAGATGAATGAGTAGAGCTAAGAAACCAGGGGCACAGATGTAAAAAAAACCTTTAATTTAATATTAATGAGCCTTAAAAGGCCAATTGGTGGAAGGAATATTGGGTCACCATGGCCCAATAAGAAAGGATCCCCACTTTTCCAAGTGGGGAGGTTGAATTGGAATGGGGGGGAGGAGTCCTCCCCTTGGTCGGCACACCATGGAGGGGCTTTCCCTCCTTGCTGGCAGCCTCTCCTCTCCCCTCTAACCTATATATACATGAGGTGTTGGCCCTTTTCCATTCACAAGTTTTGGCGCCTCCTCTAGTTCATCTAGTTCTAGTCCTAGTTAGTCCTAATTGACTAATTAGAGCTATACCTAGTTCCTCTAATCCACATAATTAGAAGCCTAGTATGGTTCTAATCTCCTCCTTCTAATTCTCCGACGAGGATTAGCTCTGAAAGGCGAAGTGTTGCCGAATCGTGAAGATTGTGCGCTTGCAACCAAGTCGAGAGGTCGTACTTTCGGTCTTCCGTTTGAGGTATCGTTCAAGGGCGGTTCGCGGGATCATCATGTACGGTTCGAGGGACTCCAAGTATGATCTACACTGACTCGTCTACTTCCACTGCACTCTGGACTCAGTAACGATCGTTGATCCAAACCCTATATGCATCTTCACATTGTTCCTGGTTGATCGTAGGGCGATTTTTTTTGTTTTCTACTACATTTCCCAACAGTGGCATCATGAGCGGTTCTATGAGTAGATGCAGGTTTTGATCTAGATCACATGTGAATGTGATGTTCTTGCCATGCTTCCTTCGAGTGTTACTTTGGTTCAGTTCATTGACGGTACGATGTCGCTTTTACAAGGTTCTGACAATCGATCAGCTCTGGTTGTCGACGATCTGCTAACAATTCCTTGGGTTTCATCATAGTCAAGAATAATGAACTGTCGCGTACGCAAGAGGGTGATGAAGATGAATGATCTTCTACGGGGTCACACATGTTTGACAAAGTTTAGTGTGGGGGCGATATTTTTAATTAAGTTTTTTTCTTTCACACACCCCGGAAGTTAATCTACCAACAAGAATTGTCGACTTGATGGTGTGCGTAGGTAGCTAGTGTTATCCGGAAACCTTAGAAGTCACGTAATTAAAAATTTGGCAAACCGATTAGAGGACGTCTAACTTGGTTTTGCAGGGTTTCATGTGATGTGGTATTGCCTTCGTCATGATAATGAGTTTATCTATGAGATGGTTATATGTTGTAATGTTAAGTGGCTTGTGCATCACGGCATGATGGCTGAATCCAAAGGATTGCCACCTTAAGGTAATAGATGTAGAGATAGCCTACAGGTTACATGGAGGACCCGAAGCCTCACCAAGAGCATGAGTGAAAGTCAATCATGCCATTAATCGTATTTTGATGTTGATGACAGTATACACATAGGGGACTAACAAAGTTTGTCAAGTATATCTCAGGTTCACTCCCCTTAGAATCGTGTATGCGGATCACGGATACATACATATATTGCTCAAGAATGAAGTAACATGACTACTAGCTTAGGCTCTTTTTATTTTCTCTTGAGTATAGGGATCCCGCACTATTAAAAGGGGAACATGGGGTCTCACGAAGGACTGCTCAATAATCATCTCTCATGTCTCCATTTGTTCTTTGTCTCCCTCGGACGTCTGATACCTCTCGGACGTCCGGTACTTCCTACACAGAGCCAAAATGTCGCATTTCCAGTGACCACCGGACGTCCGGCATGTCCTTTACAGAGCCAAAACATCGGATCTCCGGTGTCCACCGGACATCCGACACTTCCTTTACAGAACCAAAACATCGGATGTCCGGTATCCACCAGATGTCCAATACTTTCTATACAGAGCCAAAACGTTGGACGTCCGGTCCCTGTCGGACGTCCAGTGTCTGCGAAGGCCTCGGTCGTCCGGTAAGTCTCGGGCGTCCGACGTTGCTGCTCTCAAGTGGCTCCAACGACCACTTATTGAGGGATACTATAAATACCTCTCACCTATCCCGTGGGAGGTTTTACCATTCACTTTGAACATCCTCAAGAACACTTTTCACTCTCTCTCTCTCTCTCTCTCTCTCACACACACACACACACACTCCTACACAAAAACTTATATCCCTAAGGGATTTGAGCATTTGAGAGAATTTGTCCACTCAAGTGATAGATCCACTCCTTCCCCCTCTTTGCACCAAAGGAATTCACGATTTGAGCAAGTCTTGAGCTTTTCCTCATTGTTCTTGTTACTCTTGGAGGTTAAAGACTCCTAGGCGGTAGGAGTTCTTTGGAGAGGAATCGACCATTGTGATTACCCCCGGAAAGTTTGTGAGGGTTTGGAGACCACCCCAAGGTCTACCACTAGTGGTTGAGAATCGCCTTCGTGGTGATATCTCAAAGAGAGAATAGGGTGAGCCTTCGTGGTATTGGTGTGCCTTCGTGGTACCACCCACTGAGGGAGTCCTGGATTAGGGGGTATCTGGACATCCGGACTATATCCTTTGGCCGGACTGTTGGACTATGGAGATACAAGATTGAAGTATTCGTCTCGTGTCCGGATGGGACTCTCCTTGGCGTGGAAGGCAAGCTTGGCGATAAGATATGTAGATCTCCTCCCATTGTAACCGACTCTATGTAACCCTAGCCTCCTCCGGCGTCTATATAAACCGGAGGGTTTAGTCCGTAGGACCAACAACAATCATACCATAGGCTAGCTTCTAGGGTTTAGCCTCAACGATCTCGTGGTAGATCAACTCTTGTAATACTCATATCATCAAGATCAATCAAGTAGGAAGTAGGGTATTACCTCCATCGAGAGGGCCCGAACCTGGGTAAACATTGTGTCCCCCGCCTCCTGTTACCATCCGCCTTAGATGCACAGTTCGGGACCCCCTACCCGAGATCCGCCGGTTTTGACACCGACATTGGTGCTTTCATTGAGAATTCCATTGTGCCGTCACCATAAGGCTTGATGGCTTCTTCGATCATCGGTAAGGATGCGGTCCAGGATGAGGTATTACTCCCCGGACAGATCTTCGTATTTGGCGGCTTCGCACTGCGGGCCAACTCGCTTGGCCAACTGGAGAAGATCGAGAGCCACGCCCCTGGCCATCAGGTCAGGTTCGGAAACTTGAATTACACTGCCGACATCCGCGGAGACTTGATCTTCGACGGATTCGAGCCCATGTCAGGTGTGCCGCACGATCACGACGAGCACGATATAGCTCTGCCGTCGGACAGTGTTCGGAAGATCACACCGGCAACTACCCCGGCCCACAATCCGGAGCAAATTGCGCCATCTGAGGACGGGCGGGTAGACCCCGCCTTGGAGGCCGCACTTTCAGCGGCGATAGAGCCGAATACTGAATTTACCCCTCTCGAGAGCCGTGCTGCCAAACTATTGGATTCGACCCCGGCCACAGGCTCCGATCCGCTTGAGCCCATGCCTATCGAATCCGGTTGGGTGCCGATCATGTAATTCACCTCCGCGGATATCTTTCAGCACTCGCCCTTCAGCGATGTACTGAACTCGTTAAAAACTCTCTCCTTGTCAGAAGAACCTTGGCCGAACTATGTCCAGCTAGGATGGGATGCGGACGACGAAGAAATTCGCTCCCCATCCACCACCCACTTAGTAGCCACTGTCGATGATTTAACTGACATGCTCGACTTCGACTCTGAAGACATCGACGGTATGGACGATGATGCAGGAGACGAACAGGAACCACCGCCCACAGGGCGCTGGACCGCCACTTCATCACATGACATTTACATGGTGGATACACCCAAAGAAAATGAGGAAGAGGAACGGAAGGATGCAGCGAAGGATAACTCCCTCGAGAAGCAATCAAAGCCGCGGCATAGACGCCACTCCAAATCCCGCTTCGGCAAAAACAGCGATAACAACGCAAGAAAAAATAATACCACGGTCGACTCCGGAAGAAATGACGACCACATAGACCCAGCGATAGAGCAGGGTGAGCCAGCGGACGACGAACACAGTACGGAGCCGCTGTCCGATCACGGCGGCACCGAGCGTCAAGCTAATCAACCCGTCTCCGGAGAGGAGAACAGTCCGGATGACGATGCACACATCATACCGGAAAGGCACTTGGAGCAAGAGAACCTCCATAGAAATCTTATCACCACTGCGAGGAGTCTGAAGAAGCAGAAGCAAAGGCTCAAGGCCGTGCAAAATACACTCAACAGTAGATGGAACAAAGTGCTCGACTCTGCAGAAAAGTACGGTGGCAGTCGCCACACGGAGAGCTATCCAAAGCGCAAGCTGCTGCCTGAATTCGACGATGAGGCCTTACAGCCCCCACAGCCAAAAAATAAAATAGCCGACCGATCGGATCGACGATCTCGTGGCTGCGATAAAGCGGCTAACAAGGCCGCACATAAGTCAGTACACGATCCACGCGAGGACTCGCATCAAAAGGTCGGCGCAACCAGATCCATCTACGGATCAAGGAAATGCGCTCCGGTGCACAACCAAAACCAAACACCACAACCGTCTGAACGCCATGGTCCATCTAAATACAGGGGTGCCGCACACCCCCTATGTTTCACCGATAAGGTGCTGGACCACGAATTTCCAGAAGGATTCAAACCAGTGAACATAGAGGCGTACGACGGGACCACAGACCCTGGGGTCTCGATCGAGGACTTTATCCTCCATATTCATATGGCTCGCGGAGACGATCTCCACGCCATCAAGTACTTGCCCCTCAAGCTTAAAGGACCAGCTCGGCACTGGCTGAAAAGCCTCCCCGATAACTCCATTGGAAGTTGGGAGGAGCTCGAGGATGCCTTTCGGGCTAATTTTCAAGGGACCTATGTCCGACCTCCAGATGCAGATGATTTAAGTCATATAATTCAACAGCCCGGAGAGTCAGCCCGAAAGCTTTGGAATAGGTTTCTCACTAAGAAGAACCAGATCGTCGACTGTCCGGACGCTGAAGCCTTAGCAGCTTTCAAGCACAGCGTCCGAGATGAATGGCTCGCCAGACACCTCGACCAAGAAAAACCGAGAACAATGGCAGCCCTAACAAGCCTCATGACCCGCTTTTGCGCGGGTGAGGATAGCTGGTTGGCTCGCAGTAGCACCAGCGACCCAAGCACATCTGGAGTCAGGGATGGCAATGGAAAACCACGACGCAGTAAACACAAGCGACGGAATAAAGAAGACAACCCAAATAACACGGAGGTAAACGCCGGATTCAGAGGCTCTCGGCCAGGTCAGCGGAAAAAGCCTTTCAAAGGCAACAGGGATGGACCGTCCAGCCTAAACAAGATTCTAGACAAACTATGTCAGATCCACGGCACCCCCGATAAACCTGCAAATCTTACCCACAAAGAATGTTGGGTCTTCAAGCAGGCCGGCAAGCTCAACGCCGAACACAAGGGGTAGGATACACTAAGCGAAGACGTGGATGAGCCTCGCCAGCAAAGCACTGGGGGACAGAAAAATTCCCACCAGAGGTCAAAACAGTGAACATGATCCATGCGACGAAGAGGAGAAGCAAACATGCACTTCGAAACACACGAGCCTTAGAGCCCGTCACCCCTAAGTTCAACCCCTGGTTGGCCTGTCCGGTCACTTTTGATCGCAGGGATCACCCGACAAGTATCCGGCACGAAGGATTGGCTGCTTTGGTGTTAGACCCAATAATAAATGGATACCATCTCACACGAGTCCTTATGGACAGCGCTAGTAGTTTAAACCTGATATATCAGGACACAGTCCGCAAAATGGGGATAGACCCAACAAAAATTAGCCACAGTAATACTACCTTCAAAGGAGTAATACAAGGCCCAGAGGCCCGCTCCACGGGCTCTCTAATACTAGAAGTAGTATTCTGTTCACCCAACAACTATTGAAGTGAAACGTTACACTTCGACATCGCTCCATTCCGAAGTGGCTATCAAGCACTACTCGGACGAACAACCTTCGCTCGTTTCAACGCTATACCGCATTACGCTTCTCTCAAGCTCAAGATGCCTAGTCCGCGCGACACCATCACAGTTAATGGAAACATTGAGCGTTCTTTACCGCGGAAGAACGTGCGGCTGCTTTAACGGCTGAACACTAGACGGACTCACCAACCAGAGCAAATGAACGGTCGTTAAGACCACGGACACGGTTAAACGAGTCCGGCACATCACCAGATGTACTTGAGATAGGTTTGGTGGTTGCACCCTTATAGATGGTACCAGGGGCTTCCCGCGTGTAAACAGGGCTATGGCTCAACTCTACTTATTTTGAATTTTAAACAGTTTATTTAGAGTAACCAATTTTTTGCACGACAACTTTCAACTAAGTTCCTCTCTTTTACAGATGACGATCGTGCTACACCCGTCCAGGATACGGCACAACGGAGACACAGGCGCAGACGTGCAGCAGGGACCCGTTCAGAGGTTTCTTTTTAGATTAAGACCCTGCGTAAACCTTTTTTACTGTCTCTTGTTGTTCACATCCTCCGGATTCTCAGTATAACTGAGAAGGATGCTGCCGTTATTGGCGTGTGGCCACGTCAGAATATTGCACGTACCCGGACACTTGGGGCTCATTTTCAAGGGCATTGCTTAGCCCGGCATATATTATAAAGACCGAATACCTTAGGGAGTGTTCGGCGTCGCAAGTTTGGCCTTAAATGCATCAGCTCCGAATCATGTCTTTGGTCAAATGTTGGGTTTGCCCGGCTCCTGTGTTTTGCTACCTTACATACAGCTCTATCGGCTAAGGTGGCACTAGGATAACTACTGCGATTGTGCCCTGGTTCACCCGGACGAGCACCTCAGTAGAGAAAGCCGAAAACTGACTGTCATGATAAAGCGCAAGACTGGTCAACCACTCGACGACCTAACGGAATCTTCGGGATTCCTCCGCATTAACAAAGGGCCGTTTACCGGCCAGGCATGTACGCGCCCCGTATTCGGATGAGCGCGGAGCACCAGGGTCTATATAGTAGCCCCACTGTCAAACTCCTACGGCTAAGTGAAAGTGTTAAAGCAATATAGTCAGATTGCCTAGTTCGCTGCGCTATCACCTCCTTAATGGACCAAGACGTCGGATCAAGTGTGAACACCCCCGCATTATATGCGTGGGGGCTGAAGTCGACGACTGCAAACTTTCAGGTTATATACATATATACATAAACGGCCGCACAGGAGGCATCATAATACTTTCAGGCAAAAAGTATAAATACAGCCTTTTATAACTCAATAAAACATTGTTTTCACAATGGGAATACATGTCAGAACATAATATTCTTCGAGCACTGAGCCTCTATTAAACGAGCGCCTTCAAGGACTTCTTCAAAGTAGTGCTCCGCAGCTACTCAGCCCACGGCCGAACCCTGGGTTGCAATAACTGTGACCTCCATCTCCGCCCAGTATGTCTTGACACGGGCAAGTGCCATCCACGCACCCTCTATGCATGTCGACCTCTTCATAGCATTAATGCGCGGCACAGCACCAAGGAATTGCTGCACCAAACTAAAATAACTGTTCGGCCTTGGCCCTTCCGGCCACAGATGATCCACAACAGACCTCATGGCAAGCCTGGACAACCTATGGAGCTTGGCCCACTCGGCCATTCTCTCGTTCAACCGAAGCAGACGCGCTGGAGCATTGAATTATGACCAAAATAGCTTTTCCACTTCACGATCTTTTTGATCTTTGAAGTATTCGGCTGCGTCAGCAGCACTTGCTGCCAAATCCAGATACGCGTCTGCAGAACTCCATAGCCGATCAAGAGGAGCGTACGTAGGATCTCCGAACTTCATCCGCAGCATAAAGGGCTTCCCAGCCGCGATATCCCCGGCTTGGCGCAGCTCCTCCTTCATCGCTCTGACTGTAGAGCGGGCATCCTTGGCAGCCACCGTGGCCTTCTCCAGGTCCGTTACCTTCGCTCAACTTTCACCTTCAAGAAGCTTGTAACGGTCGGTGGCTTCCTTCAATTCCACAGCCATCTGGGCTATCTTTTCCTTACTTTGGCAATGGGCAGCCTGTTCGGCCCTAAGCTCCTCGGCCGCCTTCAGAGCGGCCGCATCACTATTCCTGGCTTGTGCTTTGGCTCGGGCAAGTTCCGCCTGAAGGGTCTCCACAGCCGCAGCTCCATCTGCAGTCACAACATATTAAAGATACTAGCATTATGCTCCTCTTACCACATGTTGATAACCGGAGATATCACATACCTCATGCCTCGTCAAGCCGCTTGTTGACAAGCACGATGTCGGCATCTGCCACATCAAGTTGCCGCTTCAGCTCGGCAAACTCACCAGTCCGGCTAGCCACCGGACCTTCCGCCACCTGCATATGAAGGCGGATTGGTTATTACCTGGGACTGTGATCCTCTGTTTGCTGCCGCTCTCGACGGCAACCAAAGTCTCAAGGGCTGCTATGTGCATAGGGAACACCTAGCATGTGCGGTACTGCCAGAAATACACACTATTTCACGTACCTCAAAACCTTTCAGCAGACCCATAAAAGCTTCATGCAACCCGCTTTCGGCGGATGAAATCCTCTCAATCACCGTACCCATTAGCATACGATGCACCTCTGAGATAGCCGCTTGCTCTAGTAGACCCTTCAGTGACGCGGACCGCACACCAGACGGTGTCGGGCTCTTTCGGTTTCTCTCTTCAAGGCCGGATACTGAGGACTTTGGGTGGCCAAAGGATTACCCTCTGGCCTTTCCGGATCAAGAGAAACCTTCCATGACAACACCTTGGGGTCGCTCGCCTCATAAGGCGAGATGGCAGGGGGAGGCGTTTCGCTCTCCATCATCTCCGGAAGAAGATCCCCCGAAGACGAACTCTGCCGAGAAGGGCTACGATCCGAACTACAAGATAAATGCTTAGGTTATTTTCCTCAAAAGTAATGCAGGATGTCTTCACTATTAAGTACCCTTTTACTTACAGCTCGGTGGAGGGCTGACCCCCTTGCGGGCATTGTGCGGCCTGGGTACCCCCCGGGGCAGGACCCTCTGGCGAAGATTTCTTCCCCCGTTTGGAAACCATCGTCCGGGTCTTCAGAGGCGGTCCTCTTCCTTCCTTGGGGAGAGGGAATTTTAGATTCTTCTCCCCGGCTATCCTCCTTCGTGGAGGCGCTAACTCCTCCGGTTTGGATGAGCGGTGAGCGAGGTCCGCTTTCAGCCTCTTTATTCCCCCTGTATCTTCCCCTAAGGGCGCTTGATAAGGCGCGAGCTCCAGCATCCTGGCTAGTACAGGATCCGGTGAGACCTTGGGGAGGGGCCGGACACCTGATCATCTTCGCCTTTGTTACCCGGTCCTGGTCAAAGAGCGACTTTTCAGAATGATGTCATGATAAATAAAAAGACAAACGTGTTTGACTACGGGACTACTTACTTGGGCATCTGGGCAATTGCAGCTCAGACCCGCGCACACGTCCTTGGTGGTGTCCGGGCACATTAGTTGTGGTCCGAAGAACAATTTGTACATCTCTTCGAGCGTCATGCCAAGGAAGTGCTGAATAGCTCGCTGTCCTTTCGGGTTGAACTCCCACAGGCAGAGAGGACGTCGTTTGCAGGGCAGGACTCGACGAATTAACATGACTTGCATTACCGTGGCCAGACTGATATCTCCCTCGAGGATATCTCGGATGCGGCTCTGCAATGTCGGCACATCCTTTACTGGCCCCCGGTCTAGCCCCTTGTTAATCCATGGCGTCGACCGTGGCGGGGCCCCGAGCGGCGCGGCGGCCACCCACTTGGTACCCCTGGGAGCTGTGATATAAAACCACTCTCGTTGCCATAAGCTGGGCACCTCCTGGAAGGAACCCTCTGGCCATGGGGCATTGGCACTTTTGCTTATTACGGCACCTCCGCACTCTGTGTGCCGCCCCTCGATCATCTTCGGCTCCACATTGAAGGTTTTGAGCCACAGGCCAAAGTGAGGGGTAATACGGAGGAAAGCTTCACACACGACGATGAATGACGAGATGTGGAGGACGGAATCCGGAGCCAGATCATGGAAATCCAGCCCGTAATAGAACATGAGCCCCCTCACAAAGGGATCTAGAGCGAGGCCTAGCCCTCGGAGGAAGTGAGGGATGAATACAACGCTCTCGCCGAGTTCGGGAGTGGGTATGACCTTCCCTCGAGTAGGCAACCTGTGAGAGATCTCGCCGGTCAGAAATCTGGCCTCTCTTAGCTTCTTGACGTCTTCCTCTGTGACGGAGGAAGGCATCCACCGACCTTGAAGGTTGGATCCGGACATGGTTGAAGGTCTGAAGCACCTGACCTGAGCCTGGGGTGTTGGAACTCGAGGTGGGGGAAGGTTTCGATTGAGCACGAGAAGAAAAAGGGATAGGCCTTGGCCTCTTTATAAAGGAGGTGAATATCAAGCGTCCTCTGCGTGGCCGTTTGGGACTTGCCTGGAATTGGGGAGTCATACCAACGGGTGCGATTGGGTTACCCACGTCCGTATTGATGAGAATCCCGTAATAAGGGGGACACGATCTCTGCTTCGACAAGACGTGCCAAATAAAACGCCTTGCAAAATGTGCAGTGACAGGCTGATGGAGGAAGACGGTTCGTCATGACCAAACCGTGGCAATACGTCACGTTATGAAAAACGGTCGGCAGATTAAATTTGTGGAAATATTATTCTCTCTACGGTTGTATGTGGAATTTATTTTGCAGAGCCGGACACTGTCCTTACGTTCAAAATCTTCTATGGAGTATTCGGAGGAGGAACCCGCCTTGCAATGCCGAAGACAATATGCGCGCCGGACTCATCGTCATTGAAGCCTGGTTCAGGGACTCTTGAGGAGTCTGGATTAGGGGGTATCCGGACAGCCGGACTATATCCTTTGGCCGGACTGTTGGACTATGGAGATACAAGATTGAAGACTTCGTCTCGTGTCCGGATGGGACTCTCCTTGGAGATACAAGATTGAAGACTTCGTCTCGTGTCCGGATGGGACTCTCCTTGGCGTGGAAGGCAAGCTTGGCGATAAGGATATGTAGATCTCCTCCCATTGTAACCGACCCTGTGTAACCCTAGCCCCCTCCGGTGTCTATATAAACCGGAGGGTTTAGTCTGTAGGACCAACAACAATCATACCATAGGCTAGCTTCTAGGGTTTAGCCTCTACGATCTCGTGGTAGATCAACTCTTGTAATACTCATATATCCAAGATCAATCAAGCAGGAAGTAGGGTATTACCTCCATCGAGAGGGCCCGAACCTGGGTAAACATTGTGTCCCCCGCCTCATGTTACCATCCGCCTTAGACGCACAGTTCGGGACCCCCTACCCGAGATCCGCCGGTTTTGACACCGACACCCACCTCTCTAAACGGTGATGTAGCTTCCCTGCAAGGAAGTGAACATCGGCATACATCCTCATCTCTCGGAGTTGCGGTTACTCCTAACCCTAACTCCCTACTTGTGGTTACTTGTCTCTTGGTCTTTACTTATCATATATTGTGCTTGTTTACTCATATACTTCTGGTACTTGTTCACCTTGCTTAGCTCTTAGTATCATTCTTGCAACTGTTAGGCTCACCTTTATATTCCGCATTATTGCCTAAAATTGTAAGTAACAATTAAAATTTGCAATTGTACCTATTCACCCCCCCTCTAGGTCCATCTCAGTCCTTTTCAATTGGTATTAAAGCCTCGTGCTCTATTCTTGTGGCTTAACCGCCCTAGAGCGAGATGAACCCCGATGGGACTCCCCTTGTTGCGGATCTGAAGGATAAGGGCACGGCTTCCACGGAAGCCAAGTCCTTTACTTATGAGGATCTGGAATGGGCCCTTCCTAAGAAAGGAGGAGCACGATGCTTCTCTTGAGGCCTTGGTGCAAATGAGATTAGCCACATTAACCACGATGTTTGCACCACTTTCGGGTGGTGCACCCTCGAGGCCAACTGTGCCTACTCCTTCACTTGGACAACAACCTCCTAGTAATGATCACTCCAGTGTTCCATGGCTTTATGCAAGACCTCAAATAGAGAAACCAACGTATAACCCTCAAGGCAAACCTCCTTTACTTGATGACACTACCAATTTTGCTTTGTGGAGAGTTGCTATGCAGGATCACCTTCGGTATGGAAATGACGAGATGTTGGACATCTTGGAGTATGGTTACCAAGCTGTTGACCTGAAGAATCTTACACCAAGAGAAACATATGAAAAGAATCTCAACGACACTGCAACCATGTGCATAAGGAGAGGTATGACTGACAAGCAAAGGAGACCATACATACACATCACAAGTGCTAAGAAATTATGGGATAGCATTGTGAGGACCAAGACCGATACCTCCACTCTCCGTCTTGCTCAATATGAAATTGCCAAGGGTCAATTGCAAAACTTTTGTATGGAGAAAGGTGAATCTCCCAAGCATCTCCTTGAGTGCCGACATTGAGTCAAGTGATTGTGACAAAACACAAGATGGATTCAACTTGACTAAACGATATCTTGTGGACAAGTTACTTCATGCTCTTGCTTCGTATCATCACCAAATGGTGTGGGACATAAGACAACATCATGGATTCAAGGAAAAGACTCCGGATGACATCATATCCACTTTCCAACTATTTGAAGAATCAAAGGCAAATGCTACAAAACATCTTGCCATGCATGGTACCTCAACATCAAAGATCAATCTTGCTTTGAAGGCCAAGCATGTATGTGAGGAGGAGCAAAGTGAAGAAGAATAAGAAGATGATGATGATGAAGATGGTGATGAGATTGACTCCGATGAGAGCCCTTCATATGAAGACATTGCCTCTTTGTCAAGAAGTTTAGCGCGGGAAAATTCAAGGGAAGATTCCAAAAGAAGTGAGGAAATGCTACAACTGTGAAGAAACCAACCACTTCTCCAACGATTGCCCTTATGAGAAGAGAGAAGATAAACCACGGTTTCCCAAGACCATTCCCAAGAAGAAGTTGTCAAATCCTTTGAACTCCAAGCTCAAGAAGAGAGATGGGAAAGCAATGGTTGCTCATGAAGAATCCGATCCGGATGATGTGGGTGGTGTTGCCAGAGTAGCTCAAGATTCTCAAAACACCTTGAGGCTAGTCGACAAAAGTGGTGATGTTGTCACCTACAACTATATGAAAGATTACAAGGGCAACACTCACAAGTGCCTAATGGCAAAGGCCGAGGTAGAAGATGGAGAGGACCAAAACTCTCCTGACAAGGTCAAGGTAACCCCACGGTCAAACCCTCCTCTTTTCACTCCTTCTACTCCTTGTGATGAGTATCTTAATGCGGAGGATAATTATGATGATGATGGTATAGATGATCCTATGCTTGCTAAACTAAATAAGTTCATGTGCTCACTCAAAGGAAAGAATCTCACTATGTTTCGTATGCTTATGGAGATGGTGAGTAAGCACACCATCACCATTAAGGAACTCGAAAACCTCGTCACCGAGGAAAAGAAAAAATATGAAATCCTTGAGCGGAAAGTCCAATATGAGGAAGCACGAAATGATGACTATGCTTAAAAATTGGTGCAAACATTGATGTTTATGCTAAAGAACTTGCCTCCTTGAAAAAGGCCAAGGACTTTTGCGAGGAGTTGATGAATGATAAAAGTAAGCTTGTGGAATCTCATGCTTCTCTCTCCAAGGATTGTGATCTTATATCCGTGTCCCTCGAGACTAAGGAAGAGGATCTCACCCTTCTTACAAAGAGTTTTGAGATGCTCAAACTTACTTATCTTGAAACTCTAGCCAAGGCTTACACTTCACCTATTATCAATATTGATGCTTGTACTACTAACTCTAGTGGTGACCAAGCATCTCTTCTTGAGGAAAACCGCTTTCTAAAGGGACAACTCGAGAGAGGACTCATGACATGTGCTCAAGGACAAAAGAACCTTAATGAGGTATTGAGCCGACACAATGAGGTGGTTGCCAAGGAAGGGCTTGGGTTTGACCCCAAGCACAAGCAAGAAGAAAATATTCTCTCGAAAGTGCACCACACCTCTCAAGGAGACGTTTGTACGAGAAGGGCACAAGGAAAAGGGTAAGGTTGTGAGTGGGAAGGCCACTAGGGGCATGCCCGCTCTCAACAAGTCAAAAGAATTCATGCCTCCATCCTATGTACTTCGTAAAACAAAGGATGGAGAAGTTTATGCTAAATTTGTTGGTCCTCATAATGCATTTCGGTTTTATGCTATTTGGGTCCCTAAGACCCTTGTGACTAACTTGAGAGGTCCCATTGCAAAATGGGTGCCTCTAACCAAGTCATAAATTGTGTGTAGGTTGCTTTCTCTGGTGGAGTCAAATGGGTGACCGATAGTGGATGCACCAACCATATGACCGGAGATAGAAAATTGCTTTTCGATTTCATGGAAGCTATTCAACCATTTATGAGCATTGTGTTTGGTGGAGGATCAAAAGGACAGGTACTCGGGTTGGGCAAGGTGGCTATCACAAATGACATGTCACTTGCGAATGTCATGCTTGTCTAATCTCTCAAATACCATTTGCTTTCCGTTCGTCAATTGGCTTCCATTCGTTATGATACAATATTTGGACTAACAGATGTGGAAGTATTTAAGAGAGATACTCTCGAAGTGGCCTTTGTTGGAGAGTTGGATGGCAACCTTTACACGGTTGATTTCTCGAGAGCGAGCACATTCCATGCAACTTGTCTAATGGCCAAGGCCGACAAGGCGTGGCTATGGCATCGCCGGCTAGCCCATGTCGGCATGAGAAATCTTCAAGATCTCTTAAAGGGTAATCACATCCTTGGACTAACCAATGTTTCTTTTGAGAAAGATCATGTGTGTAGTGCATGCATAGCCAGGAAGCAACATCAATCAAAGCATCCACCCGAGAATATTGTATCTACTTCAAGGCCTTTAGAGCTCCTTCATGTGGATCTTTTTGGGCCACCATCATGGAATAGTCTTGGTGGGAAAAAGTATGGACTTGTCATTGTTGATGATTTTTTACTCGAGATATACATGGGTGTTTTTCCTCAAGTCCAAGGACGAGACAAAGATCACCTTCATTAATTTTGCCCAGCAAGCACAACGCAAGGTTGACAAAGGAAATCTTGGCAATAAGAAGTGATAATGGCTTCGCGTTCAAGAACTACACCTTGGAGGAATTTCTCAGTGATGAAGGGATTGAGCATCAATATTCTGCACCATACACTCCTCAACAAAATGGTGTAGCCGAAAGGAAGAACCGTACACTTGTGGAAATGGCAAGGTCCATGTTGGATGAATACAAGTCACCACATAGTTTTTGGGCCGAGGCTGTCAACAACGCATGCCATGCATCAAACCGACTCTTCCTCCGCACGATATTGGAGAATAATCTGTATGAGCTCCTAACCGAGAACAAGCCAAATGTCAAGTACTTTCGTGTATTTGGGTGCAAATGTTTCATCCTCAACAAAATAGAACGGTTAGGAAAATTTCAATCCAAAACAATTGAGGGCATATTTGTTGGTTATGGATCAAACTCTCACACCTACAGAGTCTACAACAAATCCAATGGATGTGTTATAGAAACTTGTGATGTGGTGTTTGATGAATTTAATGGCTCCCATGGGGAGCAAGTTGATCTGAGTGATGTAGGTGAAGAAGATCCTTCTCAAGATATTTTGACCATGGGTGTTGGTGCTCTTCTTCCAATGGAACAAGAACCTCATGATGAAGAAGAATAAGATGGAAGTTTCACACATCAACAAGACATTTCAACACCCATACCACGACAAGCGCCTATTTCTCAAACGATGTCCGATATTCAAGTACAAGAAGAAGATCAAGCCCCTCACCATGATCATCTTCAAGAACAAGATCATCACCAAGAGCACGAACAAGAAAGTGCAATCATTGATGATGAACCTCAACAAATGCAATATGAAGAAGAAGATCTTCCACCACACATTAATGATCCATATGTTGAAGATGTGGATGATGGAGATGAAGTTGAACCTTGTGAAACCCTAACCTCCGTCATGCCCCGAGTGGCCGGTCGTGTTGATGTTGATCAAATTCTTACCGGCATATCAGAAGGTAGAGTCACTCGTCAACAATTGACAAACTTTTGTGCTCACTTTTCGTTTGTCTCTAGTGTTGAGCCAATCAAGGCACAAGATGCATTAATGGACAATGATTGGCTCGGTGCTATGCAAGAAGAGTTGACCAGTTTTGAATGCAACAAAGTGTGGTCATTAGTCAAGTGACAACCTAAGGAACACAATGTCATTGGAACAAAATGGATTTTTAAGAACAAGAAAGATGAGAATGGCATAATCATCCACAACAAGGCAAGGTTAGTGGCACAAGGGTACTCACAAGTTGAAGATTTGGACTTTGGTGAGACCTTTGCTCCTGTTGCCCATCTTGAATCTATTCGCATCTTACTTGCCTATGCTGCTTTCAATGGTTTTACATTACATCAAATGTATGTGAAGAGTTCTTTCCTTAACGGTCCTCTACAAGAAGAAGTATATGTATCACAACCACCTGGGTTCGCTGATCCCGATCACAAAGACTATGTGTATAAACTTCACAAGGCTTTGTGTGGCCTCAAACAAGCACCTCGTGCTTGGTATGATCATCTTAAGAAGTTTCTACTCGATGATGGTTTTGTGAGAGGGGTGATCAATCCCACTCTTTTTACTAAGAGGGAAAAGGGTGATTTGATCTTATGGCAAATCTATATAGATGACATCATTTTTGGTTCACCTAACATTCATTTGTGCAAGAAGTTTGCGGCCTCCATGACCAAGACCTTTGAAATGTCACTCAATGCAGACTTGAAGTTTTTTCTTGGATATCAAATTCAACAATTTCAAGAAGGAATTTTCTTGTCTCAACAAAATACCTCAAGGATATTCTAGAGAAGTTTGACATGATGAATGCACTACAACAGGAACCCCACCTTCAGCAACGCATCGATGTGTTGTCGTATGTCCATACATGTGTTGCTAAGGTCTACACCAACAGATTTAGATGTGTTGTCGTTGGTGGCATTGCAAAGGTCTACGACAACGTATATACATGCGTTGGTAAACACCGCAAATAAGTGTTGTAAGGTAGCAACGTATAGAGGTAGAGCTTAACAACACTAAATATGCATTGGGCCGACCCCATAAAATGACCATTGTGATGCCTAAAAATATTGTCGCATTGCTTTAAAATTTAATGGTATTTCATATATTCCCATCCAGAATTTTTGTGCCAATGCTGATAGTGCATAAGAGATAATATAACAATCATAAATGTCTCATATATTAAATAAAGTTGGTTGATTTACAAAGAACATGATACAAAAGATCACAATATATGAAGCTATCTAGTACTCCCTCGTTCGGAATTACTTGTCACAAAAATGAATGTATCTACAACTAAAATACATCTAGATACATTCATTTCTTGGACGACTAATTCCGAACGGAGGGAGTAGTAATCTGATTCTTGACCTTGCAATCAACATCTTAACCATTCTAAAACATCTTGTTTGAAACATCAACCGTGAAAAGTACATTGTAAAACATAATCTGAAACTATCTAGTAGCAGCTGCCTTCTCGATCTTGCGATCAACATCTGAAACATGCATCATCATTTTATCTTGGCAATCTACAAACACAAAAGTAAGAACAGTAATGTGCCGTCAAAGAAAACCAGGTTATTAGGAAAATATAATTTAAACAAAGAGCAACATACAAATGTTGAAGGCCATGTGATAACTATTCTTGCTATATGACCAATGGTTTTGACCTTTTCTGGTAGTGGTATCTACTTATCAGAATTTGCTAATATAGCATTAACTCACATTAGCAAGTGTAACACTCTTAATTTGTTTTATATTCTAGATCAGTACTTTCGAGTGTAGCAGGAGCAACATTCTTGTTTGAATATCTCAAGCTAGGCAAGAACTATAATAAACATTCATATTGCAAAAAGAACTGGCAATAATAAATTGCTAGTCAACCAAACAATATAGAAATGATTGGACGTTTGTTTGATGCTTGCGTCTCCATATAATAGAGAAATCTTCACTTCACATACAATACGTTGCTTCCCTGAACACATTATTTGAAGTATCATTAGTTGAGAAAGCAAGCACCGGAATAGAACAATCATTCCATCAGCCTATATACATCATCACCTATGATATATTATAATTTGTGCAAAACACCTTTTACAGTCACAGCCATAGCACTAAACTCTTTATTAGACAGAAAAAAGAGCACTAATGTACATTGTTCAACCACCCTTGATCTTTTTTTATGAACATATTAGCCATATGTTAATTGGGTTCAACACCTTACTAAATATAAGAAGATAAGGTGAGATTCATGCTAAAAAAATAATGTGCGGCGACAAAGTAGAGCATCATTCGTTGCAAATGCAGATTTGCAGTCTAAATAATACATATAAATGCAGAAATGGGAGAATTTTTGGAAGTACGTGAAATTGGGAGAAAACAATTTGCACCAAGCTAAATATGTACATGTATTAAATGTTAACAAGTGTGTTTTCTCTTGACTCTGATTTATACAGATGATTGCCAATAATAATAATCTGAATAGCGAATACATAAAACTTTTTCAACTAAATTTTGAAGTTATATTTCAGATTAAGTCGCGTAAATCACCTACAACTTTCAAGCTTACGGGAATCATAGAGTCGTACCTTTCTCCGCAGAAGTGCCCCGCTATATATGCCCTGATCTTTTATGCAGGATTTTTTGGTACTGCAAACAATTATGAACTCATTTCATAAGCACAAGCAAGCACATTTAAGTTTTGCAAATCTAAATCAGAGGATGGTAAGCCATACCATAAGCACTAGCTATCAACATTCAGAACCTGAAGATTGATATGTTAAGAGAAAGAAAAACCACACAAATGTTGCCTACATTAAGGATTATACAATAAAGAGAAATATTAGGACAGAGAGATACATATGGGGCTTATTCATATAGTATTACAGAGCGTGCGAAAAGGAAACTATAAGGATTCGACACACTGATAAGAAGATATTCATATTATCTCCCAGAGATAGTGACGATGCCATAGATAATATACAGTGCTAACCTTTTAACAGATATATATGAAATGATTTTTGATAACTATTCACAATCTCACAACTAGAATATCTGAAGATACTATCAGCTTATTTAGTTAACTGATTTACAAGGATGATCTTCACAAAAATATTGACTAATTACCCACACACTAGTAGCAACAAAAAATAAAATCTAATGCATCTCAAGATAGAATTATTGATAAGAGGATACAGTCATTCTTCTTGACCTAACACATACATACAATTGGTGAATCACTCAATCATACATGCAAATAGATACAGCCGACTAGAGACAACTTTCATGCGTACAACTAGATCACAAATTCAAAGATGCACGCCCGAAACTGGAATTGAAAGGTGAAGTGGGATTGTTGGGTCTCCATCATGGTCACTCACCATGATGGGTTGTTGTCCATCCGTTGCATTGGCCGGCAAACAATTAGGCATGGCATGATGGCCATGCCAGACAAAGCGCCAGAGAGGGTAATAGCAAAGTGCAGGAGTGCTGAACCGTCGGCGTCCGAGTCGAGATGGCGCAGGTGGAGCAGCACCGTGGAGCTCTAGCCTGCACCCGTGCGTGTGGTGGCGGGGAGGTTATTAGGCCGGCAAACTAGAGGCGCATGAGCAGCGCCGGTGACCTGTAGCGCCTAGGGTTTCTGTGGTGGCGCGTGCAGAGATGCGGAGGACGTCGCGACGGTGGGGACTCAGAGGAGAATGGCAAGGGGGGATGGGCCGGGGAGGGGTGGTGCAGGGGGCGTGGGAGCTCCCTGGAATCGACGGTGGCATGGCTGCCTTGTGGTGACGGATCTCAGAGAGTTCTGGATCAGGGGGGAGAGAGAGGTGGTGGGGAGAAAAGGATTGGATCTTTTTTTCTCACGCTTGGCTGCCTGATAATATCGAGGTGGGCACCCCTTCATGGGGAGGTGGGAGTTCTTTTAGGGCTAGTCATAGTGGGAGTAACTTAGCAAGTAACATAGCGCTTTCCAAGAAAATTTTGCTTATGTGGCATGTAGTTAATGAGAAGTGGTAACATAATATGTTAATGTAACATAGCGCTTCCCAAGATGGAATGAGTCTACAATCTAATAAATGAAGACCTCTATGACACTACTACTATGTTACTTTGCACTATGAAGGTAATAACTTAGACTAGTGTCATATGCATGACACTAGTATAAGTTACTCCCCACTATGACCAGCCTTACGGATGAGGGAGGTGCGAGTTTTTTTACTCAACAACATATATGTTGTCTTCTTTGCTAGATATCCGTTGCTATAGGTAGGTTTTTGTTGTAGTGATGCTAGCCCATGTAAGACACCCATGCCAACAAAAATTGTACTCACTGAAGACACAAACGGTATCCCTTCCGACCCATCTCTTTACCGCTCTATGATTGGTTCATTGCTTTATCTTTGTGCATCTAGACCAGACATCATGTTTAGTGTAGGCATATGTGCTAGATTTCAAGCTTCCCCTAGGGAAAGTTATCATAAGGCGGTTAAGCATATTCTTAGATACCTTGTTCACACCCCAAAGTTGGGTCTATGGTACCCTAAGGATGCCAAGTTTGATCTCGTTGGGTACATGGAGGCGGACTGGGCTGGAGACAAAGTGGGACGGAAGTCCACCTCCGATGCATGTCACTTTCTTGGACGCTCCTTGGTAAGTTGGTCCTCGAAGAAGCAAAATTGTGTCTCCCTCTCCACTGCCGAAGCCAAATACATTGCAACTGCCAGTTGTGCAACTCAATTACTATGGGTGAGGCAAACTTTGAAGGATTGTGGTATCACCTATAGATATGTGCCTCTTCTATGTGATAATGAAAGTACCATCAAGGAGCGTCACTTTCTTGGACGCTCCTTGGTAAGTTGGTCCTCGAAGAAGCAAAATTGTGTCTCCCTCTCCACCGCCGAAGCCAAATACATTGCAACTGCCAGTTGTGCAACTCAATTACTATGGGTGAGGCAAACTTTGAAGGATTGTGGTATAACCTATAGATATGTGCCTCTTCTATGTGATAATGAAAGTACCATCAAGATTGCTGAGAATCCCATTGATCATCTTCGCACCAAGCACATTGATATTAGGTATCACTTCTTAAGAGACCATGTGCAAAAGGGTGACATTGATATTGCTCATGTTGGTATGGATATGAAGGAAATATGACCTAGAGGCAATAATAAAGTTGTTATTTTATACTTCCTTATATCATGATAAATGTTTATTATTCATGCAAGAATTGTATTAACCAGAAACTCGATACATGTGTGGATACATAGACAAAACAAAGTGTCCCTATTGAGCCTCTACTAGACTAGCTCGTTAATCAAAGATGGTTAAGTTTGCTAACCATAGACATGTGTTGTCATTTGATGAACGGGATCACATCATTAGGAGAATGATGTGATGGACAAGACCCATCCGTTAGCTTAGCATTATGATCGTTAAGTTTTACTGCTATTGTTTTATGCAACTCCCGGATACCGGAGGAATACCATGTGTGATATCAAACGTCACAACGTAACTGGGTGATTATAAAGATGCTCTACATGTATCTCCGAAGGTGTTTGTCGGGTTGGCATAGATCGAGATTAGGATTTGTCACTCCGAGTATCGGAGAGGTATCTCTAGGCCCTCTCGGTAATGCACATCATAATAAGCCTGGCAAGCAATGTGACTAATGAGTTAGTTGCGGGATGATGTATTACAGAACGAGTAAACAGAATTGGCGGTAACGAGATTGAACTAGGTATGAAGATACCGACGATTGAATCTCGGGCAAGTAACATACCGATGACAAAGGGAATAACGTATGTTGTCATTACGGTATGACCGATAAAGATCTTCATACAATATGTGGGAACCAATATGAGCATCCAGGTTCCACTGTTGGTTATTGACCGGAGAGGTGTCTCGGTCATGTCTACATAGTTCTCGAACCCGTAGGGTCCGCACGCTTGACGTTCGATGACGATTTTATATTGTATGAGTTATGTCATTTGGTGAACGAATGTTGTTCGGAGTCCCAGATGAAATCACGGACATGACGAGGAGTCTTCAAATGGTCGAGAGGTAAAGATTCATATATAGGACGATAGTATTCGGACACCGGAAAGTGTTCCGGGGGTACCGGGTACATATCGGGTCACTGGATGGGGTTCCGGGCACCCCCCCCCCCCCGGCAAAGATATGGGCCTTAATGGGCCAAGAGCAGGACAGACCAGCCCCTAGTGGGCTGGTGCGCCCCATATAGGCCGAATAGGAGGATAAGGAAGGAGGGAAAGGGAGAAAGGAAGGGAGGATTGGCCTCCCCTTCCCTTCTCCCCCGCCCTCCCTTTCCTTCCTCCTCCGACACATATGGAAGGGGGAAGGCCGACTTCTGGGAGGCACCCAAGTAGGATTGCTCCTACTTGGGGCGCCCCTTGCTGCCCCTCTCCCTCTCCCACCTATATATATGTAGGGGGCACCGCTAGAACACACAACATTGATTCCTAGCCGTGTGCGGTGCCCCTCTCCGTAGTTTACGCCTCCGGTCATATTCACGTAGTGCTTAGGCGAAGCCCTGCGCGGATCACTTCACCATCACCGTCACCACACCGTCGTGGTGATGAAACTCTCCCTCGAAACTTTGCTGGATCAAGAGTTCGAGGGACGTCATCGAGCTGAACGTGTGCAGAACTCGGAGGTGTCGTATGTTCGGTGCTTGATCGGTCGGAACGGGAAGAAGTTCGACTACATCAACCGTGTTGTAGAACGCTTCCGCTTTCGGCCTACGAGGGTACATGGATACACTCTCCCCCTCTCGTTGCGTGAGCATAGGAATTTTTTTGAAATTGCATGCTACGTTTCCCAAGAGGATATGCAACTCGCCGACATTTTCACCAAACCATAGGATGAAGCAAGGGTTTGTCAACTTAGGCGTGAACTTGGTATCTTGGAGCTTGACAATATTATGTGAAATCTAGTACCCATGCATGCATTTACTTCATGTCTTGTTTTGATGTAGGCATATGTTTAGGGGGAGACACTCAACTCATGAATACTCTCACCCTATATAATGAATAAAAAGAACAAACACTCTCAAAGTTACCATGTTCCTCAAACTACGATACTTTAAATGATGGAGTAGTGATCTTGATCCCAAGGACAATATCTTCGCGGCATCACGACACACATACTCACACATGGTGGCCTTTGGCCACCGGCTCTCCTCGTAGGAAGGGTGCCCAATCATGCATAGCGTCCATAATTTGTGTGTCTAGTTACTAATCATGTGGTATCATCTATGTCTGATTGCCCATATATTTTTGTCATTTACTCATTTGTGTATTCTGGTTCATCTAGATACTTCTAAGCGCTGTCTGTCAAAATCTTTTGCCACCAGTCGTCCGAAATTTCTCAGACATCCGATTAATCACAGTTTTCGGTTGTCCGACACTGCTTGGATGTCTGGTCGCTGTGCAGAAATCGTGAACAACCCACTTCCTCCCCAGGTCTTGGATGTTCGAGGATCTCCGGTCATCCGTCTCCTGGCACTTACATCAGTCCTCGAACGTCCAACCTCTGTCGGTCGTCCGGTGAAACCCGCGGCCCATATAAAATCTGGGGATGGGCCTGACCGGGCAGTTGCCCTATATTCTCCCCTCCCCACCCCACGCCTGTGTCCGCCGCCACCTGAGGTGGATCTCTCTAGCCGCTGCCGAGGAGCCGTGCCGCCTGGGTTGGTTATCCGTCGCTTCAAGCCCCTTCCTCCTTCATCGACCTGTCTCATGTATTCCCTCTGTCCCTCTCTCTATTCCTCTCGCCGTTCGTAACCATGCACGATAGTGATCCCCTTTCTATCTTGGGTAATCTCTCATGTGTGGTTCTCACGATGGTGAAAACCAAACACACCTCTCACAACAATGTCGGGGGTGCCTTTGCTCACAGTAATTATTATCCGTTCGTTTTTCGATTATCAGCTTCCCCATCTCCATCCCATACAAGGGCTCACTGAGAAAAACTTCCATATCCAATGTCTCTTTGGTTTCAGCTTCTCTTCGTGGTGGCTCTGATGACTCTCAAGAGCATCAACGTCTGTGCAAACATGCTGGGAAACGTCATGTGATCGAGGAGTCCTCTTCTTCTGAGGGCTTTGACTACGAAGAGGAGATGGAATATGAGGAGCTCGGGGTGCATGTGGCTGTTTCGTCCCGCCCACGCGGCTCTCGAGGGGCCACCTAAATGCCTGCTCCTCCTCCGGATCAGCCAAATGTGGATGGTCAACGCATACCTCTTGAGGCCCCTCAACTTCATGGGCGTGTCCTCAAGGATTTCACCAAAGTGCACAAGCCTGCATATCTTAAGTTCCGGCGCAATGTTGATCAATTCGAAGTGGTTCAAGACTCTCTGGATCAGCGTTTTCGCACCAATGTTCAGGCAGACATCTACACCTCCGTTGTCCTCCCAAAGGGACTCTCTCTGCACCACTTCATTGACTTGGAGCACATTCGGGCTCATCCCGTGAAGTACCCGGGTGCTATTGAACTCATTGAGTCATCTGGTCTTGCCGCTCCACTTGCATTTCAGCACGACTTTAACAATGCCGCTATACATCAATTTTATGCCACATGCTTCTTTGGTCCTGACAAAACTGTTACCTGGATGACCTCTGACACCGAGCTCACTTCCACTTATGCTCAGTTTGTCGCAGCCGTTGGCTTTCCTGACATTGGATTCAAGATCCACAAGGATGACCCCAACCACAAACCCAAAGCCGTTGAGGCTTATTGCTATCTTCTTAAGGAACTGGATGATCTTACTAAGGAGGATAAGATGAAGGATCTGAATCAATTCTCTATTTGGAGATATCCTTTCTACATCATTTATCAATGTGTCATCCACAAATCTATCCCAAGAAGGGTGACAAGGGATCTTGCAACAGTTATTGCCTTGATCTCATGTCTCGCCTCAATGAGTCTCCCAAAGGAAAGATAAATGTTCCTTATTTTCTAAGGCATAAAATCCGTCTTGCTAGCTTTCAGTACAAGCGGGCTTTCCCTCATGATCCACTGATTCAAGCTCTCATTGAGAGTGTTGCTCCATTTTATCTTGAACGGACTCATGTGCATGAGAAGTGGACTATTCCTCCTCACATGGCGGACGATTGACCTCCCAAGGTTTCCTCCAAGACTGCCCCTGCTCGTAGGTCGGCTGCTAGGTCTCATCCTACCACGTCCAACTATGCGTCCTTTGGGCGTTTTGCCCGTTTTCTCGGAAAGACTCACTCTGCCATGATGAAGGCGTTTACCTTCAACTGCACACAAAACCATGATGTATTCACTCGCATGATCACCTCCAAGAATGCCTTGAAGTCTCGTCTGCGTGACTCTGGGGCTACCTATGTTAGTGACGATGAGCGTCTTCCGGCGGCTCCTCCTTCGGATTTTGGCTTTCCTTTAGGGCCTGAGTAGGCTGATCTCTTCGACAAGGTGGGTGTTAGTGGAGCTCATAATTATGCTGATGATGATCTGGGGTGTTCTAGGTTGTCCTCTTTGTCCCTTTTGGGTACTTGATGCCAAGGGGGGGGGGGGGGGACTAGTTGTTGTTCTATCTATCTTAAGACTTGTTGTTTCATTATGTTAAACCATTATGTTTTAAGTGGGTGTATGACTTTATGTATGAGGAGATATTATGATATTATGCCGTCATGAGTTCTTTTGTGTTAGCTATGCATATCCGAAAATATTTTGCTCATACGATTATAATGGTTGTTACTGTAAGGGGGAGCTCTCCATATAATGTTTGTAATGATTATCACTGTGAGGGGGAGCTCCATATTTGTGCATCTAGGCGTTGAAATGCTCTTCGACAAATCTGTCTTAAATATAGAACAATCTTATTTTTTTTTACTATGCGTATATTGTCATCAACTACCAAAAAGGGGGAGATTGAAAGTGCAATCATGCCCTTAATCGTATTTTGATGTTGATGATAGTATACACATAGGGGAGTAACAAAGTTTGTCAAGTATATCTCATGTTCAGTCCCCTCAAAATCGTGTGTGCGGATCACGGGAACATACATATATTGCTCAAGAACGAAGTAACACGACTGCTAGATTAGGCTCCTTTTATTTGCTCTTGAGTATAGGGATCCCGGACTATTAAGAGGGGAACATGGGGTCTCGCGAAGGACTTGCTCAATAATCATCTATCATGTCTCCATCTGTTCTTTGTCTCCCTTGGACGTCTGATACCTGTCGGACGACTGGTACTCTCTATATAGAGCCAAAATGTAGGATTTCCGGTGTCCACCAGACGTCCGGCATGTCCTTTACAGAGCCGAAACGGCGGATCTCCGGTGTCCACCGGACGTCCGACACTTCCTTTACAGAACCAAAACATCGGATGTCCACGAGACGTCCGGTACTTTCTATACAGAGCCAAAACGTTAGACGTCCGGTCCCTGTCGGACGTCCGGTGTCTGCCGAGGCCTTGGTCGTCCGGTAAGTCTCGGACGTCCGACAGCTGCTGCTCTCAAGTGGCTCCAACAGCCAGTTATTGAGGGACACTATAAATACCTCTCACCTATCCTGTGGGAGGTTTGACCATTCACTTTGAACATCCTCAAGAACACTTTTCACTCTCTCTCTCTCTCTCTCTCTCTCTCTCTCTCTCTCTCTCAATCCTACACCAAAACTTAGATCCCTAAGCGATTTGAGAGCATTTGGGAGAAGTTATCCACCCAAGTGATAGATCCACTCCTTCCTTGTTGGGGATATAACTACTGGGTATGACTCGCCTAGGAGGGGTCTGGTCATGCCACTGGCGGCTTATTATGACAAGGCCCATAAAGCTGATGAAGATGGCAGTTCGTGAAGCAGGCTTACTGGAGGCCCAAGACCCAAAGGCGGCTTGAGGCCCGCAGGTGTGAACCGCCATATATGTATGACTTGTGTTGTAAGGCATGCGTAGTTAGTCACCGAGCCAAACACGTTGTGTATGAGCTGGCCGAGACTCCGTAAGCTGTCGAGCGTCAACCTATGTATATAAAGGGACGACTCTGCGGCGGTTTAGGGAAAGATACAAGAGATCGAAAGCTAGGTCAAGCGTATTCCCTCCCTGGTAATCGAAACCTAAGCAATACCACCTCAAACTGGATTAGGCCTTTACCTTCACCGCAAGGGGCCGAACCAGTATAAACTCCCTGTGTCCTTTGTCCCATTTAACCCTTTTAAGCTAACCTAGTTGGATGGCTCCACGACTAAGTCCTTCTGGTAGGACATCTGCCGTGACAATTCCACGACAGTTCTTGAAGGGCAGCTTTGAAGGGATCAAGAGATACGTTGTGGGCCCTGAGTCGGATACCTGCACCGACATCACCGAGATGGCTCAGCGTGCATGACCCGCCCGTGTTCAACCCGCCGTGAAGCGCGCCTTTCTTGGATTCATCCATGGAGCGGAATTTGAGGAAGGATCTGTGTCTGGCGGTGAGACGGCCATCTATTCTGATGGTGAGTCATCCACAGGCGGACTACTTCATTGTATCAACTGCAAGACTTGGGGGTTGTTCCGATGGAGATAGTATTCCGGACCCCTATGAGCCACCGAACCGGGTCGCGATCTTCATGGCAGTACACAGTCGGTGCTTGGTTCATCAACCACCACGGCTATGACCTCCAGTTCAATGGTTGCGGCGGCGGCTGGTGCTAGCGACTCTGCGCGCCCGCCGGCTCAAGTTCTCACAGAGTTGTTGGAGGATCTGGCGACTTTGATGGGGGTACAGGCGACCCCGGACAACCAGGAATAGCATAAGGTTGATATGGCGAAGCTGCGAGATGAGATCGTTGTCGGTGTCAAAACCGGCGGATATCAGGTAGGGGTCCCAAACTGTGCGTCTAAGGATCAAGGTAACAAGAGGCAGGGACACGATGTTTACCTAGTTCGGGCCCTCTCGATGGAGGTAACACCCTACTTCCTGCTTGATTGACTTTGATGAGTATAGGGGTTACAAGAGTTGATCTACCTCGAGATCGTGATGGCTAAACCCTAGATGTCTAGCTTGTATGATTATGATTGCCCCTACGGACTAAACCCTCCAGTTTATATAGACACCGGAGGAGGCTAGGGTTGTATAGAGTCAGTTTAAAGAGAAAGGAATCTTCATACCCCGAATGCCAAGCTTGCCTTCCATGTCAAGGGGAATCCCATACGGACACGGGGGAACGCCTTCCATCTTGTATCTTCATGGCCCATGAGTCTGACCCATGTCACATAGCCCGGACGCCCGAGGACCCCCTAATCCAGGACTCCCTCAATAGCCCCCGAACCAGTCTTCAATAATGACGTGTCCAGCGCACACATTGTCGGTTCCTCCTCCGAGTACTTCAAAGCATCTGAACCAAAGGACTATATTCGGCTTTTACATCTTCGGTCTTGGTAAGGTGAATTCTTTTAACAGCTCGGCTTTGCATAAAATGTTATACCCTTCGGCTTCTGCGCCATCGTCGCCCCGGCTTCCACGTGTCAGACGAATATGAGGGGTCCAAGCATTTTTACACATAACACCCGGGCCATGTAGGGAAGGCTGTCGGATTTCGGGTTCCGGCAGACCCTTGAGGTTCGAACACTGGGGTGCGCGCGGAGATCCAACCCTCCACCGTCTCGCTCCTCGCCGAATCGCTGGGACCTAAACTACTAAACGGAACAGCACAAGAGACACGAGATTTATACTGGTTCAGGCCACCATTGTGGTGTAATACCGTACTCCAGTGTGTGGTGTGGTAGATTGCCTCTTGGACTGGTGAGGAACAATACAAGGAAGAACAGCCTCGCGAAGCTGTGTTCTTGGCGGGTGCGATGAACTGCTAGGTGGGGTTCAGTCGCTCTAGCTACTGGTTTCTTGACGAGATTCGGATCTCGCCCCATACTGGGGTGGCTACTCCTATTTTTAGGCGAAGGCCCGGCCTCTTCCCAAATATTGGCGGGAAGGGCGCCAACAATTAGCCATTTGAAGGGGAACAGTGGGTACACTTATCCCGACTAAAGTTGGTCCTCGCCGCCAAAGGCTCGGTGATGACGCCTTTGCTTGGGCTCCACAATGACTCCCTTCCTGCCGTTGGGCTGGTCTTGGTCTCGTTGCACGAAATGGATGCCTTTGCTTGATACTCTCGCTGCGCTTGCTCCTTTGCACCAAAGGGAAAGGTGGACATCTTGCGGGTTGGCGCCCGGCCGGCGCCCTTGGTCGTCATGGCTTGCGTCATGGGCACCTCGCGAGGTACCCTGCCTTGAACTCTCCGCCTCCTCATGAGCCAGCCCGACGAGGCCGTGCACGAAAAGCTCCTTATCGTCCGCCCGTGAGGCTTGGCCCTCGCGAGGTCTTGAGCTGCGTTGATGAAGATGGGCGTCTTGGGCCTCTTTCGAGCCACGCCGCAGCCGCAGCGAGCAAGTCTGGGACCCCGTTCCCGAAACGCCGATAGTAGCCCCGGCCCACGGCGCGCCCGAACTTGGCGGCGAGAGAGGCGAAGGGCAAGTGCGAAGAGTCACGGGCCCTAACAGCCTGCGGCCTTGGGCGACACGTGGCGGTTGATTGGGCGTGTGCGCTTTGCTTCCCCACGATGCCTCGGTAACCACCGGATTCGACAAGTCCTCGCATGCGAGTCGGTCATGATTACCGGTGATCATGGAGGCCGACGGTTGGCCTTCGCCCGGCTATAAGTGCAGGCAGCGCGCCCTTCCATCTATCCTTTCTTGTCTCTCCTTCTTCTCCATGGCTCCACCAAGGAAGTTCTCGGCCGCAGAGAAGGGAAGGGCCGTCAGTCGAGTCTTCCTCTCCTCCGCCTAAGCGTGGTCGAGGTCGCCCTGCAAGCATCCCGTGGCCTCCACGGCGGTCCCCGCGCCGTGGGGAAGGCTCTCAACATGGCGACGAGCGATCGCCACGCGGAGGGCGTGCCCGCCAAGCGTCCCCGAGGCCGCGCCCATGCTGCTGGCTACTGCCGGAGTTCATGGTGAGGCGGAGGAGCCGTCCGGCGTCCGGCTTCAGCTCCGCGCTTCCTCTGGGTGAGCTCCCGGATGGCACCTGGGCGGCCTCGCTCCAGCGGATGGCTGCTGCAGCCGGGCCGTGGGCTTCTCTGGAGGTCTCTGCATAGGAACCTGTTCTGACCCGCGGTGGCGGGACGTTCGCTCGCAGCGTGGTCTTCGCCGCCGGTGTTCCCTGCACTTCAAATACGACGGCGGCGCCACCCTCTACGTGAGGGTGTTCGGGGAAGACGGTCGCCGCATGGGGTGCTGCCCTGAAGACGACGACCGCGGCCGAGGACTCAGCCCCGGCGTGGATGGAGAGGGCAGCGCGCGGGCGGCTGGCGATGCTCGTGACTCCTCACGCTTCACCAGCTCTTCTTCGGGTGGTGATTCTTCTAGCAGAGGCCGCGGCCAGCCCCCACGCCGCCGGGCCTACTTGGGGGGTGGCAGCGGGTCCGCTTGCCGCCGCGCCCCGGTGAAGCGCGAGAGGGAGTCCGCCTGAGCTCCGGAGACGGCTCGAGCCTTCCAAGAGGGCCGGCACGGGGCGTGCATCACAGGCTCCGGGCCTTTCTTCTGGGAAGCAAGCTTCACGGGCGTTTGCTCTCTTCACAAGCTCCGGGCCTTTCTTCTGGGAAGCGAGCTTCACGGGCGTTTGCCCTCTTCACGGGCTCCGAGCCCTTTCCAGAACGCGACAGCTTCATAGGCGTTCGCCTTCTTCACAGGCTCTGGGCCTTTCTCGAAAAAGATGAGCTTCACAGGCATTCACCTTCTTCACAGGCTCTGGGCCTTTTCCAAAAAGAATGAGCTTCACAGGCATTATCCTTCTTCACAGGCTCTGGGCCTTTTCCAAAAAGATGAGCTTCACAGGCATTCGCCTTCTTCACAGGCTCTGGGCCTTTTCCAAAAAGATGAGCTTCACAGGCATTCGCCTTCTTCACAGGCTCTAGGCCTTTTCCAAAAATATGAGCTTCACAGGCATTTGCCTTCTTCACAGGCACTGGGCCTTTTAGGGGTAAAACCTCCGGAGGTGCTGGATGTTCCACGCGTTCTGTATAGGTACTCCCTCTTGAGTATCCAAGCGCACGGAGCCAGGCCTGGAAACATGAACAACCTTGAACGGGCCCTCCCACATGGGAGAGAGCTTATGCAGTCCCTCCCCGAGAGGACCCGTCGAACACGAGGTCCCCTACCTCGAGAGTTCAGGGCGGATGTTGCGGCGGTGGTATCGCGGAGTGCCTCATGGTACCTTGCGCTCATGCGCGCAGCTTCTCGACGGCGCTCCTCCCCCAGCACAAGGGTCATCCCCCGCATGGCGTCCTGCAGCGTTTCATCGAACGCCAGGACCCGCGCGGATCGACGCTTGAACTCATGAGGGAGGACCGCTTCGGCTCCGTAGACCAGGAAGAAGGGGGTCTCTCCAGTTGGCTTGGTTGCGGTTGTGTGGATGGAACACAACACGGACGGAAGCTCGTCATACCAGCCTCTGTCGCAGGCCTCCAGTTTCTTCTTGAACGTCCTGGTCTTGAGGCCTCTCAGGACCTCTGCGTTTGCCCGCTCGGCCTGTCCATTGCTGCGGGGGTGCGCCACCGAAGCGTAGCATATCTGCGTCCCAAGGTTAGTGCAGTACGTTTTAAAAAGGTTACCGGTGAACTGCGAACCATTATCGGTGATGATGCGGTTCGGCACTCCGAACCGGCTCACGATGCCCTTGATGAACTTGACCGCAGAACCAGCGGGGATGGCGCGGACGGCCTCGACTTCGGCCCACTTGGTGAATTTGTCCACGGCGGCGTAGAGTAGCGATAGCCCCTGGCGCCCGAGGAAAAGGGCCCAGAATGTCCAGCCCCCAGACCGCGAATGGCCAAGTGAGGGGGATGGTTTGCAGACCTCCTGCTGGCTGGTGGATCTGCTTGGCATGGAATTGGCAAGCCTCGCAAGCCTTCATGAGTTCGACAGCGTCATTGAGCGCGGTGGGCCAATAGAAACCGATGTGGAACGCCTTGCCGACGAGGGCCCGTGACGACGAATGGTGCCCACAATCTCCGCCATGTATATCTGCCAGCAGTTCCTTCCCCTATTCCCTGGTGATGCAGCGCAGGGATACGTCGTTCGGTCGTTTCCGGTAGAGCTCTCCATCCATGATGCTGTATGTCGTGGCTTGCCGCGCCACATGCTCTGCCTCCTCCTCCTTCTCCGGCAAAGTTCCACGCGTTAAGTAACTCTTGAGCTCCGTGATCCAGCACTCCTCTTGAGGTTCCATCATTAGGAGCAGGCGTGCTCCTGAGGCCGGGCCACAGGCTGGGGCTCCCGAGGCAGGTGGCTGAGGGAGCTCCTCGCGAGGCTGTGCTGTGCTTGATAATGACGGCAGGGCTGAGGGCTTGAAGAGCCATTCCTCAAAGACACCCGGCTCCTGGGGTAACCTCCTGGAGGCTCGTTTGGCGATGTCGTCGGCCTCTTGATTGGTGCCGCGGGGCACGTGCTGCAGCTCAACCCCAGGCTGTTTCTCCATCCTGCGGACCTCCGCAAGGTAGGCCTCCATGTGTTCATCTCTTGGCTCGTACACCTTGTTGGAGAAATTGACAAGGAGCTGCGAATCGCCCTTGATGGTAGGCGCTTCACCCCGGGCAGCGGCAGCCTGAGACCCGCTTCTCGGCCCCTCAGATTCTGCTATATTGTTGGAGACCTTCTCGCCTCATGGGAAACAGAGCTGCACGGGCATAGTAGAGCTTGTCTGGCGGGAGATATGAGCACTGCCCCAGCCCAGCGCCTGTCTGAGAACGCTCCGTCGAAGTACATGACCCAACCTTCTGGCGCTTCGCTTCCTGGGGAGAGGGATCGATCCTCGCCGGACCTGAGGCCCGGTGCTTCTGTCCATTCGGCCACGAAATCTGCTAGCGCGGCCCCCTTGATGACTCTGGTTGTGCTGAACTCGAGATGGAATGCTTGCAGCTCAATGTTCCACTCGGCGACTCTTCCGACCGAGTTGGGGCTCCTGAGCACCCTCTCCAGGGGGTATGTGTAACGCCCCGGATTCGATGCGCCAGGTGTCTGCCAGTTATTCGCCGTCTTTGCCATGTCATGTGCTTGCGTGTCTCTCTTTGCCATGTCATCATCTACATTTCATATCATGTCATCATGTGCATTTCATTTTGCATACGTGTTCGTCTCATGCATCCGAGCATTTTCCCCGTTGTCCGTTTTGCAATCCGGCACTCCTATGTCTCCCGGCGCCCTCTTTTACCTCTTTTCATGTGCGGGTGTTAAACGGTCTCGGAATGGACCGAGGTTTGTCAAGCGGCCTTGGTATAGCACCGTGAACCGCTTGTCAAGTTTCGGATCATTTGGAGGTCGTTTGATACTCCAACGGTTAACCGGGTAACCGCAAAAGTCTCCTTCTCTTTGCAGCCCAACACCCCTTTCAAAGTGGCCCAAAACCCACCAAACTGCCCTCCATGCTCTCGGTCGTTCGATCACGATCGCGTGGCCGAAACCGCACCTCATTTGGACTCTCCTATCTCCCTCTACCTATAAATAGGTGCTCTCCACTGAAATTCGCGAATGAATCCACCCTAACCCTAGCTTTCGTCCTCCTCCCGCCGCCGGACATGTCCATATCGTGCCGGACATGTCCGCGCCGCCGCCCTCGCCCTATCGCAAGCCGCATAGCGTGGCCTCCTGCGCCGTCCCGCCGCCGCAAGGCCGCGGTCCCAGTGCGGCCCGCCCAGCCAGCAGCGGCCGCCCGTCACTTGCGCCTCCCGCGTCTCCGCCGCCCGCCCGCCGTCTCCAGTCACCGGACCTCGCCGGCGCCCGGCCGCCCGCCCGCCATCGCTCGCGCCGCGCCGCCCGCTCCGCCCGGCGCCTCGAAGGCCGGGCCATCCTGCGCGCCCGACCCGCCGCCCGCTCCATGATCGCCGCCTCCGCCACAGGTTCCCGCCGCCTCGCCAAGAGCGCCGCCGCCGCCATGGTTCCTCGCCTCCACGCCCGGGCCGACCCCTCCGGCCAGATCCGGCCCGGCGGCGCCGCCCTGCTCCTCCGCCTCCCTGCCGGGATCACACGCGGCGGCCATCGCCCGCCAGCCGGCCGCCCACCACCGGCTTCCCGTGGCGGAACACCCTCGCCGGAGCTCCACTCCGGCGGATCTGGTGGATGAGATCCACCGGGAGATGATCCAAACACGCGCCCCGATCCCGGACCTCCTCGTCCCGCTTCTCTCCATCCCGAGTTGACTTCGGAGGGTATAAATTTCACTAAGTCCCCGAGATTATTGCATATTTTCTTGCATTTTCGTCGCATCGTGTCTCCGTCATCGTTGCTCCGTTTTGCGCGTGTAATATGTCAAAATGTTGGCCTCGAAGAGTAGATCATTTCACCTCATTGCATCATTTTCATTTGAGCTCATCTTGATGCCCGAAATGCTGTTGCAAGAGTGCTATGTGATGTTAGTTTCTGATTTTTATCAGAACTTGCACTTTTGTCATTTTTGCCATGATTGATGTGTGCATCCTATGGACTTGAGTCCTACATGAGTTTTATTATATGCCATTTCTTCTTTCCAGTGGTGCTTGCCATGTATTTTTGTGATCTATGTGGTGACTAGCACAAGCATGCAAACTAGGTGTCTTGTTGTTGCTGATTTAAGCCCTGTTTTGCTGATATTTTGATGCCATGTTAACTTGATGCTACCAAGAGATCCATGCATATTTTGAGATACTTCAGTAAGGTTGTTTTGTAAAGCATGTCTTGCTCTATCCATCCATGCCCTTTTTTGCAATTATGGGGTGCCATAGCTTGAGTCAGTCGAGCTCTACTTTTGCTATCAAATGTTTCCTGGCAGATTGTTTACATGTTATTCAATTTTGCCAAGCTTGTTGTGGTTGATCCGTATATGCTATGTTCTTGTTCTTGCCATGTATGTCTTCTATGTCATGTCTTCTTGATGTATGTATGCTTAGTTTTTCATATAAGGCTCTGTAGTGAGTGCATTGAGCTTGTAAACATGCCTACTTGTTATCAGTTTTTGACATGCCATATTGCTGAATCTGTTAACGAAACTTTCGATATTGACATGGGCGTTACTATATTTTCTGATCCTTTTTGGCTTATGGTCAGTAAAGAACATTTATTTTATGCAATTAGTAGATTCATGCCATGCCTTTGTTTGCCATGTTAAGTTCATGTAACATGTTGTTTCATAGCTCTAAACATTGCAACCTGATGTTAATTTCTGCAATGCCTGAAACTGTTATAAGTTGCAATCTTGCCATGTCATTTTGAGCTTGTTCTAGTTGTTTCTGGAGATAGCTCAGTGTTCATGTTTTGTAATGCTTTACCTTTAAATCATGCCCATGCCTTTTGTTTTCATATTGAGGTGTTGTAGCATATTGTTTTGATGCTTGCAATATGCCTAGTTGCTGTTTTGGACAGCTTGTCCTTTAAACTTGTATAGGGTGTATGTGTTGAACCGTTGCTCCGATTTGAGTGTGCTCTATATGAAACTTGCTTGATTTTGCATGTAGTTTCATATTATCATGTTGGATCCTTGTTTTGAGGTGTTTGCTTGATGTTTGTATGCATTTTCCATCAATGACATGCTTATCTTGTTTTGCTCATATCTTCTAGGCCGTAGCTCCGAATCTAATGAACTTTATATGTAACTTGACTAGAATTTCGTGTAGAGCATCGTGGTGCATCTTAACTTGCTGTTTAACAACTTGAACTTAAGGTTTATTCAGATCTGGACCAATTTCGAAATTTGCATATGAGGACTTACCGGAATTGTTATATGTTGTTCCCGGCCTCATTTAAACTTGTCTTGTTGTGTTGCTCTTGTATGCATCATCCCTTGCCATGAGTAGCTTCATATAGTCTTGTCATGCATCATGCTTGTTTGTGCATCATGTCTTGTTCATGTGTGGGGTGTTTACTATGTTGTGTGCTCCTTCTTGTTAGTTCCTGTTTCGTTGCGATCGTGAGGATTCGTTCGTCTACGCTTGGTTCGGCTTCATCCGTTCATCTTCTTCATGGATTCGTTCTTCTTCCTTGCGGGATTTCAGGCAAGATGACCGCTACCCTGGATCTCACTACTATCATTGCTATGCTAGTTGCTTCGTTCTTTCGCTATGCTGCGCTACCTATTACCTGTTTATCAAGCCATCCCAAATTGCCATGTCAGCCTCTAACCTTTTGCACCCTTCCTAGCAAACCGTTGTTTGGCTATGTTACCGCTTTGCTCAGCCCCTCTTATAGCGTTGTTAGTTGCAGGTGAAGATGAAGTTTGTTCCTTGTTGGAACATGGAGATGTTGTTCCTTGTTGGAACATGTTTACTTGTTGGGATATCACAATATATCTTATTTAATTAATGCATCTATATACTTGGTAAAGGGTGGAAGGCTCGGCCTTATGCCTGGTGTTTTGTTCCACTCTTGCCGCCCTAGTTTCCGTCATATCGGTATTATGTTCCCGGATTTTGCGTCCCTAACGCGGTCGGGTGATTTATGGGACCCCTTGACAGTTCGCTTTGAATAAGACTTTTCCAAAGAAGGCCCAACATTGGTTTTACATTTGCCTCACCTAGCCTTTTTCCCTTGGGAGTCGCGCATCCCGAGGGTCATCTTTATTACCCCGGGCCAATGCTTGTCTAAGTGTTGGTCCAAACTAGAACCACTTGCGGTGCCATACGAGGCAACTTGGGGTATCGTCGGTTGCCGTCGTAGTGTTCATCCGGTCGTGGCTCGAGACGAGATACTGTGCTACTATCGGGTGTCGGCACGCCGGGAGGTCTTGCTGGACTTGTTTTATTGTTGTCGAAATGTCTTGTAGCCGGGATTCCGAGACTGATCGGGCTTCCCGGGGAGAAGGTCTATTCCTTCGTTGATCGCAAGAGCTTATCATGGGCTAAGTTGGGACACCCCTGCAGGGTTTGAACTTTCGAAAGCCGTGCCAGCGGTTATGTGGCAGATGGGAATTTGTTAATGTCCGATTGTAGAAAACCGAAGTTGATCTCAATTAAAATGCACCAACCGTGTGTGTAACCGTGAGTGTCTCTTTTGGGGTTGATCGAAGGAGAACACGGTTTCGGGTTATGTCGGCGTAAGTAGGAGTTTAGGATCACTTCTTGATCATTACTAGTTGACGACCGTTCCTTTGTTTCTCTTCTCGCTCTCATTTGCGTATGTTAGTCACCATATATGCTTAGTCGCTGCTGCAACCTCACCACTTTACCCTTTCCTTTCCCATTAAGCTTTGATAGTCTTGATACCCATGGTAATGGGATTGCTTGAGTCCTCGTGGCTCACATTACTACACCACCAGTTGCAGGTACAGGTTTCGCGATGCTCATGACGCGAGAGCGATGTTTGCTTGTGTTGGAGTTCTTCTTCCGCTTCTTCTTCGATCGGGGATAGGTTCCAGTCGGCAGCTGGGCTAGCGGTGGTGGATGTCGTTTGAGTTTCTGTTTATGTTCCATCCGTAGTCGGATGTTGATCTCTTGTATATGATGTTGATGTATTCTTGTGGCATTTGTGCCTTATGTATGTATCCCTATCTATTATGTAATGTTGATGTAATGATATCCACCTCGCAAAAGCGTTTCCAATATGCGGGTCTATCCTTGGTGGGACCTTCGAGTTCCTTTTGGATAGGGTCGCATATTGGGCGTGACAAGTTGGTATCAGAGCCTCGACCGACCCTAGGAGCCCCTTGATTGATCGTGTAGTTTGGCCGTTGTTGAGTCTAGAAGAAAACTGATTTCTGAGTCTAGTTATATCGGAGAGTAGGAATTCTTTTTACTCCTCTGCCCCTTCGTCGCTCTGGTAAGGAATCTTGACGTAGGTGTTTTGAATTACTTCTCTTCCCCTTCAAATTTTTTCTTTAGGATCACGCAGTTGGTTTTCCGGTAGTTGTTCCTCAGCTCTTTTCATCCGGTGCATTTCTCGTCAAGTCGACTCGAGCATCTTCATCTTTGCCAAGTTCAATCCTCAGCTATTTTCGATCAATGTTGTTTCCCTGTCCGAAGTTGTCTTTGTTTTTCCCACCCGCCCTCCCTTCTTCCTCTCGGAACCGGAGTCCGCTATTGAGTATCCTTCTACTCGTGCGAAGTCTTTGCTTTCTTTCCTCAATGATTTCAACTGTTGTTTTTCTCTTCAAGATATTCGTCGTTTTCCTCTTCCAAGTTGTCTTTGTTTTCCCGCCCTCCCACCCTATTATTCCCGCAGTTCGAGTTTCTTCCGACCATCAATTTCATTCGTGTGGAGCCTCTTCAGTCTTCCCTCAATTATTTCAACCGGTGAATTCCCGTCTTGTTCGTCATTCTTCATCTCTTTCTTTTCCGGTGGACTCAATTCAAGTTTTTCGGTTGATCATATTCTTTTCCTCAGCTCAAGTGTTTTCCATGCTCGTTCGTCTCTCGCCAGTTTATCCTTCCGGAGTTCGGAAGATATCTCAGGGGATTCGTCTGTCTTCCAATTAATTCGAGGTTGTCACCTCATTTAAATATTTCAATTGTTCCGGTGCATCATCTATCTGTTCAACATCCCTTTCCAATGGTGTTTTCTTTTAGTGGGCCCTAACCCACAGGTCTTTCCCAGGATCTTACCTGACTCTTCTAATTTCCCCCGAGTTATTCTCAATTCTTTTCAAGTGTGACGTAAGAATGAATTTCATCAGTCACTTGCCTTTTTCCAAGATCGATTTCAAATTCTTTTCATTGTTGGCTCAATCCCTTCGTTTTTTCATGCTCCCGGAGTACCTCAGTAATTTTGGTGGTGTTTCTCGTCATCATTTGAAGATCGAAGATGAGTTTTTCCTCTAAATATTGTCCGTTCTCCCGGAGATTCATGGTGCTAGCTCGTTGTTATCCTATCTAGTTGTTTCCAGTTGTGCTATTCTTTTCATCCATCCGGAGTATTTCAGGAGTTACTTTCCGTCTCAATCATCCGAAGGTCATCTTTTTGGAAGATTTCTTCATTCTAAGTTTTCAGATTCATTCCCCAATTATTCTATATCCGTGCCCCTTCGTTCATCTCAATATTCTTCCGGTGCTTCGTTCAAGTGTTCTTTATTCAGCTCATGATCTCTTTGTTCTTTTGCATCTATATCCCCTCAAGCATATTTGTTCTTCTAATTCTTCCCGGCGATTATTTCTCCTTCATCAGTCATTTTCGAATTCGTACGGTGGTTCGTTCAAGATTCTTTTCCTTGATTATCATATTAATTCATTCGTTCTTTCCAATCCTACCGGTGGTTCATGAAGACTTTCTCAAGTTCTGTGCTATCCCTTCTCAATCCTTTTTCAAGAAGAATAAGTAGTATGCCAGATCCATTGTTGGTCATCAATTTAATTTGATGAAGGATAAGCACACAATAAATCTTATTCTTATTTCATCCAAGTGATTAATCTTTTTCTTCGGAGTTTGTTCGAAATGAATAAATTCGACTTCCAAGTGATTTAATCTTTTCTTTTCCGGAGTTCAAATTTCCTCCGTCATTTCGTCGGAATCCTCCATCTAATTCATCGCAAGGCTTCAATCTTATTTCCTTTCATCCTTCATTCTATCTCATCATCCTTTTGTTACCGGAGTTCTTCATGGTGGTTCTTCATGATTTAATTCATTCTTCAAGAGTTCATCAAGATTCTTGTTAGTGGAGTTCAAGTATCTTTTCTTCTTGCATCTCGAAGTGCAATTAATTCTCCGTCTTCTTTTGAGGTGGAGTTTTGCATCCCTTCGTTCTTCTCAGCTATTCAATCTTTTCCGCTTGTGGTCGGTTAACACCTCATAATTTTGAGATGTTTTCCATAAGTCCACAACAAGCTTATTCTTTCGTTGTTGATTTTCTCAACAACTCCATTCAATCATTCTAAATTCTTTTCATTTAATCCTCTTTCAATTTTTTTCCGGAGGCATTGTGTTGTTCCTCTTGTCAACTATCGTTCCATCTTGTCAAACTCAGTTCCAACTCCTTCCATGTTCAACCGGTGTGCTGCCTAAATCCTTTAAGTCTTATTCGTTTCTTTTATCATTCTAACCACTCCGGTTAGAACGAGTGGTTTCATAGTCTATCTGATTCCGTGAGCTTTCAATTCTCGTCATTCTCATCGTTCCTCTCTTCTTCTCGAGTGCTCTCGATTCCTTGCTTCTTCTGTGAGTTCTTGTTTCACCTCATCCCTTTTCTCTTCCGTCTCGGTCCTAAGATCTCGGGACGAGATCTCTTCTTAGTGGAGGAGTGTTGTAACGCCCCGGATTCGATGCGCCAGGTGTCTGCCAGTTATTCGCCGTCTTTGCCATGTCATGTTCTTGCGTGTCTCTCTTTGCCATGTCATCATCTGCATTTCATATCATGTCATCATGTGCATTTCATTTTGCATACGTGTTCGTCTCATGCATCTGAGCATTTTCCCCGTTGTCCGTTTTGCAATCCGGCACTCCTATGTCGCCCGGCGCCCTCTTTTACCTCTTTTCATGTGCGGGTGTTAAACGGTCTCGGAATGGACCGAGGTTTGTCAAGCGGCCTTGGTATAGCACCGGTAGACCGCCTGTCAAGTTTCGGATCATTTGGAGGTCGTTTGATACTCCAACGGTTAACCGGGTAACCGCAAAAGTCCCCTTCTCTTTGCAGCCCAACACCCCTTTCAAAGTGGCCCAAAACCCACCAAACTACCCTCCATGCTCTCGGTCGTTCGATCACGATCGTGTGGCCGAAAACCGCACCTATTGGACTCTCCTATCTCCCTCTACCTATAAATAGGTGCTCTCCCCCGAAATTCGCGGATGAATCCACCCTAACCCTAGCTTTCGTCCTCCTCCCGCCGCCGGACATGTCCATATCGTGCCGGACATTTCCGCGCGCCGCCTCGCCCTATCGCAAGCCGCCACGTGGCCTCCTGCGCCGTCCCGCCGCCGTGGCCCGCCCGGGCCAGCGCTGCCCGCCAGCCAGCAGCGGCCGCCCGTCGCCAGCGCCTCCAGCGCGTCCTCCGCCGCCAGCGCCGCCGTCTCGATCACGGACCTCGCCGCGCGCCGGCCGCCGCCGCCCGCCGCCCTGACCCGCGCCGCCCGCTCGCCCGAGCACCTCCGGCGCCCGAGCCGCCAGCAGCCCCTGCCCGCCCCGCCCGCCCGCTCCCTGATCGCCGCCTCGCCACAGGTTCCGGCCGCCGCCTCCTCAAGAGCGCCGCCGCCGCCATGGTTCCTCGCCTCCACGCCCCGGGGCCGACCCCTCCGGCCAGATCCGGCCCGGCCGGTGCCGCCCTTGCTCCTCCGCCTCCCTGCCGGACCGCGCCATCGCCCCGCCGCCGTGCCGCCCACCACCGGCTTCCCCGTGGCCGGAACACCCCTCGCCGAGCTCGCCGGAGCTCCACTCCGGCCGGATCTACCCCGGGTGGATGAGATCCACCGGGAGATGATCCAAACACGCGCCCCGATCCCGGACCTCCTCGTCCCGCTTCTCTCCATCCCGAGTTGACTTCGGAGGGTATAAATTTCACTAAGTCCCCGAGATTATTGCATATTTTCTTGCATTTTCGTCGCATCGTGTCTCCGTCATCGTTGCTCCGTTTTGCGCGTGTAATATGTCAAAATGTTGGCCTCGAAGAGTAGATCATTTCACCTCATTGCATCATTTTCATTTGAGCTCATCTTGATGCCCGAAATGCTGTTGCAAGAGTGCTATGTGATGTTAGTTTCTGATTTTTATCAGAACTTGCACTTTTGTCATTTTTGCCATGATTGATGTGTGCATCCTATGGACTTGAGTCCTACATGAGTTTTATTATATGCCATGTCTTCTTTCCAGTGGTGCTTGCCATGTATTTTTGTGATCTATGTGGTGACTAGCACAAGCATGCAAACTAGGTGTCTTGTTGTTGCTGATTTCAGCCCTGTTTTGCTGATATTTTGATGCCATGTTAACTTGATGCTACCAAGAGATCCATGCATATTTTGAGATACTTCAGTAAGGATGTTTTGTAAAGCATGTCTTGCTCTATCCATCCATGCCCTTGTTTGCAATTATGGGGTGCCATAGCTTGAGTCAATCGAGCTCTACTTTTGCTATCAAATGTTTCCTGGCAGATTGTTTACATGTTATTCAATTTTGCCAAGCTTGTTGTGGTTGATCCATATATGCTATGTTCTTGTTCTTGCCATGTATGTCTTCTATGTCATGTCTTCTTGATGTATGTATGCTTAGTTTTTCATATAAGGCTCTGTAGTGAGTGCATTGAGCTTGTAAACATGCCTACTTGTTATCAGTTTTTGACATGCCATATTGCTGAATCTGTTAACGAAACTTTCGATATTGACATGGGTGTTACTATATTTTCTGATCCTTTTTGGCTTATGGTCAGTAAAGGACATTTATTTTATGCAATTAGTAGATTCATGCCATGCCTTTGTTTGCCATGTTAAGTTCCTGTAACATGTTGTTTCATAGCTCTAAACATTGCAACCTGATGTTAATTTCTGCAATGCCTGAAACTGTTATAAGTTGCAATCTTGCCATGTCATTTTGAGCTTGTTCTAGTTGTTTCTGGAGATAGCTCAGTGTTCATGTTTTGTAATGCTTTACCTTTAAATCATGCCCATGCCTTTTGTTTTCATATTGAGGTGCTGTAGCATATTGTTTTGATGCTTGCAATATGCCTAGTTGCTGTTTTGGACAGCTTGTCCTTTAAACTTGTATAGGGTGTATGTGTTGAACCGTTGCTCCGATTTGAGTGTGCTCTATATGAAACTTGCTTGATTTTGCATGTAGTTTCATATTATCATGTTGGATCCTTGTTTTGAGGTGTTTGCTTGATGTTTGTATGCATTTTGCATCAATGACATGCTTATCTTGTTTTGCTCATATCTTCTAGGCCGTAGCTCCGAATCTAATGAACTTTATATGTAACTTGACTAGAATTTCGTGTAGATCATCGTGGTGCATCTTAACTTGCTGTTTAACAACTTGAACTTAAGGTTTATTCAGATCTGGACCAATTTCGAAAATTGCATATGAGGACTTACCGGAATTGTTATATGTTGTTCCCGGCCTCATTTAAACTTGTCTTGTTGTGTTGCTCTTGTTTGCATCATCCCTTGCCATGAGTAGCTTCATATAGTCTTGTCATGCATCATGCTTGTTTGTGCATCATGTCTTGTTCATGTGTGGGTGTTTACTATGTTGTGTGCTTCTTCTTGTTAGTTCCTGTTTCGTTGCGATCGTGAGGATTCGTTCGTCTACGCTTGGTTCGGCTTCATCCGTTCATCTTCTTCATGGATTCGTTCTTCTTCCTTGCGGGATTTCAGGCAAGATGACCGCTACCCTGGATCTCACTACTATCATTGCTATGCTAGTTGCTTCGTTCTTTCGCTATGCTGCGCTACCTATTACCTGTTTATCAAGCCATCCCAAATTGCCATGTCAGCCTCTAACCTTTTGCACCCTTCCTAGCAAACCGTTGTTTGGCTATGTTACCGCTTTGCTCAGCCCCTCTTATAGCGTTGTTAGTTGCAGGTGAAGATGAAGTTTGTTCCTTGTTGGAACATGGAGATGTTGTTCCTTGTTGGAACATGTTTACTTGTTGGGATATCACAATATATCTTATTTAATTAATGCATCTATATACTTGGTAAAGGGTGGAAGGCTCGGCCTTATGCCTGGTGTTTTGTTCCACTCTTGCCGCCCTAGTTTCCGTCATATCGGTATTATGTTCCCGGATTTTGCGTCCCTAACGCGGTCGGGTGATTTATGGGACCCCCTTGACAGTTCGCTTTGAATAAGACTTTTCCAAAAAGGCCCAACATTGGTTTTACATTTGCCTCACCTAGCCTTTTTTCCCTTGGGAGTCGCGCATCCCGAGGGTCATCTTTATTACCCCCGGCCAATGCTTGTCTAAGTGTTGGTCCAAACTAGAGCCACTTGCGGTGCCGCCCTGAGGCAACTTGGGGTATCGTCGGTTGCCGTACGTAGTGTTCATCCGGTCGTGGCCTGAGACGAGATACGCGCGGCTACTATCAGGGTGTCGGCACGCCGGGAGGTCTTGCTGGACTTGTTTTATTGTTGTCGAAATGTCTTGTAGCCGGGATTCCGAGACTGATCGGGCTTCCCGGGGAGAAGGTCTATTCCTTCGTTGATCGCAAGAGCTTATCATGGGCTAAGTTGGGACACCCCTGCAGGGTTTGAACTTTCGAAAGCCGTGCCCGCGGTTATGTGGCAGATGGGAATTTGTTAATGTCCGATTGTAGAAAACCCGAAGTTGATCTCAATTAAAATGCACCAACCGTGTGTGTAACCGTGAGTGTCTCTTTTCGGGGTTGATCGAAAGGAGAACACGGTTTCTGGGTTATGTCTGACGTAAGTAGGAGTTTAGGATCACTTCTTGATCATTACTAGTTGACGACCGTTCCTTTGTTTCTCTTCTCGCTCTCATTTGCGTATGTTAGCCACCATATATGCTTAGTCGCTGCTGCAACCTCACCACTTTACCCTTTCCTTTCCCATTAAGCTTTGATAGTCTTGATACCCATGGTAATGGGATTGCTGAGTCCTCGTGGCTCACAGATTACTACACCACCAGTTGCAGGTACAGGTTTCGCGATGCTCATGACGCGAGAGCGATGTTTGCTTGTGTTGGAGTTCTTCTTCTGCTTCTTCTTCGATCAGGGGATAGGTTCCAGTCGGCAGCTGGGCTAGCTAGGAGGTGGATGTCGTTTGAGTTTCTTTATGTTTCATCCATAGTCGGATGTTGATCTCTTGTATATGATGTTGATGTATTCTTGTGGCATGTGTGCCTTATGTATGTATCCCTATCTATTATGTAATGTTGATGTAATGATATCCACCTTGCAAAAGCGTTTCCAATATGCGGGTCTATCCTTGGTGGGACCTTCGAGTTCCTTTTGGATAGGGTCGCATATTGGGCGTGACAGTATGCCGAGACAACCTTGATTGGATGACCCTGGAAGTAGTGTCGCAGCTTGTGCGAAGCCACCAACAGCGCGAGGTGGAGCTTCTGCGGCATGGGGTACCGTGCCCTCGCATCCCGTAACACTGTGCTGACGAAGTACACCGGGTGCTCGACAAGGCTAGGGGCGTCGGTGCTGGTGGCGTCTTCCGGAAGCTGTGGTGCCTCCCGAGGTGGCGGCGCCTCCAGAAGCTGGGTGCTTGGATGGAGGGCCTCTCCCGCCTTTGGCGTGCTCTGCTGCGATGGCTGATCTTCTTCCGTTCGCGGTCTTTGGCCTGCATGAGTTCCTTCTGATTCGGCCTTGCCTTAGCCGGGTGGCCGCCGTGGTCTTGGCCTGACGCTCCTCCCTAACTGCCACCAGGGCTGCGCTAGCGGAGTAGGGAGTGGCGGCAAGGTAGAGTACCAAGGGCTCCTAAGGGTGCGGGGCCACCATCACTGGAGGGCTGGTCAGGTACCTCTTGAGGTCTTGGAACGCTTTGTCGGCCTCTTCAGTCCATTCGAAGGGCCCTTTTTCTTCATCACCGAAGAAAGGCAGCGCCGCTCCCCCAATCGAGAGATGAAACGGCCCAGCGCCGTTACGCGCCCCGTGAGCTTCTGCATTTCCCTGAGGGTCTTTGGTGGGCTCATGTCCTCAACTGCCTTGACCTTTTCCGGGTTGGCCTCGATGCCTCGGTGGGACACGAGGAAACCCAGGAGCTTGCCCGAGGGAACTCCAAACACACACTTCTCCGGGTTGAGTCGCAGGCTCACTGCATTGAGGCTCGCGAAGGTTTCTTCCAGGTCTTGTATCAAGGTCTTGGCCTCGCGATACTTCACCACGATGTCGTCGACATAAGCCTCCACATTCTTCCCGAGTTGTGGGCCCAAGGTGATGTGCATGAGCCACTGGAAGGTTGCCCCCGCGTTGCGCAGCCCGAATGGCATGCATGTATAGCAGTACACCCCACACGGGGTTAAGAAGGTTGTCTTTTCCACGTCTTCCACCGCCATCTTGATTTGGTGATACCCGGAAAAGGCGTCCAAGAAGCATAACAGGTCACACTCGGCGGTGGCATCGACGATCTGGTCGATGCGAGGGAGTGGGAATGGATCTTGCGGGCATGCTTTGTTGAGGTTGGTGAAGTCGACACACATGCGCTCCTTTCCTCCCTTCTTTGGCACCACCACGGGCTTGGCCAGCCAATCTGGGTATCGGACCTCGCGAATAACCCCCGCGGCTTCTAGCTTGCGGGTCTCTTGGACGATAAAGGCCTGCTTTTCAATGGACTGCCTTCTCGCCTTCTGCTTCACAGGACGCACGTTGGGGCACACGGAGGTGGTGCTCGATTACGCCCCGTGGGATCCCTGCCAGCTGATCGGGCTCCCAGGCGAACACCTTCTTGTTCGCACGCAGGAACTTGACCAGGGCTTCCTCCTGTTCGGGCTCAAGGTTGGCGCCTATTGTGAAGGTGGTGTTTGTGGACCCGTCCTCGTCGACAGGTATCTGCTTGGTCTCCACCTTGTCTTGAGTGAACAGCTGCTTCTTCTTGGTCGACGCAGCCCCCTTGGGCTTGAGGGCTTCCGCATCGGCGGGCTGCGCTGCGGCCGCCGTCTTGAGGGCGAGCCTGGCCTTCATGGCGCCTTCGGTATCCCCGGGCACAGTGAGGACGCCGCTGCTCCCGGGAATCTTCATGAGGTTGTACCCCAGGTGGGTTGCGGCCATGAATTTGGCCAATGCTGGATAGCCAAGGATGGCATTGTAGGGGAGGCCGATGGGGGCGATGTCGAAGTCGACCAGTTCCGTGCGGAAGTTGTCGTAGGTGCCCAAGGTCAACGGGAGCCGGATTTTCCCCAAGGAGCTGGATGACCCTCCTCCTACGCCTGAAAAAGGCTGGCTGGGCTGCAGCCGCTCCCTAGGTACGCAGAGGAGGTTGAAGGCCTCGACTGAGAGTACGTTGAGGCTGGCGCCGCCGTCGATGAGGGTCCTGGTGACGGCAACCTGGCAGATGGTGGGTGTGCAGAGCATGGGGAGCGCACCCGAGCCGGCCGAGTTGGCGGGGTGGTCCCGAGAGTCGAAGGTCAGCCCGGCCGACGGCTCCGTCCAGCCCGAGGGAGCCCCCTACCGCGTGGAGGCGGCGCCGACCCGGCGGACGAATGTCTTGACATGGCGGCTGGAAGGCGGCGCCTGCGAGCCGCCCAGGAGGGCCGCGACGACCGAATGAACCGGCGCGACGGGGCGGGTGACGAGGAAGCTGCGCAGCTCCTTCCCAGAGGTCGCCGAGGAGCGCAGGGACGATGCTCGCTGCCCGTTCCCCGCCGGACCGGTGGCGGTGTTGGCAGCGGGCGGTGAGGAACGACGAGGGCACCCGTCGTCGCAAGCCGTCCGGGCGACGTGGGAGGCGATGGTGGCTCGGCGCTCGGCGCGAGCCCGACGAGCGTCGGACATGGTTGCGGTGGTCGGGGAAGAACGAGGGGACGGAAGGAGGATTCCGGCACACCCCTACCTGGCGCGCCAAATGTCGGATTTCGGGTTCCGGCAGACCCTTGAGGTTCGAACACTCGGGTGCGCGCGGAGATCCAACCCTCCACCGTCTCGCTCCTCGCCGAATCGCTGGGACCTAAACTACTAAACGGAACAGCACAAGAGACACGAGATTTATACTGGTTCAGGCCACCATTGTGGTGTAATACCCTACTCCAGTGTGTGGTGTGGTAGATTGCCTCTTGGGCTGGTGAGGAACAATACAAGGAAGAACAGCCTCGCGAGGCTGTGTTCTTGGCGGGTGCGATGAACTGCTAGGTGGGGTTCAGTCGCTCTAGCTACTGGTTTCTTGACGAGGATTCGGATCTCGCCCCTGCCCTGGGGGTGGCTACTCCTATTTTTAGGCGAAGGCCCTGGGCCTCTTCCCAAATATTGAGCGGGGAGGGCGCCAACAATTGGCCATTTTGAAGGGGAACAGCGGGTACACTTATCCTGACTAAAGTTGGTCCTCACCTGCCAAAGGCTCTGGTGATGACGCCTGCTTGGGCTCCACAATGACTCCCTTCCTGCCGTTGGGCTAGTCTTGGTCTCGTTGTACCGAAATGGATGCCTTTGCTTGATACTCTCGCCTGCGCTTGCTCCCTTTGCACCAAAGGGGAAAGGTGGACATTCTGCTGGGCGGGCGCCTGATCGGCGCCTTGGTCGCCATGGCTTGCATCATGGGCCCTCGCGAGGTACCCTGCCTTGAACTCTCTGCCTCCTCATGAGCCAGCCTGACGAGGCCGTGCCTGAGGAAGCTCCTTGTCGTCCGCCCCGCGAGGCTTGGCCCCTCGCGAGGGTCTTGAGCTTGCGTAGATGAAGATGGGACGTGTTGGACCTCTTTCGAGCCACGCCGCAGGCCGCAGGCAGGCAAGTCTGGGGACCCCCATTCCCAGAACACCGACAAAGGCGTCTATTTAATGAGATTGAATCTCATATGCCATTCCACACCAGGAGGAAAATCCTTAGAGCTTGCCACAAGAAACCGTGCAAACATGGCTAGCGTTCCCAGTTCTTCCTCCGCCCCCATAGCCCTGGAAAAGGCGATTGGGAGAGCTTCTCAGTATCCCACGCCCAGCTGACCAAGCTCCAGATGCAGGGATATCTCCCTCCCGCGGATCTAGTCCCCGTTCGGGCGGGATTAACTTCCATCAACGGTGAAGCCCTGGCGGAAAACTTCCCCAATCCTACCGAGGGGGAGCGAGTGTGCTTCGTTTCCTTCCTATTAAGAGGCATTGGATTTCCAATCCATCCTTTCCTCCGAGGTCTCCAGGAGTACTATGGCCTCCAACTGCACAATCTCACGCCGGGCTCCATTCTGCACACCGCGGGCTTCGTCGCTCTTTGCGAGCTGTTCCTAGGCTACGAGGCCCATTTTGAGTTATGGAGGAAACTTCTATGCCTCGACCCTCACTCCCAAAAGGTATCCATATTTGAGGTGGGCGGCGCTGATGTGGCGCATAGCTGGGACAGGATACCTGTCCGGCACTCCGAAGAAGGCATCCAAAGAGTGGCCCTCGGAGTAGTTCTATATTGAAGACGTCGTTCTCTCAGACCCAATCCGACGAGGCCTACCCGAATTTTCCAACGTTCCGTTAAAGAAACGCCACAGCTGGCGCCCCCGGAGCCTCGTGGACGAAGATAGTGCGGAGGTTAAGAAGTTAATGGACAAGATAAAGATACTCGCTGTCGTGGAATTAACACGTCAGATGTCCTCGTTGAAAGGACTTAGTCGTGAGGCCAACGCATATATGTGGTATCTTGAGAGGGGTTGAGCGGAATTGAGAGACGCAACGTAAGACAAGAGTTTAGACAGCTTCGGGCCCCGGGAAACATCATTCGGTAACAACCCTACATGCTGTTTGTGGCTAGGTCTCATTATCATCACATGGGAGTCGCCGGTAAACCGGATCATTGTGTCTAGACCTAGAGATTGTTTCTTCTCGCTTGTCGCTTGTCCCTCTTTGGGGATTCCTGCCCCTCCTTATATATGTTGAAGGGGCGGGTTACATGTGAAGTCCTATTAGGATTAGGACTAGTCTATCTCTAATACAAACCGGATACAAATCCAGGTCTTAAATCCGTATAAGACAAATATTCCTCACGCCTTTCCTCTTAAACCGGCCCACCATAACATGAGCCGGCCTTCTGGGCCTTGGGCCTTGTCACCATCTGTCCCGCCCGCCGGGTTACTAGTGAATCATAATGTTCAGTCAGGTTGCTTGTAAACCGTCTGGTCTGTGCGGATCGCCGGTGAATCGCCAAGTGTCAGCAGGATCTCAAATAAACCGCCAAGTCCGGTCGGGTTATACTTCGGCCGGTTTACGCCGTGGGGTATATCCCCAACATTAGCCCCCAGTTTAATTTGGATTTATCCTTGTTAAACTGATCCTGTAAAATAAACACAAGAACAAACTTGATAGGTTGTGCTCCGTGTTAAATATTTTCTTGAACCGGCACCTGATCAGCTTTAAGTCCTTGTCATTTCCTTCTTCTAGAAAATCCAGGTCAATAAGCCAGCTTCATACTCAATTTGCTGACATTGGTTTCTCACAGAGAAATATTGTGAAGAATAATCCACTTGAGTCGGTTTCCAAAGCGCCGGCTTAAGAAATATTGGTATTGAAATACTCATCTGATATTCAGCTGGTTTGAAGATGTAAAACTTGCCGGTTTAATATTACCAAAATTGCCGAGTTATATAACAGACGATGTCGGGTCATAATTGTTGTTGACATCGGGTCATGTAATTAATCTTCCTGATTTGCTCAAAACTGATAATTTGAAGATGTTCCTCTTTATATATGCATAATACCTGTAGCCCCCAAGTCTCAAGAGGAGAACATAGTGATATCTTAAGACTTGCTCCAATATAAGTGTTGCAACCTTTGGAGAAATCCAGTTTGTTCATCTCAATCATTAGTCATAAACTGAATATTCCACATATGTAGCCCCCAAGTGCCTGGTTGTCATGCTTGCAACAACCTGGGACTTGTAATTGCCTTACGCTCATAAAAACTTCAACCAGTGTAATTGCCTTAAGACATGCTTGCAACTTGTTGGCTATTTGAATAATATAATCCGGTATGAAAACCTTATTCATTCAATATCATAATGAAAATTCAGCCAAGTTTGGCTATTTGAATAATATAACCCAATGATTTATAAGCGCATGATTCCAATGGCGCAATCCAAATATATACTGGCGACTTATAGTCCAAAGCCAGGCCGGGTTAACAAACACCGAATAATTTCTCATCATATATTGGCGACTTATCGTCTTAAAGCCAGGCCGGTTTAATAAACACCGGTGATTTATAATCATGCTTTATTCAACTTGTTTCTGCATACAACAAGTTTAAAGTGTCCTGGCGGTTTACCGCCGGACAGGTCATAATGCCAAACATATAACCTAGGTTTATAACCAAGGCTGCACTTAAGAATAATCAAATATGAAATATATCATACATGTGACATTGAATCACATCGTTGGTTTACCAAATTTTTGTAGTAAGGGTGATAACCCTAATCATGAGTATTGATAACTCCTTCCATATTGTGCCGGTTTATGATAAAACCGTACCGTGTTGTGATAAACACTGGTTTATCCATATTCAATTCTGGTGACTTACAGTCGAAACCAGACCGGGCTGGTAGTCTCCGGATTATAACTGATCATATACTGACAACTTGTAGTTGAAAGTGAGGCTGGGTTGATGAACACCGGTTTGAAAATATCACAAATATTTATGAAAAACAAATAAAACTTAGCAAAAGGCAAATGAAAACTGTTGTAGTCGAGGCTTTGCACGGGCTGCCAGGCTCCAAATTCGAGGCTTTTCATGGGCTGCCAGGCCACTGAGTTAAACCATTTTTGCAATGCCTTTTAAGATGGTCCACAATCCTTAACCAATCATCGTTTTAACTTGACAAGTTCAGGGTCTGTATTTTAGAGTAACTTGTCAAAGTTCGAAGGGTCATACCAGGTTTACCTGGGCGGCGTGACTTACTAAAGAGGCAGGTTAACCGGGGGTTTTAGGTGTATACACCAGGCTTCCAAGCCGTGGCTTGATAGCCCGTTACAAGTGTTGATTCTAAGTTCATTGCGATAGCAAAGAATCCCCAAGTAACGTTTTGAGTTCTGCTCAGTGGGTGCCTTTGTTTTAGTTGTTGTTTTGCAACACTCTCTTTGGTCCCGGAGTAGTTTTCTGGTGTAGCTATGGTTCGGACACGACCAAGCCCCCAAGTGATTTTGTGGTATTGCGTCGATCAAGAGGTGTAGCTATGGTTCGGATACGACCAAGCCCCCAAGTGATATTGTAGAAAGCCATGTTTTAACCACGCATCATGGCAACAGGTCCTCTTCGGCAACCTTTAACTTTTTGCAAGAGATAAATTCTTCTTGAGCCGGGATTTTGAACCAGATATTGAGAGCTTCAAAGCTTTGTGAGAGACATCTTTCCCTTGAACCGGATGGTAAACCTGAATCCTCATTTTCAGCCGGAAATTTTTTGACGGCCTTTAAACTCGAACTTGCAAGAGATTAATTCTTTCTGAATCAGAAATTCTTAAACCGGATTTGAGAGCTTCAGTGAGACTGACTTCCCTTGAGCCGAGATTTTGTAACTGTCATATACTTTCTAAGCCAGAAATTTCCTGACAGCCTTTAAATTTTCATCAATATAACAGTAGCCTCCGGGACCGGGTTATCTTTCCCTCCATCGTCCTGGGGTTCTTAATTTTGCTGAAACTGGCAAGATTTGCTGAGCCATGTCGTCGTAGCCCCCGAGTCTCTAAGGTGACTCGAGGAGTTGGCTTGAGACTCTCCATATTTGACCGTGATATAAACCGACATAACTTGTATATCATTAGTGTTTGATAGCACGATGTGAATCCACAGAAGGTTGAGGTGACTGCGGCGGGTTATAAATGATCCTGTATGAGCCGTGTCAGCAACTCGGCCAATGGTTCCTTCCAACTGGCGATTTGAAGTTAACCAAACTGTAGTGGCCACGACTTGTGTGCCTGCCCATTGAACCACCTAGTGCAGACGGCGGTTGATGATAATTTGCCTTCATTTTATTGAAAGAAAACCGGGCTACCCAAGCTGTGACTTGCTCATATTCAATAAACAGCTCATGCAGATAGGTGCGGCCCGGTGTGTTGATGTAGACCAGGCCACGAGACACAGATGGAAAAATGACCGCAGCATCAGAGGCGGCTCAGAAAAATGACCCGGCCGCGGAGTTCTAAGCCAGCGCGGAAGGGCAAGTCAATCGCCAACGCGGTAAACCGTATGGGCGAGTCAGCTATGTCATGTTGATATAAAATTGGGCCGAAGAAGCGGCAGCATGCACATATGTAGGTCTTGGACCAGATGATAGCGTATCATAATAGCACGAGCCATATATCCATGATCTTTATTATTGCAGCGAATAATTGTCCTGCATACAATATTGCAGACCAAGGCAAAGATAAACTACTCTTTGACAAAAATAATATGTACTAATAAAATATATTTTAGATGGATATCACCTGATGTGTTAGGCCGGAAATTATCCGCCGTGGAGTTGATGACCACCACAGTGATGCTAAAATTAATCACGGCCGAGTTAACCGTAGGAGCAGACAGATGAGTCGGCCCGGCGTTGTAAGCCGGTGCGGCCGAGCAAGTTGTCCTCCACGTTGTAAGCCGGCGCGTGAACCGGCCGCGAGGGTGGACGGGCGAGTCGTCCGTGGCGTTGTAAGGTGGAGCGGACGGGCGAGTCAGCTGGTACGTCGACGTAAACCGGACCGTGACACCCTGTCAGTGAAGCCGCGCGATACAGCCGAACGTACATCCGTGGTATAACACCACCCATTTTTCTTTTAATAGTTGCCCTGCGTAAGAATATTACAGGCCAGAGTAATTGTTGCCGGATGAATTAACATAGACTGATAAAATACATAGAAAGGATAGCACCTAGTATTTTTTGCCGGATGTTGGCGCTGGATAATGCATAATGCTGCTTTTGTTTTTTACAAAAGAGTTAATTGGTTATGTGTCTTCTAGTGCCTGAGCTCTCCACATAACCCGGTCGGTACTTTTTGAGCCGGAATTTCTGGAACCCGAACTTCTTGATAATCCGGAACTTTTGAACAGGAACCTCTTGGTAATCCGGCCAAAACTTTTGATAATCCGGAACTTTTGAACCGGAACCTCTTGGTAATCTGGCCCGAACTTTTGATAATCCAGAACTTTTGAACCGGAACCTCTTGATAATCCGGTCGGAACTATTTTTTTTCATAATCTAGGTTAGAACTCTTTGTCGATTCGGACGGAACCTTTTGGTGATTCGGCTGGAGCCCTTTGATGATTCGGACATAACTTTTCGTCGAGGCGATCGGAACCTTTTTGGTGATTCAGACAGAACCTTGCATCGAGGTGGTCAGAACTTTCCAATGATCCGGCCGGAACTTTCCGACGAACCGGTGGAACCTTTCGATGAGCCTGAGGGAACTTTTTCGGCAAGCCGGCTGGAACTCTCTGACGAACCGGCCGGAACTTCTTCATTGAGCCGGATGGAGCTTCTCGATCCCTGGGATAGCGCCCTCCAAGAAGTCAACACCACCATGTGCAGGCCCCACGATGGGCGCAAACTGTCGTGGAATTAACACGTCAGATGTCCTCGTTGAAAGGACTTAGTCGTGAGGCCAACGCATCTATGTGGTAGCTTGAGAGGGGTTGAGCGGAATCGAGAGACACAACGTAAGACAAGAGTTTAGACAGCTTCGGGCCCCGGGAAACATCATCCGGTAACAACCCTACATGCTGTTTGTGGCTAGGTCTCATTATCATCACGTGGGAGTCGCCGGTAAACCGGCTCATTGTGTCTAGCCCTAGAGATTGTTTCTTCTCGTTTGTCGCTTGTCCCTCTTTGGGGAGCCCTGCCCCTCCTTATATATGTTGAAGGGGCGGGTTACATGTGAAGTCCTATTAGGATTAGGACTAGTCTATCTCTAATACAAACCGGATACAAGTCCAGGTCTTAACTCCGTATAAGACAAATATTCCTCACGCCTTTCCTCTTAAACCGGCCCACCATAACATGAGCCGGCCTTCTGGGCCTTGGGCCTTGTCATCATCTATCCTGCCCGTCGGGTTACCAGTGAATCATAATGTTCAGTCAGGTTGCTTGTAAACCGTCTGGTCTGTGCGGGTCGCCGGTGAATCGCCAAGTGTCAGCAGGGTCTCAAATAAACCGCCAAGTCCGGCCGGGTTATACTTCCGACCGGTTTACGCCGTGGGGTATATCCCCGACACTCACCCAATCCGGACTGTCCATAATTAAGGTCATGGCGATTTCCATAACGCGAGGTGTTCAGCCACTCAATCCAGAGGACTCCCCATGTGGAACTACAACGGGGAGGATGACACATCTCGCTACGGGCGCAAGGGTCCGGACAACTTCGCCGCCCTGGCCGCCATGTTGGCTGATCTTTATAAAGGGGAGAAAGAAGAGTTCACTCGCCTTAAATGCCGAGAAGGCTTTTCCATGTACAATCCTCCCAGCTGTGTGAGCCTTTGCTTTGTAACTTTACTCGATCTCCTTCCTGAGTCGTACTTATTCGAACTTTAACCCGACTATGTTTAACAGGAATGGAGGAAAGCCATCGCGGGGATTTATAGCCCTGCTCCGCAGCGAGAGGATCATATTTGGGACCTGGATCCAGGATTTGAGGAGGATACGGATATATTTGTAGAGCTCAAGGAAGGGGTCTTCTATCAGGCGAGCTACAACGGCACGGAAGTGGCCATTACCGCCGATTACCCTGGCCTTCTCCCTTCCTCTCACGTAAGTACCCCGAAGACGTCTCCTCCAAAAGAGTTTTTTCACTGCGCTTCACCCACAACACTGTCTCGTGCTTTAAAGGGGCGGCGCTCGTCTCGCCACTCTGCAACAGAGGCATCCCTTAAACGGGCGGAGCCTGTGCGAGGTGGGTCTTCGAAGAGAATGGCGGATGGCGACACAGCCAAGCTTTCATCGAAGAGGTATGATTTTTAATATGCGCCATGGCAATCACACCATTCCTTACTGCGCCATACTTCAGGAAGAGCGTTCGTCGGACTATATCCGGATACCTCACCGGACACGCATCCACCAATCCGACCCCGGACCCTGCCTCCAGGGCTAGAGTTGATACGGGTGAAATGCCGGATTGTCCTCTCTCTGAAGATTCGGATAATGTATTCGTCACCAATTCCGAAGTGGAGAGTGCAATGAACCATCGGCGCCGAAGGGCCGCTATGCGCGGCCCCAACTTTACTGAAGAGGCATTCAATGCCTTCAGCTCGGCGGATGCATACCTCCGAGCTGCTCGAGATGGGCTTGCTGGAGCCACTTACCAGCTTTAAAGGATATGCGGGTAAGATCGTAATGTGTAGATTTAATAATCATATACCGGTAGCCCCCGAGACTTGAAACAGTTGAAGCAACTAATTTTAAGGATCGTTGTATAATCAGGTACTCACGGTGAAGAACAACATGTTGTCTCAGGAGCTGGAAAAGTGTCGGACCCAGCTAACTATTGTTACCGCCGAACTGGAAAAGTCCAAGGAGGCACCGACTGGTAATGTCCCCTTTCTGTCCGGAAAATATAATCATGTGCCAGTAATGTTTATTCAAATAAAAACTGTTGTATTTACGATGGAAGGATCATCGGATCAGCTGGAAGAGAAACTGAAGGATGCACAGGCGGATAAACAACATGCCGAAAAGCAAGGCCGCTGGTCAACATGTACTGACACGGACCAGGAATGAGAAGAACAAGCTGCAGGATGTGAACACCCAGCTAGGCGAAGAGTTGAAAGACGTGCGAGCCCAACTGGCGGACACTTTGAAGGAGAACTGAAAGCTGAGCGGCGGCATATTCAGTATGCCTTTTAACTTAATTTCGTACGGTTCGCTGATGCGAATCTTAACAAGTTTATTTCTGTAGGTGTGCTGACTGGGCAGCCCGAAGAAGAGGTGTCCGGATTTAAAGGCGGCCTGCTACAAGAGCTGTCCAAGATGCATGAGCGAGCTCGGAAGGCAATGAGAAACATCGCTAAGGCTTTATGGCCAGCCGATTCTCCTCCAGGAAGTATGGAGGAACTCGTGAATTTATTCAAGGGAGCTCGGCGCCATTTTGTGCTATGGAAGATATCAGCAAGCCGAGAAGGTGCTCGGGAAGCCTGGGCCATGGTGAAAACACGGTACACCGGTCTTTATCCGAATCATATGGCGCGGGTCGGACCTCGAGGATCCGATGGACAGGAAATTCTGGTCAGCCTGGTGTACGACCAAGTGAAGATGGCCGCCAAGTATTCACAACAGGGTTGTGAACTAGACAACCTGTTAGAGGGTCTAGAGGAATAAGAAGTTTTTGAGTCCAAGTAGCAATGTACTTATATTGACAAACTTGTCTCCAGCCGAATTTGTAAAACCATTGTCATGGCAGACTTTCTGCTTTCACCTCTGAAAACCCGAGGTTTGGAGTGTTTCCGAATACTATACCGTAGGTAAACACCAAAGTATGTTTGGAAACCAGGCAGTCTGGTCATAGTTGCTTGAACAGACAAGTTGTATTCGGGGATTTATGTTATACATTTAATTGTAAGAAACTTCTTCCAGAGAGAATAGTTCCGTTAAAGGTTCCTTTCCCTGGGCCAGCATGCCTTTCTTTTTTTCCATGTCGAAGTTGTGATGCTAAAAATCACAGTACACGTTATAGTCTGGGGGTTGTGTATTGCAACAAGGGCAATTCGTCTTTTGTCCGGCGACCATTTATTCCCTTAAGAATGCTAGCTTTCGGCTTCACCCAGTCTGAGGTACATGTCTGGATAACCCAGTTGTAACAATCACAGAGGTGCTCCCTTTATGCCCTAGCCGAACAAGTGGGAACGTAGGGCATAAGCACAGGAGCCAGGCAACCCAGCTTGGCAAAAACTTAATTCATAAAAGGTGCATATAATGGCGAAGGAAATACATATATGAGTGGACAACACATATATACGGTGAGCTTGATGCTCGAAAAATAATAATGAAAAGAAGCTTCTGTGAAAAGAAGCCCCCAGGTATTGTGGGGTATGTACAGTTAAAGATGTATACCCCTCAAGTGTGCGGTTTATCCGATCACAAGCTAGAAGTCGTATAAAAACAAAAAAAGAGGAAAAAGTGAAAGGGAGGAAAAAAAGGTACATGTGCGGACTTAGGCGTAGAATCTTCGGAGCCGGGCAGCGTTCCATGGGTTTGGTTCCAAGCGGTTATCCGAAGCATTGCGAAGGCGATAGGCTCCTCCAGTGAGAACTTCATCTATAATGAAGGTACCCTCCCATTTGGGCTTGAGCTTGTCCTTTTTCTTCTATGGTAGGCGTAGAATGAGTTCACCGACATTATAAGTCTTTGCCCATACTTCCCTGCTTTGATATCGCTGAGCCTGTTGTTGATAGAATGCAGAACGGGCCTCCGCGACATCGCGCTCCTCTTCCAGGCCGTCCAGATCATCCTGCCGGTCAACCTTGGCTTCTCTCTCTTCGTACATGCGCACTCGAGGTGAGTCATGAATAATGTCGCAAGGCAAGACTGCCTCCGCGCCGTACACCATGAAGAAAGGTGTATATCCGGTCGTGCAATGGGCGTGGTCCGCAGCCCCCGGAGTACGGAATCGAGTTCCTCAAGCCAGTGCTTGTCTGATTTTTTCAGAGATCGCACTAGTCTAGGTTTGATGCTGCTCATTATTAGGCCGTTAGCCCGTTCGATCTGACCGTTTGTCTGAGGGTGGTATACGGCGGTGTAATCGAGCTTGATGCCCAAATTAGCGCACCAAGTTTTCACCTCATCGGCCGTAAAGTTAGAGCCATTGTCAGCAATAATACTATGTGGGACACCATAACAGTGTACGACACCGGAGATACAGTCTATCACCGGTCCGGCCTCGGCCGTTTTGACTGGTTTGGCTTATATCCATTTGGTGAACTTGTCGACCATAACCAGTAAATATTTCTTCTTATGGCTTCCCCCTTTAAGGGGTCCAACCATGTCTAGCCCCCAGACCACAAAAGTCCACGTAATGGGGATTGTTCGTAGGGTAGTGGGCGGCATATGGCTTTGATTGGCCAAAAGCTGGCATCCAACGCAGCGTTGTACGAGGTCCTGCGCGTCTGATAGGGCCGTGGGCCAATAGAAACCAGTATGGAAGGCTTTACTTACAAAGGCCCAAGCTGTAGCATGATGGCCACCAAGACCAACGTGTATTTCAGCCAAGAGCTGTCGTCCCTCCTCTTCGGAGATACGTCATTGAAGGACTCCGATAGTACTTTTCTTGTATAGTTCTCCTTCATGGACTTTGTAGGCCTTCAAGCATCGAATGATACGACGGGCCTCAGTTTGATCGTCAGGGAGCTCGTTCCTAGTAAGGTAGGCGAGGAAAGGTTCAGTCCACGGGGCAATTACAGCCATAATTTCATGGGCCAAGGGTGTTATTTCGGCGCCCGAGCCCCCGATGATATCGGAACTGTGTTCGGGATCTGGGGGTGTGATCGGCTCTGGAGCAGGGTTGCCGCTCTCATCCTGCCACACCACCGATGGCTTGAAGAGCCTTTCCACATAGGTGTTAGGTGGGACGAGATCGCGTTTAGCGCCCATGCGAGCCAGGATGTCCGCGGCTTGATTACTTTCTCGAGCCACGTGATGAAACTCGAGCCCCTCGAACCGAGCTGATATTGTGAGTACGGCGTTTTGGTAAGCCGCCATCTTCGGATCCTTTGCGTCGAATTCTTCGCTTATTTGGGATACTGCGAGGTTGGAATCCCCGCGCGCCTCGAGGCGCTGTATGCCCATGGAGACGACCATCTGGAGACCGTGCAGTAGGGCCTCGTATTCGGCTGCATTGTTAGAGTCTGTGTATAATATTTGTAGCACATAGCGGATTGCGTCTCCTATGGGGGATGTCAAGATGACACCAGCCCCAAGTCAGGCTAGCATTTTAGAGCCATTGAAGTGCATCACCCAGTTGGAATATGTGTCGTACTCTTTAGGGAGTTCGGCCTTTGTCCATTCGGCGAAGAAGTCAGCCAACATCTGAGATTTAATGGCTCGGTGTGGCTTGTACGTTATTTCAAATGGTAAGAGCTCAATGGCCCATTTGGCAATCTGGCCGGAGGCGTCCCGGTTGTTTATAATATCATTGAGTGGTACTTCAGAAGCCACCGTGATCGAGCACTCTGAAAGTAGTGCCGCAGCTTGAAGGATGCCATAAAGACCGCACAGGCTATCTTTTGATAATGCGGGTATCAGGATTTGCACGGTGTAAGGACCGTCGATACATAGTATACTAGTTTTTGGAGTGGGAATTTATGTCCCTCTTCCTCTCGTTCAATGACAAGCACCGCACTCACCACCTGGTGAGTTGCAGATACGTAGAGCAACATCAGCTTGCCGATGTTTGGTGCGGCCAGGATTGGGTTGCTTGATAAAAAAGTTTTTATTTCTTCCAATCCGGCTGTGGCAGCGTCCGTCCATGCGAAGTGGTCGGTGCGTCGGACCAGGCGATACAATGGCAATGCCTTTTCTCCTAGTCTGGAGATAAAACGGCTCAAAGCTGCCACGCACCCGGCTAGTTTTTGGACCTGCTTGAGGTCTGTTGGTGTTGCCAATTGTGACAAGGCTCGGATTTTGGCTAGGATTGCTTCGATTCCTCTATTGGAGACAATGAACCCAAGCAGTTTTCCAGCGGGGACGCCGAAAACGCACTTTTCCGGATTGAGCCGTATGTCATATATTCGGAGGTTGTCGAATGTAAGACGTAAGTCATCCACCAAGGATTCAACATGCTTGGTTTTGATGACTACGTCATCGACATATGCCTCCACAGTCTTGCCGATTTGCTTTTCCATGCATGTTTGAATCATGCGCTGGTAAGTGGCACCAGCGTTCTTGAGCCCAAAAGGCACAGTGTTGAAACAAAAGGGCCCATACGGGGTGATGAATGTTGTTGCGGCCTGGACGGATTCCTTCATCTTAATTTGATGGTATCCGGAGTATGCGTCGAGGAAACACAGTGAATCGTGTCCTGTGGTTGCTTCAATAATCTGGTCAATGCGAGGTAGTGGGAAGGGGTCCTTAGGGCAGGCCTTATTAAGGTCTTTGAAATCGACACACAGGCGCCAGGATTTATCCTTCTTCCATACCATGACCAGGTTTGCTAGCCTGTCTGGATGTTTGATCTTTCTGATAAACCCGGCTTCAAGTAGCTTGGCTAGCTCCTCCCCCATAGCCTGTCGTTTGGGTTTGGAAAATCGCCGCAGCGTTTGCTTGACTGGTTTGTATCCCTTCAGTATATTGAGACTATGTTTAGCCAGTCGGCGTGGGATTCCTGGCATATCCGAAGGGTGCCACGCGAAGATGTCCAATTCTCGCGCAAAAACGCGTGTAATGCGGCGTCGACCGTCGGATCCAGCTGCGCCCCAATGGAAGCTGTCTTCTTGGGGTCCGTCCGGTGAACTTGAAATTTGACTATTTCGTCTACTGGCTTGAAGGAAGTGGACTTAGGTCTCTTATCGAGGATTGCGTCGTCCCTGTCCACTTTGGAATGTAGGGTGGTCAATTCTTCGGCCGCGAGGGCCTCGGATAGTGCCTCGAGGGCCAGAGAGGCGGTTTTATTTTCGGCGCGGAGTGCTATGTTCGGATCACTGGTGATAGTGATAACCCCGTTGGGCCCGAGAATTTTGAGCTTCATATACCCGTAATGGGGTATAGCTTGAAAGCGTGTGAATGTGTCTCGCCCCATCAAGGCGTGATACCCGTTGTTGAAAGGTGCCACATGGAAGAGTAACTCTTCGGACCTATAGTTCTCCGGCATGCCGAATACCATGTCGAGTTTGATTTTCCCCGAGCATCTTCCTTCCCGACTGGGTATAATGCCCCGAAAGGTTGTATTACTCTGCTCAATGCGACTCCTGTTCATTTGCATTTTATTGAGCGTGTCCTCATAGATGAGGTTCAGTCCGCTGCCACCGTCCATTAACACTTTAGTGAGCCGAAAGTCGTCCACGATTGGGTTCAGGACCAAAGTGGCTGGTGCCCGGACTGAGCGGGACCTTGGTTTGTCATCGGCATTGAAAGTAATCGCCGTATCATTCCAAGGGTCTACTGCTGCTACTTGGCAGACTTCAGCGAGGTCGCGGAGCGCCCTTTTGCGCCGGTTATTTGATGAGAAGGTCTCGAAGACCGTGAATACTTTGAGATCGTCGTCCTCCGAAGAGTACTTATCTAGGTTAGTGTTGGTGAGGATACCCTCGCCGCTCTTGGTCACTTGCCGGAGTATCCAACATGCCCGCAGGCTGTGAGTTGGTTCGGTATTCGGTGTCATGTGTATTTGACAGGGCCTATCGATCCATTCCTCGAAAACGGTTCTATGTCTCGTAAAGGGCTTAATTTTCTTGTCCACCGGATGATGGTCAGGTGCCCCGCGAGGGTGCATCTTTTTTGCTCGTCCGGGAGATGGCTTAAAGGCCTGCGGTTCCCAGCGGGCTGTCTGAGTTTTCCAAGCGCTTTCCATTGCGCAGTACTTCTGTACTATGTGTGTCAAATCTACAAAGTACAGTACGCGACGGCGGTTGACGTAAGTATTCCCTCATCCATACAGTTGTTGCGGAATACTGAAATCGCGTCATCGTCATAGCAATCTTTGATCTTGTTTTTAACAAGTAGGAATCTGGCCCAAAAGTGATGGACTGTTTCCTGAGGCTGCTACCGCACATACATTAGATCGCATATGTCCGGTGGACCAGAATTGCTTGGGGAATATTGTCTGCGGTTGGTGGGCGGGCTTAAATTCGCACCCTGACCCACTGCGGAATCCGGAGTTTGATGAATTTCCGAGGTCACCAGCTCGGGCTCCAGAGTGTCTGGTGAGTTTTCGTACTTAACGCCCGGTCCTATATTCGGAGAACGGGGAGTATCCTCCCGGAGAAGGGTATCCGGCCCTCCGGGCTCGGAAATCCGAACATAGTTCCTTCTCAACGTAGGGGAAGGGTTATTGTTGGCCTGTTCCTCCACAACCGCTACTAGATGGGTGATCGGCGGAGATTTGATTTCTCTCTGATCGGGTTTAAGCCCAGTCCGATCATAGTCAGTTGCGACTCCCAAGGCGGCGATGCGATCTAGCATCTCGTGCAAAGACGCTACATCTACCGGATCCATCTTGTCGGAGTATTCGGGGCCGATGCGGAGATGGTTTTTGGTGACTTGGGGGGCTGCCTTTGGCTTAACCGCCGAACGGGCACCCATGGTGAAGCTGCCAAGCCGGAGGTTCTGCCCTAAAACTAGGGCTCCTCCAGAAGTGATGCTGTCGTTGATGACAAGGCGAGCCATCAATCCCTCTATCGACGGCACAGAGGAACTCTCAATGAAAGCACCAATGTCGGTGTCAAAACCGGCGGATCTCGGGTAGGGGGTCCCGAACTGTGCGTCTAAGGATCGAAGGTAACAAGAGGCAGGGACATGATGTTTACCCAGGTTCGGGCCCTCTCGATGGAGGTAATACCCTACTTCCTGCTTGATTGACTTTGATGAGTATAGGGGTTACAAGAGTTGATCTACCTCGAGATCATGATGGCTAAACCCTAGATGTCTAGCATGTATGATTATGATCGCACCTACGGACTAAACCCTCCAATTTATATAGACATCGAAGGGGGCTAGGGTTGTACAGGGTCGGTTTACAGAGAAAGGAATCTTCATATCCGAACGCCAAGCTTGCCTTCCACGCTAAGGGGAGTCCCATCCGGACACGGGGGAACGCCTTCCATCTTGTATCTTCACGGCCCATGAGTCTGACCCATGTCACATAGCCCGGACGCCTGAGGACCCCCTAATCCAGGACTCCCTCAATCGCTCAAGCTAAGCAAGAGCTGGCGGCTGAGAACGCCAGGATAGCTGCAGAACGGGCTGCTTTGGACGCCCAGGCACAACGGATTCAAGCGGATTCCTTCCGGCTCACATTGGATCAGAAAGCTTCAAATGAAATCATGAGGAGGAGGCATCAGACTCATTTACCTTCGGTCTATGAGGCGAGAAACCTCTTTAACACGCCTGGAGCAGGGACCAGCAACCCATTGGTGGTGAGCCGGGCGGCCGAAGCGCTTGGGACTGGAACACCAGTTCAACCACGGGTGATGGACCCGCCAAGTTTGAATAATACTCCGCCTCGGTATGTTCTGATGCCTCCGGGTCATTATTCTAACCCGTTGGATAATATGATTGCTGCAGCAACATGACTGGCGGCTCTACCGGTTGAAGGCGATTCCCCGACGGCAATAGAGATGCGGAGGGCCAGAGAATTTCTTCAGACAGCGTTGGAGCAGCAAGCGGCTTATTCTTACAGTCGTGAGCGGGTTCATTCAACCCCTCGTCCAAGCCGGAGTTACAGCAGGCACATCGACTCCCCGGCGGTCTCAAGCAGTGAACAACATCGTAACCCGCCTCATGGACATGACCCGGTGCGCAGTGGTGCTAATGCTCAGACTCTGGTGGATCAGGGTAGAGCGAGTCGGGAGGCTGAGCTGGCGGCTCAGTACGTAGCTCATCAACATTCTCTCGCTTATCCGAGGACTTCGGTAGAGGCGGGCGTGACCTCTAGAACCTTGGGTGTGCCATGTTTAGTGCCGGCTCTGCGTAACGAGCGTTTGCCCAAGGAATTCAAGGGTCCTCGCAAGGTGCCTAACTACACAGCTGATCTACCCCCTACAGCATGGGTCGAGAGTTATGAGATGGCCATGGAGCTGCTGGATGTTAGCAATGCTGCGTGTGCTAAGTATTTCACTATGATGTTGGATGGGACGGCCCGCACTTCGTTGAAAGGAGTGCCTGCCAACTCCATTGGATCGTGGGCCGAGTTAAAAGCCTGGTTTATCCAAAATTTTAAAGATACATGCAAGCAGCCTATGTCAATTGTGGATTTAGACTCCTGTGTCCAAGAAGAGGGCGAGTCAACAACCCACTGGGTGCGCTGGGTCTCAGCTATCCTGCACTCATCGGATCGCATCAATGTCGGCTCAGCAGTCTTGATGTTAGAGAAGAATTGTCGTTTTATGCCCCTTAAGTAGAAGCTAGGGCGGCTCAAGCGCCACTGCAGTGACATGGGGGAGCTAATGGCGGATCTGGTTAAGTATGCTGACTCTGATAGTACCAAGGACCCCGAGTCTGATGATGAAAAGCTGAGAAAGGGAAAGAAGAGTAGCAACACCAAAGGGCAGTAGCATAACCCGGCGAATCAGGGGGCAATGGTAAGCGCAAGGCTGATAATAGTTTGGATTTTGTGGCTAAGACCAATATGCAGAATAATGGTCAGCATCATAAGGGAAATCCGCCTCCTCGGTTTGGAGGGCCAAATTTCAATCTTGAAGAGCTAATGAATCAGCCCTGCCCGAAGCTTGGTACACGGGAAAAGCCAGCCACTCACCTCTGGAAGGATTGCTTCATCATGGAGTACAGAAATTCCCATTTTTTCGAGAACAACCATGGGCCGGATGGCGGCTCAGGTTCCGGCTCTCACGGTCCGGGTTACGGTGGTGGCGGTTCTAATTCCAATTTCCAGGGCCAATGCAATCAAGGTGGTTTTAATCAACAGTCTGGTCAGGAGAATCAGCAGCAGTAGTGTGGTTATCAGAGGAACCCTAAACAGTTGAATAGTGGGCAGTACCACATCTTCACAACGAGTTTGTGCAAGCGGGATCAGAAGCTCCATAAAAGGGCAGTGAACGCTGTTGAGCCGGCGATTCCCCGTTACTTGCGATGGTCTGAGCAGCCCATTGTGTGGAGTCGTGAGGATCACCCGCCCCGGGTTGATAATCTGGGTCACTTGGCGCTAGTGGTGGCGCCTCAAGTCGGAGGGTACAAGTTCACTAAGGTACTCATGGATGGAGACAGCAGCATCAATATCCTTTACTATGATACTTTTCATCGCATGGGATTAACTGACAAAAGTCTTAAACCGTCCAATACTGTTTTCCATGGAATGGTGCCTGGTAAGTCGGCATACCCGGTTGGCAAGATTTCTTTGGAAGTACCCTTTGGGGATGAACACGATTCCAGAGCGGAGACTTTAGCATTTGAAGTTGTTAAGATCCAGAGCCCGTATCATGCTCTGTTTGGACGGCCGGCTTATGCTAAATTCATGGCGAGGCAGTGTTATGTTTATTTGCATCTTAATATGCCGGGTCACAAGGGCACTATCATGGTGCATTGAAGTCGCAAGATAGCCTTGGAGTGTGAAGAAGGCGATGTTGCTTACGTTGAGTCTATTCGTGCAATAGAGGAATTGAAATTTTACAAGCATAATGTTGACCCGGCGGAGAGGACGTCTCTAAAGAAGCCAACCACAGAGCATGACCCCTTGTTGAAGTTCAAGTCAGCATATGACACTAAGCTAGTTGACTTTGTTCCTGGCGATTCATCCAAGCAGTTTAGCATCAGTGCTAATATGGATCCAAAATAGGGAAGCACGCTCATCGAGTTCATCCGTGAGAACCGGGACATCTTTGCATGGAAACCTTCTGATATGCCAGGTGTACCGAGGGTACTCGCTGAGCACACTCTTAATACTGATCCGAAGTTTAAGCCGGTCAAGCAATTCCTTCGTCGCTTTAACGAAGAGAGGCGTAAGGCCATTGGTGAAGAAGTGGCCCGGCTCTTGGCGGTTGGGTTCATTGTTGAAGTCTTTCATCCTGAGTGGTTGGCTAACCCGGTGCTTGTACTTAAGAAGAATGGCACTTGGTGTATGTGTGTGGATTACATAGACTTAAACAAGGCTTGTCCGGCTGATCCCTTTGCTCTCCCCCGTATTGATCAAATTATTGATGATACGACGGGTTGTGAGCGTTTGAGCTTTTTGGATGCTTATCTGGTTATCATCAGATCAAGATGGCGGTCAAGGACCAGGAGAAGACAGCTTTCATCACTCCCTTTGGAGCCTTCTGTTATGTGTCGATGCCTTTTGGGCTGAAGAGTGCCCAGGCGACTTACCAGCGATGTGTGCAAAATTGCCTTCATGATCAGATTGGGCGCAATGTTCATGCTTACGTGGATGATATTATGGTGAAGTCCAGAAAGGAGACCCTGATAGATGATTTGAAATAGACCTTTGACAATCTCCGGGTCTACAAGATGATGCTTAACCCGGCCAAGTGTGTTTTTGGTGTGCCAGCACGCAAGCTCTTGGGCTTTCTGGTTTCTGGACGGGGTATTGAAGCTAACCCGGAAAAAATTAAGGCTATTACTTCCCTGGATAAGCCGGCGTGTATTAGTGATGTTCAGCGTCTGGCAGGTCGAATTGCGGCCTTAAGCCGGTTCTTAAGCCGGTTGGGTGAAAAGGCTATCCCTCTTTACCAGATGATGAAGAAGACAGATCACTTTGTGTAGAGTGATGCTGCTGATCAGGCATTTGAGACCTTGAAGAAACAGTTAGCTGAGCCGCCAGTTCTCGCTGCTCCCATTGATAAAGAGCCCTTGTTGTTATATGTGGCTGCCAATAGCCAAGCAGTCAGCATGGCGATTGTGGTGGAAAGGAAGGAATCAGGCAAAGAGCATCTGGTTCAGCGGCCGGTTTACTACATCAGTGAAGTGCTCATTGAGTCCAAGCAGCGATATCCGCATTGGCAGAAGCTTGTATATGGAGTCGAAAGCCTAAGCAGTATTTTCTGGGTCATCCCATCACTGTGGTCAGTTCTGCCCCTTTAGGGGATATTATTCAAAACCGAGAAGCCACAAGTCGGGTAGCCAAGTGGGCCATTGAGCTTGGACCCCATGGTTTGAAGTATATGCCTCGCACAGCTATCAAGTCTCAAGCACTTGTGGACTTCATAAATGATTGGACAGAACTGCAGATGCCTGAGGAGAAGCCGGATAACACATATTGGACAATTCACTTTGATGGGTCCAGGCAATTGGAGGGCTCGGGGGCTGGAGTTGTCTTGACTTCCCCACGAGGTGATAAATTTTGTTATGTTTTAAGGTCAATGTTCCCTTGTACTAATAATGCAGCTGAGTATGAAGCCTTGCTCCATGGTCTTCGGATGGCTAAGGAGATGAACTTAAGCCGGGTGAGGTGTTTCTGTGACTCACATTTGGTAGCTCAGCAACTTTTTGGCACTTGGGATTCTAAGGACCCACTCATGGCGGCTTATCGCCGAGAGGTTGATGCTATTGCAGGGCACTTCAAGGGTTATCAAGTGGAACATGTTGATCGCTGGAAAAATGAGGCGGCTGATGCTTTGAGCCGGTTAGGATCCCAGCATAAGCCGGTGCCACTTAACACTTTCTTGGATATTCTGCATAACCCTTCAGTTAAGTTGCCTACAGAGGAAGATCTTGTTATTCCTGACCCGGAGGCACAATTGGTGGCGGCTCTTCATGCTATTCCTGATTGGACAATTCCATATTTGGCTTATATGACCCGGGGCGAGTTACTTGAAGATGAAACTTTAGCTAGGCAGGTAACCCGGCGGTCTAAGTCGATGACAATTGTCAACGGGGAGTTGCACCATTGCAGTGTTACAGGGGCATTTCAATGTTGCATTTCAATGTTGTATTTCAATGTTGTATCTCAGCAATGTTGAAATTCATGAATGAGATTGTGGTCATCATGCCGGCTCTAAGTCCATCGTGGCCAAAGCTTTTATTCATGGATTTTATTGGCTAGCGGATCATGCTGATGCAGAGGACTTGGTCAGTAAATGTGCTGGTTGTCAGAACTTCTCACGACGAGCTCATGTGCCAGCTCAAGAATTGAGGATGAATCCAATTGCTTGGCCGTTTGCAGTCTGGGGGCTTGATATGGTTGGACCTTTCAAAAGGTCCAAGGATAAAAAGACCCACCTTTTGATGGCGGTTGACAAGTTTACAAAGTGGGTTGAAGCAGAGCCGGTTAGTAAATGTGATGCGGTGACGGCGGTTCAATTCATCAAAAAGGTGATTTTCCGTTTTGGCTTTCCCCATAGCATTATAGCTGATAATGGCACTAATCTGTCCAAGGGTGCTATGAAAGAGTTTTGTCAACGTGAGCACATCCGACTTGATGTATCATCAGTGGCTCACCCCTAGTCCAATGGTCAAGCTGAGAGAGCCAATCAAGAGATTTTGAGAGGCATCAAGCCCCGGCTTATAGTCCCTTTGCAGAGGACGCCGGGTTGTTGGGTGGAGAAGTTACCCTCAGTGTTATGGAGTATCAATACTACCCCCAATAGATCTACGGGTTACACGCCCTTCTTCATGGTTTACGGAGCAGAGGCGGTTCTCCCTAGTGACATCTGTCACGACTCGCCCCGTGTGGCGGCTTATGTTGAAACTGATAATGAAAAGGCACGTCAGAATGCACTTGACCTATTGGATGAGGAGCGTGACCTTGCGGCGGCTTGTTCAGCGATTTACTAGCAAGATTTGCACCGTTATCATAGCCGCCGGGTTAAAACCAGAACCTTTCAGGAAGGAGATTTGGTGCTCCGGCTTATCCAGGATCAATCTGATATGCACAAGCTATCCCCACCTTGGAAAGGGCCCTTTGTGGTCAGCAAAAATCTGAACAATGGGTCATACTACCTTATCGATGTTCGAGACCACAAGGACTCACGCACGTCGGAGGAGGAGACCCGCCGGCCGTGGAATATTTCTCATCTTTGGCCTTACTATGCCTGAGCCACCGGCTCTTGCGATGTACATATTTTGACAATGTATATATTAATATAATAAAGCCGGCATCCCTGATAATTTAGGGCCTCTGTCGTTTCATTCTGAGAATAATGAGTCTTTATTGTTACTACATAAGGTCACTTGGGGGCTTCCTGCTCATCGAGAATAGCTATGACTACCCTTGTGGATCCGGCTTGTATGCCTGGAATGAAATGTTACATGGGGGCTCTTTGCTCAACGAACAAGAGTTTTTATGACCCTTGTAATAGGCTTGGAAGCCAGGTGTATTCACCTAAAAACCCGGGTTATCCTGCCTTTTTAAGTCTGCCACTCCGCCCAGATTGACTGGAATGACTCGTCGTACTTTTGACAAGTCAATCTTATACAAACCCTGAACTTGTCAAAGTTAAAAGACGATTGGTCATGTGAGGCCCGGCTTATAAGGTTGCATGAAGGTTTAAGTCAGCGGCTGTGCGGCCCTTTGAAAGCACTTGATTTGAAGGTTTGGCAGCCTATGAAAGCCTTGTTTTTATCTTTGTATTTATATTTGATTTGAACATTTTTTGAGGTTCATCTTTTGTGACATGTTAATACATGGTTGAAAACCGATGAGGGCTATGATACCTTATGGTTCATATATGAAATTACCCGGTGTTTATTAACCCGGCCTGGCTTTGGACTATAAGTCGCCAGTGTACGATGATCTTATATACTTGGAAGCGTTGTGCTCTAAGTTTTGGGGATATTATCCCTTGCTGCATATGGCGTTGTAAGCCGGCAGTATATGTCAATTGAACAGGGCATTGTGCTCTCCATATTTTGGGTTGTACCCCTTACTGCACTGGTATGATAAGCCGGTAGCGTGAGCAAATATCACAGGTATGATATTTTTGTTATGATTATATATGGTTATGATTAAACCGGCCCTGGTTGTGGACTGTTTTTAGTCACAGTGGTTTTATATGGGGTATTATGACCCGTCCTGCGGTAAATCGCCAGGGCACTTGTGATCTGTTTGTATGCAGGAACAGACTCAAATTTGATGATAATATAAGCATAAGTGGCAGATCTTAAATTGGTTGATTACCAGTATTATGCAAAACAAAACATGCTCGATGGCACGACAAGTCAAAGTTTAACTAGCCTATTACAAGGCATATGATGGCCCAACAAGCATAAGTGTTTTGACAGTATCAGCTCAGCAAAGTATTACGCTCAATAAACTGGCTCATGACTGTGGGCGGGTTGAAGCTTCCAGGTCGTCCTGCGCTTCTTCTTCATCTTCAGCTCCTTGGTTATCCACCAGATGGAAGTCAGATGTAGCCCAGTTGATACCGGTCAATGATGTCTACTACACAACCTTCTTCTTGTAGACGTTGTTGGGCCTCCAAGTGCAGAGGTTTGTAGGACATTAGCAAATTTCCCTCAAGTGGATGACCTAAGGTTTATCAATCCGTGGGAGGCGTAGGATGAAGATGGTCTCTCTCAAACAACCCTGCAACCAAATAACAAAGAGTCTCTTGTGTCCCCAACACACCCAATACAATGGTAAATTGTATAGGTGCACTAGTTCGGCGAAGAGATGGTGATACAAGTACAATATGGATGGTAGATATGGGTATTTGTAATCTGAAAATATAAAAACAGCAAGGTAGCAAGCGATAAAAGTGAGCAGAAACAGTATTGCAATGCTTCGAAACAAGGCCTAGGGTTCATACTTTCACTAGTGCAAGTTCTGTCAACAATGATAACATAATTAGATCATATAATAATCCCTCAACATGCACCAAAGAGTCGCTCCAAAGTCACTAATAGCGGAGAACAAACGAAGAGATTATTATAGGGTACGAAACCACCTCAAAGTTATTCTTTCCGATCAATCCATTGGGCTATTCCTATAAGTGTCACAAACAACCCTAGAGTTCGTAGTAAAATAACACCTTAAGACACACATAAACCAAAACCCTAATGTCACCTAGATACTCCAATGTAACCTCGAGTATCCGCGGGTATGATTACACGATATGCATCACACAATCTTAGATTCATCTATTCAACCAACACAAAGAACTTCAAAGAGTACCCCATGGTTTCTATCGGAGAGTCAAGACGAAAACGTGTGCCAACCCCTATGCATAGATTCCCAAGGTCACGGAACCCGCAAGTTGATCACCAATACATACATCAAGTGGATCAATAGAATACCCCATTGTCACCACGGGTGTCCCACGCAAGACATACATCAAGTGTTCTCAAATCCTTAAAGACTCAATCTGACAAGATAACTTCAAAGGGAAAACTCAATCCATTAAAAGAAGATAGAGGGGGAGAAACATCATAAGATCCAACTATAATAGCAAAGCTCGCGGTACATCAAGATCGTGCCATATCAAGAACACGAGAGAGAGAGAGAGAGAGATCAAACACATGGCTCCTGGTACATACCCTCGGGCCCGAGGGTGAACTACTCCCTCCTTGTCATGGAGAGCGCCGGGATTGATGAAGATGGCCACCGGTGATGATTCCCCCTCCGGTAGGGTGCCGGAATAGGGTCCCGATTGGTTTTTGGTGGCTACAGAGGCTTGCGGTGGCGGAACTCCCGATCTAGGTTATTTTCTGGAGGTTTGGGGATTTATAGGAGAGGTTGGCGTCGAGAACAAGTCAGGGGCCCCACGGAGAGTCCGCGAGGCACAGGGGCGCGCCCTCCACCCTCGTGGGGCCCACGGGACTCCCCTCTGGTAACTCTTCATTCTAGTATTTTTTATATTTTCCAGAAAAAATCTCCGTTGATTTTTAGCGCATTCCGAGAACTTCCATTTCTGCACAAAAACATCACCATGGTAGTTCTGCTGAAAACAGCGTCAGTCTGGGTTAGTTCTAATCAAATCATACCAAAATCATGTAAAAATATTGTAAACATGGCATGAGTACATCAAAAATTATAGATACGTTGGAGACGTATCAAGCATCCCCAAGCTTAATTCCTGCTCGTCCTCGAGTAGGTAAATGATAAAAACAGAATTTTTGATGTGGAATGCTACCTAACGTATTTATCAATGTAATCTTATCTATTGTGGCAAGAATATTCAGATCCATAAGATTCAAAACAAAAGTTTAATATTTACATGAAAACAATAATACTTCAAGCATACTAACAAAGTATTCATGTCTTCTCAAAAGAACATGGCCAAAGAAAGTTATCCCTACAAAATCATATAGTCTGGCTATGCTCTATCTTCATCACAAAAAATATTTAAATCATGCACAACACCGGTTTCAGCCAAGCAATTGTTTCATACTTTAGTATTCTCAAACTTTTTCAACTTTCACGTAATACATGAGCGTGAGCCATGGACATAGCACTATAGGTGGAATAGAATATGGTGGTTGTGGAGAAGACAAAAAGGAGAAGATAGTCTCACATCAACTAGGCTTATCAATGGGCTATGGAGATGCCCATCAATAGATATCAATGTGAGTGAGTAGGGATTGCCATGCAACGGATGCGCTAGAGCTATAAGTGTATGAAAGCTCAAAAAGAAACTAAGTGGGTGTGCATCCAACTTGCTTGCTCATGTAGACCTAGGGCACTTTGAGGAAGCCCATCGTTGGAATATACAAGCCAAGTTCTATAATGAAAAATTCCCACTAGTATATGAAAGTGACAACATAGGAGACTCTCTCTATCATGAAGCTCATGGTGCTACTTTGTAGCACAAGTTTGGTAAAAGGATAGTAGCATTGCCCCTTCTCTCTTTTCTCTCATTTGTTTTTGTTTTGGGCCTTCTCTTTTTTTCATGGCCTCTTTTTTTCCTCTTTTTTTCGTCCGGAGTCTCATCCCTACTTGTGGGGGAATCATAGTCTCCATCATCCTTTCCTCACATGGGACAATGCTCTAATAATGAAGATCATCACACTTTTATTTACTTACAACTCAATACATAGAACAAAATATGACTCTATATGGATGCCTCCAGCAGTGTATCGGGATGTGCAATGAATCAAGAGTGACATGTATGAAAGAATTATGAAAGGTGGCTTTGCCACAATACGATGTCAACTACATGATCATGCAACGCAATATGACAATGATGAAGCGTGTCATAATAAACGGAACGGTGGAAAGTTGCATGGCAATATATCTCGGAATAGCTATGGAAATGCCATAATAGGTAGGTATGGTGGCTGTTTTGAGGAAGGTATATGGTGGGTGTTATTGTACCGGCGAAAGTTGCGTGGCACAAGAGAGGCTAGCAATGGTGGAAGGGTGAGAGTGCGTATAATCCATGGACTCAACATTAGTCATAAAGAACTCACATACTTATTGCAAAAATCTATTAGTCATCAAAACAAAGTACTACACGCATGCTCCTAGGGGAAGGGTTGGTAGGAGTTAACCATCGCGCGATCCCGACATCCACTCATAAGGAAGACAATCAATAAATAAATCATGCTCCAATTTCATCACATAACGGTTCACCATACGTGCATGCTACGGGAATCACAAACTTTAACACAAGTATCTCTCAAATTCACAACTACTCCATTAGCATGACTCTAATATCACCATAACAATCATAAAGAATCAAACTTCTCATAGTATTCAATTCACTTAATATGAAAGTTTTTATTATATCCCTCTTGGATGCCTATCATATTAGGACTAAATTCATAACCTAAGAAAATTACCATGCTGTTTAAGACTCTCAAAATAATATACGTGAAGCACATGAGAGTTCAACAATTTCTTCAAAATAAAACTACCTCCGCGCTCTAAAAAGATATAAGTGAAGCACTAGAGCAAATGACAAAGTACTCCAAAAGATATAAGTGAAGATCAATGAGTAGTTGAATAATTATCTAACTACTTGAAGACTCTCTAACATTTAAGAATTTCATATCTTGGAATTTTATTCAAACAGCAAGCAAAACAAAATAAAAGAAAATGATGCTCCAAGCAAAACACATATCATGTGGTGAATAAAAATATAGCTCCTAGTAAAGTTACCGATGAACGAAGGCGAAAGAGGGGCTGCCTTCCGGGGCATCCCCAAGCTTAGGCTCTTGTTTGTCCTTGAATATTACCTTGGGGTGCCTTGGGCATCCCCAATCTTAGGCTCTTTCCACTCCTTATTCCATAGTCCATCGAATCTTTACCCAAAACTTGAAAACTTCACAACACAAAACTCAACAGAAAACTCGTAAGCTCCGTTAGTATAAGAAAATAAATCACCACTTTTGGTACTGTTGTGAACTCGTTCTAAATTAATATTGGTGTAATATCTACTGTATTTCCAACTTCTATATGGTTCATACCCTCTGATACTACTCATACATTCATCAAAATAAGCAAACAACACATAGAAAACAGAATCTGTCAAAAGCAGAACAGTCTGTAGTAATCTGTAACTCTCGAATACTTATGTAACTCCAAAAATTTTGAAATAAATTTCTGGACGTGAGGAATTTGTCTATTAATCTTCTGCAAAAATAATCAACTCAAAATCACTCTTCTGTAAAAAAAATGACAGCTAATCTCGTGAGCACAAAGTTTATGTTTTTTACAGCAAGATCACATTAATTTTCACCCAAGTCTTCCCAAAGGTTCTACTTGGCATTTTATTGAAACAAAAGCTATAAAACATGATTACTACAGTAGCTTAATCATGTGAACACACAAAAACAGTAAGGGTAGATATTTGGTTGTCTCTCAACAAGCGCTTTTCTTTAATGCCTTTTTAGCTAGGCATGATGATTTCAATGATGTTCACATAAAAGATAAGAATTGAAACACAAAGAGAGCATCATGAAGAATATGACTAGAACATTTAAGTCTAACCCACTTCCTATGCATAGGGATTTTGTGAGCAAACAACTTATTGGAACAAGAAACAACTAGCATAGGAAGGTAAAACAAGCAAATCTTCAAGATTTTCAACACATAGAGAGGAAACTTGATATTATTGCAATTCCTACAAGCATATATTCCTCCCTCATAATAAATTTCAGTAGCATCATGAATGAATTCAACAATATAACTATCACATAAAGCATTCTTTTCATGGTCTACAAGCATAGAAATTTTATTACTCTCCACATAAGAAAATTTCTTCTCATTCAGAATAGTGGGAATATCATAAAAAACTCGAATACTATAAATTGTTTCCACATTAAAAGAATAATGTTCAGAAAAAGGGTAATCATAATCATGACAAGTTTTGTAAATATAATCACCACTACTTTTTATAACATAAGTATCATCACAATAATCATCATAAGTAGCAACTTTGTTCTCATCATAATCAATTGAAACCTCTTCCAAGATAGTGGAATCATTACTAAATAAAGCCATGACCTCTCCAAATCCACTTTTATAATTATCACAATAAGATTCAACATCCTCCAAAATAGTGGGATCATTAATTCCTAAAGTTGACACTCTTCCAAACCCACTTTCATCAATATAATCATCATAAATAGGGGGCATGCTATCATCATAATAAATTTGCTCATCAAAACTTGGGAGGCTAAAAATATCATCTTCATTAAACATAGCATCCCCAAGCTTGGGACAAAAATTAATTGCAGCAAATAAATTCTCAAACATGTCATTCTCATCAAACATAGCATCCCCAATCTTGGGCCTTTTCATATCATAAGCATAATCACTCTCATCATTAATAGTATGGATAGAGCCAACAGTATAGCAATTATCATCATCACAATGAGTAATAGGAGCAACATCATTTGGGAGGGATACCTTTTTACCTTTGCTTCTACGTCTTTTCTTTTTCTTCTTTGCATCATGTGTGGGTTTAATCCTCTTTTTGGAGCTCCTTATTAATGAGATTGGTTGAATAGAAAGCTCCTCCTCATTACCTGATTCATCATAAGAAAGAATAGGAGGATATTGGGAAATCTCTTCCCTTTCATTAGTGTTCTCTTCATCTTCTATTTGTTTTCTTGTCTTTATGTAATTGGCAATATAAGGATTTTCAATGCAATTCACTGCACAATACATATAAATTTCCTCTAGATCAAAATCAAGAACTTTATCTGGGACAAATTCGGGAAGATCATTAGTTATACGTTTCATTTGTTCATCACCCACAAGCAAACTAAGTTCATTATGATGCGCAAGGGAAATCAAGTCATCACATTTTTTGTACACAATTCGATCATGAAACAATTTGCATTGGAGATTTAAATGATCACGTTCATTGCAAAGTTCACAAGGATGGCAAAGAAACTTTAAATTTTCAGCACAAGCATCTAGCCTCTCTTGCAACCATTTAGTTTCTAAATACTTATGCCTCTTGCAAAATCTATCTTCCCTATTTGGTGTGTGCTTGCAAGCTCTATGCACTCCACAAAAATTGACATGCTTATAAGAGACATTTTTATCATTACTAGTGCAATCATCATTAGTACTATGGATATTCAAAGATTTCATACTAACAACATTGCAATCATACTCATCATTCAAAGATTGTATGCCCAACATTTTATTGCATTCTTCTTCTAACACTTTGGCACAATTATTGGAACCCTTATTTTCACGGAAGACATTAAAAAGATGAAGCATATGAGGCAACCTTAATTCCATTTTTTTGAAGTTTTCTTTTATAGACTAAACTAGTGATAAAACAAGAAACAAAAAGATTCAATTGCAAGATCTAAATATATACCTTCAAGCACTAAACTCCCAGGCAACGGCGCCAGAAAAAGAGCTTGATGTCTACTACACAACCTTCTTCTTGTAGACGTTGTTGGGCCTCCAAGTGCAGAGGTTTGCAGAACAGTAGCAAATTTCCCTCAAGTGGATGACCTAAGTTTATCAATCTGTGGGAGGCGTAGGATGAAGATGGTCTCTCCCAAACAACCCTGCAACCAAATAACAAAGAGTCTCTTGTGTCCCCAACACACCCAATACAATGGTAAATTGTATAGGTGCACTAGTTCGGCGAAGAGATAGTGATACAAGTGCAATACGGATGGTAGATATGGGTATTTGTAATCTGAAAATATAAAAACAACAAGGTAGCAAGCGATAAAAGTGAGCAGAAACGGTATTGCAATGCTTCGAAACAAGGCCTAGGGTTCATACTTTTACTAGTGCAAGTTCTCTCAACAATGATAACATAATTAGATCATATAACAATCCCTCAACATGCAACAAAGAGTCACTCCAAAGTCACTAATAGCGGAGAACAAACGAAGAGATTATTGTAGGGTATGAAACCATCTCAAAGTTATTCTTTCCGATCAATCCATTGGGCCATTCCTATAAGTGTCACAAACAACCCTAGAGTTCGTAGTAAAATAACACCTTAAGACACACATCAACCAAAACCCTAATGTCACCTAGATACTCCAATGTGACCTCAAGTATCCGCGGGTATGATTATATGATATGCATCACACAATCTCAGATTCATCTATTCAACCAACACAAAGAACTTCAAAGAGTGCCCCAAAGTTTCTACCGGAGAGTCAAGACGAAAACATGTGCCAACCCCTATGCATAGATTCACAAGGTCACGGAACCCGCAAGTTGATCACCAAAACATACATCAAGTGGATCAATAGAATACCCCATTGTCACCACGGGTATCCCACGCAAGACATACATCAAGTGTTCTCAAATCCTTAAAGACTCAATCCGACAAGATAACTTCAAAGGGAAAACTCAATCCATTACAAGAAGATAGAGGGGGAGAAACATCATAAGATCCAACTATAATAGCAAAGCTCGCGGTACATCAAGATCGTGCCATATCAAGAACACGAGAGAGAGAGAGAGAGAGAGAGATCAAACACATAGCTACTGGTACATACCCTCAGCCCCGAGGGTGAACTACTCCCTCCTCGTCATGGAGAGCGCCGGGATGATGAAGATGGCCACCAGTGATGATTCCCCCCTCCGGCAGGGTGCCGGAACAGGGTCCCGATTGGTTTTTGGTGGCTACAGAGGCTTGCGGCGGCGGAGCTCCCGATCTATGTTATTTTCTAGAGGTTTGGAGATTTATAGGAGAGGTTGTCGTCAAGAACAAGTCAGGGGGCCCCACGGAGAGTCCACGAGGCACAGGGGTGCGCCCCAGGGGGTGGGCGTGCCCTCCACCCTTGTGGGGCCGACGGGACGCCCCTCCGATAACTCTTCGTTCCAGTATTTTTTATATTTTCGAGAAAAAATCTCTATTGATTTTCAGCGCATTCCGAGAACTTTTATTTCTGCACAAAAACAACACCACGGTAGTTCTGCTGAAAACAGCGTCAATCCGGGTTAGTTCTAATCAAATCATACCAAAATCATGTAAAAATATTGTAAACATGGCATGAATACATAAAAAATTATAGATACGTTGGAGACGTATCAGTCAACGCTCTAAATACAACTTCATCATCAATGAGGTTTGATGGATCAATGTCAGGAGCGAAGGTGTGCTTACGAATCGGCGGGATGAGATCCGTTGGCGGATGAACGGGCGGCTTCACTTTCTTATTTTCAGCGTCATAAGCCGCCTGGTATGTGGAAATATTGGTTTCATCAGCCAGCTTACTTGCTAAGGGCCGCATTGCTCTTGCTATCTCTGCAAAATCATCAACGCTGCAGGCAGAACCATCTTCTTTAACGCTGGGGCAGCCATTGGCTAAATCTTCTGGATCAAGATGTGCCTGCCATGCCTTTGCCCAGCTTAAAGCAGTCAAAGCACCAGCTCTGGCGGCTCCCCGTTTCAAATCATCAATCCTTTGGGGTAGCACAGATAACTTCTCCAGTGTGTCTTTGATGAGTGGTGAAGGAGACTTCTTGTGCAGCGCAGCACCAATGGTTCGTTGGGCGCCAGTATATAACTGTTCTACAAGAGTGTAGATATCCTTAAGCCTGATGCGCATATCTGAGCCCAATTTAGCGCTCCGAGAACCTATATCAGTAAAATTATGGGTAAGCCGGCAGTTTTTCATACTATGATTATTAAGGTGCAAGGGAGACATGTTCTTACCAAACATGGCTGATGACATGATATGGATATGCTGTTTTAAACCGGATAACTCGTCAGTCACCGGTTTAAGTGCGGCTTCAGCATCTTCCGCTCTCTTTAATAGAGCTGCTTTTTCAGTTTCCCAGCTGTCTTTGTGAGCATTGAAGTTTTGCTTGAGCTGCTCAATGTTCTCTAAGGAAGTCTTCAATTCTGATTTGGCCTTAGATGTTTCAGATTGCTGAGTGGTTATGTTGGCCTTCAGATCATTCAGCTGTAAGTCCTTCTCAAAAAGTTATGCCTGTGGTATAAGCATGGACAGATATTATGAGTATGATTATTGTTGAAGTCCCAAGCACAATACAAGTATTATACTTGGCATTTGGGAGCTAATGTATACTGCTCTTCAGAAATTTTTGAAGTCCCAAGCACAATACAAGTATTATACTTGACACTTGGGGGCTAATGCATATTGCTCTTTTGTTAAGACAGAATCATTGGCTGACCCGGACAAATGATGTGATCCGTTTTATAAAGACTAAAGTTTGGATTATTGATTTCAAACAGGATGATGAGTCCCGGCTTATTCATGACTGATTACACCGGCCCTTGGGGGCTACGGAAGCAAAGTTGATTTTTAATAACTACTATTTAAAGTCCCGGCTTAACATGATGATTTAAGTCAGCCCTTGGGGGCTACTAGTGATGTTGCGCGGTTCTTTAAGGCAAACGAAAAAGTCTACAGCATATTCAAATCCTATCATATCCTATAGACTTGGCGGCTAATAGACAGATAATTATGAAAGAGAATGATGATTGCATTACCTCATAGCGTTCCTTCATCAAATTGACCAAGCCGGCTTCGAAGTCACGGCTGGTGTACAGACGGTTCAAATAACCAGAGTGGATGTCTTGGGCATTGAACTGGGTGTAGCTCTCCAAGTCTACCTTCCACTTGCCTTTATCTTCAGCAGAAATTTCTTCCTTGGCGCTGTGTTTAGATAAGACAGTAGGGTGACCCGAGGCTGTGAATCCAACCCATGACGACAACATCATCATTCTTTTCTTCAGCAGGCTTGATCGGGCTTGGCGGCTTAGAGATAGCCGGCTTCCATATGATCTATGGAGGCTTCATGGGCTTGTGGTGGTGGATCATCAAGGGTGGCATCGTCAATTCGGTTAGCAGGTTCTGACTGTTGTTTTTCCGGTTCATACGGGTTGGAGTCGTCGACCGACTTATTCAGCTTTGCCTTCTTGCTGGGTTTGGCCTGGCCCCTGCAAATAAAAAGCATAAAGAGGTCAATATAATAATTAGGCATAAGACTTGAATGATTGAATATATTCTTACCCAGGTACAGCCTTGAAAGTTGGGATTTGAGTTCCCGTTGACTCGCCAGAGGAGGAATGAGAAGTCCCCTGATAGTTTGAATCAGGCGGGTTAAGAGGATGTCGGAAATGACCCGCCTTGGGATAAAGTATATCAGAAATATGTAAGACCTCTGGGCGGCGTTTGAGAACCGGTGTATTTGGTAAGCCGGAAGAAGTAATCACACCACCACTATGCCAGGTGGTGCGGCGAGCTTCGTGTTGCTGTTTCTTCAAAAGAAAGTTGTGATCCAAGTGAGCTAAAGGGTGAGAAAAGCTTACTTTCCGCTTTGCTTGTCGGGTTTTCTATGTTGGCAGAGGTTCTGAGCCGGAGGAAAGAATAATTACCTCTGTGTCACCTGCACGGTTGGCTTCTGTGTCATCCTGATCATAGTCATTGTCAATAAGGTGTATAAAAAATGAACCAAGAGAGTCAAGTTCTACCTCTGACTCATCATCATCATCCTTGTCATCATGTAAGTTTAAATCGGCAGACTCTGTGGTCTTCTTCTTGGCAGGCCTCTTGGTGTCCTTGGTTTTGGTATGAACCGGTTTGGCCGGTTTATCTTGTGGCTTCTTCTTCCAAAATGGAGAATCGGCCTATTGAAATCAAAGATCATAAGTGGGCATAATAACTGAAAATGTTGTTAAGTGTAAGATGTGCAACACTTACGGCTGGCAGCTTGTTGAAGGTGCAGAAAGGACTAAGTTCTGTTACACTGCATTCCTTTACAGATTCATTCAATAATTTTTTGGTGGATTCAGTAATTTCTTCGTCAGACAGGTGAATGTCACAGTGGCGCTGGGGATCTTTTAAATCGCCAGTATATTTGCACATTAAGCTGGGGCGACAGCTTAACGGCAAGATACTCCAAGACACCCAGCACCGGACAAGGTCGACGCCAGTTAAGCCATTGGCCATAAAGTCTCTGAGTTTTGAAAAGGCTGGCACATATTTGGCCCGTTCCTTCGCACTGATTCGGGAAGGGAGTGGATGTGTGTTGCTAAGCCGGTGGTCGCGGTAACCCGGCAAAGGATTCTCGTTTGCTGGAGATGTATTTTGACAATAGAACCAAGTTTGGTTCCAATTTTTAGGATGACTCGGCGGCTTGGCATAGGGAAAGCTGACTTCTTTCCTCTTCTAAATTGAAACCCCACCGAGTTCGGTGTTGGGCCCATCAGTGAAATCTGTCTGGCGGTTTAAGTAGTAAAACTCTCTGAATAATTCAACTGTGGGCTCCTCTTGAAGATAAGCTTCACAAAATACTTGGAAGTTGCAAATATTAGACACAGAATTGGTTCCAATATCTTGAGGGTGAAGTTTGAAAAAATGAAGTACGTCGCGGAAAAATTTTGAGCCGGGTGGGCTAAACCCCTGGATCATGTGGTCAGTGAAGACAATCACTTCTCCGTCCTTGGGCTCAGGTGGATTTTCTTCACCAGGGGCCCTCCAGTGGATGTCCTCTTTCTTGGCTAGGGCGCCAGTTGCAACGAAATTGTTCAGATCTTCTTCAGTGACCCGGGATTGGACCCAGTTGCAAGCGGTGTATGTCTTAGCCATTTTTTTGATGATTTGAAAGGAAGACTATGCCGGTTTAAGAATTATACGGTTAAGCCGGCTGTTGTTTTGAAGGCAAATAATAATGAAGCATACATGCAAAGGTGTTAAACCGGCGGATAACATTCAAAATATGCAAATGAGCTCTTGGCGGCTTAAGAGGGGACTAATGGTACCTGGTGGGTTACGGTTTACGAGCTAAGACGCCCACACAATTGACTTACAGATCTGAAGAAAAATTTCTAAGTGTTGGAAAAACAGATTTCACAGATTGATGTTATGATTTTGGATCTGCAGCACTTCAAAAAATGGAAAATATCTCAAAACCTAAGTTGCAGTAGTTGAGCAGTTCATGTGTCCAGATTGGATCTCTTTTACAATGGAGATATTTCTAATGAAGAAAAGGAGTACTACAACTGTTTCCATGTAGGAGGAACATTAAGTTGGAATCAAAACTGCAAGCTACGGTGAAGAACGAAGAAGGGAGAAGAGGAACTCCGACGAACTCATAGAAACCCTAATGGGATCTGAGAGAAAAAGAAAGAGGAAGAACTCACCGGAGCTGTGGAACAGTGGAGGCGCGCGGACGAAATATGGTCGGTTCAGGTTGATGCAGCGGCCGTTGTTGATGCAGTGGCAAAGGTCGACGACGGCGGCGGAGCTCGGGCGCTGGAGCGTCGTGAGGATGAAGACAGAGACGAGGAGGCAAGGGGGGAAAGTGAAAAGGGACCCCTGGCCCTATTTATAAAGTTGAAAGGATAAGTGGCATACGCGGGAATCGAGGAGGCCGAAAAATGGATATGTGACAGCGCAGACGCCTCGATTTTCGGAGGCTCATTAAAAGAGAAGATATATTAAGATTTGGGCCTTGTGTGATATTCATGACAGGTGACATCACGGCGAGTTACCGCGATCCTAGGAGATGATGTCATGGCGGGTTACAAGATCTCGCAAGAGTAAATCATGAAGGATTTTTTCTAAGTGTTGAAGATTGATATGAACAAGTTCACATCAACCTGGGGGCTAATGTTGGTGATATAACTACTGGGTATGACCCGCACAGGAGGGGCCGGGTCATGCCACTGGCGGCTTATTATGACAAGGCCCATAAAGATGATGAAAATGGCGGTTCGTGAAGCAGGCTTACTGGAGGCCCAAGACCCAAAGGCGGCTTGAGGCCCGCAGGTGTGAACCGCCATATATGTATGACTTGTGTTGTAAGGCATGCGTAGTTAGTCACCGAGCCGGACATGTTGTGTATGAGCCAGCCGGGACTCCGTAAGCCGCCGGGCGTCAACCTATGTATATAAAGGGATGACTCTGCGGCGGTTTAGGGCAAGAAACAAGAGATCGAAAGCTAGTTCAAGCGTATTCGCTCCCTGGTAATCGAAACCTAAGCAATACCACCTCAAACTGGATTAGGCCTTTACCTTCACCGCAACGGGCCGAACCAGTATAAACTCCCTGTGTCCTTTGTCCCGTTTAACCCCTTTAAGCTGTTGGGGAACACGGTAATTTCAAAAAAATTCCTACGATCACGCAAGATCTATCTAGGAGAAGCATAGCAACGAGCGGGGAGAGTGTGTCCACATACCCTCATAGACCGAAAGCGGAAGCGTTTTACCAACGCGGTTGATGTAGTCGTGCGTCTTCATGATCCGACCGATCCTAGCACCGAACGTACGGCACCTCCGTGTTTAGCACACGTTCAGCTCGATGACGTCCCTCGTACTCTTGATCCAGTTGAGGCTGAGGGAGAGTTTTGTCAGCACGACGGCATGGCGACGATGATGATGAAGTTATCGGCGCAGGGCTTCACCTAAGCACTACGACGATATGACCGAGGTGTTAACTGTGGAGGGGGCGCCGCACACGGCTAGGAACAATTGATGTCTGTTCTAGGGGTGCCCTCCCCACGTATATAAAGGAGGGAGAGGGAGGGAGGCAGCCTAGGGCGTGCCCAAGTAGGAGGAATCCTACTTGGGCCCCGAGTCCAATTTGCCCCCCCCCCCCTCCTACCATATTTGGACAAGGGGGAAAGGAAGGAGGGGGAGGGGAAGGAAGTAGGAGTCCTACTTCATACTTTCCTTTTCCTCCTCTCCTTTCCCTTTCTCCCCACGTGGCTGGCCCTATAGGGAGCGCACCAGCCCCTTGTGGGCTGGTGTTTCCGTTACTTGGCCCATAAAGCCCATATCTTTGACGGGGGTTGCCCAGAACCCCTTCCGGTAACCCGGTATCACCCGGAACACTTCCGGTGTCCGAATATAGCCTTCCAATATATGAATCTTTACCTCTCGAGCATTTCGAGACTCCTCGTCATGTCTGTGATCTCATCCGGGACTCCGAACAAACTTTGGTCATCAAATCACATAACTCATAATACAAATCGTCATCGAACGTTAAGCGTGCGGACCCTACGGGTTCGAGAACTATGTACACATGACCGAGACACATCTCCGGTCAATAACCAATAGCGGAACCTGGATGCTCATATTGTGTAACGCCCCAGATTCGATGCGCCAGGTGTCTGCCAGTTATTTGCCGTCGTTGCCATGTCATTTGCTTGCGTGTTGCACTTTGTCGTGTCATCATCTGCATTTCATATCAGTTCATCATGTGCATCGCATTTGCATACGTGTTCGTCTCATGCATCCGAGCATTTTCCCCGTTGTCCGTTTTGCAATCCGGCACTCCTATGTCTCCCGGCGCCCCCTTTTACCTCTTTTTCATGTGCGGGTATTCAACGGTCTCGGAATGGACCGAGGTTTGTCAAGCGGCCTTGGTATAGCACCGGTAGACCGCCTGTCAAGTTTCGGATCATTTGGAGGTCGTTTGGTACTCCAACGGTTAACCGGGTAACCCAAAGCCTCTTTTGTTTGCAGCCCAACACCCCTTTCAAAGTGGCCCAAAACCCAGCAAACTCCCCTCCATGCTCTCGGTCGTTCGATCACGATCGCGTGGCAAAAACCGCACCTCATTTGGACTCTCCTAGCTCCTCTATCTATAAATAAGTCCCCCTCAAAATTCGCGATGAATCTCCCCAAACCCTAGCTAACCTCCTCCGCCACGCGGACATGTCCATCCCGCCGCGGACATGTCCGCCGCCTCACGGACCAATCACCAGCCGCCACGCCACCTCCTGCGCCCACTTGCCGCCGGCCACCGGGGCTCAGATCCGCCCGGCGGGCCGAACTGGCTCGCTGCCCGCTGCGTCGCCGCCTCCTCCGGCGCCCAGCGCCTCCGCCGCCCGGCGCGCCTCGCCGGCGGCCTCGCCGCCCGCTGCCCGCCGTCCTCCGGCCAACTCCGCCCGCAGCGCCCGAAGTCGCCCGCCCGCCGCCTCCGGCTGCGCGCGTGCCGCCGCTTCGCCCATGGACGCCACGGCCGCGCCTCCCGTCTCCCTCACCGGACCGCCCATGTCCGCCGCTCTCCGCCGCTGCGCGCGGCCGCGCTGCCGCCGCGTCGCCCGCTCTGCCCGCTCGAAGGCGCCTCCGACCGAGCCGCCACGCCCGCGCCGCCTCAAGGCCGCCCGCCTCCCCGCGATCGCTCAGATCTTCGCGCCTCCTCCTCGCCGGAGTTCCTCGCCGGAACCACCTCCACCTCGCCGGAGTCGGGGGTGGACGAGATCCACCACCACCACCAACCAAACGTCGCCCCCGCGCCCGGATCTCTTCGTCCCGTTCGACCCCGTCCAACTTTTCGGAGGGTAAAATCCACTAAGTCCCGAATCTGTCAACATTTTGATCCATTTTCATCGCATCATATCTCTGTCATCGTAGCTCCGTTTTGCGCGTGTAATATGTCAAAATGTTCGCCTCGATGAGTAGACCATTTTATCTCATTGCATCATTTTCATTTGAGCTCATCTTGATGCCCGAAATGCTGTTGGAAGAGGGCTATGTGATGTTAGTTTCTGTTTCTTAACAGAACTTGCAATTTTGTTATTTTTGCCATGATTGATGTGTGCACCCTATGATCTTGAGTCCTACATGTGTTTTGTAATATGCCATGCCATCTTTCCAGGGGTGTATACCATCTATTTTTGTGATCTATGTGGTGACTAGCACAAGCATGCAAACTAGGTGTCCTGATGTTGCTGATTTCAGCCCTGTTTTGCTGATATTTTGATGCCATGTTAACTTGATGCTACCAAGAGATCCATGCATATTTTGAGATACTTCAGTAAGGATGTTTTGTAAAACATGTCTTGCTCTATCCATCCATGCCCTTGTTAGCAATTATGGAGTGCCCTAGCTTGAGTCAATCGAGCTCTACTTTTGCTATCAAATGTTTCCTGGCAGATTGTATACATGTTATTCAATTTTGCCAAGGTTGTTGTGGTTGATCCATGTATGCTATGTTATTGTTCTTGCCATGTATGTCTTCTATGCCATGTCTTATTGATGTATGTATGCTTAGTTTTTCATATAAGGCTCTGTAGTGAGTGCATTGAGCTTGTAACATGCCTACTTGTTATCAGTTTTTGACATGCCATGTTGCTGAATCTGTTAACGAAACTTTCGATATTGACATGGGTGTTACTATATTTTCTGATCCTTTTTGGCTTATGGTCACTAAAGGACATTTGTTCTATGCATTTAGTAGATTCATTCCATGCCTTTATTTTCCATGATAAGTCCCTGTAACATGTTGTTTGATAGCTCTAAACATTGCAACCTGATGTTATTTCTGCCAATGCCTGAAACTGTTATTATTTGCAATCTTGCCATGTCATTTTGAGCATGTTCTAGTGTTTTCTGGAGATAGCTCAGTGTTCATGTTTTGTAATGCTTTACCTGTACATCATGCCCATGTCTTTTGTTTTCATATTGAGGTGCTGTAGCATATCGTTTTGATGCTTGCAATGTGCCTAGTTGTTGTTTTGGACAGATTGTTGTCATATCTAGTATTGGGTGTATGTGTTGAACCGTTGCTCCGTTTTGAGTGTGTTCTATATGAAACTTGCTTGATTTTGCTTGTAGTTTCATATTATCATGTTGGATCCTTGTTTTGAGGTGTTTGCTTGATGTTTGTATGCATTTTTCATCAAGGCCATGCTTATCTTGTTTTGCTCATATCTTCTAAGCCGTAGCTCCGATTCTAATGAACTTTATATGTAACTTGACTAGAATTTCGTGTAGATCATCGTGGTGCATATTAAATTGCTGTTTAACAACTTGAAAATAAGGTTTATTCAGATCTGGACCAATTTCGAAATTTGCATATGAGGACTTACCGGAGTTGTTCTATGTTGTTTCCGGACTCATTTAAACTGGCCTTGATGTGTTGGTCTTGTATGCATCATCTCTTGCCATGAGTAGCTTCATGTAGCCTCGTCATGCATCATGTTCTTTGTGCATCATGCCTTGTTCACGTGTGGTGTGTTTACTATGTTGTGTGCTTCTTCTTGTTAGTTCCTGTTTCGTTGCGATCGTGAGGATTCGTTCATCTACGCTTGGTTCAGCTTCATCCGTTCGTCTTCTTCATGGACTCATTCTTCTTCCTTGCGGGATTTCAGGCAAGATGACCGCTACCCTGGATCTCACTACTATCATTGCTATGCTAGTTGCTTCGTTCTATCGCTATGCTGCGCTACCTATTACCTGTTTATCAAGCCATCCCAATTGCCATGTCAGCCTCTAACCTTTTGCACCCTTCCTAGCAAACCATTGTTTGGCTATGTCACCGCTTTGCTCAGCCCCTCTTATAGCGTTGCTAGATGCAGGTGAAGATGAAGTTTGTTCCTTGTTGGAACATGGAGACGTTGTTCCTTGCTGGAACATGTTTGCTTGTTGGGATATCACAGTATATCTTATTCAATTAATGCATCTATATACTTGGTAAAGGGTGGAAGGCTCGGCCTTTATGCCTGGTGTTTTGTTCCACTCTTGCCGCCTAGTTTCCGTCATATCGATATTATGTTCCCGGATTTTGCGTCCCTAACGCGGTCGGGTGATTTATGGGACCCCTTGACAGTTCGCTTTGAATAAGACTTTTCCAAAGAAGGCCCAACATTGGTTTTACCATTTGCCTCACCACCACCTACTTTTCCCTTGGGAGTCGCTCTCTCGAGGGTCATCTTTATTTAGCCCCCCGGACCAGTGCTTCTCTAAGTGCTGGCCCGAACCGAAACTACTGCATGGGCCACCTTGAGGCAACCCGAGGGTTGGTTTTACTCGTAGCTAGTCTCATCCGGTGTTGCCCTGAGAACGAGATATGTGCAGCTCCTATCGGGATTGTCGGCGCATCGGGCGGTCTTGCTGGTCTGGTTTTATGGCTGTGAAATGTCTTGTAGCCGGGATTCCGAGACTGATCGGGTCTTCCCGGGGAGAAGGAATATCCTTCGTTGATCGCGAGAGCTTATCATGGGCTAAGTTGGGACACCCCTGCAGGGTTTGAACTTTCGAAAGCCGTGCCCGCGGTTATGTGGCAGATGGGAATTTGTTAATGTCCGGTTGTAGAAAACCCGAAGTTGATCTTAATTAAAATACACCAACCGTGTGTGTAACCGTGAGTGTCTCTTTTCGGGGTTGATCGAGAGGAGAACACGGTTTCTGGGTTATGTCTGACGTAAGTAGGAGTTCAGGATCACTTCTTGATCATTACTAGTTGACGACCGTTCCTTTGTTCCTCTTCTCGCTCTCATTTGCGTATGTTAGCCACCATATATGCTTAGTCGCTGCTGCAACCTCACCACTTTACTCCTTCCTTACCCATTAAGCTTTGCTAGTCTTGATACCCATGGTAATGGGATTGCTGAGTCCTCGTGGCTCACAGATTACTACACCACCAGTTGCAGGTACAGGTTTGCGATGAACATGACGCGAGAGCGATGTTTGCTTGTGTTGGAGTTCTTCTTCTTCTTCTTCGATCGGGGATAGGTTCCGGTCGGCAGCCTGGCTAGCAGGTGGATGTCGTTTGAGTTTCTGTTATGTTTCATCCGTAGTCGGATGTTGATCTTGTATATGATGTTGATGTATTCTTGTGGCATTTGTGCCTTATGTATGTATCACCATCTATTATGTAATGTTGATGTAATGATATCCACCTTGCAAAAGCGTTTCAATATGCGGGTCTATCCTTGGTGGGACCTTCGAGTTCCTTTTGGATAGGGTCGCATATTGGGCGTGACAAGTTGGTATCAGAGCCTCGACCGACCCTAGGAGCCCCCTTGATTGATCGTGTAGTTTGGCCGTTGTTGAGTCTAGAAGAAAACTTTTCGGAGTCTAGTTATATCGGAGAGTAGGAATTCTTTTTACTCCTCAGCCCCTTCGTCGCTCTGGTGAGAAATCTTGACGTAGGTGTTTTGAATTACTTCTCTTCCCCTTCAATTTTTTTTAGGATCACGCAGTTGGTTTTCCGGTAGTTGTTCCTCTGCTCTTTTGATCCGGTGCATTTCTCGTCAAGTTGACTCGAGCCTCTTCATCTTTGCAAGTTCAATCCTCAGTTGTTTTTCTTTTCCCACCCGCCCTCCCTTCTTCTTCTAGGAACCGGAGTCCGTAATCGAGTATCGATCCTACTCGTGTGAAGTCTTTGCCTTCTTTCCTCCATGATTTCAACCGGTGTTTCCTCTTCAAGATATTCGTCGGTTTTCCCTTCCAAGTTGCCTTTGTTTTTCCCGCCCTCCCACCCTATTATTCCCGGAGTTCGAGTTTCTTCCGACCATAAATTTCATTCGTGTGGAGCCTCTTCAGTCTTCCCTCAATCATTTCAAACGGTGAATTCTCGTCTAGTTCGTCATTCTTCATCTCTTTCTTTTCCGGTGCACTCAATTCAAGTTTTTCGGTTGATCATATTCTTTTCCTCAGCTCAAGTGTTTTTCCTTGCTCGTTCGTCTCTCGCCAGTTTATCCTTCCGGAGTGTGCAAGACATCTCAGAAGATTCGTGTTTGCTTTTAATTAATTCGAGGTTGTCACCTCATTCAAATATTTCAATTGTTCCGGTGCATCATCTATCTGTTCATCATCCCATTTCCAACGGTGTTTTCTTTTTAGTGGGCCCTAACCCACAGGTCCTTTCCCAGGATCTTACCTGACTCTTCTTAATTTCCCCGGAGTTATTCTTAATTCTTTTCGGAGTTTGACGTAAGAATGAATTTCATCAGTCAGATGCCATCTCCAAGATTGATTTCAAATCATTTCATTGTTGGCTCAACCTCTCTGTTTTTCATTCCCCCGGAGTACCTCAGTAATTTTGATGGTGTTTCTCGTCGTCATTCTCAATTTTGAAGACCGAAGTAGAGTTCCTCTTAAATCTTGTCCGTTCTCCCGGAGATTCGCGGTGCTAGCCCGATGTTATCCTATCTACTTGTTTCCAGTTGTGCAATTCTTTTCATCCATCCGAGTATTTCAGAGTTGTTTTTCTGTTCGATTATCCGGAGGCCTCCATTTCGAAGATTTCCTCGTCCCAAGTTTTCAAAGTCGTTCTCCAATCATTCTATATCCGTGCCCCCTTCGTTCGTCTCAATATTCTTCCGGTGCTTCGTTCAAGCATTCTTAATCAGTTCGCGATCTCTTCGATCTTTTTCTCTAAATTCCCTCAAGTATCTTCGTGCTTTTCTAATTCTTCCCGGTGATTCATTCTCTTTCGTCAGTCATTTCCGAATTCTAACGGTGGTTCTTTCAGATTATTTTCTTTGATTATCATTTTAATTCATTCGTTCCTTCCAATCCTACCGGTGGTTCATGAAGACTTTCTCAAGTTCTGTGCTATCCCTTCTCAATCCTTTTTTCAAGAAGAATAAGTATTATGCCAAATCCATTTCTTGTCATCAATTTAATTTGATGAAGGATAAGCATACAATAAATCTTATTCTTATTTCATCCAAGTGTTTAATCTTTTTCTTCGGAGTTTGTTCGTAATGAATAAATTCTAGTTCCAAGTCTTTTCATATTTTCTTTTCCGGAGTTCAATTATTTCCTCGACCATTTCGTCGGAACCTCCATCTGAATCATCGCAGGCTCATCTTATTCTTTCTTCTTTCATTCTATCTCATCACCTTTTGCTACCGGAGTTCTTCACGGTGGTTCGTCATGATTTATTTCATTTCTTCAAGAGTTCATCAAGATTTTGTTGGCAGAGTTCAAGTATCTTTTCTTCTCGCGTCTCGAAGTGCAATTAATTCTCCGTATTCTTTTGAAGCGGAGTTTCGCATTTCTTCGTTCTTCTCAGCTATCCAGTCATTTTCGTTTGTGGCCGGTTATCACCTCATAATTTTGAGATGTTTTTCCATAAGTCCACATCAAGCTTATTCTTTCGTTGTTGATTTTCTCAACAACTCCGTTCGACCTTTCCTTCTAAGTTCTTTTCATTTCATTCTTTCAATTCTTCCGGAGGCATTGTGTTCTTCCTCTCGTCAACTATCGTTCCATTTCGTCAAACTCAGTTCTAATCCTTCCATTTTCAGCAGGAGTGCTGCCTAAATTCTTTCAGTCTTATCCGTTTCTTTTCTCATTCAGACCACTCCGGTTAGAACGAGTGCTTTCAGAGTCTATCTGAGTCAGGGAGTTTTCGATTCTCGTCATTCTCGTCATTCTCGTCGTTCCTCTCTTATTCTCGAGTGCTCTCGAGTCATTGCTTCTTCTTTTGAGTTCTTGTTTCACCTCATCCCTTTTTACCTTCCGTCTCGGTCCTAAGTGTTGGGGAACGTAGTAATTTCAAAAAATTTCCTACGATCACGCAAGACCATGGTGATGGCATAGCAATGAGAGGGGAGAGTGTCCGTCCACGTACCCTCATAGACCGAAGCGAAGCGTTATAACAACGCTGTTGATGTAGTCGACGCCTTCACGATCCGACCGATCCAAGTACCGAACGTCACGGCACCTCCGAAGTTCTGCACACGCTCAGCTCGATGACGATCCCGGACTCGATCCAGCAAAGTGTCGGGATGAGTTCCACAAGACGACGGCGTGGTGGCGATGATGATGCTCTATCGCGAGGCTTCGCCTAAACTCTGCGACGATATGACCGAGGTGGAATATGGTGGAAGGGGCACCGACACGGCTAAGAGATCCAAGGATCAATTGTTGTGTCTTTGGTGCTAGCCCTGCCCTCTATTTATATGTTGAGCCCGGGTCGAAACTTGGAGCAAAAACCTCCTCAAAGTCGGTTTTTCCGAAAGGCAAGAGTCCCACTCGGACTCCAGGACCAAACGCCACAATCCTTGGCGTCTGGCCCAGACGCCATGGGCCTCGGCGTCTGGCCCAGGGCCAGACGCCAGGGTCTCCGGCGTTTGGCCCCCAGGCCTCCGCAAAACTCCTTTTGCACCGACCTAAAGCCTCATGGGCTTGACCCCTTGGCCTAAACATATCATCCAATATATGAATCTTTACGTCTCGACCATTTCGAGACTCCTCGTCATGTCCCCGATCTCATCCGGGACTCCGAACTCCTTCGGTACATCAAAACATGCAAACTCATAATATAACTGTCATCGAAACCTTAAGTGTGCGGACCCTACGGGTTCGAGAACTATGTAGACATGACCTAGAACTATTCTCGGTCAATAACCAATAGCGGAACCTGGATGCCCATATTGGTTCCTACATATTCTACGGAGATCTTTATCGGTCAAACCGCATAACGACATACGTTGTTCCTTTTGTCATCGGTATGTTACTTACCCGAGATTCGATCGTCGGTATCCAATACCTAGTTCAATCTCACATCGGTAAGTCTCTTTACTCGTTCCGTAATACATCATCTCACAACTAACTCATTAGTTGTAATGCTTGCAAGGCTTATGTGATGTGTATTACCGAGAAGGCCCAGAGATACCTCTCCGACAATCGGAGTGACAAAACCTAATCTCAAATACGCCAACCCAACAAGTACCTTTGGAGACACCTGTAGTACTCCTTTATAATCACCCGCCGTTGTGACGTTTGGTAGTACCAAAGTGTTCCTCCGGTAAACGGGAGTTGCATAATCTCATAGTTACAGGAACATGTATAAGTCATGAAGAAAGCAATAGCAACATACTAAACGATCATGTGCGAGGCTAACGGAATGGGTCATGTCAATCACATCATTCTCCTAATGATGTGATCCCGTTAATCAAATGACAACTCATGTCTATGGCTAGGAAACTTAACCATCTTTGATTCAACGAGCTAGTCAAGTAGAGGCATACTAGTGACACTATGTTTGTCTATGTATTCACACATGTATTATGTTTCCGGTTAATACAATTCTAGCATGAATAATAAACATTTATCATGAAATAAGGAAATAAATAATAACTTTATTATTGCCTCTAGGGCATATTTCCTTCACTAAGATCTCGGCACGAGATCTCTTGTTAGTGGAGGAGTGTTGTAACGCCCCAGATTCGATGCGCCAGGTGTCTGCCAGTTATTTGCCGTCGTTGCCATGTCATTTTCTTGCGTGTTGCACTTTGCCGTGTCATCATCTGCATTTCATATCATGTCATCATGTGCATCGCATTTGCATACGTGTTCGTCTCATGCATCCGAGCATTTTCCCCGTTGTCCGTTTTGCAATCCGGCACTCCTATGTCTCCGGCGCCTTTTACCTCTTTTTTCATGTGCGGGTATTAAACGGTCTCGAATGGACCGAGGTTTGTCAAGCGGCCTTGGTATAGCACCGGTAGACCGCCTGTCAAGTTTCGGATCATTTGGAGGTCGTTTGGTACTCCAACGGTTAACCGGGTAACCCAAAGCCTCTTTTGTTTGCAGCCCAACACCCCTTTCAAAGTGGCCCAAAACCCAGCAAACTCCCCTCCATGCTCTCAGTCGTTCGATCACGATCGCGTGGCCGAAAACCGCACCTCATTTGGACTCTCCTAGCTCCCTCTATCTATAAATAAGTCCCCCCTCCGAAAATTCGTGGATGAATCTCCCCAAACCCTAGCCAACCTCCTCCGCACGCGGACATGTCCATCCCGCCGCCGGACATGTCCGCCGCCTCCCCGGACCAATCACCAGCCGCCACGTCACCTCCCTGCGCCCACTTCTGCCGCCACCACCCGGGGCCCAGATCCGCCCGCCCGGCCGAACTGGCCTCGCCGGCCCGCTGCGTCGCCGCCTCCTCCAGCCGCCTCACGCCTCCGCTCCGCTTGCGCCGGCGCCTCGCCAACCTCGCCGCCGCTGCCCGCCGTCCTCCGCCAACTCCGCCCGGCCGCGCCCGCAAAGTCGCTGCCCGCCGCCTCCGGTCGCCGCGCGCGCCGCCAGCCCGCTCGCCATGGACGCCACGCCGCGCCTCCCGTCTCCCTCACCGGACCGCCCGCGTCCGCCGCCTCGCCATGCATACGCCGCCGCCGCCCGCCCCGCTTCGCTTCGCTCTGCCCGCTCGAAGCGCCTCCGAGACCGGAGCCGCCACGGCCGCTGCCCGCCCCGCCGCCGCTCCTCGCGATCGCCAGATCTTCGCGCCTCCTCCTCGCTGGAGTTCTCGCCGAACCACCTCCACTCGCCGGAGTCGGGGTGGACGAGATCCACCACCACGACCAACCAAACGTCGCCTCAGCGCCGGATCTCTTCGTCCCGCTCGACCCGTCCCAACTTTTCGAGGGTAAAATCCACCAAGTCCCGAATCTGTCAACATTTTGATCCATTTTCATTGCATCATATCTCTGTCATCGTAGCTCCGTTTTGCGCGTGTAATATGTCAAAATGTTCGCCTCGATAAGTAGACCAATTTATCTCATTGCATCATTTTCATTTGAGCTCATAATGATGCCCGAAATGCTGTTGGAAGAGGGCTATGTGATGTTAGTTTCTGTTTCTTAACAGAACTTGCACTTTTGTTATTTTTGCCATGATTGATGTGTGCACCCTATGATCTTGAGTCCTACATGTGTTTTGTAATATGCCATGCCATCTTTCCAGGGGTGTATACCATGTATTTTTGTGATCTATGTGGTGACTAGCACAAGCATGCAAACTAGGTGTCCTGATGTTGCTGATTTCAGCCCTGTTTTGCTGATATTTTGATGCCATGTTAACTTGATGCTACCAAGAGATCCATGCATATTTTGAGATACTTCAGTAAGGATGTTTTGTAAAACATGTCTTGATGTATCCATCCATGCCCTTGTTAGCAATTATGGAGTTCCCTAGCTTGAGTCAATCGAGCTCTACTTTTGCTATCAAATGTTTCCTGGCAGATTGTATACATATTATTCAATTTTGCCAAGGTTGTTGTGGTTGATCCATGTATGCTATGTTATTGTTCTTGCCATGTATGTCTTCTATGCCATGTCTTCTTGATGTATGTATGCTTAGTTTTTCATATAAGGCTCTGTAGTGAGTGCATTGAGCTTGTAAACATGCCTACTTGTTATCAGTTTTTGACATGCCATGTTGCTGAATCTGTTAATGAAACTTTCGATATTGACATGGGTGTTACTATATTTTCTGATCCTTTTTGGCTTATGGTCACTAAAGGACATTTGTTCTATGCATTTAGTAGATTCATGCCATGCCTTTATTTGCCATGATAAGTCCCTGTAACATGTTGTTTTATAGCTCTAAACATTGCAACCTGATGTTATTTCTGCCAATGCCTGAAACTGTTATTATTTGCAATCTTGCCATGTCATTTTGAGCATGTTCTAGTGTTTTCTGGAGATAGCTCAGTGTTCAGGTTTTGTAATGCTTTACCTGTACATCATGCCCATGTCTTTTGTTTTCGTATTGAGGTGTTGTAGCATATTGTTTTGATGCTTGCAATGTGCCTAGTTGCTGTTTTGGACAGATTGTTGTCATATCTAGTATTGGGTGTATGTGTTGAACCGTTGCTCCGTTTTGAGTGTGTTCTATATGAAACTTGCTTGATTTTGCTTGTAGTTTCATATTATCATGTTGGATCCTTGTTTTGAGGTGTTTGCTTGATGTTTGTATGCATTTTTCATCAAGGTCATGATTATCTTGTTTTGCTCATATCTTCTAAGCCGTAGCTCCGATTCTAATGAACTTTATATGTAGCTTGACTAGAATTTCGTGTAGATCATCGTGGTGCATATTAAATTGCTGTTTAACAACTTGAACATAAGGTTTATTCAGATCTGGACCAATTTCGAAATTTGCATATGAGGACTTACCGGAGTTGTTCTATGTTGTTTCCGGCCTCATTTAAACTGGCCTTGATGTGTTGGTCTTGTATGCATCATCTCTTGCCATGAGTAGCTTCATGTAGCCTCGTCATGCATCATGTTCTTTGTGCATCATGCCTTGTTCACGTGTGGTGTGTTTACTATGTTGTGTGCTTCTTCTTGTTAGTTCCTGTTTCGTTGCGATCGTGAGGATTCGTTCGTCTACGCTTGGTTCGGCTTCATCCGTTCGTCTTCTTCATGGACTCGTTCTTCTTCCTTGCAGGATTTCAGGCAAGATGACCGCTACCCTCGATCTCACTACTATCATTGCTATGCTAGTTGCTTCGTTCTATCGCTATGCTGCGCTACCTATTACCTGTTTATCAAGCCATCCCAATTGCCATGTCAGCCTCTAACCTTTTGCACCCTTCCTAGCAAACCGTTGTTTGGCTATGTCACCGCTTTGCTCAGCCCCTCTTATAGCGTTGCTAGATGCAGGTGAAGATGAAGTTTGTTCCTTGTTGGAACATGGAGACGTTGTTCCTTGCTGGAACATGTTTACTTGTTGGGATATCACAATATATCTTATTTAATTAATGCATCTATATACTTGGTAAAGGGTGGAAGGCTCGGCCTTTATGCCTGGTGTTTTGTTCCACTCTTGCCGCCCTAGTTTCCGTCATATCGATATTATGTTCCCGGATTTTGCGTCCCTAACGCGGTCGGGTGATTTATGGGACCCCCTTGACAGTTCGCTTTGAATAAGACTTTTCCAAAGAAGGCCCAACATTGGTTTTACCATTTGCCTCACCACCACCTACTTTTCCCTTGGGAGTCGCTCTCTCGAGGGTCATCTTTATTTAGCCCCCGACCAGTGCTTCTCTAAGTGTTGGCCCGAACCGAGCTACTGCTGGGGCCACCTTGAGGCAACCCGAGGGTTGGTTTTACTCGTAGCTAGTCTCATCCGGTGTTGCCACGAGAACGAGATATGTGCAGCTCCTATCGGGATTGTCGGCGCATCGGGCGGTCTTGCTGGTCTGGTTTTATGGCTGTGAATGTCTTGTAGCCGGATTCCGAGACTAATCGGGTCTTCCCGGGAGAAGGAATATCCTTCGTTGATCGCGAGAGCTTATCATGGGCTAAGTTGGGACACCCCGCAGGTTTGAACTTTCAAAGCCGTGCCCATGGTTATGTGGCAGATGGGAATTTGTTAATTTCGGTTGTAGAAAACCCAAAGTTGATCTTAATTAAAATACACCAACCGTGTGTGTAACCGTGAGTGTCTCTTTTCGGGGTTGATCGAGAGGAGAACACGGTTTCTGGGTTATGTCTGACGTAAGTAGGAGTTCAGGATCACTTCTTGATCATTACTAGTTGACGACCGTTCCTTTGTTCCTCTTCTCGCTCTCATTTGCGTATGTTAGCCACCATATATGCTTAGTCACTGCTGCAACCTCACCACTTTACTCCTTCCTTACCCATTAAGCTTTGCTAGTCTTGATACCCATGGTAATGGGATTGCTGAGTCCTCGTGGCTCACAGATTACTACACCACCAGTTGCAGGTACAGGTTTGCGATGAACATGACGCGAGAGCGATGTTTGCTTGTGTTGGAGTTCTTCTTCTTCTTCTTCGATCAGGGGATAGGTTCCAGGTCGGCAGCCTGGGCTAGCAGGGTGGATGTCGTTTGAGTTTCTGTTTATGTTTCATCCGTAGTCGGATGTTGATCTTGTATATGATGTTGATGTATTCTTGTGGCATTTGTGCCTTATGTATGTATCCCCATCTATTATGTAATGTTGATGTAATGATATCCACCTTGCAAAAGCGTTTCAATATGCGGGTCTATCCTTGGTGGGACCTTCGAGTTCCTTTTGGATAGGGTCGCATATTGGGCGTGACATATTGGCTCCTACATATTCTACGAAGATCTTTATCGGTTAAATTGCATAACAACATACGTTGTTCCCTTTGTCATCGGTATGTTACTTGCCTGAGATTCGATCGTCGGTATCCTCATACCTAGCTCAATCTCGTTACCGGCAAGTCTCTTTACTCATTCCATAATGCATCATCCCACAACTAACTCATTAGTCACATTGCTTGCAAGGCTTATAGTGGTGTGCATTACCGAGAGGTCCCAGAGATACCTCTCCATTACACGGAGTGACAAATCCTAATCTCAATCTATGCCAACCCAACAAACACCTTCGGAGACACCTGTAGAGCATCTTTATAATCACCCAGTTACGTTGTGACGTTCGATAGCACACAAGGTGTTCCTCCGGTATTCAGGAGTTGCATAATCTCATAGTCAGAGGAACATGTATAAGTCATGAAGAAAGCAATAGCAATAAAACTTAACAATCATAATGCTAAACTAACGGATGGGTCTTGTGCATCATATCATTCACCTAATGATGTGACCTCGTTCATCAAATGACAACACATGTCTATGGTTAGGAAACAAAACCATCTTTGATAAATGAGCTAGTCAAGTAGAGGCATACTAGGGACACTTATGTTTTGTCTATGTATTCACACATGTACTAAGTTTCCGGTTAATACAATTCTAGCATGAATAATAAACATTTATCATGAAATAAGGAAATAAATAATAACTTTATTGTTGCCTCTAGGGCATATTTCCTTCGGTCTCCCACTTGCACTAGAGTCAATAATCTAGTTCACATAGCCATGTGATTTAACACCAATAGTTCACATCACCATGCGATTAACACCCATAGTTCACATCGCCATGTGACCAACATTCAAAGCGTTTACTATAGTCAATAATCTAGTTCACATCACTATGTGATTAACACCCAAGAGCACTAAGGTGTGATCATGTTTTGCTTGTGAGATAAATTTTAGTATACGGGTCTGCAACATTAAGATCCGTATGTATTTTGCAAATTTCTATGTCTACAATGCTCTACACGGAGCTACTCCAGCTAATTGCTACCACTTTCAATATGTATCTAGATCGAGACTCAAAGTCATCCAGATCGGTGTCAAAGCTTGCATCGACGTAACTCTTTACGACGAACTCTTTATTACCTCCATAACCGAGAAATATTTGCTTAGTTCTCTAAGGATAATTTTGACCGGTGTCCAGTGATCTACTGCTAGATCACTATTGTACTCCCTTGCCAAACTCAGTGTAGGGTATTGATACGTCTCCAACGTATCTATAATTTTTGATTGCTCCATGCTATATTATCTACTATTTTGGACATTATTGGGCTTTATTATCCAATTTTATATTATTTTTGGGACTAACCTATTAATCGGAGGCCCAGCCCAGAATTGTTGTTTTTTGCCTATTTCAGAGTTTCGAAGAAAAGGAATATCAAACGGAGTCCAAACGGAATGAAACCTTCGGGAACGTGATTTTCTCACCGAATATGATCCAGGAGACTTGGACCCTACATCAAGAAAGAAAGGAGGAAGGCACGAGGTAGGGGGGCGCGCCCTCTTGTCGGGGAGGACTGATCGTGTCCCACGAACACCTACGGGACCTGGGTCCCTTGTGGTTCGGAGGGGGGCGGAGATTGCACAAAGAGCGGATCGAGGCGATGCACACGAGCAGGTTTACCCAGCTTCGGAGCTCTCCGGAGAGATAATACTCCTACTGCTGCTTTAGTGGATTATCTTTGTTCTTGCTAGGGAGCAACGGGAGCTACAAAACCTAGCCTGAGTGTGTGGTCTCGTATGAGTAGGATGAACTAAGCCGGAGCTGAACCGAACCCTTTCTACGTTGCACTTGGGCCTCCTTTTATAGGCACAAGGGGTTACCACATGTGGCAAGTAGACAAGGGTAAGATAGTAAAAACATAGGTAGGTACACCGCTTTATACAAAGGTACAGAATCTATACCTAACTCGACGGCAAGGGACAAGAGTCATCAATGCCCGCCTCGATCGCCCGAACGAAGGTAACAGGGACCGCTGGCGGGGCTCCGCTTGCCACGATGGTGGCTTGTCGGCGCCGCTTATCGCTACTCCTGCTGGCTGCACAGCTCGTCGACACGCGTGCTTGGGAGAGCCCCGTGGTGACACGTTGGCGGGTGAGCTAGAGCGGAGATGAAGAGAGGTTGCCTGCCCCGGCAAGCGCCTTGCCGCGGCAGGAACCTTGTCGCGCTTGGGGGCTTGTCGCTCACCAAGCCTTCCCAGCAAGCTCCTCTTGCGGGACCTTGTTTCTTCGCTACCGAGTATTCTTCCCGGCAAGCTCCTCTTGCCGGGTCTTGACTACTTTGTTCTTGAACGGCTCTAAAGGAGCCGCTGAGGACCTTGGCAGACGCCCGGCAAGGCTTGCCACGGGACGCCATGATCGTTGCAGACGAAGTTCGGGTACTAGGGTACCCCTACTTTAGTACACCGACAGGAGCCCCCGGGTCTGGGCCATACACGGTGCCGAGTGCTGTTGGGCCAGGCCCAAAACAAGGCACGGGCACGCGCGGCCTGGGTCCAAACCAAATCCACTCAGATCCGCCGCGTTCCTCAGAACGGCACGCGTCAATTGCGGTGTCGTGGGGAAGTGGGCGGCGTCGAGGTCGCCTCATCTGTCGCCTCGGCCCAATCCCGCCACGTGGTTCCCATGCTCTTGGGGTCACGGATGGTGGAAGTGGGAAGCGGGTCGCTTGAAGCGGAGGCAGCAGGTCTGCCCGATTCCTGCGCTGCCTATGCCTTGATTCGCCGAAGGGCGGTAGAGCCCCACCTTGCCTCTTTAAGAAGGGCGGAAGGGGCGAAACCCGCACTCTCCCATCTCTTCCTTTCTCACTTCGCTTCCCTTTCTCTCACTCGTCATGGAGAGAGGGAACCTTGGTTCTTCATCGGTGGCGGCGAGGGTCGCCAGAGACAGCGACCCTCCCAACCCCACGCCTGGGTGGCAGAGCCAGCCACAAGGGGAAGAGGGAGGGGCGAGGTCGTGGACGAGGTCGAGGCGCCCGGGGAAGAAGCTGACGGGGCGGCGAGCCGTCTCTGCCTCCGCTGGCGGTTCCCCTCCGGGAGCAAGGTCGTGGACGAGGTCGAGGCGCACGGGGAAGAAGCGGGCGGGGCGGCGCACCGTCTCCGCCTCCGCCGGCGGTTCTCCTCCCAGCGCGGTCCATACAGGGACGACCTTGCGAAGTTCTTCGTCAGCTGCGCCGGCGCCTCGTCGTCGCCTCCGGCTTCCAGCTCCGTTCATGAAGCGCGATGGAGTCGGATCCGCCGAGACATCGAGATTGCACATGAGGGGCTGGGGATCAGCGCACGCGAGTCCGCGTTGTATTCCCAGCCCCTAATGTGATGTATCTTGATCGTGGGTGGAAGACGTTCGCCCACATCCACAACCTGTCTGGCGGGGTTTACCCTCCATTTTGTTAATGGAGGTGATCTCCTCTCCGCCAAGGTCTTGGGATCTCGGCACTTTCGGGCGAGGTGCTGCGTGGATAGCTCCTCCGACAGCAAGATTCCTCCTCGAGCGAGAGTGGCGAGGAGGAGAGCGACAGCGACGACGAGGGTAGCGGGCCCAACTAGTTGTCGGCGCCGCCGCAAGGCCACCGGGCGATCCCATCATCCGCGTCGTCGGCTCCTTGAACTCCCGGGTCGCCTCCTTGGGCGATGGCGTGGGAGGCTGCTGAAAGGGAAGAGGATGGCGACAAGGCCGTCAAGTCGGAGTACGAGGGCGAGTGCCCTCGACAGCGGCCGACGCCCTGCCGCCTGCCTCGAGCCCCGCTTCGGCGCCGCCGTCTCCGTCAAGCCCTCGGAGAGCCCCTGGGATGTTCCCTTGGTGCCTTCTCGCACTGTAGCTCGCCTAGGCGCTCCGCTTGCCCTTCTCACCTCCTTGACTTACCTCCCGAAGAGAGGGGTAGGAAAAGGATTACGCATCTTATCTTTTAATTTATAAGCCTTCGGCCTTATCTGCATTTAAAACTTGTAATCCTCTCTTTCATGTTTTTCATTCTCCACGGATCGTATCCGAGTAGGATGTTTTAATGAAAAAGGATGTTTGAAAAGGGACGCAAGGCTTATCTGACATCGCAGCCCCGGTGACTCGGCTTGCCGCAGCCCCCGCAACTCGCTTGTTGCAGCCCCCCCGCAACTCTGGCTTGTTGGGTTTGGCGCCGCCGCCCTTCTTCTTCTCCTCTTCGCTGTTATTTCAGTTCGAGAACAATTTAGCCAAAGGTCGCAATAAGTTATTTTTGTAATATAACTTTATTGTGGGCAATATTTTGCTATGTTACTTCCTTTACTCGACTCTTGGCTTTGTATGTTACTGCCCCACGCTTTCGGAAGCTTGCGGTGCAGCACCCTTGCCGCGAGGCCGAGTGCGGAACTTCAGCAGCTTCTCAAGGGGTCGCTACCGACAAGCAACCTTGTCGCGGACTAGCCGCAGCTCACTTAAGTTGTTGAGCGGACTCAAACAAAGTAAGGGCGCGACCAGTCACGATTTGGTTCCTTCGCGCACAGGTTTTCCATACAAAGTGCGGTCGCTCAAGGAAAATAACTTTAAAAATCGAATGCTCAAACTTTGGCAACTTAGCTTTTCCGCTCGCTTCGCTTCCGCAAAGCGGCGAGTTCCTCGAGCGACGCTTATGCCCACACCGTTATCTTCTCCTTCCCCGGTTAACTTGTGGGTGGATGAACCTTCTTCTTGTTTGAGAAGAAAGAAGAGAAAATAAAGTTATGGAGCCTAGTGGCTCGTCATCGCTTACCGGGTGCAGATGCTGCACAAAATGTCAGGTAACATACATGCAAGAAAGAGATAGATGCATGAAACGGACAATTCGCTGTGCCCATGCTGGAGCTCGTGGCTCGACAACAAGGACTAAAGGTCCTTCCATCACTGCGGGAACATCAGCTTCTGCGGCAAGAACCTGTGGGTCCGCCGGAGCTTGATGATCCCCAGCAAGCTTGCCGGGGCAAAACTCGTCGGGAGCGTTTGCTTCAACGATACAAACTGCATGGTTTGTCGGAGCATACTGCTCCTCGGTGATACTTATGCGTTGGTTTTAGGGACCTTCTTGGCGGCGGCTTCGTGGGCTCTCGCCGAAAGTAGTCGCCGGAAACCAATTTTCTCTTCTTGCTTTGTCCTGTTGATGGTGTTACGGTTGGTGAGTCAGCTTGAGCACAAAAATTCCTGGTTCCACAGTAACTTAAGCGCGCACATTTGGAGAGGCCATCAGCTATATCATTCTCGAGCTCTTGGACGTGTTCCATTTGCGAGCCTTCAAAGTGCTCTTCCAGCTTCCTCACTTCGTCGACGAGGCTTCCATCAACGGACTCGATAATCTTTATTTACTTGGCGGACGACGAGTTGCGAGTCCCCGACAATGAGCTTCTTGATCCCAAGGTCCACCGCAATCTCGAGACCGCAAGCAAGCCTTCATACTCTGCAGATTATTTGTTGCTTGTTCCTTGGGAAAGTGCATCCGGACTATGTACTTGAGGTGCTCTCCGTGGGTGCGATAAGCAAGACGCCGCAAGACCGGCGCCTTTGCAGCGAGAAGGCACCATCAAGTACATCAGCCACTCTTTATTTGCTTCTTTGACGGGATGCTTGTCTCGAATTTCTTCATCTTGCGTCAAGGCCCATTCTGCTATGAATTCGCCAATGCTCGCTCGATAGTTGAAGTGCTTTCAAACTTGAGACCAAAGCTTGACAGTTCCAAAGCCCACTCGACGATTCTCGCTGTTGCTTCGGATTTTGTAATGTCCTTTTCAACGGAAAGCGAGTGACAACTGTTATCTCATGTGCTTGGAAGTAATGGCGCAGCTTTCGAGGCCATAAGGAGGCCGAAAAGCAACTTCGCACACCAGTACCTTGACCTAGCCCCTGCAGAAGGGAACTGACAAAATAGATCTGGCGCTGCACCATCTTCTTCTCAGATCTTGTCGCAACCTCTGCTGATCCGTCCTTGTCGGGACCAGAGCTTGACGGCGAAGCCCCTTGCTTGTCGCTGGATGCGCCTCGCCTCGTTGTCGGCTCATCATCCGCCTCCCTCTCCGCTACTAACGCAGCACTAACCACTTGATTGGTCGCTGCTATATACAAGCAACAACTTCTCTTGTGGCCTAGGTGCGACAAGTATTGGAGTGGAAGACAGTATCTCTTCAAGTCCTTGGCGCAGCCTCCGCTTCGAGTCCATTTCATTGACCTGCTTTTTCAAAATCTTGAAAACGGCGATGCTGCTCAGCAGACTTAGAGATGAACTCGCCGAGAGCAGCCACGCAACCGCAAGCCTTCTAACATCCTTGACGCGCTTTGGTGCTTCGATCCGCTCAATGGCCTTGATCTTGTCGGGATTGGCTTCAATTCCCGCACGAGGCACAAAGAACCCGAGAAGCTTGCCGGAAGGGACTCCAAACACGCACTTCTCGGGGTTGAGCTTGAGGTTGATCTTGCGCAGACTTGCAAATGTTTCATCCAAATCCTGAACCAGAGTTGCTTTGTCCTTGCTCTTGACCACTATGTCATCCATGTATGCTTCTACATTTCTGTGTATCTGTGGTTCAAAGGCATCATGGACTACTCTTGCAAAGGTTGAACCAGCATTCTTTAAACCGAAAGGCATTCGTATGAAGCAGTACGTGCCACATGGTGTAATGAATGCGGTTTTCTCTTCATCCTCTTCTGCCATGAAGATCTGATGATATCCTGAATATGCATCAAGAAATGAAAGCAGATCACATCCACCGTGGAGTCAACAATCTGGTCGATCTGGCTGCAAGGGAAATGGGTCTTTGGGACAAGCTTTATTAACATCGGTGAAGTCAATACAAAGTCTCCATTTCCCATTAGCCTTATGCATAACCACCGGATTGGCCAACCACGTGGAATGGGGACTCTCGACAAGCCCCGCTGCTTCCAACTTCTTGATTTCTTACGCTATGAACTCTTGGCGCCCACCGCTGCTTCCTAACTTTTTGCTTGACGGGCGCTGCGTGAGGACAGACAGCTAGGTGGTGCTCAATTACTTTCACAGGAACACCGGGATGTCGATGGTCGCCATGCAAACACATCGACATTCGCCCGCAGAAAGCAACGAGCTCGCCTTCCTATTTAGGATCAAGCGTGGCAATCGATGGTGAAGGTACCACCAGGTCCGCCCTCCTTGGCGGCACCTTCTTGGTCTTTGGCGGAGCTGCCATCGCCTTGTTGCACTTGCCGGTGGAGCTCGATGGTGCGTCCTCGACGGCAGCGCAGCACTCCGAAGAGGTGCGCTTTCCGGAGTGGGCAACAGAGCTCTTGCCGGACCTGGTGGTCTTCTTCCCCCCGGGAGCGCGTCCTTCTTGTCGCCATGGACAGAAATGACGCTTATCGGGCCGGGCATCTTGAGTAAGTTGTAAGCATAATGAGAGGCAGCCATGAACTTGGCGAGTGCTGGACGGCCAAGTATGCCATTGTAGGGCAATGGGAAATCGTCAATGTCAAACGTGACCCTCTCAGTTCTGAAGTTGAGCTCGCTGCCGAATGTTACCGGCAACGTGATCTTCCCTTTGGGCTTGCTCCTTCCTGGATTGATTCCTTGAAAGTACCAGTTTCTTGAGCTCATTGTCGAGGATTTGAAGTCTCAAGCACCGCAGAGAAATTAAATTCAGGCCGGCCCGCCATCAACCAAAGATCTTTGTGACCTTGAGGTTGCGGATGGTTGGCGAGACCAACATCGGCAAGCACCCGACCGCAGTGATGCGATCGGGTGATCCTCAATGTCAAAGATGATGGGCGTCTGGACCACTTCGAGGTTTGCGCGACTCTATGGAGGGTTCTGCTGCATTCACCTCACGCATCCATTGCTTGAGTTGGCGGTGCGAGGTATGCAGAGACGCACCACCGCCAACGCAAAGGACCTCCGTTGCCTTTTGAAACTCCTGCTCGTCCCGCTTCATCGCCTTCCATGTCCTCGCCATCTTCATCTTCGTCTTCTTCCTTGTCGCGCCGCGGGTGGTCTGTCACCTTGCCGCTATTTGGCCTTGCCAAGGCGTCCTCCCCGGCCGGGTCTCTTTTACTTGTTGCACCTGCACCTTCCCGGCCTTCTCCTTGTCTTGCCGCCATACTCAGCTCTCAGAGCTCAACAAGCTGCTCGACTTTCTTGCAGCTCGGAGATCGTGGCCCTTAGTGCGGTGGATTTTACAAGACGGCTTGTTGGAGCTGTCGGGCTTGTCGGCGTCGCCATTAGCTTGGCGGTCGGCGCTCTCGGCAACCTCCTTGCCGGAGCCACCAGCCTTGGCTTTGTTGGCTGCCCCATCCTTGCCGGACTGCTCGACAACTAGTACTTCTTGGTTTTCTTCCTCCTGTTGTTTCGCCACCGCTCTCTTTCTTGTCGGGCGATCTCCTCACCGCCGACTCTGCTCCCACATTCTCTCCCAGAGTCTTCTCCCTTCTTCAGTAGCGTGCACACTTGTCGGCCAGTATGAGCTCGCGACGTCTTTCACTTTGCACATCGCCATCTCCTCCTCATCCTGCGGTTTCAGACATTCTCGATGAAATGCACCGACATCGCAGCAGGGTGGACGTCTGGGATGTTGTAGTGCACTCGATGAATCTCTGGATGAACTTGCGCAGGACTCTCCTCCTTCGGGCAAGCAGGTGGAGGTCACTCTCCGGCCATGAGGTGTGTGGCCTTTGTGAAGGCGCCAACAAACTGGTGGCACAAATCTGCCCAAGAAGAAATAGAGATGTCCGCAAGTGCATGAGCCAGATCGGCGTTTGGCTTGAGCACCGGGGAAAGTAGTTGGCGAGGATCTTGTCGCCTCGCCCCCGTGTCTGCACCGCGATGGTGTAGATGCCGAGGAACTCCGATGGGTGTGTCCTGCCGTCATACTTCTCCGGCACATCCGGTTTGAAATTTTTCTTGTCGGGCCATCGACTTGCCGCAGCTCACGGGTGAACGCAGGGCAACCTATCACAGACGTAAGTCGCTGGTTCCCCGGCGCATGCATATCGACGGTGGGCCCGGCGTTGGTCGATTGACGGCGCTTCCCGGCGCCGATACGGGTTCGAAGTCTTCTTCTTGCCGTTCTCGGAGAACTTGGCGCTGGTCGCGACGAGCTCGCGGATCCGACGACGCTGTGGAGTCGCTGCCGAGGTGGATCCGCGAGTCGGCGATCTTGGTCTTCGGGAAGGGGAGTGCACGGTGGCTGCTCCCCCGTAAGTCTCGTCGCCATCAGCTCGCGCCTTGTCACCTTGCCGCGGCTGCAAGGAACTTCGGTTGTCAGCGGGGCGTCGCCGTTAAGCGGCCGATGAGACTCTGAATTGTGGCCCTCCATTCGTCGACCTTGTCGGCCGTTGGAGGGTAGTCTAGAAGTAACTGAGCTCTTGCCAAGGCTTCCGCTAGTGTGGTTGGCGGCAACGGCGTACGTAGCGAAGAACGGGTCGTGCTCGGACTCCTAACCAAGTTAGGAGGAGCAACATCCCGCCCAAGCGACCGTACTCCGCTTCGTACCGGCATCTTGTGGGGTGCATGCGGGTCTTGAGGGCCTCGGATCCCCAGCTTGGCCTTGGTCCAACGAGCGATGGTGTCGCGAGCTTCACGACGCTGTACATCTCGCGCCTCCGAGAAGGACGCTGTGAAGATTCGACGCCGACGCTGCGCTGCCTTGTCTTTGGACCTGGCGGCGTTGTGGGCTCTCTCGTCGACGCCTGTTCCTCCGCTAACGTTTCCCCACCACCGACAGCTCCGGTGGTGGTGGGTTCGACGCGACGGCTCTGCTGCTGCCAAGACTTCTTCTTGGCGCCATGTTGACGAAGATGTTGATGAAGTTGCTCGTGTGACCACCGGATCGGGTTCACACAGCCTCGACGCCTCTACCGGGCGCGCCAAAGATGTCGGGAGGATCGATCGTGTCCCACGAACACCTACGGGACCTGGGTCCCTTGTGGTTCGGGGGGCGGAGATTGCACAAAGAGCGGATCGAGGCGATGCACACGAGCAGGTTTACCCAGCTTCGAGCTCTCCGAGAGATAATACTCCTCTGCTGCTTTAGTGGATTATCTTTGTTCTTGCTAGGGAGCAACGGGAGCTACAAAACCTAGCCTGAGTGTGTGGTCTCGTATGAGTAGGATGAACTAAGCCGGAGCTGAACCGAACCCTTTCTACGTTGCACTTGGGCCTCCTTTTATAGGCACAAGGGGTTACCACATGTGGCAAGTAGACAAGGGTAAGATAGTAAAAACATAGGTAGGTACACCGCTTTATGCAAAGGTACAATAATCTATACCTAACTCGACGGCAAGGGACAAGAGTCATCAATGCCCGCCTCGATCGCCTTAACAAAGGTAACAGGGGACCGTCAAGTGCGGCTCCGTTTGCCACGATGGTGGCTTGTCAGCGCCGCTTATCGCTACTCCCTGCTGGCTGCACAGCTCGTCAACACGCGTGCTTGGGAGAGCCCCGTGGTGACACGTTGGCGGGTGAGCTGGAGCGGAGATGAAGAGAGGTTGCCTGCCCCGGCAAGCGCCTTGCCGTGGTAGGAACCTTGTCGCGCTTGGGGGCTTGTCGCTCACCAAGCCTTCCCGGCAAGCTCCTCTTGCCGGGGCCTTGTTTCCTTCGCGCCCTGAGTGGCCTTCCCGGCAAGCTCCTCTTGCCGGGGTCTTGACTACTTTGTTCTTGAACGGCTCCAAAGGAGCCGCTGAGGACCTTGGCAGACGCCCGGCAAGGCTTGCCACGGGGACGCTGCGACTGCCCGTGCACGAGTTCGGGGTACTAGGGTACCCCTACTTTAGTACACCGACACCTCCACCCTCGTACTCCTTCCTCCTATATATACCTATGTACCCCCAAGAAGGGGTTGCAAGGCACGTATTGTATTGTTGCCATCGAGGATAACAAGATGGGGTTTTTATCATATTGCATGAATTTATCCCTCTACATCATGTCATCTTGCTTAAGGCGTTACTCTGTTTTCATTAACTTAATACTCTAGATGCATGCTGGATAGCGGTCGATGAGTGGAGTAATAGTAGTAGATGCAGGCAGGAGTCGGTCTACTTGTCTCGGACGTGATGCCTATATACATGATCATACCTAGATATTCTCATAACTATGCTCAATTCTGTCAATTGCTCAAAAGTAATTAGTTCACCCACCGTAAAATACGTATGCTCATGAGAGAAGCCACTAGTGAAATCTATGGCCCCCGGGTCTATCTTCATCATATTAATCTTCCATTACTTTGTTATTTCCTTAGCTTTTTATTTTGCTTTTATTTTACTTTGCATCTTTATCACAAAAATACCAAAAATATTATCCTATCATATCTATCAGATCTCACTCTCGTAAGTGATCGTGAAGGGATTGACAACCCCTTATCGCGTTGGTTGCGAGGAGTTATTTGTATTGTGCAAAAGCGAGGGACTCGCGTAGCCTCCTAACCGGATTGATACATTGGTTCTCAAAACCGAGGGAAATACTTACGCCATCAGTGTTGCATCATCCTTTCCTCTTCAAGGAAATCCAACGCAGTGCTCAAGAGGTAGCAGGTATACAATAGGTCTGGTACACAGCATGGCATACTTTATAGAACCTATGGCTGAGGCATAGGGAATGACTTTCACTCTCTCTCTATCTTCTGTCGTGGTCGGGCTTTGAGTTTTACTCAACTTCACACCTTGCAATACAGGCAAGAGCTCCTTCTTTGACTGTTCCATTTTTGAACTACTTCAAAATCTTGTCAAGGTATCTACTCATTGAAAAAACTTATCAAGCTTTTTGATCTATCTCTATAGATCTTGATGCTCAATATGTAAGCAACTTTACCGAGGTCTTTCTTTGAAAAACTCCTTTCAAACACTCCTTTATGCTTTCTAGAAAATTCTACATCGTTTCCGATCAACAATATGTCTTCCACATATACTTATAAGAAAACTGTAGTGCTCCCACTCACTTTCTTGTAAATACAGGCTTCACCGCAAGTCTGTATAAATCTATATGCTTTGATCAACTCATCAAAGCGTATATTCCAACTCCGAGATGCTTGCACCAGTCCATAGATGGATCGCTGGAGCTTGCACACTTTGTTAGAACCTTTAGGATTGACAAAACCTTCTTGCTGTATCATATACAACTCTTTTTTTAATAAATCCATTAAGTGCAGTTTTGTTATCCATTTGCCAGATTTCATAAAATGCGGCAATTCCTAACATGATTCAGACAGACTTAAGCATCGCTACGAGTGAGAAAATCTCATCGTAGTCAACACCTTGAACTTGTCGAAAACCTTTCGTGACAAGTCAAGCTTTGTAGATAGTAACACTACCATCAGTGTTCGTCTTCCTCTTGAAGATCCATTTATTCTCAATGGCTTGCTGATCATCGGGCAATTCCACCAAAGTCCATACTTCGTTTTCATACATGGATCCTATCTCAGATTTCATGGCCTTAAACCATTTTGCGGAATCTGGGCTCATTATCGCTTCCTCATAGTTCGTAGGTTCGTCATGGTCTAGTAACATGACTTCCAGAACCGGTTTACCGTACCACTCTAGTGCGGGACGTACTCTGGTTAACCTACGAGGTTCGTTAGTAACTTGATCTGAAGTTTCATGATCATCATCATTAACTTCCTCACTAATTGGTGTAGGCATCACTAGAACTGATTTCTGTGATGAACTACTTTCCAATTCGGGAGAAGGTACAAATACCTCATCAAGTTCTACTTTCCTCCCACTCACTTCTTTCGAGAGAAACTCCTTCTCTAGAAACTATCCATTTTTAGCAATGAATATCTTGCCTTCGGAACTGTGATAGAAGGTGTACCCAACAATTTCCTTTGGGTATCCTATGAAGACACATTTCTCCGATTTGGGTTCGAGCTTATCAGGTTGAATTTTTTTTCACATAAGCATCGCCACCCCAAACTTTAAGAAACAACAGCTTAGGTTTCTTGCCAAACCACAGTTCATATGGTGTCATCTCAATGGATTTAGATGGTGCCCTACATGAATGCAGTTGTCTCTAATGCATAACCCCAAAACGATAGCGGTAAATTAGTAAGAGACATCATAGATCGCACCATATCTAATAAAGTGCGGTTACGACATTCGGACACACCATTACGCTGTGGTGTTCCGGGTGGCGTGAATTGCGAAACTATTCCGCATTGTTTCAAATGAAGACTAAAATCGTAACTCAGATATTCTCCTCCATGATCAGATCGTAGAAACTTTATTTTCTTGGTACGATGATTTTCTACTTCACTCTGAAATTCTTTGAACTTTTCAAATGTTTCAGACTTATGTTTCATTAAGTAGATATACCCATATCTGCTCAAATCATCTATGAAGGTCATAAAATAACAATACCCTCCGCGAGCCTCAACACTCATCGGACCGCATACATCAGTATGTATTATTTCCAATAAGTCAGTTGCTCGCTCCATTGTTCCGGAGAACAGAGTTTTAATCATCTTTCCCATGAGGCATGGTTCGCAAGCATCAAGTGATTCCAAAATCCCATCAGCATGGAGTTTCTTCATGCGCTTTACACCAATATGACCTAAACGGCAGTGCCACAAATAAGTTGCACTATCATTATTAACTTTGCATCTTTTGACTTCAATCTTTATGAATATGTGTATCACTACAATCGAGATTCAATAAACCATTTATATTGAGTGCATGACCATAGAAGGTTTTATTCATGTAAATAAAACAACAATTATTCTTTGACTTAAATGAATAACCGTATTGCAATAAACATGATCCAATCATATTCATGCTCAACGCAAACACCAAATAACATTTATTTTAGGTTCAACACTAATCCCGAAGGTAAAGGGGGTGTGCGATGGTGATCTTATCAACCTTGGAATCACTTCCAGCACACATCATCACCTCGCCCTTAACTAGTCTCTGTTTATTTTGCAACTCCCATTTCGAGTTACTACTCTTAGCAACTGAACCAGTATCAAATACCGAGGGGTTGCTATAAACACTAGTAAAGTACACATCAATAACATGTATATCCAATATACCTTTGTTCACCTTGCCATCCTTCTTATCCGCCAAGTATCTAGGGCAGTTCCACTTCCAGTGACCATTTCCTTTGCAGTAGAAGAACTCAGTTTCAGGCTTGGGTCTAGCTTTGGGCTTCTTCATGGGAGTGGCAACTTGCTTACCATTCTTTCTTGAAGTTCCCTTTCTTTCCCTTGCCCTTTTACTTGAAACTAGTGGTCTTGTCAACCATCAACACTCGATGCTTTTTCTTGATTTCTACCTTCGCCGATTTCAGCATCGTGAAGAGCTTGGGAATCGTTTCCATTATCCCTTGCATATTATAGTTCATCACGGAGTTCTAGTAACTTGGTGATAGTGACTAGCTAGAGAACTCTGTTAATCACTATCTTATCTGGAAGATTAACTCCCACTTGATTCAAGCGATTGTAGTACTCAGACATTCTGAGCACATGCTCACTAGTTGAGCTATTCTCCTCCATCTTGTAGGCTAAGTACTTTGTCAGAGGTATCATACCTCACGACTCGGGCATGAGTCTGAAATACCAATTCCAGCTCTCGGAACATCTCATATGCTCCGTGGTGTTCAAAATGTTTTTGGAATCCCGGTTCTAAGCCGTATAGCATGGTGCACTAAACTATCAAGAAGTCATCATACCGAGCTTTGTCAAAAGTTCATAACGTATGTATCTGCTCCTACAATAGGTCTGTCGCCTAGCGGTGCATCAAGGACATAATTCTTTTGTGCAGCAATGAGGATAATCCTCTGATCACGGACCAAGTCCGCATCATTGCTACTATCAACTTTCAACTTATTTTTCTCTAGGAACATATCAAAAATAAACGGGGAGCTACATCGCGAGCTATTGATCTACAACATAGATATGCAAATACTATCAAGACTAAGTCCATGATAAATTAAAGTTCAATTAATCATATTACTTTAAGAACTCCCACTTAGATAGACATCCCTCTAATCATCTAAGTGATCACGTGATCCATATCAACTAAACCATGTCCGATCATCACTTGAGATGGAGTAGTTTTCAACGGTGAACATCACTATGTTGATCATATCTACTATATGATTCACGCTCGACTTTTCGGTCTCAGTGTTCCGAGGCCATATCTGCATATGCTAGGCTCGTCAAGTTTAACCCGAGTATTCTGCGTGTGCAAAACTGGCTTGCACCCGTTGTATGTGAACGTAGAGCTTATCACACCCGATCATCATGTGGTGTCTCGGCACGACGAACTGTCGCAACGGTGCATACTCTGGGAGAACACTTATACCTTGAAATTTAGTGAGACATCATCTTATAATGCTACCGCCGTACTAAGCAAAATAAGATGCATAAATGATAAACATCACATGCAATCAATATAAGTGATATGATATGGCCATCATCATCTTGTGCCTTCGATCTCCATCTCCAAAGCACCGTCATGATCACCATCATCGCGGGCTTGACACCTTGATCTCCATCGAAGCATCGTTGTCGTCTCGCCAACTATTGCTTCTACGACTATCGCTACCGCTTAGTGATAAAGTAAAGCAATTACATGGTGATTGCATTTCATACAATAAAGCGACAACCATAAGGCTCCTGCCAGTTGCCGATAACGGTTACAAAACATGATCATCTCATACAACAATTTATATCACATCACGTCTTGACCATATCACATAAAAACATGCCCTGCAAAAACAAGTTAGACGTCCTCTACTTTGTTGTTGCAAGTTTTATGTGGCTGCTACGGGCTTAGCAAGAACCGTTCTTACCTACGCATCAAAACCACAACGATTTTTTGTCAAGTGTGTTGTTTTAACCTACAGCAAGGACCGGGCGTAGTCACACTCGATTCAACTAAAGTTGGAGAAACAGACACCCACTATCCACCTGTGTGCGAAGCACGTCGAACCAGTCTCATGAATGCGGTCATGTAATGTCGGTCTGGGCCGCTTCATCCAACAATACCGCCGAATCAAAGTATGACATGTTGGTAAGCAGTATGACTATTATCGCCCACAGCTCTTTGTATTCTACTCATGCATATAACATCTACGCATAGACCTGGCTCGGATGCCACTGTTGGGGAATGCAGTAATTTCAAAAAAAAATCCTACGATCACGCAAGATCTATCTAGGAGAAGCATAGCAACAAGCGGAGAGAGTGTGTCCACGTACCCTCGTAGACCGAAAGCGGAAGCATTTTATCAACGCGGTTGATGTAGTCGTACGTGTTCATGATCCGACTGATCCTAGCACCGAAAGTATGGCACCTCCGTATTCAGCACACGTTCAGCTCGATGACGTCCCTCGTACTCTTGATCCAGTTGAGGCCGAGGGAGAGTTTCATCAGCACGATGGCGTGGTGACGGTGATGATGAAGTTACCGGCGCAGGGCTTCGCCTAAGCACTACGACGATATGACCGAGGTGTTAACTGTGGAGGGGGGCGCCGCACACGGCTAGGAACAATTGATGTATGTTCTAGGGGTGCCCTCCCCACGTATATAAAGGAGGGAGAGGGAGGGAGGCAGCCTAGGGCGTGCCCAAGTAGGAGGAATCCTACTTGGGCCCCTAGTCCAATTCGACCCGGTATCACCTGGAACACTTCCGGTGTCCGAATATAGCCTTCCAATATATGAATCTTTACCTCTCGACCATTTCGAGACTCCTCATCATGTCCGTGATCTCATCCGGGACTCCGGACAAACTTCGTTCATCAAATCACATAACTCATAATACAAATCGTCATCGAACATTAAGCGTGCGGACCCTACGGGTTCGAGAACTATGTAGACATGACCGAGACACGTCTTCGGTCAATAACCAATAGCGGAACCTAGATGCTCATATTGGCTCCTACATATTCTACGAAGATCTTTATTGGTCAAACCACATAACAATATACGTTGTTCCCTTTGTCATCGGTATGTTACTTGCCCGAGATTCGATCGTCGGTATCCTCATACCTAGTTCAATCTTGTTACCGGCAAGTCTCTTTACTCATTCCATAATGCATCATCCCGCAACTAACTCATTAGTCACATTGCTTGCAAGGCTTATAGTGATGTGCATTACCGAGAGGGCCCAGAGATACCTCTCCGTTACACAGAGTGACAAATCCTAATCTCAATCTATGCCAACCCAACAAACACCTTCAGAGACACCTGTAGAGCATCTTTATAATCACCCAGTTACGTTGTGACGTTTGATAGGACACAAGGTGTTCCTCTAGTATTCGGGAGTTGCATAATCTCATAGTCAGAGGAACATGTATAAGTCATGAAGAAAGCAATAGCAATAAAACTTAACGATCATAATGCTAAGCTAACGGATGGGTATTGTCCATCACATCATTCTCCTAATGATGTGACCCTGTTCATCAAATGACAAAACATGTATATGGTTAGGAAACAAAACCATCTTTGATAAACGAGCTAGTCAAGTAGAGGCATACTAGGGACACTTATGTTTTGTCTATGTATTCACACACGTACTAAGTTTCTGGTTAATACAATTCTAGCATGAATAATAAACATTTATCATGAAATAAGGAAATAAACAATAACTTTATTATTGCCTCTAGGGCATATTTCCTTCATAAGCTAACCTAGTTGCGATGGCTCCACGACTAAGTCCTTCTGCTAGGACATCTGCCGTGACAATTCCACGACATTCCCCCTCTTTGCACCAAAGGAATTCGCGATTTGAGCAAGTCTTGAGCTTTTCCCCATTGTTCTTATTACTCTTGGAGGTTGGAGACTCCTAGGCGGTAGGATTTCTTTGGAGAGGAATCGGCCATTGTGATTACCCCTAGAAAGTTTGTGAGGGTTTGGAGACCACCCCAAGGTCTATCACTAGTGGTTGAGTATCGCCTTCGTGGTGATATCTCAAAGAGAGAATAGGGTGAGCCTTCGTGGCGTTGGTGTGACTTCGTGGTAACACCCACCTCTATAAACGGTGACGTAGCTTCCCTCGAAGGAAGTGAACATCGGCATACATCCTCGTCTCCCGGAGTTGCGGTTATTCCTAACCCTAACTCCCTACTTGTGGTTACTTGTCTCTTAGTCTTTACTTATCATATATTGTGCCTGTTTACTCATATACTTGCGGTACTTGTTCACCTTGCTTAGCTCTTAGTATCATTCTTGCAATTGTTAGGCTCACCTTTATATTCCGCATTATTGCCTAAAATTGCTAAGTAACAATTAAAATTTGTAATTGTACCTATTCACCCCCACCCCCTTCTAGGTCCATCTCGATCCTTTTCAAGGAGAACAAAATCTGATCCATAGCGGAAGCTTTTCAAAATTGTGGCCACGAGAACGATTCCGGAGAAGACCTTGGAGGACCCTGGAGACGTTCCATGCATCCAAGGCTATACCATATCATGCTATCATGAATTTCCTGAGATGTTTATCCCTTTTGTTGTTTGCACCCTTTGATTGCTAAGTACTCAATTATTAGGGTGATCTCTCACAATAAATATCAAGTTAAAAAAAGGTGCTTTTCCTAGTGTTGTTACCATCTATAACACGTAACATTCCAGAGTGCGTCATGTCTGTTGGAAATATGCCCTAGAGGCAATAATAAAATGGTTATTATTGTATTTTCTTGTTCATGATAATTGTCTATTGTTCATTCTATAATTGTATTAACTGGAAACTGTAATACATGTCTGAATACATAGACCACAACATGTCCCAAGTAAGCCTCTAGTTGACTAGCTCGTTGATCAATAGATGGTTATGGTTTCCTGACCATGGACATTGGATGTCATTGATAACGGGATCACATCATTAGGAGAATGATGTGATGGACAAGACCCAATCCTAAGCATAGCACAAGATCGTGTAGTTCGTTTGCTAAGAGCTTTTCTAATGTCAAGTATCATTTCCTTAGACCATGAGATTGTGCAACTCCCGGATACTGTAGGAATGCTTTGGGTGTACCAGACATCACAACGTAACTGGGTGGCTATAAAGGTGCACTATAGGTATCTTCGAAAGTGTCTGTTGGGTTGGCACGAATCAAGACTAGGATTTGTCACTCCTCATGACGGAGAGGAATCTCTGGGCCCACTCGGTAATGCATCATCATAATGAGCTCAATGTGACTAATGAGTTAGCCACGGGATCATGCGTTACGGAACGAGTAGAGAGACTTGCCGGTAACGAGATTGAACAAGGTATAGGGATACCGATGATCGAATCTCGGGCAAGTAGCATACCGATAGACAAAGGGAATTGTATACGGGATTGATTGAATCCGCGACATTGTGGTTCATCCGATGAGATCATCGTGGAACATGTGGGAGCCAATATGGGTATCCAAATCCCGCTATTGGTTATTGGCCGGAGAGGTGTCTCGGTCATGTCTGCATGGTTCCCGAACCCATAGGGTCTACACACTTAAGGTTCGGTGACGCTAGAGTTGTTATGGGAAATAGTATGTGGTTACCGAAGGTTGTTCGGAGTCCCGAATGAGATCCCGAACGTGACGAGGAACTCTGGAATGGTCCGGAGGTGAAGATCGATATATTGGACGAAGGGTATTGGAGTCTGGAATCGTTCCGGGGGTACCGGGTGACGATCAGCGTGTCCGAAAGGTGTTTCGGAGGCCCCGACAAGCGTTGGGGGGCCTTATGGGCCAAGGAGAGGGGGCACATCAGCCCACTAAGGGGCTGTGCGCCCCTCCACCCCATCTCATGTAACTTGGAGAGGTGGGGGCGCCTCCCCTAGGACAGCCACCCCTCCCGGCTTGGGGGGCAAGTTTCCTAGGGGTGGGGGCGCCCAAACCCATCTAGGGTTTCCCCTGTGACCGCCACCACTCCCCTAGGGAACCCTAGGGCGCCTCCTCCACCCCCTTCCCCCTATATATAGTGAGGGAGAGAGAGGGCAGCCGCACCCCTTCCCTGGCGCAACCCCTCCCTCCTCCAACTCTTCCTTCTCCTCCGTAGAGCTTAGCGAAGCCCTGCAGGAATACCACAAGCTCCACCACCACGCCGTCGTGCTGCCGGAGTTCTCCCTCAACTTCTCCTCTCCCCTTGCTAGATCAAGAAGGAGGAGACGTCCCCGGGCTGTACGTGTGTTGAACGCGGAGGCGCCGTCCATTCGGCGCTAGATCGGATCTTCCGTGATTTGAATCGCGGCGAGTACGACTCCATCAACCGCGTTGTTGTAACGCTTCCGCTTAGCGATCTTCAAGGGTATGAAGATGCACTCCCTCTCTCTTGTTGCTAGCATCTCCTAGATTGATCTTGGTGACACGTAGGAATTTTTTTGAATTATCACTACGTTCCCCAACAGTGGCATCATGAGCTAGGCCTATGCGTAGATTATATGCATGAGTAGAACACAAAGTAGTTGTGGGCGATGATTTGTTCAATTTGCTTACCGTTACTAGTCTTATCTTGATTCGGCGGCATTGTGGGATGAAGCGGCCCGGACCGACCTTACACGTACACTTACGTGAGACAGGTTCCACCGACTGACATGCACTTGATGCATAAGGTGGCTAGCGGGTGTCTGTCTCTCCCACTTTAGTCGGATCGGATTCGATGAAGAGGGTCCTTATGAAGGGTAAATAGCAATTGGCATATCACCGTTGTGGCTTTTGCGTAGGTAAGAAACGTTCTTGCTAGAAACCCATAGCAGCCACGTAAAACATGCAACAACAATTAGAGGACGTCTAACTTATTTTTGCAGGGTATGCTATGTGATGTGATATGGCCAAAAGGATGTGATGAATTATATATATGTGATGTATGAGATTGATCATGTTCTTGTAATAGGAATCACGACTTGCATGTCGATGAGTATGACAACCAGCAGGAGCCATAGGAGTTGTCTTAATTTATTGTATGACCTGCGTGTCAATGAAAAACGCCATGTAATTACTTTACTTTATTGCTAACCGTTAGCCATAGTAGTACAAGTAATAGTTGGCGAGACAACTTCGTGAAGACACGACGATGGAGATCATGATGATGGAGATCATGGTGTCATGCCGGTGACGAAGGTGATCATGCCGCGCCTCGAAGATGGAGATCAAAAGGCGCAAGATGATATTGGCCATATCATGTCACTTTATGATTTCCATGTGATGTTTGTCATGTTTACATCTTATTTGCTTAGAATGACGGTAGCATAAATAAGATGATCCCGCGCTAAAATTTCAAGAAAGTGTTCCCCCTAACTGTGCACCGTTGCGAAGGTTCGTTGTTTTGAAGCACCACATGATGATCGGGTGTGATAGATTCTAACGTTCGCATATAACGGGTGTAAGCTAGATTTACACATGCGAAACACTTAGGTTGACTTGACGAGCCTAGCATGAACAGACATGGCCCCGGAACACAAGAGACCAAAAGGTCGAACATGAGTCGTATAGTAGATACGATCAACATTAAGATGTTCACCGATGATGACTAGTTCGTCTCATGTGATGATCGGACACAGCCTAGTTGACTCGGATCATGTATCACTTAGATGACTAGAGGGATGTCTATCTAAGTGGGAGTTCATTAAATTATCATATGAACTTAATTATCATGAACATAGTCAAAAGGTCTTTGCAAATTATGTCATAGCTTACGCTTTAGTTCTACTGTTTAAGATATGTTCCTAGAGAAAATTTAGTTGAAAGTTGATAGTAGAAATTATGCGGACTGGGTCCGTAAACTGAGGATTATCCTCATTGCTGCGTAGAAGGCTTATGTCCTTAATGCACCGCTCGGTTGCTGAACCTCGAGCGTCGTCTGTAGATGTTGCGAAACATCTGACATACACGTTTTGATGACTACGTGATAGTTCAATGTGTAATGCTAACGGTTTAGAATTGTGGTACCAAAGACGTTTTTGAAACGTCGCAGAACATATGAGATGTTCCAAAGACTGAAATTGGGATTTCAGACTAGTGCCCACGTCAAGAGGTATGAGACCTCTGACAAGTTTCTTAAGCCTGCAAACTAAGGGAGAAAAGCTCAATCGTTGAGCATGTGCTCAGATTGTCTGAGTACTACAACCGCTTGAACCGAGTGGGAGTTAATCTTCCAGATGAGATAGTGATGGTTCTCCATAGTCACTGCCACCAAGCTATTAGAGATTCGTGATGAACTATAACATATCAGGGATAGACATGATGATCCTTGAGCAACTCGCGATGTTTGACACCGCGAAAGTAGAAATCAAGTAGGAGCATCAATTGTTGATGGTTAGTAAAACCACTAGTTTCAAGAAGGGCAAGGGAAAGAAGGGATACTTCATGAAACGGCAAATCAGTTGCTGCTCTAGTGAAGAAACTCAAGGTTGAACCCAAACCCGAGACTAAGTGCTTCTGTAATGAGGGGAACGGTCACTGAAGCAGAACTACCTTAGATACTTGGTAGATGAGAAGGCTGGCAAGGTTAACAAAAGTATATTTGATATATGTGTTATTGATGTGTACCTTACTAGTACTCCTAGTAGCACATGGGCATTAGATATCGGTTCAGCTGCTAACATTGGTAACTCGAAACAAAAGCTACGGAATAAACGGAGACTAGCTAAGGGTGAGGTGACGATGTGTGTTGGAAATGTTTCCAAGGATGATATGGTCACCATCGCACGCTCCCTCTACCATCGGGATTGGTGTTAAACCTAAATAATTGTTATTTGGTGTTTGCATTGAGCATAGACATGATTGGATTATGTTTATCGCAATACGATTATTCATTTAAGGAGAATAATGGTTACTCTGTTTATTTGAATAATACCTTCAATGGTCTTGCACCTAAAATGAATGGTTTATTAAATCTCGATCGTAGTGATACACATGTTCATGCCAAAAGATATAAGATAGTAATGATAGTACCACATACTTGTGGCACTGCCATTTGAGTCATATTGGTATAAAATGCATGAAGAAGCTCCATGTTGATGGGTCTTTGGACTCACTCGTTTTTGAAAAGATTGAGACACGTGAACCATGTCTATTGGTAGATATGCATGAAGAAACTCCATACAGATGGATCGTTTGGACTCACTTGATTTTGAATCACTTGAGACATGCAAATCATACCACATGGGCAAGATGACTGAAAGGCCTCGTTTTCAGTAAGATGGAACAAGAAAGCAACTTGTTGGAAGTAATACATTTTGATGTGTGCAGTCCAATGAGTGCTGAGGCACGAAATGGATATCGTTATGTTCTTACTTCACAGATGATTTGGGTAGATGCTAAGAATATTTACTTGATGAAACACAAGTCTGAATTATTGAAAGGTTTAAGTAATTTCAGAGTGAAGTTGAAGATCGTCGTGACAAGAGGATAAAATGTCTATGATATGATCATAGAGATGAATATCTGAGTCCGAGTTTGGCACACAATTAAGACATTGTGAAAATTGCTTCACAACTAATACCGCTTGGAACACCATAGTGTGATGGTGTGACCGAACATCATAACTGCACCCTATTGGATATGGTGCATACCATGAAGTCTCTTATCGAATTACCACTATCATTTATGGGTTAGGCATTAGAGACAACCACATTAACTTTAAATAGGGCACCACGCAATTCCGTTGAGACGACACCGTATGAATTATGGTTTAGAGAAACCTAAGCTGTCGTTTCTTAAAAGTTTGGGGCTGCGACGCTTATGTGAAAAAGTTTCAGGCTGATAAGCTCGAACCCAAAGCGGATAAATGCATCTTCATAAAACACCCGAAACAGTTGGGTATACCTCCTATTTCAGATCCGGAAGCAAAAGTGATTGTTTCTAGAAACGGGTCCTTTCTTGAGGAAAAGTTTCTCTCGAAAGAATTGAGTGAGAGGATGGTGGAGACTTGATGAGGTTATTGAACCGTCACTTCAACTAGTGTGTAGCAGGGCACAGGAAGTTGTTCATGTGGCACCTACACCAATTGAAGTGGAAGCTTATGATAGTGATCATGAAACTTCGGATCAAGTCACTACCAAACCTCGTAGGTCGACAAGGATGCGTACTACTTCAGAGAGGTACGTAATCTGTCTTGGAAGTCATGTTGCTAGACAACAATGAACCTACGAGCTATGGAGAAACGATGGTGGGCCCGGATTCCGACGAATGGCTCGAGACCATAAAATCCGAGAGAAGATCCATGTATAAAACCAAAGTATAGACTTTGGAAGAACTACTTGATGGCCGTAAGGCTGTTGGGTACAGATGGATTTTAAAAGGAAGACGGACAATGATGGTAAGTGTCACCATTAAGAAAGCTCGACTTGTCGTTAAGATGTTTTCCGACAAGTTCAAGGAGTTGACTACGATGAGACTTTCTCACTTGTAGCGATGCTAAGAGTCTGTTGGAATTATATTAGCGATTCTTGCATTATTTATGAAATCTTGCGATAGGATGTCAAAACATTGTTTCCTCGACGATTTTCTTGAGGAAAGGTTGTATGTGATACAACCGAAGGTTTTGTCAATCCCGAAAGATGCTAACAAGTATGCAAAGCTCCAAAGAATCCTTCTAAGGACCGGAGTAAGCATCTCGGAGTTGGAATGTACGCTTTGATGAGATGATCAAAGATTTTGGGTTTATACAAAGTTTATGAGAAACTTGTATTTCCAAAGAAGTGAGTGGGAGCACTATAGAATTTTGATGAGTATATGTTGTTAACATATTGTTGATCGAAATGATGTAGAATTTCTGGAAAGCATACAGGTTATTTGAAAAGTGTTTTCAATGGAAAACTGGATTAAGCTACTTGAACATTGAGCATCAAGATCTATAAAGATAGATAAAAAACGCTTAATAGTACTTTCAAATGAATACATACCGTGACAAGATTTTGAAGGAGTTTAAAATAGATCAGCAAAGAAGGAGTTCTTGGCTGTGTTACAAGGTGTGAGTATTGAGTAAGACTCAAGACCGACCACGGCAGAAGAGAGAGAAAGGACGAAGGTCGCCCCTATGCTTTAGACGTAGGCTCTACAAATGCTATCTTGTGTACCGACTTTGAAGTGTTCCTTGCCATGAGTCACTCAAGGGTACAAGAGTGATCCAGAATGGATCACATGACAACGCTCGAACTTATCCTTAGTAACTAGTGGACTAAGTAATTTTCTCGATTATGGAGGTGGTAAAAGAGTTCATCGTAAAGGGTTACGTCGATGCAAAATTTGACACTAATCCGGATGACTCTGAGCAGTAAACCGGATTCGTATAGTAGAGCAGTTATTTGGAATAGCTCCAAGTAGCTAGCGCATGGTAGCTGCATCTACAAGATGACATAGAGATTTGTAAAGTACACACGGATTTGAAAGGTTCAAACCCATTGACTAATAACCTCTCTCACAAGCAAGATATGGACAAACCCCATGGGTGTTTGATTCATTACAATCACATAGTGATGTGAACTAGATTATTGACTCTAGTGCAAGTGAGAGACTATTGGAAATATGCCCTAGAGGCAATAATAAAATGGTTATTATTGTATTTCCTTGTTCATGATAATTGTCTATTGTTCATGCTATAATTGTATTAACTGGAAACCGTAATACATGTGTGAATACATAGACCACAACATGTCCCTAGTAAGCCTCTAGTTGACTAGCTCGTTGATCAATAGATGGTTATGGTTTCCTGACCATGGACATAGGAGAATGATGTGATGGACAAGACCCAATCCTAAGCATAACACAAGATCATGTAGTTCGTTTGCTAAGAGCTTTTCTAATGTCAAGTATCATTTCCTTAGACCATGAGGTTGTGCAACTCCAGGATACTGTAGGAATGCTTTGGGTGTACCAAACGTCACAACGTAACTGGGTGGCTATAAAGGTGCACTACTGTATCTTGAAAGTGTCATTGGGTTGGCATGAATCGAGACTGGGATTTGTCACTCCGTATGACGGAGAGGAATCTCTGGGCCCACTCGATAATGCATCATCATAATGAGCTCAATGTGACTTATGAGTTAGCCACGGGATCATGCGTTACGGAACGAGTAGATAGACTTGCCGGTAACGAGATTGAACAAGGTATAGGGATACCGACGATCGAATCTCGGGCAAGTAGCATACCGATAGACAAAGGGAGTTGTATACGGGATTGATTGAATCTGCGACATTGTGGTTCATCCGATGAGATCATCGTGGAACATGTGGGAGCCAATATGGGTATCCAGATCCCGCTATCGGTTATTGGCCGGAGAGGTGTCTCGGTCATGTTTGCATGGTTCCCGAACCCGTAGGGTCTACACACTTAAGGTTCGGCGACACTAGAGTTGTTATGGGAAATAGTATGTGGTTACCGACGGTTGTTGAGTCCGGATGAGATCCGGACGTGACGAGGAACTCCTAATGGTCCGGAGGTGAAGATCGATATATTGAGCGAAGGGTATTGGAGTCCGGAATCGCTCGAGGGTACCGAGTGACGACCAGTGTGTCCGAAAGGTGTTTGGAGGGCCGACAGCGTTGGGGCCTTATGGGCCAAGGGAGGGGCACATCACCCATGGCACATCAGCCCACTAAGGGGTGTGGCCTCCCAACCCATCTCACGTACGTGGAGGTGGGCGCCTCCCTAGGGCAGCCACCCTCCCGGCTTGGGGGCAAGTTTCCTAGGGGTGGGGCGCCAAACCCATCTAGGGTTTCCCTGTGGTCGCCACCCTCCCTAGGGAACCCTAGGGCGCCTCCTCCACCCCCTTCCCCCTATATATATATAGTGAGGTAGAGAGAGGGCAGCCGCACCCCTTCCCTGGCGCAGCCCCTCCCTCCTCCAACTCTTCCTTCTCCTCCGTAGAGCTTGGCGAAGCCATGCAGGAATACCACAAGCTCCACCACCACGCCGTCGTGCTGCCGGAGTTCTCCCTCAACTTCTCCTCTCCCCTTGCTGGATCAAGAAGGAGGAGATGTCCCCGGGTTGTACGTGTATTGAACGTGGAGGCGCCGTCCGTCCGTCCGGTTTAGAGCATCTCTAGCAGACCCCGCATAATGCCCGACCCGCAAAATAATTGTCAAAATGCGGGTCCGCGAGAAAAATGTTGCCCGATCAGATACTGTAAACACGTCGGACCCGTAAAAAAATTTGAGGGGCACGGTAAAAAACTCCTCTCGATCTGCAAAAATACAGTTTTCGCGTCATCTGCTTTCCACGGTCCATCTCGTTCCCGATCTGCAAAAATACAGTCTTCCTCGCCCTCCTGTCCGCCGCCGGCTGCCCTGGCCTACGGTTGATTTCAATTTGGTGTGAGGAAGAAGACGGTCAGAAAAAAATGGGCTAGCTATGAGCCTGTTCGGTATATTCAGAAAATATTCCTTTTTACGGGTTGATTATACGGATTCTGTTCGACCGCAGTTAAAATTGACCCGTAAAACCGTTTTTTCGCAAACTGCAAACGCGTTTCGCGAGTCTGCGGAGATGCTCTAAACCAATCGCCAGCACGTTAGCATGCGGTCGCTAGCGCCAGAAGGCCCGCGGCGCCCACGGCCAGCCGTGCACGCGGGCGAAAGCAAAAAGCTCGGCGAAAGCCCACCAAAAGCGACCCGCTTTCCCTGCCGCGGCCAGCGAAATGCGCGCAGGTAGCGAGCGACGCAGGCGCCAGCAGACTCGGGAGACGTCAGGAACGGAGAAGAAAAAAGAGCGGCAGGAGGGGAGGCTGACGCCGTCACGCCCCGCGCGCAAGTCGGCACACACAAACCCACACGGCAGGAGGACAGGAGACGGAACGGAACGGTCAACCGAGAACGCCCCCCCGCCCCGTGGACCGGAGCGAGCGCGGACGGGACGATAAACAACAGCCGCGGCACCCGCCTCGTGTGTGTGTGTCTGTGCGCCTCCTGCTCTCTCGCCTTTCCCCATTCCCCCCACCCTCCTCTCTTCCGCTCGCTCGCTCCGGGTCTCCCTCCCTCCCTCTTCACACCCACCTCACCTCCTCTCCTCCCTCTTCGCGTGTCCAAGAAAGGAACCACCAGGCAGGAACGGCGTGAGCGCAGCTGGGGCTGGAGCCGGATCGACCCCGTTCGTCTCCAGAGGCGGCGGCACGGGCGCGGGAGCTCCGGATCGGCGCTCAAGACCCCCAGAGTCCGCGCTGATGTGAGTTATTTCGGCTCCAGTTGCCAGTCTTCCGTCCTTGATTTGATTGACGCGCTGGTTGTGCGGGGGGCGAGCGTTTCGGGGCGTTTACTGTCCGGATCAAGCGGCCGTGCGTCCGGATGCGGCAGTAAACGCCGAGTTCTTGGCATCTTTTTGTTCTTTCGTCCGTGCCAAGAGTTCGTTCAGCTGTCATAACGCCTCGGCTTGACTGCCGTAGTCGTCGTTCTTGTCCTCGCACAAGCCTTGCAGATCTTGGCGATTCGTTTTTTTAGCAGTACACATGTTCTTCACAGATCCCTTTTTTTTGTTGCCTCTTATCTTCTTTGATTTTCTTTGACCATGCAATGACTTATTTCCAAGTTTGTCATGGGATAGCTGTACTAGGGTGAAGATTTCTTTCTCGAAATGTGGCAACATGCCACCGGGGTGTCTCATGTTCTTTTTTTTTACGGCACCGCCATGGCATCCAAATCCATTTTGGATGTGTAGACTATTCTTTTCTCTCGAGCTTTGCTCAAAATGAGGTTATTTGTTTCCAGCGGGATGTAAAATTTATGCTTCTTTCTCTCTCGCAGGTACACGTTGCTGATTTCTTCTACCTAGACATACTCCAGAGCAGCAGCCCTCGCTCTGGTTCCGTGATCTGTAATCGCCGTTCCATAGGAGGAACAGTTTAGAAAGGTTGCCGGTGGCCCAAGCTCTGAGCTTCAGCCTGCATCTAGCTAGCGCAGATGTCGTTCCGCAGCATAGTTCGTGATGTCAGGGACGGTTTCGGCAGCCTGTCGAGGCGGAGCTTCGAGGTGACCATCTCCGGCCTGTCCGGCCTCACCGGGCACCACAGGGGCAAGTGCCAGAGCACGGTGCACGAGCTCCGCGACGCCGATCTCATAGTCCAGGAGAGCCGCTGGGCCAGCCTCCCTCCCGAGCTCCTCAGCGACGTGATCCGGAGGCTGGAGGCCAGCGAGAGCACCTGGCCGTCGCGCAAGCATGTGGTGTCCTGCGCGGCCGTTTGCAAGGCGTGGAGGGAGATGTGCAGGGAGATCGTGACGAGCCCGGAGTTTTGCGGAAAGCTCACCTTCCCCGTCTCTCTGAAGCAGGTGAAATTTTTGCATCTCCTGATGAAGCAGACCTTAAAACTGAAAATGCTACCAAGAACGGTATTTTGTACTACTACGGAGTAGATGGCAACATCCGAGACTGAAGAGTGTTCGTTGTGTTGCTTATTCTCATGCCTCTTAAGTCAAGACATCTGCCCTGACATTTGGTATTCTTTCAACAGCCTGGCCCTCGAGATGGAATGATTCAGTGTTTTATAAAGCGAGATAAATCGAAGTCTACTTATCATCTCTACTTGTGCCTGACTAATGGTATGCTATCGCTATTTTCACCTTTAGAAGTATACCATTTCTATATTGTGCTAACATCACTGTGAGGACTTGTTTTATTTTTTTGGAATAGTTGCTAACATGCTAGCATGAATTCTCCATTTTGGCCTTGATTTTGTCTCAGTGTTCGTACCTAATTTTTATTTTATGAAATCATGGTTAAGTTAAGATGCTGATCTTTTATTTCATTTATTTTGAATCAGCGGTACTTGTGGAGAATGGAAAGTTCCTCTTGTCTGCTAAAAGGATCCGCAGGACAACCTGCACAGAATATGTTATCTCAATGGATGCTGAAAACATCTCAAGATCAAGCAGCACCTATATTGGAAAACTGAGGTACTAGTTATATATACATGTATACTGTAAACCATTTCCTTTTGGTCTCGTGCATTTGCGGATAATAAAACCAACCTTCTTTTCATTTCCAGGTCAAACTTCCTCGGCACAAAATTCATAGTGTATGACACGCAGCCCCCCTACAATGGGGCTATAGTTCCTTCCGTTGGACGGAGTAGCCGGAGATTCAACTCCAAGAAAGTGTCTCCCAAGGTGCCATCCGGCAGCTACAACATAGCTCAGGTGTCTTACGAGCTAAATGTTCTTGGCACGAGGGGCCCTAGGCGGATGAACTGCATCATGCACTCCATACCGGCCTCCTCGGTTGAGCCCGGCGGCGTAGTCCCTGGGCAGCCTGACCAGATCATGCCCCGAGCTCTAGAGGACTCGTTTCGCAGCATGAGCTCCTTATCCAAGTCATCCATCATGGACCGGTCCACGGATTTCAGCAGCTCCCGTTATTTCAGCAGCTCCCGGTTTTTGTCCGACATCGCCGGAGGCGCGATAAGCCGCGATGAGGAGGGAGAGAGCAAGGAGAGGCCGCTGGTGCTCCGCAACAAGGTCCCGAGGTGGCACGAGCAGCTGCAGTGCTGGTGCCTCAACTTCCGCGGCCGCGTGACCATCGCCTCGGTGAAGAACTTCCAGCTGATCGCGGCGCCGCCGAGCCAGCCCCGCCCCCGCCGCGGGGCGCCGGCGCCGACCCGGCCCCTCGCAGCCCGCCCCGGCGCCGGAGCAGGACAAGATCATCCTGCAGTTCGGCAAGGTGTCCAAGGACATGTTCACCATGGACTACCGCTACCCGCTCTCGGCGTTCCAGGCCTTCGCGATGTGCCTGAGCAGCTTCGACACGAAGCTGGCCTGTGAATAAAACCGGCGACCGGCGGAGGTCGACGACACAGGCGCGGCGGTCGAGGGAAGGGAAGAAAGTAGAGCCCTCATTCCCCCCATAGGACTTCCATTCTATAGATCACGGACACGCCTTCTGTTTGCTTGTAATTCTGCTTTGTTTGTAGCTTTGTTGGAACTGGACTCGGTAGCATGCGATGCTTCGCACCATGATTGCTTCCTTTGAAGCTAAGTTTCGTGGATGCGGTTGGTTCCGGATTTAACCTAAGGTTCCGTCACCTTCATGATTGCCTTCCAAGCTTTTTTCTATGGATGCCTGTTGTCTGGTAAAGAACAGAAAAAGTTCAGTGCTTCTGTTCTTTTACAACTGATGGTCTGTTGAGCATGTGTGCTTGCCTTATTCTGTAGCACAGACGAGGATCATGCGCACTGGGCTTGTCTCACATGATGAAGCCTTCTCCCTCCTCGGTCCATGCCCTTTTGGTGTGGTTGGTGCATGTTGTTTTAGCAAGCATAAACAGTGGTTTTGTCTAATGGGAGAATCATTGCACATGTACCTGCCACCTTTCTCATTAGCTTTTGAGTGTTCCATGATCTCCTTTAGGTTGAGCTACCATAATTTCTGGGAGGTCGGTCGAGTTCTTTTCAGCATGGAGGAGGACACATTTTCTGTAGCGAGAAAGATAAGTACTCCAATACAGCTAGGAGAAGAGCAGGAATAAAGTAGTAAAATAGAGGCATCTGGGGCTGGGTCCATGGTGACTGCTGAGGGTGACTGGATGGGAGGAACAATCTTTTTCCGTGAAGAAGTTATCATGTGCTACGTGACTGAGCTGGAATGCATATGACTGACAGCGAAATGAACCCACCATACCAGAAAATCATACGTACGTACGTAGTGCAAAGGTGGCTTGCTTGCTTGCTCGGATGGACGAAATAATTGAGCGTATCGTGCATGGTGATCATTCATTCATTCTCGACCCTGGGCAGTGGCAAATGGGAGGAAGCTTTCATGGCTCCCTGGGCGCGTGACAGCGCGCGGAGTACCAGCACAAGTGTCACGTTATAGTATACATCCTGGCGATTGATTAGGTTGAGCAGCGCGGGTGGCCTCGGCACTAATCCGCTGGATGATTTGACAGCGGCGATCAAATCGGGCCGGCGGTTGGGGCCGTGGGCATTGCGTGTGGTTCATCATCGCCTCGCCTCCCGATGGAGTTGGATCCGTGGTCGCCGTCGTGCGGCGAGATGTTGAGTGTGCAGTGGCATGTTGAGGCCTCGAACGCGGGATGAGATCTCTCTCTCTCTCTCTCTTGTCTCTGGTTAAAGTTAAAGTGGGTGGGATGGATGGATGCGAGCATCACCTCGCTATAATTCAGGTGGGGGAATTTCCGGTCGATGGAATCGTGGAGTGGAGAGCATGATGGATGGATGTGACGACGCGGCCGCCATCCCACTTTGAGAAGCGTAGCGTATGGGTTCAGACGTTCAGTGTAGCAGGAATTGTTTTGGTGCTGGGATAGGGAGATCCGATTCTCCATTTTCTGCCTGGTGGCGGTCCTTTTGTAACAACAGTGGTTTTTTTTCTTTTTTTGAGGGACACAACAGTAGTGGTTACAACATCAAGGACTACCACCGCCGTCTATCTGAAAGCACCATTTTTTTTTTGTTCGCAAGGCCACCATCTAGAATCTGGGGGTGCCACAAGTCTCCAATGCAGAACTATGATGCAATACAGAAACTCACTGCATCAAGTCAAAGCGGTGGAGCCGTACAAACAACTTACAAGCCTGCCCCTTTCAAGGTGTTCTCGGAAAAAGGGCAGCAATATAATGCAAAAAAAACAAGTAACAATGAATCAAGTGCCCACTATGGTGATTGTTTTTAAGCATGTTGTTTTTGTGTCTGCAAACACGCACGGCCTCAGTAGACCTGGTAGATGCACATGAGCGCCAAGAGCTCGCCGTTTTTCCTTGTCCATGGAGCCATAGTCCAAACGTTATTTGGATGAAGCCAACCACACGCGACACACCAACGTGATGTTGCCACGTCACTATGAATGTTGGAGCCAACAAAGCAAGGCGTCAGGAGGAGAACACCAACCATATGTGCCGAAGAGGGAGGATATGACCATCATTGTCCGAGAGAAGGGAAGACAGCACCCCCGATGTTAGAGAAGGGGGGGGACACCAACCTACACAGGGAGGAGGGGGAGAGCACCACCTCGATGAAGTAGGAGATGGGAGTTTTTTGACCAAAGAGGGAAGGTGAACAAGTGAGCAGAGAGGTGAACATGGATTCATACCACAACGTGCGCCACCTCACCGAAGAGGGAAGCATTCTCCTTTTTTCAGGGAAAAGTAGCTCCCTTAGCAACTAGTTCATTTTTTTAGAACAATTCACCCGCTTTGTTGATGCATCATGTTTGAGGAATATGGATTACATCATGAGGCTGGAGAAGCCACGAATGATGATCAAAGTGAAAAAGAAAGAGCATAACAGGCTATATTGCGTGCTTCCGAGTTGGAGCAACTTTGTTGATGCATCATGTTTGAGGAATATGGGTTACATCATGAGGCTGGAGAAGCCATGAATGATGATCAAAGTGAAAAAGAAAGAGCATAACAGGCTACATTGCGTGCTTCCGAGTTGGAGCAACTTTGTTGATGCATCATGTTTGAGGAATATGGGTTACATCATGAGGGTGGAGAAGCCATGAATGATGATCAAAGTGAAAAAGAAAGAGCATAACAGGCTACATTGCGTGCTTCCGAGTTGGAGCAACGTCCTTCATGAGCGAAGGTTGCTTCCTGGACCACTTACCTATTTCCTTGATCATCGAGGCATTACGATCACCCGAACTTTGATGGATATCATTAACAATAGAAAGGCGGTCCGAGGCGATCCTCATTCGACGAACACCTAAGTCCTCAACCAATGCAGGAGCCCCACGGCAGACAATCATTCATATGATAGCTAGATCTACGAGTGCTAAAAAGGTTACCGCTGACGATCTGAGGTAGTTCCCCTCGCTGATACGACATAAGACAAGCACAACTCCAATTTCTCCCCGTCGAGATACAACACCATCACAATTTAACTTGGCAATACATGCTAGAGAAGGAATCCATCTTTTTGTGCTGGCTGGTTTTGGTTGATGTACCTTTTTTCACCCTTTTGTGGCTTAGCAATATTAAGATCGTCCATGAACAGTGTGACGAAGGAATGTGAAGATGATGGAGCCTGGAAATCCCCTTCAGGAAGCGTCTTGTTGCGCTCGTCCAAACGACCCAGAGTGTAAAAAAGCTGAGCGTGCGATAATGATTCTATCAATGAAAATCAATCATTTGTTTCACATTTGGTACTCAACAAGCTCCTCATCACCCAAGGCCCACACACATCCGTCCATGGCACAATCCAATAATGAATGACACCAAGAGTCGTCCGCTCCGTAGACACGCAACTAATAGTAGCAGACATATTTCGGTAAAGATAAGTTGTTGGAGAGAGAGTTGAGCTAACCTCCTAATGAACAAGCATATCTTCAAAGGAGCTTGTGATTTCCACAGAGCAATCCATGATTTCTCTCCTGCTTCCGAGCTTGAGGGTCCTGTTCCCATCCAACCAAGTTTCTCTTCACTTTTTTCGTCGCTACAAGCATCTGATATGCAGACCGGGCTGAGAATAAGACCCGAGAGTCATGATTCGATGACCAGAAATCTTCCATATTTCACGTGGGTAGGGGAATGCTCAAGATAGCATCAAAATCCATTGGAAGAAAACCCTCCTGAATCAAATATTTGTTCCACGAGGCCAGAGTATGACATATCAACTCACAAACAAGCTGGGGTGGCTCATTTGATAAAGACACAACGAGTCACAGGTTCACCTTCCTTGGTAACTACTTCATATTCCAAGCCGAGGTAGTAGCACCATTGCTGATCCTTTGGACAAGGCCTTGTGCGAGAACCTCTCTCCCCTCTATAATGACTCACCATACCTGCGAGGGAAGGTATATAGTCAGCTGAAAGAATGTTGCATTGAGGATAATATGCAACTTTTTTTCTTGAGAAAACTTTTAGTTTTTGTTCGATCAATATATGCAACCTTTAGTACACAGGCTCTCAGAGTTCCCTGGGCCACTAGTGCTTTCGTTTTTCATACAAAATTTAGCGGTTTATAAGCCACACATTTTTTTGGGTATTTGTTTTTTTTAGAAGATTTTGGGTATTTGTTTTTAGTAATTTATAAGTCACATGTCCGGTTCGGTCCATTTTTCTGAGAGAGAAAATAGCCTGTGTAACGACCCATATAACCAGCGGCCCACAAAACTGGCGGTCTGCATGCGCCACTGGCCCACAGAACCACTCTCTCCCGATCCACGGCAGGCCAATCAGCCCGCCAGGAAACCCGGTCCAAGCCGCGTGGCCCATCGGGAGCCGAGTCGCCTTGAGGAACGGAGACCCCTAAAAAAAAATCAAAAGCAGAACGGAGTAAATGGCGCACACAGAAAGGGAGAGAGCACGGGTGGAGACTGGAGCGGCGAGGGTTTTGGTGCCAGCGCCGCTGGGCGGAGAAACCCCATCCCTCACGCCCCCCGCCCGCCGCCGGGAGTCCGGCAGGGCTCTGGATCTGCTCGCCCGCCGCCGGCATCGACCCCTTCGCTTCGGTGGGAAGTTCTCCGCCGCATTGCCTCGTCTCCTACGTCTCTTCCCCCCTTCCATTTCTTCGGCTTTCCGGTGGTTTGATGCTCTTTTCCGGTCGATCTCGGTGTAGATTTACTTTCATAGCTTGTTTGGTCCATCTCTAGTGTACTGTAATTTTTCCTTGCCGCATGGATTTTCCCTTGGCTTGGCCCGATGATGATTAGGTTGAAATCCCCAAATGCGGGGATGTGGATGGATGGATAGATGGATAGATAGATAGATCGGCTCAGATCTGAGCTCGAGAAGGGACCAGCCGTTGCGTTGCAAGGTTGAATGAAGCCCCTGAAATGGCCAATGCGGCGCTGGCTTCTCTGTTCTGGGCGCCGAGGCATGGTCAGCCGTTGCTTCAGCTGAAGCTCTGCCACTGACCTATGGGCCTGCCCTTGTTGAGGTCTACCTCTGCTTCCTTCTCCTCGTCCTCGTCGTCGCACCTTTGCCATGGCCTCGCGTCCTCTTTCGGTTCACCCAGACACGCCCCAGTGCCAGCTTTGGAGCCCGCTGCATTAGCCTATGATGAACTTGAAATCTGAGGGCCATGTTGTGATACAGAATTCTTCGTATTTACATCTGAACCCAATTCTTATGCATGGTCGCACTGTAGAAGAGACAGCTTCTGCACATTGCGTTATACTGTCATGTAGTGTGAAATGGTGGAATGGGATGCCATGCTACAATGTGTGGAACACTCCTTCCGGCCATGCATGCGCTGCCTGCCTCTCTTCGCCAAGATCTAGGCTAATCTTTTGGTAGGATAATTAATTGATGGCACTGAATCACCAATCCATCCCTCATGTGTTAGATATGATGCATAGAACCATGCTCTGACAGATGTCACTAGTCTATCTGAGGATCATTTTCGTACATTTATATTATTTTTATTTCGTTTCTTTTACTCTATTTTGTGTCATGTGTCATCATTTGCCATTCTTGAATGCAGGTTGGCTCCTTTATAGCAAATATGACATGCTTTGCTACAGATTTAGTGACCAAACGTCTTTTATATGTTTGCTGCTTTTCTTTCTGTTTTCTTACCAGTTTAACCTCATGTTACATCTTACGCCATTTCTGATCCTAATTGTGAACTTGTGGCTTTGTGCTAAAGAAAATATTTTGACTATTTTGTGATGGTTTTGTTTTGCTCTTTTGGATGGTGGTACTTTCTCTCTCTCCCCTCCCTCCCTCTCTCTCTGAGCATGCACACATGTGTGTGTGCGTGTGCTGACAGAAGATCTAACATTGTGGATGAATTTAAGGTCATTCCTTGTGCTATCAGTAAATGCTACATATATGAATAACTGAAGGCACTGGCTTCATTTTTGCCATTTTACACAAATTACCGGTAAACTTGTGTTTGTTATATTTATTTTCAGTTTTATCTTCCAGATCTGTATATACCGGCTTGATGGAAATCCTTCATTTGCATTCCTGTCTTTTATGCATAAATTTTGCATTATTGCCATTTGGCTTCTTCAGTTTTGTGAATTTGCTTGTTTCGTCTGGTTAAGGTCAGGTTTGTTCTGTTACTTTGTTTATTGTGTTTCTAGTATCTTTTGTTTGTTGCTTGCCTTTACTTTGGCTATTTGATCTGATCGATCTTGATATAGTTTTGTTTTCTTGGTTTATTTGGTGGTACATTTTTACTGCTATATATTTTGCGTGTTGCTTGGATTTGCCCTTGGCTCAATGAGGATTACGATGGAGCCCTCATGCATGCATGGATGGATCGGCTTAGATTTGAGCTCCAAACAGGGCCAGCTGTTGCATTCGCAAAGTTGAAGCCCCTGAAATGCAGTACTGTCTTCTCTGTTCTGGGCGCTGAGGCATGTATCTTGGGTCAACCGTTGCTTCTGCTGACTTCAACCGTTGCTTCTGCTGAAGCTTTGGCACTGACTCTAGGCCATGGCAAAATGTCTTCTTCTTCTTCTTCTCCTTCTTACAGGTGAACCAAGGCATGCCCCAGTGCCAGCTTTGAAACCGGCTGAATTAGCCTGTGATGAAATTGAATCTGAGGGTCATATTGTAATACAACCTTCTTGGTATTTTCTCGAACTCTTTTGCATGTGCTCACTGCCAAACATTCCATTTGCCATTCTCAGATGCAGGTTGGTTCTTCTGTAGTTTAACCTCATATAGCATCTTACCCCATTTGATAAAATCCTAATTGTGAACTTGTGTCTTTGCACTAGAATTTCTGTTTTGAGTTTTTGGGATGGTGGTTAGAAGCATGTGTTGCCTAATGATGAGAACTAATATGTAGAGATGGCACATGACATGATCTCTCTCTCTCTCTCTCTCTCTCTCTCTCTCTCTGATTGTGTGTGTGCACGCTCGCATGCATGCATTGACAGAAATTCTACCTTTGTTCATGCCCTTGTGGGTGAGTTGAAGATCATCTCATGTGCCATCATTGAATGCTACATATATGAACACCTGAAGGCACATGCTTCATTTCGTATCACAAATTACTGATGAACTTTTGCTTGATATATTTATTCAGTTTCATCTTCCAGAACTGTTTATATTTGCTTGATGCGAATCCTTTCATTTGCATTTCTGTCTCTTGTGCTTAAATTTTGCATTATTGCCATTTGGCTTCTTCAATTTTTTGAATTTGCTTGTTTCATCAGATCATGTTCAGATTTGTTCTGTTAATTTGTTTATTGTGTTTCTACTATCTTTTCGTTGTTGCTTCGATTTGCTTTATTAGGCTATTTGATCTGATCAATCTCGGTATAGATTTGCTTTCTTAGTTTGTTTGGTGCATTTCTACTGTACTATATTTTTGCTTGTTACTTCGGTTTGCTGTAGGCCCAATGATGATTACGACGGAACCCCCATGCATGCATGGATGGATCGACCGGCACAGGTTTGGGCTCCAAACAGGGTCACAATTGTTGGAACCCCTGAAATGGCTAATGCAGCGCTGTCTTCTCTGATCTTGGCGCCGAGGTGTGTGCTTGGGGATCGGATGCAAGCTCCGCCACTGACAGATGGGGCTGCCCATGTGGCAGGTCTATCTCTTCTTCTTCTTCTTCTTCTTCTTTTCCTGCTGCTGCCACTGCAGTTGTTGACATCTCTGGCACCTCATGTACTACACCGGTGCACCAAGGTGCCAGCTTTGAAGCCCGCTGCATTAGCCTGTGATGAAACTAAAATCTGAGGGTCATATTGTAATACAACCTCTTTGGTATTTTCGTTGGAATCGACCTCTTTTGCATGTGCTCACTGCCAAACAGCCAGGGTGCACATCACTGGCGGAGCTAGACAAGATACTCAGGGGGGCCAAACATAAAACATGGATGTTTGAGGGGGCCAAAGTCTATAATTTTTCTAACCTAATCAGTCACTAAAAAAAATTCTTCCTACTTTTTGCCAAGGGGCCGCGGCACCTGCAGCAGTGCACGTAGCTCCGCTGCTGGTGCACATTGTGTTGTCATGGTGTGACACTGTCATGTGGATGCCAAATGGTGTAATGGACCTCACAATGTGTCAGACATGGCATGAGGTATCCACTGGGGCATGCATGCTTAGCTTCTCTTGCTTCACTATCTTGGCATCTTGGCCAAGGTTTAGGCTATAGTGTTCTGAATAAAGGTATGCGCTTGATGGATCACAATTAATGGCACAACTCTAGATATGATGGCAGAGGATCAGATCACACTCCTGACAGATGGTACAAGTTCATCTGAGGATAGTTTTTCATACATTCATATTTTTTGTTTCTTTGTGCTATCATTATTGTTGTGTCACATGTATCATAAACATTCCATTTGCCATTCTCAGATGCAGGTTGGTTCTTCTGTAGTAAATGTGCCATCTGCATTTAGTGATCAAATGTCTTGTCTATGTTTGTTGATTTTCTTTCTGCTTTGTTATCAGTTTGTGTTTTCCCCTATTGTCTCTTTGTGAAACCTCATATTACACCTTGACCCAGTTAATATCCCAATGACCCAATCTTGGGCCTGTGGCCTGCACTTAATTTCTATTGTGACAGAATCGTGATGTTTCATCTTGTTCTTGATGGTGGATAGAATCATACAAGTGTTTGCTTCTATAATGCATTGCCCAATGATGAAAACGGAAAATGTAGAGATGGCACTTGGACATGATCCTCTCCTCCCTGCCCTCCTCCCGTCCGTCTGTCTGTCTGTCTGCCTGTCTCTCTCTCTCTCTCTCTCTCTCTCTCTCTCTGCATGGACGCGTAATGGCACATGCAGCAGCAACAGCAGCAGTAGCAGTTCGCACCAGATCAATCTTTCACATGCCTTATGAACAAAAGGGAGATCATTTCTTGTGCCATCAATGAATTTACAGCTATGGCACCTGAGGGCATGATTCATTTATTTTCAGTTTCATCTTCCAGACTGGTCTCTGTTAGCTTGATGGGGGCCATTCAATAGCATTGCTGTCTCTTACGTTCAGATTTTGCCTCATTTTCGTTTTGCTTCATCATTTTTGTGCATTTGTTGTGGTTTCATCTGATTATGATTAAGTTTGCTCTGTTGATTTCTTCATTACTTTTGTAGTGCCTTCTTAGCTTGTTGTTTTGCTTTCCACCTCAGCGGAGGAAGATCTTTGGTGTTTCATGATTTATCACGATTCATCACTGTCATAAATCAGCTTGCATTTGAGTTCCGATCTCGAAGTGGCAGCCCTTTATCAAGGTGAAGGTTTTGAAATGGCCAAAGCATTGTTGGTTTCTATCTGTAATGTTTACAGCAATTCTACATGTGTCATGCCCTTATTGTGTTTGCTTGCCTTCGCTTTGGCTAATTGATCTGATAGATCTTGATATAGTTTTGTTTTCTTGGTTTATTTGGTGGTACATTTTTACTGCTATACATTTTGCGTGTTACTTGGATTTGCCTTGGCCCAATGATGATTACGACCGAGCCCTCATGCATGCATGGATGGATCGGCTTAGATTTGAGCTCCAAACAGGGCCAGCTGTTGCACTCGCAAAGTTGATGCCCCTGAAAATTGCTAATGCAGCGCTGTCTTTTCTGTTCTGGGCGCTGAGGCGTGTCTTGGGTCAACCGTTGGCACTGACTCTAGGCCATGGCAAAAGGTCTTCTTCTTCTTCTTCTTCTTACCGTCTTGGGTCAACCGTTGGCACTGACTCTAGGCCATGGCAAAAGGTCTTCTTCTTCTTCTTCTTCTTACCGTTGAACCAAGGCATGCCCCAGTGCCAGCTTTGAAGCCCGCTGCATCAGCCTGTGATGAAACTGAAATCTGAGGGTCATATTGTAATACAACCTTGTTGGTATTTTCAATGGAATCAAACTCTTTTGCATGTGCTATTGTCAGATGCAGGTTGGTTCTTCTGTAGTAAACACGAGGCATTTAATGACCAAATGTCTTGTCTATGTTTCTTGGTTTCTTTCTGCTTTCTTATCTGTTTGTGTTTTTTACCGTGTCTCTTTGCGAAACCTCATTTACACCTTGACCCAATTAATATCCTGATCGTGGGCCCGTGGCTTGCACTTAATTTCTATTTTGACAGAAACGTGATGATTCATTTTGTTCTGGATGGTGGATTGAATCATAGAAGTGTTGGCTTCTATAATGGATTGCCCAATGATGAAAACTGAAAATGTAGAGATGGCACTTGGCACCTGAGGGCATGATGTTTCTTTTTCATACCTTACTAATTACCGGAAAAATTTGCATGGATATCTTTATTTTCAGTTTCATCTTTCCAGATCCGTCTGTGTTGGCTTGATGGGGACCCTTCACTAGTATTGCTGTTTCTTATGTTCAGATTTTGCATCATTTTTGCTTTGCTTCATCATTTTTGTGCATTTTCTTTGGTTTCATCTGATTATGATTAAGTTTGCTCTGTTGATTTTTCATTACTTTTGTAGTACCTTAGCTTGTTATTCTTTTCACCTAAAGGGCAGCCCGGTGCATGTAGCTCCCTCTTGCGCAGGGCCCGGGGAAGGGTCCGACCACTTTGGGTCTATAGTACGCAGCCTTTCCCTACATTTCTGTAAGAGGCTGTTTCCAGGACTTGAACCCGTGACCTCATGGTCACAAGGCAGCAGCTTTACCACTGCGCCAAGGCTCCCCTTCTGTTATTCTTTTCACCTCAGCAGAGGAAAATCGTTGGTGTTTCATGATTTATCACGAGCGATCACTTTTGTAAATCAGCTTGCATTTAAGTTCCAATCTTGAAGTGTTAGCCCTTTACGAGGGTGAACGTTTTGAAGTGGCCAAAGCATTGTTGGTTTCACTCTGTAATATTTATTAGTGGTTTTAAATTAGCACTCCCTCTGTCCCAAAATAAGTGTCTCAACTTCAGTATAACTTTGTACTAAAGTTGTATTAAAGTTTAGACACTTATTTTGGGATGGAGGGAGTATTTTGGTTATGATTTGTGCTTCAAAATTCTCCATGAAGTCCTGATACCGGTTCTATACAGTGTGCATGTGTTGACAGCAGATCTACCTTTGTGGATGAATTTGAGATCATCCCTTGTGCCATCAGTCAATGCTACATATTTGAACAACTCAAGGCACATGCTTCATTTTTGCCATCTTACACAAATTACCAGTAAACCTTGGTTTGATATATTTATTTTCGGTTTCATCTTCCAGATCTGTATATATTGGCTTGATGGAAATCCTTCATTTGCATTCCTGCCTCTTATGTTAAGATTTTGCACTGTTGCCATTTGGCTTCTTCAGTCTTGTGAATTTGCTCGTTTCATCTGGTCATTGTCAGGTCTGTTCTGTTAATTTGTTTGTTATGTTTTTAGTATCCTTTTGCTGTTGTTTGCCTTCGCTTTGGCTATTTGATCTGATTGATCTTGGTATAGTTTTGTTTTCTTGGTTTATTTTGTAGTACATTTTCACTGCTATATATTTTGCTTGTTACTTGGATTTGCACTTTGGCCCAATGATGATTATGATGGAACCCCCATGCATGCATCAATGCATGGATGGGTCGGCTTAGTTTTGAGCTCCAAACAGGGCCAGCCGTTGCATCCTCAAAGATGAGGCCCCTGAAATGGCTAATGCAGCACTGTCTTCTCTGTTCTGGGTGCCGAGGCATGTGTCTTGGGTCAGCTGTTGCTTCAGCTAAAGCTTTGCCACTGACTGATGGGCCGGCCCATACTGCTGGTCTATCTCTCCTTCCTTCCCTTCCTTCCGCGCTCATGTGTCACTCTGGTGACACCGCTGCCCTCGTCGCCGTCGTCGTCGCCATGATCGTCTTGTGTCCTCTATCTGCCCCACCCAGACATGCCCCAGTGCCAGCTTTGGAGCCCGCTGCATTAGCCTATGACGAAGCTGAAATCTGAGGGCCATGTTGTAATACAGAATTCTCGGTATTTTCATCTGAATTGAACTTTTTGCCCAGGCTCATTGTCAAACAGCCAGCTTTCACATGTATGCGCAATGGTGGAATGCCACCTCGCAATATGTGGAGCAGTCCATCCAGGCATGTATGCGCTGCCTGCCTGTCTTCGCCAATATCTTGGCCAGTGTATGGGTAAGATAATTAATCGATATCACTGAATCACCCACACCCATACCTGATGTGTTAGATATGAAGGCATAGTATCACACTCTTGACAGATGTTACCAGTTCATCCAAGGATCATTTTTGTACATTTATATTCTTGATTTCGTTTCTTTAACGTTATTTTGTGTCACGTGTCACCAAGTACTGTTCATTTGCCATTCTCAGATGCAGGTTGGCTCTTTCATACTCCCTCCGTCCCAAAATAAGTGACTCAACTTTGTACTAACTTTATTTTGGGATGGAGGGAGTAGTAAATATGGTATTACTTTTGGTACAGATTTTGTGACCTAGCATATTTTATATGTTTCCTGTTTTTCTTTCTGTTTTCTTAGCAGTTTAACCTCTCATATTACATCTTACCCCATTTAAGAGCCTAATTGCAAACTTGGGGCTTCGCGCTAACATTTCTATTTTGACTATTGTGATGATTTATTCTGTTTTGGATTGTTCTTAGAAGTACTGCCTTCTAGAATTTATTGCCCAATGATGAAAACTACTCCCTCCGTTTTAATTATGGAATGGAGCGAGTGTTTGAACTAAAATCATGACAAGAATTATGGAACGGAGGGAGTAGTATGTAGAGATGGCACATGTCATGATCTCTGTGTGTGTGCGAGCGCGTGTGTGCTGACAGCTGATCTACCTTTGTTTATGCCCTTATGGGTGAATTGAAGATTGTCTCTCTGTCTCATGCCGTCAATGAATGCTACTCCCTCCGTCCCATAATGTAAGATGTTTTTTAACACTAGTGTAGTATCAAAAAACGTCTTACATTATGGGACGGAGGGAGTACATATTACATATATGAATTACTGAAGGCACAGGCTTCATTTTCATATCTTACACAAATTACTGGTAAACTTTTGATTGATATATTGATTTTCAATTTAGTCTTGCAGATCTGTATATATTGGCTTGATGGAAACCCTTCATTTGCATTGCTGGCTCTTGTGCTTAGGTTTTGCATTATCACCATTTGGCTTCTTCAATTTGGTGAATTTGCTTGTTTAATCTGGTCAAGGTCAGGTTTGTTCTATTAATTTGTTTATTATGTTTCTAGTTTCCTTTTTTTTGTCGTTGTTTGGCTTTGCTATGGCTATTTGATCTGATCAATCTTGGTATAATGTTCCTTTCCTATTTTGTTTGGTGCATTTTTACTGTGCTATATTTTTCCTTGTTACTTGGATTTGCCCTTGGCCTGATGATGATTATGATGGAACCCCATGGATGGATTGGCTCAGTTTTGAGCTCCAAACAGGGTCAGCCATTGCAATTGCAAGGTTGAAACTCCTGAAATGTCTAATGCAGCGATGTCTTCTCTGTTCTCGGCGCAAGGTGTGTGCTTGGGGATCGGATGCAAGCTCGACCACTGACAGATGGACCTGCCCATGCGGCAGGTCTATCTCTTTCTTTTTCTTCTTCTTTTTCCGTCGTCGTTGTCGTAGCAGTCACCTTGTCTCGTATACCGGTGCATCCAGACACGCCCCACTGCCAGCTTTGAAGCCCGCTGCATTAGCCTGTGATGAAACAGAAATCTGAGGGTTGCAATACAACTTTTCTTGGTGTTTTCATTGGAATCGGACTCTTTTGCGCGTGCTCACTGCCAACAGCCAGTGTGCACATGTGTTGTTATGGTGCAATACTGTTATTTAGATGCTCAATGGTGGAACCTGACAATAAGTCAGACATAGCATGAGGTATCCTCTGGGGCATGCATGCTTTGCTTCTCTTGTTTCACTATCTTGGTGTCTTGGCAAAGCTTTAGGCTAGTGCTCTGAATCTGAATAAAGGTATGTGCTTGATGGATCACGTTCTGACAGATGTACCAGTCCATCTGAGGATAATTTTTCATACATTCATTATTTGTTTCTTCGTGTTATCATTGTTGTCGTGTCCCGTGTCATATGAATCATAAAATTTCCATTTTCCATTCTCAGATGTCGGTTAGTTCTTCTGTAGTAAATGTGGCATGCTATGGATTCAGTGATCGAATGTCTTGTCTATGCTTGTTGATTTTCTTTCTGCCTCTTTATCAGTTTTCCTATGCCTCTTTATGAAACATCATATTACACCTTGACCCAATTAATATCCCAATTGTGAACCTGTTGCTTGCACTAAATTTCTATTTTGACAGAATCTTGATTCATTTCGTTTTGGTTGGTGGATAGAATCATTGAAATATTGGCTTCTATAATGCATTGCCCAAGGATGAAAACTGAAAATGTAGAGATGGCACTTACATGATCCTTTCCTCCCCCCACCCCGCACCCCTCTCTCTCTCTCTCTGGATGCGTAATCATGCATGCAGCAGCAGCAACAACAACAGCAGCAGCAGCAGCAGTTCACAGCAGATCAACCTTTCACATGGCCTTATGGACAAAAGGAAGATCATTTCTTGTGCCGTCAGTGAACGTGACATCCTACATATATGGCACCTGAGGGCATGATGTTTCTTTCTCATACCTTGTACAAATTACCAGCTAAGTTTTGATTGTCTTATTTATTTTCAGTTTCATCTTCCAGATCCGTCTCCGTGTTTTTTTGTGAACGCGATCCGGCTCCGTTGGCTTGACGGAGACCCATAATTGGCATTGTTGTCTCCTATGTTTATATTTTACATCATTTTGTGCATTTGCTGTGGTTTCATCTGATTATGATCAAGTGTGCTCTGTTGATTTCTTCATACATTTCCAGTACCTTTTTAGTTCATGGTTTTGCTTTCCAGTACCAGCCACATTTATCAGGAGAGATCACTGTTGTAAATGTGGCTGCACTTTGCTCTTGGAATGGCTAATGCCGCGTTGGCTTTTTCTGTTCTGGGCGCTGAAGCATGCTCTTGGAAAGTGGGAATCAGTTGAAAACTGACAGATGGGCCTGCTGTTCATGTGGAAGGGCCATCTCTCTGCTTCCACTCTATCTTTCTTTCTGCTTGTTGTCGCTTCTGTTGTGGTTGTCATTGCAATGGTTGTACTATTGAGGTTTTCTACCGATCCATTTGGGACACTCTTTTGATATCTGAGGGCCATCTTCCTGATGGGCGTGCTATCAAACCATCAGTATACACACCTTGTCTTTGTTGTGTTGTATTATCGTTTAATTCACAATGGTGGACTGGAACCTCCCTAGGTAGAGGAGATGGTGCATCGGTTCGGTGCATGCCTGCTCTGCTTCTGTTTGCCTTGATGGTTGATTGACGACGCGAGGTCACTAACATCCCTTCCCCATCTCTGTTATCGCTGCCTCTGCCCTACCTGATACATCCCTTTGACTCTCTTTTGTGGGCTAGCAGATTTCTTGACAACTGTTGTTGATTTTTTGATAACTCGTGATGACCATCCCTTGAACCATTTTGCAAGGCCAAATGTGTTACTAGATCTGAAGGCGTAAGATTACTACCTGACAGATGCAACAACCCTTGTGTGGTTCATTTTTCGCTATATTTGTACTCTTTAGTTCATTTCCTCTTTCCTCAGGCTGTACAGTATGGGATCATGATCTTTCTGTTTGCTGCTCTTGAATGAATGTTAAATGTGACGGTCCTCCTGTGGCCCCTTGATTCCTCCTGCTGCTGCTGGTGGCACAACAAGTCTCCTACGGCTATTTTTCCTTCCAGTTTTTTGGTTTTGTGGTGGTTTGATTATTTGTTTTGACTGAGCTCGGTACGGATTTAATTTCGTAGTTTGTTTGGTCCTATTACTGTATTTTCGCTTGCTGCATGGATTTTCCCCTTGGTCCAATGATGATTAGGTTGACAGCCCCATGTGGGGATGGAATGGATGGATAGATAGATAGATAGATAGATAGATAGATAGATTGTCCTAGATTTGAGCTTGAAACAGGGTCAGCCGTTGCATTCGCAAGGGAGCCCCTGAAATGGCTAATGCAGCGCTTGCTTCTCTGTTCTGGGCGCTGAGGCATATGTCTTTGGGTCAGCCGTTGCTTCCGCGGAAGCCCTGCCACTGACTGATGGGCTGGCTCTTGCTACAGGTCTACTTTTCCTCCTGCTCGTCGCCGCCATCGCCTTGCCTCTTCACCCAGACATGCCCCAGTGCCAGCTTTGAAGCCCACTGCATTAGCCTATGATGAGACTGAAATCTGAGGGCCATGTTGTGATTCAGAATTCTCGAAATTTCAACTGAAATCGAACTCTTTTGCATGGAATTTCAACTGAAATCGAACTCTTCTGCATGGAATTTCAACTGAAATCGAACTCTTCGAAGCCCACTTGTAGTTTGTTTGATCCATTGCTATATTTTCGCTTGCTGCGTGGAGGATATGCTGCATGCCTGCTCTGCTCCCATTTGCCTTGATGATTGATTGACAGACACGATGCCACTAACATGCCTTGCTCAAGTGTACTGTTATCGCTGCCTCTGCCCTACCTGATACTCCTACATCCCTTTGACTCTCTTTTGTGTGCTAGCAGATTTCATGGCTGCTGTTTGTGCTGATTTTTGATAACCCATCCATCTCCTAAACCATTTTTCGACATATTTATACACTTCATTTTCATTTCCTCTTTCCTCAGGCTGTACAATATATCCGGGGAATCATAATGTTTCACGTTGCTGCTCTGCAACGGTGATGTTAGATTCTCCTTGTACGTGTAACCCCTTCGTTGCTGCTGTTGCTGCTGGTGCAACAAGTCTTCTACTACTTGTATACTTGTTGCCGCTGCCGGTGGTGGTGGGTTTGAGAGACTCAGAGACGATGGATGTCAGATCAAAACTTGTGCTATCCATGGTGCACTATCATTTGTATCTGAGTGCGTATCGTTTCTATTCTCTTTCATGCCTGTCTAGAACCTTCGGGACAACCAGATTTTTATAACTCCATATCAGTATCTTTTATGAAATGGAATCGATACCTTTTCTGGTAAGATGCAAAATGCTGGTAGGCACATGTGATTACCGTACATCTTTGATGTTTCAGTGGTGGTTCGATTCTCTGGATTCAGTGACTGGTACGAGCTACTCCCTCCGTTCCTAAATAATTGTCTTTCTAGAGATTTCAACAAATGACTACATACGGAGCAAAATGAGTGATTCTACACTCTAAAACATGTCTACATACATCCGTATGTTGTAGTTTATTTGAGATGGCTACAAAGACAATTATTTGGGAACGGAGGGAGTATTACTGATTTGATAGAACGTTTCTATCACAACATGTCATTTTATCTGTGAGGGAGCCGACGTCAACCCTTCTCACAAAGACACCTGCATTTTCTAGCTGTTTCAAATGAAATGAAATTCAAGTGAATTTTATATCTCAGTATGTTTGAGAAGCTTGAGATCGAAACATTGTTGTCCGTTGTTTTGTGGAATATAAAGTGCTAAGTCGAGAATTTCGCTAATGTTCATGTTAGCTACTCCGTCAGACAACTGACAATTTTTTTTTTGAGACAAATTGTCGGTAATTGGAGTTAGTTGCTTACAGCTTATAAAGTCCAGTCAGCAGCAAGCTCATCGTATCATTTCACAGAAATAATATTGCACTCCTGTGGAGCAGCCAGTTTCACAATTCGCATCACATAAGCCCAACGAAATTGCCAATACGGTACTATCCAGTATCCACATTGGAAGTGCCAAAACTGAAACTGTAGTCTGAAAACTGAACACAAACAAACATCTCTTCAAATGTCTTTGTAACTGAGGCAACTCTAGTCTACATTTTATGCAAACATTGCTTATTCTGGTTTGTACATACAATGACAGCAAAATTAAATAGCTGATCACACACCGATTCTGAATGGCGTGACCTTTCCGACCACGCACAGAACCTCGTCTACTACATCTTTTCTTCTCTTTCCGAGCTAGAGTCCTTCGCCTAACAAGTCTTGCTGCTTCTACATCGCCGCCAGCAACGACGACTAGGGTAAACAGAAAGCAAAAGAAGAAACCCTGTAACTGTAAGAGAATAACAACAGAGCTTGCTGATACTTCTACCATTCCATCGAGTTGGTCCTTCTAAGATCTTGCGAGGGTTTTTTCCTTACGACGACTTGGAATGCTTGTTCCTTGAGCTGCATAAACACAAAATACTTCTAAGAAATGAAGTTGAAAAACAGCCGCCAATGCATGTTTGAATACCGGGCAACAAATAAGGGCCCTTTTTATTCGCAGGATTTCCAAAACTAGGGGCAAGGAAAATGCAAGATGAGAGTGTCATGCCATAGGAAAACACATAGGAATTCTTTCCGAGAGATTGGAGCTGATGGACGTTTTTCTATGACATCTAGTGCGAACTAATCCTATGGTTTGCAATCTTGCGAATGAAACAACCCACATAGGAAAGATTCCTAAGGATATAATGAATCAAAGAGTACTTAAGCTTTAGCAACAAAAAGGATGGTTCTCGATAGTGGAGACATGGGAATACAATTTGACTAATTCATATACAAATCCGTTATTGCAAGGCCATGGGTGCACTGAGATATAAGAATAGAGGATGTAATGACAATGTTGTTACTGTTATCTGCCCATAGTCATCAATTATGCAGAAAAAACATCCGTGTACCACAGATAAGGTGACAACATAGAGTACTATGATGCTTCAACTTGACTAGCTTTCCAGGGTGAAATAGTTACCAAAATTGCTGGCTGGACCATCTTTAAATAAAAAGAAAAACGCTAATACATACTCCCTCCGTTTCAAAATAGATGACTCAACTTCGTACTAACTTTAGTACAAAGTTGAGTCATCTATTTTGGAACGGAGGGAGTATCTATTTAGCATATGGAGGAAGAAAGATAGTGAGTAATGAAATCCACGAAAAATATACTTGACATGGTGATCCATATATATGTTAAAGCAACTTGCTAAATCTAAACATGCTTGTAAGCAATAACGTGTTGTAAAGAATATACCTCGTTAAGCCTCTTCTCGTTTTGCTCCTCCTGCAACAAGAATAATAAAATAGAGACAATTCAGCAGAAGGTCATATAACCAAAAGTTAAAGATGAAGGCACATACAGACAGCCAGGTGCATGCAAGAGGCAATTAGTCCCCAGTCTATTTTTGACAGGAAGATACTTTGGCACACTACATCGGTGGGTAATCCTGGTGATGGCAGTATGACATTGACAGGAATAAAAAGCCGAAACCATAATGAATCAACGAACAAAAGATATGGGTTGCAATAACTATTGGCACTACAAAAAAAAATGCATTACAGAAGTGCTAACCCAGCAAATGACACTACCAAGAAATACACTTCTCTGCCAAACTCAGTTCCCCGATGGAAATATGTTATCACTTAATAGTAATTCTTAATGCGACAACAAGAAAAGAATCAAGATGGTCTATGATGCAATGGTGACAAAAGACTAACCACACTTTTAAGGTATCTATCGTTTAGTAACATAACTACATAAGTATTTCCCAGAAATTCATAAAGATATAAAATAGCTTACTGTAGTTATGTGAAAGAGCTGGCACATTTGGTATGTGAGTATAAATATTAAAATATAACAACTTAGAATGATCAATTTGGCATCGCCCTAGTTGGACTAGTTCCATAATCATAGTGTGCCCTCATGCCCAATCTAAACATATAATGGGGTCACTATCTAACTGACTGTTAAGCCATTGAACCTTGGAAAGTAAGCATGCTCAATCCGCACAATTCGTAACTTTCATTCCAAACTAAGGCAGAACCAAAAACATACCTGTTCTCTAAGCAGTTCGGCATGTTCCTCCTCAAGCTGTGTGACCTGTGCCTCCAGTTCTGCGATGTAAGCCTACATCCGAAACCAAATGAAAGCGTCAAATTCCACTCGACTGTACAGCTGGGACAAAGGTCAAACCGTGCAAAAATGCATCAAATTTGTCCCTGCTGAGACATTTCGCGTAACCTGCTTCCTCTCCCTGGACCTGGCCGCAGATTCGCGGTTCTTGATCATGCGCTTCTGCCGCTGCGTCGCGGCGCGGTCCATGGGATCCATCAGCGCCCTCTTCCTCGCCCTTCCGGCGCCGCCGGCACCGCCACCTCGTCGTCGCCCTCCGGCCACACCCGCCCCCACATCCGCCCCCACATCGGGGAACCCTACCGCCATGTTCCCCTCCACCGCCGTAACCCTACCGTCGTCCTCCCTGGCGAGGAAATCCTCCAGGGTCATCACGGCCGCGCCGCCCGCCTCGCCGCCTCCGGCGCCGGCGGTGGCGGTGGCGGGGGCGGGGGCGGAGAGGCCCCCGGTGGCCGAGATCTCCTTCCAGACCTCCTCGGCCGTCCGGCGGGCGGCGGCCTCCGGCGGGGGGGCGGGGTCCGCCGGGGCGCCGGCGCCGGACGGGGGCGCCTCGCCGTATATGTTGCGGAGGATGTCGTCCATGTTCATGGATCCGATGCCGCTGGCGCTCCGGAAGCGCGCGAGATCGGAGGAGCCGGACGGCGGCGGCTGCGACGACGCGGCCATCACCCGCGACGATGCCATGCGCTGGCGGCCCGCAGCCCGGCGAGGACCCGGCGGCCGGCGCCGGGGGGCTGTCGCAGTCTCTCTCTGTTGTTGTTGGCTCGAATTTTTTAGGCTCTCGGGGTCGAAGGTTTCGGGGGAGGTGGAAAGGGAAAGAGGAAGGGGGGAAGCTCTGGAGGCGAGGCGAGACGTGGAGAAACGATGGAAGCGGGAGGGTTGTGTGAGACTGCGACTGCCTATGGCGGAGGCGGAGGCTCAGGCCAGGCTCCGTGCTTTTTGCCAGTGTGTGTGGTGTGGTGTGCGCACCACAGGGCTGCTTTCCGCGTGAGCTCTCGATGGCTGAGTCTAGCTTTTTCTTTCCTCTTTTGTCACTAATTAAACACATCCGCAATAATTGAAGCAGCCATTACACTAAATCATCGGTTTTAAGGAAAAAGGATCACATATATCCTAGTAAGAAAAATATCACATTGGCATAAGCTCTCTTTTTTTTAAAAAAATAAAGATTTTATTCAATAGGAGCATTTTACAAAGAGGGGCATGAAAGGCATCAAGATTGATACAGAGAGTATGTCCTTGCTAGGACATTGCCCTGCTTCAGTACTTAGGCCAACTCCAGCGCGCGACCACATCCTATCCGGGTGCGTCCGTTTGGGGCAAAACGAACAAACCAGACGGCCCAGCACGCGGGCGCAAACGGGCTTTTGTCTGTTTTCTGTCCGCTTTCGACCCATCCCCGGCCCAAGTTTGCGTCGCTTTTGGAGTGAAACGGAGGGCGGCCGTCAAGGGCAAGACCGTCGCGGCCAAGTTCGCCGCCGAGTGCGATGCAGTGGAGGCCTCGCGGCGCAAGGCCGAGGTCGACGAGAAGGAGATCATCAACAAAGCGCACGCCCTCATAATGCTTGGCCTTTGTCGTCTGGCGGGTTTCTCTGGTGCGGCCGTCAGCCCGGCGAGCACATGCTCGTCGGTCGCCAGGCCTCAGCACTCTGCGTCGCCGACGTCGCGGACCACGCCTATGTCGCCCGACTTTCCCCCTCCAAGGCACGATGGCCAGACCCGTTTTTCGGGCTCGCCGGACGTTGGCATGATCGTGCCGTCCACCCCACGCCCCTCGGCCTTCATCGACCTCAACGTCACGCCAGGGTCCAGCGGCGGCGGCCGGCCGGCCGTCGAGATGCAAAGAAAGCAAGCACAACCACTGTTTACGGGCACCATGCAGTCGCCCCCGCGTCCTGTTCGACGAAATGGCAACACCAACGCCAACGGTCGACGACCCCTTCTACAACCAGTTCATGGAGCATGTGATCTACGAGGGTGGGCATGGCGGTGCCTACGATCCCGACGAGACCCAAAGTCAGGATGGCCGCGCCCAATACGTTGTGGATGAAGAGGCCCACGACCATGCGAACTACGGCCATGGTGACTCGTGGCATGAAGACGATGACATCTATTCCGAAGGTGATGGTGATGAAGAAGATGGCATTGATATTGATATTTCGGGCGAGCCATTGTTCATCGACGAGCTCACCCAAAGAGCGGAAGCAAAGAGGAAGAAGAGCATTCGCACGGATTCATATTCACAAGACGAGGACAAGTTGATTTGCCAATGTTGAATGGAGATTAGCCAAGATCTAAGGACCGGCACGCAAAAAAAAAGGCCTTCTTTTTTGGACGAGAGTCCACAAAACATTCCATGAAAGAAAAATGTTTGAGCCCTACCAAATTACGAGCAATCGTGGCATCACCTCGATTCAAAAGAGGTGGTTGTTCATCCAAGAAGATTGCAACAAGTATTGCGCCGCACTAGAGAGCGTTGAAGCACGGCCCGTGAGTGGTCTCGGCATTCGGGACTTGGTATGCTCTCCTCATCCTAGTTCCGTCGTTGCTACGGCCATGAGACTTCGGCCTTGTATATGTTTGCATGTTCATTTGTTGTTGATCATGTGGTGTAGGCATTTCAATCTTTGGAAGCATTCAAGGCCCGGCACAATGACAAGCCATTCACTCTTACGCATTGTTGGACGCTCATCAACAATTGCCCAAACTTCAAAGATCGATACCATGAACTTCAAAGGAAGAGAGGCAAGAAGGCGTCCGCGTTTGCCGAAGGTGGAGATGGTGAGGCGTTGAAGAGGACGAGGGGCAAGACCAACTCCAAGGTGGACGACATACGTGATGCGTCATCCATGGCCTTTCATGAGACTTTGCATGACATGATGTCTCAAAAGGATGTGAGGGACGAGAAAAAGCGACAAAGCAAAGACGAGCAAATGAAGATACCTAGAGCTTCAAAGGAAGAAGCTTGAGATGAAGGAGGCGGCCAAGAAGAGGAAGATCGACATGGAGGAGGCATCCCGGCAAAGGCAGCTCGACATCGAGGCCGCCAACGTCATGTCTAGGCAGAGGTAGCTCAACATCGAGGCCACCAACGCCGCAACCAAAGCAAAGGAGGTGGCCCTAGCGATCATGAGTGTGGACTTGAGCAAGATGAGCGAGAAGATGAGGAGCTGGTTCGAGGCCAGACAGAAGGAGATGTTCGACGCCGACGACCTAAACTAGGTCGCCTGTTCGGCCATGGCCATTCTTTTGGAGGCTGGCGTGGGTGCCGGCCGCTGGGCCGCTGGCTGTGTGCCGGCGAGAAACCTCATTTTGAGGGTTGGCTGTGTTGCCGGCCGCTGGCTTTGTTGCCGGCGACAAAACTATTCATTTTGAAGGCTGGCTCTATTGCCGGCCGCTGGCTGTGTTGCTGGCGAGGACGTGTAGTGGCCGCTGGTTGTGCCGGCGAGGACGTGTAGTGGCCGCTGGCTGTGTTGCCAGCGTGAACCGGGGCTGTTGGCCTGAACTTGGGTGTGCTTTCATATATTGGCCTTTCAAAAATGATGCGGACAGGATGCGTCTGTGTGTTGGGTGCACGGCCACCGCATCCCAGAAACTGCCTGGACATGACCCCATTACCCTACCAAACGGACAGAATCCAAGCAAAACAGACGTCTGTTTGGGGTCGTGCGCTGGAGTTGGCCTTAAGCACTGAATAGCTAAAGAGGTAGATTGTATCCTCAGTGCTAAACGAGCTTGGTGATGAGCTTTGAAATTTCGAGGACTGATGTTACTATGATGGAAGGAGGAAGAAGCATGTATTGTTGCCAGTTGCGATCTGTTCTCTCAATGTCCAAGAGCTTGAAACATCGTCCTCGCTGCAGCTGCCGAAGCCAACACCAAGCAATCAGTATAGAAGTGTGGTTGTTGAACTTGTAAAATATCGGTTAGCTTGGTTGCTAGAAAAAGCTCATAAGTCTCTGCCTAGAGTGGTGAAGATGCTGGAGTGAGAGCACCGAGATATACAAATGTTGAAGATGTTGATTCCCTTGAAATTGGATGACTACGCCTAATCCTGCTTGACTTTTCCTTGAATCTTGTTGCTTCTCCCATGTGGAATAACAGAAGATCGCATTCCCTACAGTATGTTAGCATGTGTTTAGGTACCTGAATGTTGGTCAATTGCACTCTATCATGTTGTTCAGTGGAGCTAGAGACCTCTGACTTAGTTTCATTGATAATGGCATTAGCTTCTTCAAAAACCTGTGAAGGTGTGCTAACTTTCCTGCAAAACAGAGTGTCATTTCGAGGCTTCTATAGACACCACAAAAAGGTACAAAGAGTAGCGGTTTTATTGGTGGATGTCCATATGCATGTGAGTAAGACATGAATCATATCAGTAAGGAAGCTTTATTGAGCAGCAAAGAATTCAGTTCGAATGGACCAGGAAAAACAAAACCATGTCTCTTTAGAAAAAGGACATAAGAAAAACATATGCATTTAATCTTCTTTATTACCACATCTAGAGCAACATTATTTGATATGTTTGGAATACATGCTTGCCCTCTTTCTCGTCGGGAGTGCTTTCCCGAGGAGCCTCGAAGCAAATGTTTGAACCCTTGGCGCCATTTGTTTATCATGCCAAACTTGATTAAGTAGGAAGATGGTTTGTGGAGAAACAATTTTTGGGTGCTTGAAAGTGCAACTAATCCCCTGATGGTTTTGGCAATTCATAACAACATATAGCTCATTGAACTAATATCCATTCAAGTTTAATATTTCAGAAAGTTCATGAATGGCATGGCATGGACTAAAGATGTGGACCCCTCAAAATGCAAAGGACACATATTGGCAAAAGCTCAAGACTCTTCATTTATATTTTAGTGATCCAAGATCACATTGAGTCCATAGGAAAGACAATACTATTAAAAGGGGATGAGGCGTTGCTTAATGGTCTACTTGCTCAAATGCCTAGTGATATTGCTCCAAAGCCCTCAACCACTTTATCATTTCCAAATTTGTCCAAAACCCAAAGTCAAACTCAGCCCGATCGAAATCTTCTATCCGGCGCCACCGAGTTCATTTGACTTAGCCACTACCAGAAACCCTAACACCTCGGTCACACCGATACGGATCTCGGTCTCACCGAGATGGCCCTCCAAACTCCCTGTTTCCCTTTTGTAACATTTCGTTCTAACCGAAATGAGCGATCGAACACACCAAATTTGCTTGACCAACTCTTTGTTTTCTCTTTGCTAAAATCGATCTCACCGAGTTCACGCAGTCGGCGCCACTATGGTTGTCCTAGATTAGGGGGTCCTCGGGTGTTTGGTCTATTGATGTGGGCCGGACTGATGGGCCGTCAAGATACAAGGTAGAAGATTATCCCTCGTGTCCGGTGGGGACTCTCAAATGCGTGGATGGCAAGTATAGGTGTCCGGATATATTATTCCTTTCTGTAGAACCGACTTTGTACAACCCTAAGCCCCTCCGGTGTCTATATAAACCGGAGGGTTAGATCGGAGGCAGTATCACTGTTGGAAATATGCCCTAGAGGCAATAATAAAAGTATTATTATTATATTTCCTTGTTCATGATAATTGTCTTTTATTCATGCTATAATTGTATTATCCGGAAATCGTAATACACGTGTGAATACGTAGACCACAATATGTCCCTAGTGAGCCTCTAGTTGACTAGCTCGTTGATCAACTGATAGTCATGGTTTCCTGACTATGGACATTGGATGTCGTTAATAACGGGATCACATCATTAGGAGAATGATGTGATGGACAAGACCCAATCCTAAGCATAGCACAAGATCGTGTAGTTCGTTTTGCTAGAGCTTTTCCAATGTCAAGTATCTCTTCCTTAGACCATGAGATCGTGTAACTCCCGGATACCGTAGGAGTGCCTTGGGTGTACCAAACGTCACAACGTAACTGGGTGACTATAAAGGTGCATTACAGGTATCTCCGAAAGTGTCTGTTGGGTTGACACGGATCGAGACTGAGATTTGTCACTCCGTATGACGGAGAGGTATCACTGGGCCCACTCGGTAGTGCATCATCATAATGAGCTCAAAGTGACAAAGTGTTTGGTCACAGGATCATGCATTACGGTATGAGTAAAGTGACTTGCCGGTAACGGGATTGAACGAGGTATTGGGATACCGACGATCGAATCTCGGGCAAGTAACATACCGTATGACAAAGGGAATTGTATACGGGGTTGTTTGAATCCTCGACATCGTGGTTCATCCGATGAGATCATCGAGGAGCATGTGGGAGCCAACATGGGTATCCAGATCCCGCTGTTGGTTATTGCCCGAGAACCGTCTCGGTCATGTCTGCGTGTCTCCCAAACCCGTAGGGTCTACACACTTAAGGTACGGTGACGCTAGGGTTGTATGAATATGAGTATGCAGCAAACCGAATGTTGTTCGGAGTCCCGGATGAGATCCCGTACATCACGAGGAGTTCCAGAATGGTCCGGAGGTAAAGATTTATATATAGGAAGTCTTATTTTGGTCGCCGGAAAAGTTTCGGGCATTATCGGTATTGTACCGGGAGTGCCGAAAGGGGTCCGGGGGTCCACCGGGGGGGTCCACCTGCCCCGGGGGGCCACATGGGCTGTAGGGGGTGCGCCTTGGCCTATATGGGCCAAGGGCACCAGCCCCAAAAGGGCCCATGCGCCAAGGAGACTTGGGAGGGAAGAGTCCTAAAGGGGGAAGGCACCTCCGAGGTGCCTTGGGGAGGATGGACTCCTCCCCCCCTCTTGGCCGCACCCCTTCCTTGGAGGAAGGGGCAGGCTGCGCCCTCCCCTCTTTTGCACCTATATAAAGGGAGGGAGGAGGGTGGCCGCACCCATAAGCCTGGCGCCTCCTCCTCCTGCAACACTTCCTCCTCCTCCCGTAGTTGCTTAGCGAAGCCCTGCTGGAGTTCTGTTGCATCCACCACCACGTCGTCCTGCTGCTGGATCATCATCAACCTCTCCTTCCCCCTTGCTGGATCAAGAAGGAGGAGACGTCATCTGCTCCGTACGTGTGTTGAACGCGGAGGTGCTGTCCGTTCGGCACTAGGTCATCGGTGATCTGAATCACGGCGAGTACGACTCCATCAACCCCGTTCCATTGAACGCTTCCGCACGCGATCTACAAGTGGTATGTAGATGCAATCACTCTCCCTTGACTCATTGCTAGATGAACTCATAGATGGATCTTGGTGAAACCGTAGGAAATTTTTTAATTTTCTGCAACGTTCCCCAACAGTGGCATCATGAGCTAGGTCTATGCGTAGTTCTCTATTGCACGAGTAGAACACAATTTGTTGTGGGCGTAGATGTTGTCAACTTTCTTGCCGTTACTAGTCTTATCTTGCTTCAGCGGTATTGTGGGATGAAGCGGCCCGGACCGACCTTACACGTACGCTTACGTGAGACTGGTTCCACCGACTGACATGCATCAACTGCATAAGGTGGCTAGCGGGTGTCTGTCTCTCCCACTTTAGTTGGAGCGGATTCGATGAAAAGGGTCCTTATGAAGGGTAAATAGAAGTTGACAAATCACGTTGTGGCTTTCACGTAGGTAAGAAAACGTTCTTGCTAGAACCCTATTGCAGCCACGTAAAACTTGCAACAACAATTAGAGGACGTCTAACTTGTTTTTGCAGCAAGTGTTTTGTGATATGATATGGCCAAAGTTGTGATGAATGATGAATGATATATGTGATGTATGAGATCATGTTCTTGTAATAGGAATCACGACTTGCATGTCGATGAGTATGACAACCTGCAGGAGCCATAGGAGTTGTCTTTATTTTTGTATGACCTGCGTGTCATTGAAGAACGCCATGTAAATTACTTTACTTTATTGCTAAACGCGTTAGCCATAGAAGTAGAAGTAGTCGTTGGCGTGACAACTTCATGAAGACACGATGATGGAGATCATGATGATGGAGATCATGGTGTCATGCCGGTGACAGGATGATCATGGAGCCCCGAAGATGGAGATCAAAGGAGCTATATGATATTGGCCATATCATGTCACTACTATATATAATTGCATGTGATGTTTATTATGTTTATGCATCTTGTTTACTTAGAACAACGGTAGTAAATAAGATGATCCCTCATAACAATTTCAAGAAAGTGTTCTCCCTAACTGTGCACCGTTGCTAAAGTTCGTCGTTTCGAAGCACCACGTGATGATCGGGTGTGATAGATCCTTACGTTCACATACAACGGATGTAAGACGGTTTTACACATGCAATACACTTAGGTTAACTTGACGGGCCTAGCATGTACAGACATGGCCTCGGAACACAAGAGACCGAAAGGTCGAACATGAGTCGTATGGAAGATACGATCAACATGGAGATGTTCACCGACGATGACTAGTCCGTCTCACGTGATGATCGGACACGGCCTAGTCGACTCAGATCATGTATCACTTAGATGTCTAGAGGGATGTCAAATCTGAGTGGGAGTTCATTAAATAATTTGATTAGATGAACTTTATTATCATGAACAATAGTCTAAAATCTTTGCAAAATGTCTTGTAGATCAAATGGCCAACGCTAATGTCACCATGAACTTCAACGCGTTCCTAGAGAAAACCAAGCTGAAAGATGATGGCACCAACTATTCGGACTGGGTCCGGAACCTGAGGATTATCCTCATAGCTGCCAAGAAACAATATGTCCTAGAAGCACCCCTAGGTGAAGCACCCATCCTAGAGAACCAAGACGTTATGAACGCTTGGCAGTCTCGTGCTGATGATTACTCCCTCGTTCAATGCGGCATGCTTTACAGCTTAGAACCGGGCTCCAAAAGCGTTTTGAGCGACACGAGCATATGAGATGTTCGAGGAGCTGAAACTAGTTTTCCAAGCTCATGCCCGGTCGAGAGATATGAAGTCTCCGACAAGTTCTATAGTTGTAAGATGGAGGAAAATAGTTCGTCGGTGAGCACATACTCAAAATGTCAGGTTGCACAATCGCTTTGTCCCACTGGACATTAACCTCCCGGACGAGGCGGTCATTGACAGAATCCTTGATCGCTCCCACCAAGCTACAAGAGCTTTGTGATGAACTACAATATGCGGGGATGGTGAAAACTATTCTGAAGTATTTTCAATGTCAAGTCAGAGGTAGAAATCAAGAAGGAACATCAAGTGTTGATGGTCAATAAAACCACTAAGTTCAAGAAGGGCAAGGGTAAGAAGAACTTCAAGAAGGACGGCAAGGATGTTGCCGCGCCCGTAAGCCAGTTGCCGGAAGAAGTCAAAGAATGGACCCAAGCACGAGATCGAGTGCTTTTATTGCAAAGGAAGGGTCCTTTGAAGCGGATCTGCCCCAAATACTTAGCGCACAAGAAGGCCGGCAACACTAAAGGTATATTTGATATACATGTAATTGATGTGTACCTTACCGATTACTCGTAGTAACTCCAGGTATTTGATACGGTGCCGTTGCTCATATATGTAACTCACAACAGGAGCTGCGGAATAAACGGAGACTGGCGAAGGACGAGGTGACGATGCGCGTCGGGAATGGTTCCAAGGTCGATGTGATCGCCGTCGGCACGCTACCTCTACATTTACCTACGGGATTAGTTTTAAACCTCAATAATTGTTATTTAGTGCCAAGTTTGAGCATGAACATTGTATCAGGATCTCGTTTAATACGAGATGGCTACTCATTTAAATCCGAGAATAATGGTTGTTCTATTTATATGAGAGAAATGTTTTATGGTCATGCTCCGATGGTCAATGGTTTATTCTTAATGAATCTCGAACGTAATGTTACACATGTTCATAGTGTGAATACCAAAAGATGTAAAGTTGATAACGATAGTCCCACATACTTGTGGCACTGCCGCCTTGGTCACATTGGTGTCAAGCGCATGAAGAAGATCCATGCTGATGTACTTTTAGAGTCTCTCGATTATGAATCATTTGACACATGTGAACCATGCCTCATGGGCAAGATGACCAAGACTCCGTTCTCCGGAACAATGGAGCGAGCAACCAACTTATTGGAAATCATACATACCGATGTGTGCCGTCCAATGAGTGTTGAGGCTCGCGGAGGATATCGTTATGTTCTCACTCTCACTGATGACTTGAGTAGATATGGGCATGTCTACTTGATGAAACACAAGTCTGAGACCTTTGGAAAGTTCAAGGAATTTCATAATGAAGTAGAGAATCAACGTGACCGAAAGATAAAATTCTTGCGATTAGATCGTGGAGGAGAATATTTGAGTCACGAATTTGGTACACACTTAAGGAAATGTGGAATCGTTTCACAACTCACGCCGCCTGGAACACCTCAGCGTAATGGTGTGTCCGAACGTCGTAATCGCACTCTATTGGATATGGTGCGATCTATGATGTCTCTTACTGATTTACCGCTATCATTTTGGGGATACGCTCTAGAGACAGCTATATTCACTTTAAATAGGGCACCGTCTAAATCCGTTGAGACGACACCGTATGAATTATGGTTTGGGAAGAAACCTAAGCTGTCGTTTCTAAAAGTTTGGGGATGCGATGCTTATGTCAAGAAACTTCAACCTGAAAAGCTCGAACCCAAGTCGGAAAATGCGTCTTCATAGGATATCCTAAGGAAACCATTGGGTATACCTTCTACCTTAGATCCGAAGGCAAGATCTTTGTTGCCAAGAACGGATCCTTTCGGAAAAGAGTTTCTCTCGAAAGGAGTAAGTGGGAGGAAAGTAGAACTCGATGAAGTACTACCTCTTGAACCGGAAAGTAGTGCAGCTCAGAAAATGTTCTGTGGTGCCTACACCGAATGGAGAGGAAATTAATGATGATGATCAAGGTACTTGGATCAAGTTGCTCTTGAACTTCGAGGTCCACTAGGACACGCCCGCACTGCAGTGGTACGCAACAACCCTGTCCCGGAAATCATGTTGTTAGACAACGGTGAACCTTCGAACTATGAAGAAGCGATGGCGGGCCCAGATTCCAACAAATGGCTTGAAGCCATGCAATCCGAGATAGGATCCATGTATGAAAACAAAGTATGGACTTTGACAGACTTGCCCGATGATCGGCGAGCGATAGAAAACAAATGGATCTTTAAGAAGAAGACGGACGCGGATGGTAATGTTACCATCTATAAAGCTCGACTTGTCGCTAAGGGTTATCGACAAGTTCAAGGGATTGACTACGATGAGACTTTCTCTCCCGTAGCAAAGATTAAGTCCGTCCAAATCATGTTAGCAATTGCCGCATACTATGATTATGAGATATGGCAGATGGATGTCAAAACGGCATTCCTTAACGGTTACCTTAAGGAAGAGCTGTATATGATGCAGCCAGAAGGTTTTGTTGATCCTAAGAATACTAACAAGGTGTGCAAGCTCCAGCGATCCATTTATGGGCTGGTGCAAGCATCTCGGAGTTGGAACATTCGCTTTGATGAGATGATCAAAGCGTTTGGGTTTATGCAGACTTATGGAGAAGCCTGCGTTTACAAGAAAGTGAGTGGGAGCTCTGTGGCATTTCTCATATTATATGTAGATGACATACTTTTGATGGGAAATGATATAGAACTTTTGGACAACATTAAGGCCTACTTGAATAAGAGTTTTCAATGAAGGACCTTGGAGAAGCTGCTTACATATTAGGCATCAAAATCTATAGGGATAGATCGAGACGCCTCATAGGTCTTTCACAAAGCACATACCTTGATAAGATTTTGAAGAAGTTCAAAATGGATCAGTCCAAGAAAGGGTTCTTGCCTGTTTTGCAAGGTGTGAAATTGAGCTCAGCTCAATGCCCGACCACGACAAAAGATAAAGAAGAGATGAGTGTCATCCCTATGCCTCAGCCATAGGATCTATTATGTATGCCATGCTGTGTACCAGACCTGATGTAAACCTTGCCGTAAGTTTGGTAGGAAGGTACCAAAGTAATCCCGGCAAGGAACACTGGACAGCGGTCAAGAATATCCTGAAGTACCTGAAAAGGACAAAGGACATGTTTCTCGTTTATGGAGGTGACGAAGAGCTCGTCAGAAGGGTTACGCCGACGCTAGCTTCGACACAGATCTGATGACTCAAAGTCACTAACCGGATACGTGTATATGTTGAATGGTGGAGCAAGAAGGCTGGTGCAGCTGCAAGAAGAGCGTCGTGGCAGGATCTACATGTGAAGCGAGTACATGGCAGCCTCGGAGGCAGCACATGAAGCAATTTGGGTGAAGGAGTTCATCACCGACCTAGGAGTCATACCCAATGCGTCGGAGCCGATCAAACTCTTCAGTGACAACACCGGAGCTATTGCACTTGCCAAGGAGCCCAGGTTTCACAAGAAGACCAGGCACATCAAGCGTCGCTACAACTCCATTCGTGAAAATGTTCAAGATGGGGACATAGAAATTTGCAAAGTGCATACGGATCTGAATATCGCAGATCCGTTGACTAAACCTCTTCCGCGAGCAAAACATGATCAACACCAGAACTCTATGGGTGTTCGATTCATCACAATGTAACTAGATTATTGACTCTAGCGCAAGTGGGAGACTGTTGGAAATATGCCCTAGAGGCAATAATAAAAGTATTATTATTATATTTCCTTGTTCATGATAATTGTCTTTTATTCATGCTATAATTGTACTATCCGGAAATCGTAATACACGTGTGAATACGTAGACCACAATATGTCCCTAGTGAGCCTCTAGTTGACTAGCTCGTTGATCAACTGATAGTCATGGTTTCCTGACTATGGACATTGGATGTCGTTAATAACGGGATCACATCATTAGGAGAATGATGTGATGGACAAGACCCAATCCTAAGCATAGCACAAGATCGTGTAGTTCGTTTTGCTAGAGCTTTTCCAATGTCAAGTATCTCTTCCTTAGACCATGAGATCGTGTAACTCCCGGATACCGTAGGAGTGCCTTGGGTGTACCAAACGTCACAACGAATCGGGTGACTATAGAGGTGCATTACGGTATCTCCGAAAGTGTCTGTTGGGTTGACACGGATCGAGACTGGGATTTGTCACTCCGTATGACGGAGAGGTATCACTGGGCCCACTCGGTAGTGCATCATCATAATGAGCTCAAAGTGACAAAGTGTTTGGTCACGGGATCATGCATTACTGTACGAGTAAAGTGACTTGCCGGTAACGGGATTGAACGAGGTATTGGGATACCGACGATCGAATCTCGGGCAAGTAACATACCGTCTGACAAAGGGAATTGTATACGGGGTTGTTTGAATCCTCGACATCGTGGTTCATCCGATGAGATCATCGAGGAGCATGTGGGAGCCAACATGGGTATCCAGATCCCGCTGTTGGTTATTGCCCGAGAACCGTCTCGGTCATGTCTGCGTGTCTCCCAAACCCGTAGGGTCTACACACTTAAGGTACGGTGACGCTAGGGTTGTATGAATATGAGTATGCAGCAAACCGAATGTTGTTCGGAGTCCCGGATGAGATCCCGGACATCACGAGGAGTTCTGGAATGGTCCGGAGGTAAAGATTTATATATAGGAAGTCTTATTTTGGTCGCCGGAAAAGTTTCGGGCATTATCGGTATTGTACCGGAGTGCCGAAGGTCCGGGGTCCACCGGGGTCCACCTGCCCGGGGGGCACATGGGCTGTAGGGGTGCGCCTTGGCCTATATGGGCCAAGGGCACCAGCCCCAAAGGGCCCATGCGCCAAGGAGACTTGGGAGGAAGAGTCCTAAAGGGGAAGGCATCTCGAGGTGCCTTGGGAGGATGGACTCCTCCCCTCTTGGCCGCACCCTTCCTTGGAGGAAGGGGCAAGGCTGCGCCCTCCCCCCTCTTTTGCACCTATATAAAGGGAGGGGAGGGAGGGGTGGCCGCACCCATAAGCCCTGGCGCCTCCCTCCTCCCTGCAACACTTCCTCCTCCTCCCGTAGTTGCTTAGCGAAGCCTCGCCGGAGTTCTCTGCATCCACCACCACGCCGTCCTGCTGCTGGATCATCATCAACCTCTCCTTCCCCTTGCTGGATCAAGAAGGAGGAGACGCCATCCGCTTCAGACGTGTGTTGAACGCGAGGTGCTGTCCGCTCGGCACTAGGTCATCGGTGATCTGAATCACGGCGAGTACGACTCCATCAACCCCGTTCCGTTGAACGCTTCCGCACGCGATCTACAAGTGGTATGTAGATGCAATCACTCTCCCTTGACTCGTTGCTAGATGAACTCATAGATGGATCTTGGTGAAACCGTAGGAAAAATTTTAATTTTCTGCAACGTTCCCCAACAATCACAACATTGCTAGGCTAGCTATCTAGGGTTAGCCGAACCGATCTCGTGGTAGATCAACTCTTGTAACCCCTATACCCTTGAATATAATCAAGCAGGAGTAGGGTTTTACCTCCATTAAGAGGGACCAAACCTGGGTAAACATTATGTCCCTTCTCCATTGTTACTATTGATCCTCAGACGTACAACTTGGGCCCCCCCTACCCGACATCTGCCGGTTTTGACACTGACATTGGTGCTTTCATTGAGAGCTCCGCTGCATTGTTGACAGAAGGATCAATGGCTCACTTCTTGGTCGATGGTTAAGTTGCGTCCAGGGAGATTTTCCTTCTTGGACAGGTTTTTGTGTTTGGTCGCTTTGTGCTTCGAGCCAACTCGATCAGCCGCCTCGAGCAAGTCGATAGTTACGCCCCCGGCCACCCGATCAGGTTTGGAAACCTAAATTATGTTGCTGACATCTGAGGAGACTTAGTATTCGATGGGTTTGCAACCTCGGCCGCCACTCTATGTCCCATCCAAGAAGACTCTTCGGATCCCCTGTCAGATCTCGCCCAGGGGTCAACACCAGCACTCACCTCGGCCTTAGATCCGGGGCAGGTCTCATCGTCCGAAGATGGGGGCGTAAGCCCCGCCAGACTTCTTCCGCTTACCGAACTTCCTACCAAAGACCCAGACGCAGGCTACTTGGCTCTGGGCAACCGTTCTGAACTGCCGAGGTCTGCACTTAGTGGGTCCGATCAGGCGCTCCAAGCCGAACACAGCGCGGCAGACCCGCTGTTTTCGGTCTCGCTCCTGCTCTTAGATGAAGCATTGGGTCTGATGCAGTCTCTCGCCATCACGGAGGCTTTACCTCTGAACTGCACCCAACCTGGACTTGGGGCTGAGGGAGGGGAATTTTACGCCCCACCCACCACCCACTTAATAGCCAATGTCGAGGACTTAACTGACATGTTGGACTATGCGTTCGAGGACATCGACGACATGGACGACGACACTGAAGATGAACCAAGCCAAGCCCCACTCATTACGGGGCGTTGGACGGCCACCTCAACTTACGATGTGTACATGGTGGACACTCCGAAGAACGACGAGGAAAACCCAAGCCCAGACGAGGATAGACCCGTCGATAAGCCACCAAAGCACCGACATCAGCGGCGTCGCTCACAATCGCGCCGGGTGAAGGATAGTAATACCAGCACCAGAGACAATGAGACTCCGGACGGCGCCGAAGATACCGAACACCTTATCGAGCCTACATCCGAATAGGAGAGCGGGAAGAAGGTGAACACAGCCCTGGACGCGCTGACAATGAAGATGCAGAAGACAAAAACTACATGCCAGAATCCGAAGAGGAGGTTAGCCTCGGTGACGAAGACTTCATCATCCCAGAAGAACCCCTCGACCAAGAACGCTTTAAGCGGCAGCTCATTGCTACAGCCCGGAGCCTAAAGAAGAAGCACCAGCAGCTCAAAGAAGAGCAAGATACGCTGAATGAGAGGTGGACTAAGATCCTGGCCGCTGAGGAATACGGCCAACAGCGACTTGTCAAAAGTTACCCTAGGCACAAGCTGCTGCCCCAATTCGACGATGAAGTCCTTGAACCAGTACCATCGAAATATACTCAGGGAGATCAACCAGACCGACCACCACGTGGACGGGATAAGACGACATACCAAGCCAAATACCAGCCCGCACCCCCTCGGCAAAGAGGCAGGGAGACTTCAGCCACGGGATATACATACGATTTGCAATGTGACCTAGCCATTAAAGCTGGTCAGACCAGATCAATCTACGGTTCAAGGGGTCGTGCCCCATCACAAGATAATGGCTATAAAGCCCGACATGACGACCGCTACTATGTTCGGGATCAGTACTTAACTCAGATGTCCGCCGTTCTCTGCCGTGACATTGCGTGATATAGAGGGGCCGCACACCCCCTATGCTTCACTGATGAGGTCATGGAACATCAGTTTCCGGAAGGGTTTAAACCCTTAAACATCGAACCATACGATGGAATGACGGATCCGGCCGTCTGGATTGAAGATTTCTTCCTCCACATTCATATGGCTCGAGGAGATGATCTCCATGCCATCAAATATCTCCCTCTAAAACTGAAAGGACCAACACGACAATGGCTAAACAGCCTCCCAGAAAACTCCATTGGAACCTGGTAAGACTTGGAAGATGCCTTTAGGGCTAACTTCTAGGGCACTTATGTCCGGCCACCGGATGCTGACGACTCGAGTCACATAATTCAGCAGCCAAGCGAATCAGCTCGTAAGCTTTGGAATCGGTTCTTAACTAAAAAGAACCAGATCATAGACTGTCCGGACGCCGAAGCCTTAGCGGCCTTTAAGCACAGCGTCCGTGATGAATGGCTCGCCCGGCACCTCGGGCAGGAAAAAGCTGAAGACCATGGCAGCCTTAAGGGCACTTATGACCCGCTTCTGTGTGGGTGAAGACAGCTGGTTGGCTCGTAGAAGCAACAGCTCAGGTGACCCTGGCACCTCTGAGGTGCGGGACGACAACGGTAAACCTCGCCGCAATAAAACAAACGTAGGAAAAGCAACAACGACGACGCAGACGGTACGCCAGCCAATGCCGGATTCAGTAGTCCGAAGTCCGGTCAGCGGAAGAAACCTTTCAAAAGCAAAGACGGGCCATCCAACTTAGATAAAATCCTTGAGAGGCCCTGTCAGATTCATGGCACACCCGATAAGCCTGCAAATCATACCAACAGGAACTGTTGGGTTTTCAAACAGGCCGGTAAGTTAAATACCGAACACAAGGGAAAAGGGCCCCCAAGCGAAGACGATGATGAGCCCCGTCAGCCAAACACCGGGGGTCAGAAACAATTTCTCCCGAGGTGGAAACAGTGAACATGATATATTTCACTCATATCCCTGGAAGGGAGCACAAACGTGCATTACGGGACGTCTATGCCGTAGAGCCTGTCGCCCCCAAGTTTAACCCATGGTCAGCCTACCCGATCACTTTTGATTGCAGGGACCAACCAACTAGTATCTGTCACGGGGTTTGGTGGCCTTGGTCCTTGATCCAATCATCGACGGATACCACCTCACTAGAGTCCTTATGGATGGAGGAAGCAGTCTCAACTTGATCTATCAAGATATTGTCCGAAAGATGGGGATTGACCCATCATGAATCAAGCCTAGTAACACTACCTTTAAAGGTGTGATACCAGGAGTGGAGGCCCGTTGTAAAGACTCAATCACACTAGAGGTAGTATTCGGCTCCCCAGATAACTTTCGTAGCGAAGAGTTAATCTTCGACATCGTCCCTTTCCGCAGTGGTTACCATGCACTGCTCGGACGAACTGCCTTCGCCCGCTTTAACGCAGTCCCGCATTATGCTTACTTGAAGCTCAAGATGCCTGGATCTCGGGGCATTATTACAGTCAATGGTAATACGAAGCGCTCACTCCGTATGGAAGAACACACTGCGGCCCTTGCAGCCGAAGTGTATAGCAGCCTAACCAAGCCGAGCAGCTCAAAAGCCAATAAAGCCAACAACGTATCCAAACGAGTCCGGGCCCCGCATAAAACAGAGGATCCAAACACTGATTAGCAGTTCGGCCTCCACCGATCACCCCTCCAGGTTGCGGCTCATGTACCATGCATACATAATTACGCACTAAAAATACCCTGGGCGACGCCAGAGGCACGCTGCAGAATAGGTCCATCATACGGCTTGACCATAAATGGACCACATATACCCTTTTTCTTCTAACACAGGTTCATCAAGAGCTCTACTACAAGATGATTGTCACATGAGATCCTTTTAAGGCTAAGCATACCCCAACCATCAAATGCTCCTCTAAAAGGACTCACTACTAAGGAGGAAAGGCACAGACGTGCGGCAGGGCATCATTGGAGTTTCTTTTCTGAACCATGGCTTTTTAGGCCCTGTGTTAGACTTTCCCTTATGTAAAATTTTCTCTTTTTTGGGCATGCAATATGACCTTAGCATTGAACGACATTGTCTGTCATCGAACATATCAATAAAGGTACAAAGGGCATAGATGATTACCACCTTTTTGGTTGGGTGTTGATTTTTTTTCCTTGTCATCTGCGCTATTCCTTATGTTTGACTGACACACATGGGTCGACACGGTCTCCATAATAGGGGCTGTATTCAGCCCGCTAAATTGTTAAGTCCGAACACCCATAGGGAACTCTTCGGCGTCCTGGATATTGCATTATATAAATCTGCTCTGAATCATGTTTTTGGTCAATAGTTGGGTTGCCCGGCTCCTATGTTTATCACCTTACGTTCCGCAAGTTCGGCTAAGGTAGTAAAGGGAGAACTACTGCGATTGTATTTCCGGTTCGCCTGGTCAAGTACCTCAGTAGAGAAAGCCGAAAACTGACTGTCATGATAGGCGAGAGCGGGTCAGCGATCCGGCGGCTTAGTGTTACATTACGAATCGCTCGCGATTTATGCCGTTTCATACGAGGGACTGGGTTTTTGACCAGCCGCGTTGCAAAGGCGTTGTACTCCGGCTCGCCGATCATGCAACAAGGGGCTAGTACTTAGCGCCACCAATGGACTCTTATGGCTAAGTGAAAGTACTAAAGCCGCATAGTCTGATTGCCTAGTTCACTTCCGCAAGAAGCCTCCTACATTGGACGAAGACGTTGGATTAAGTGCGGTCATGCGATCACGAACACCCCTGTAATATTTACATGGGGGATGAAGTCGATGACTGGTAAACTTTCAGACATGTAAACAACAAAATAGGAGGATAAACTATCATAGATATCATACACAATGAGTTCATTACATGACTCTTACAAACCGGACTCAACTACTCAAAGATGACATCCTTCGAACACTGCCCCTCCACAAGGCGGGATCCCTCGAGGACCTCGTCAAAGTAATTCTCCGTCCGCCGGTGCTCTTTCCCTTCAGGCGGCCCTGCGGTAGCAATGTCGGCGACCTTCATCTTTTCCCACTGCACATTGACACGGGCAAAGGCCATCCGAGCACCCTCAATGCAGGACGACCGCTTGAGGGCATCGAACCGAGGAAGTGCCTCCACTAGCCACTGCATGAGTCCGAAGTGACTATTCGGGATGGGATCGTCTGGCCACAAGCGGATTATAACATCCTTCATGGCCAGTCCAGCCACCCCGTGCAGCTCGGACAACTGCTTCAGCTGGTCGCTCAGGGCCACGGGAAGTTCTGGCACAAGATACAGCGACCAGAATAACTTCTCCGTCGAGCTCCCCTATTCGGCTCGAAAGAATGCGACGACATCCGGAATGCTCCTCGGCAAATCAGCAAAGGCGCCTGGAGAACTATAAACCGTGGTTAGTAAAATATACCTCTTAACACTATATCTACTCTGCATGATAAAGGCCTTACCAGCCGCAATCTGCTTCACCTCTTGTATCTCCTGGCAAGCGCCCTGGGCATCAACCCGGGCCTCCTTCAGACTCTCAAGAGCTTTGGTGAGCTCGGAGGCCTGCTCCGAACTCTTCTGCCCCAAGGACTCACATCTTGCGATGGCGTCCTTGAGCTCCTGCTCTATTTCCTCCACCCGCGCCTCGTGTTTTCGGCGGGTGGTTTGCTCTTCCTCCAGAGCCTTGTCCGCCTTGTACGCGGACACCTTGTTCGCCTTTGCCTCCTTCTTGGCTTTGGCAAGGGCGCCCTTGAGAGACTCGACCTCGGCGGTGCCAACTGCGAATATATTCATAACATTCTTAGTCTGTTTCAAACCGACTACACAAACATAATTTCTAGATATACTGACACACCGCACACCTTGGGTTTCTTCGAACCGTTTGTTGGTACAGTCGAGTTCCTCATCAGACAGCCGGAGCTTCCGATTGAGCTTGGAAATTTCCGTGGCCTAGGCAGTAGCTGCCAGCTTCGAAGCCTGTCAGATATAAAAAACAGAGCATGACATACTTGTTAATGATCCTCTATTCGGATTGTCTTAATCCGTACAGAGTCTCAGGGGCTACTGTCTACACATGGGCTTTGCCTCACATGTACATACATAGAATACTTATGAAAAATATTATGTCGCCTACCTTGAAGCCTGTTAGTAGGCTGTGGAATGCTTCAGTCAGCCCGCTCTTTGCGAACTGAACCTTTTCTATAGCCGCACCCATAAGGGTGCGGTGTTCTTCTACAACGGAGGCACGCTCCAGTGCCTCTCGCATACTGTCAGTGGCCTCCGGATTGACAAAGGCCGCCGACGGAGCTCTTGCTCCTCTGCCCTCCTTCGAAGGGGGATGCTGATCCAAACCCGGCGTCGTACTGGTCTCCGGGACGGCGTTTGGCGAGGGTCTGGACTGTTGAGGTCCTCCACCCTCGATGGTTGTGGGGATCACCGTACCCCGCTCTACAACGCCCGAGGTGTTGTCCTCGGGCGACTTCCGAATTGTCTCATCCACCCCTCCCCTGACAGGAGATTGCCTTTAGGACGACACCTTGGTGTCCTCCATGGCGTGGGGAGAGAGGGTGCGAGATGGGCCATCACTCTCCGCCTCCCTGGTGGCTAAAGAGTTCCCCGTTGAAGAAGAGGGGATCGGGATCTCGCGCGGAGGGCTAAAAAGTATAAAGGAGGATGAACATGATGAATTTAGATTAAATAGATAATTTAACGAGTGAGTTTCTAATACTTACGTCTCGGCCAGGGGCTTCTCCCTTTGGGCCCGCCCCAGACTGTGTTCGGACTCTGTGTCCGAACTGTCCGAGAGGACCACTCGCCCTTTCTTCGGTGTCGTCCCCTCTAGGTCCTTGGGGGTCGTCCTTTTCCCCCTCCTCGTGCTGAGGGGGAGTCGCTCTCCACCTTCTCATCCTCCTCCTCCTCCTCCTCTTCTTCGTCCTCGTCTTCCTCGCGAGAGGAGACGAGCTCGGCCTCTCCGGACACTGTTGCCGGAGGGCCCTTGCAGCAGGGTCCATTCTTGGACCCCTTGCTCTTCTTCTTGGCCTTCTTCTCCGGCGGCTGATAAGGCGCCGGAACCAGCATCTTCTCCAGTTGAGGAGTGACTGGGTTTTTGGGCAATGGAGCCGGACACTTGATCCGCTCCGACTTCTTGGTCCAACCCTGCGACAAAAGATGAGTTGATGAGTTCGGCATAGACCGAATACGTGTGTATATACATATGACTAGATATGTCTTCGGAGAAATCAAATACTTACTGGAGAGACCGGATACGTGATGTTGATGCCGATATCTTCGGTCTCCATGGGCCAGTTGCTCTTCTGCACCTTAAAAAGCAGCTTCCACATCCCCTCGTGCGTAGCGCCAAAGAAGTGTTGTAGCGTCCGCGGATTCTCCTGCTTGAATTCCCACATGGGGGTAGCCAGGCGCTCGCAGGGGAGAATGCGGCGGAAAAGCATGAACTGTATCATGTTGGTTAGACCAACGTTCTTTCCCAGCATGTTGGTGATGCGCGTTTGCAGCGCCAACACCTCCGTCTGGGACCCCCAGTCAATGCCCTTCTCGTTCTAGGAAGTGAGCCTCATGGGGGGTCTGGATCTGAACTCCGGAATGGCCACCCAGTTGGGGCGGCGTGGCTCGGTGATGTAGAACCACTTCTTTTGCCAGATCTTCATGGTCTCCACGAAGGACCCCTTGGGCCAAGTGGTGTTCGGCAACTTGCTAATCATAGCCCCGCCGCAGTCCGCGTGCTGCCCATCGACCACCTTCGGCCTCACGTTGAAGACCTTGAGCCATAAGCCGAAGTGTGGCCGGACATGGAGGAGGGCCTCACACACGACTATGAACGCTGATATGTGGAGATATGAGTTTGGGGCTAGATCGTGGAAATCTAGCCCGTAGTAGTACATAAGTCCGCGGACGAAAGGGTGGAGTGGGAAACCTAACCCTCTAAGGAAATGGGGAAGGAAGACAACCCGTTCACCGGGCTCCGGAGTGGGAAGGACTTGACCTTCAAAGGGAAGCCGGTGCTTGATATCAGCGGCGAGGTACCCCGCACTCCGAAGATCTGCTATGTTCTCCTCCATCACGGAGGAGGCCTCCCACTTGCCTTTGGAGCCAGCTCCGGCCGTGGTCGGAGTAGGTGGTGGTGGTGGTGAGAAAGATGGAGATTTTGTGAGCGCAGAAAGGCTTGGGAGATTGGAAGGTTGAGGAGATGTGAAGGCGTGGGGAGGAAAGTGGGGGTCCCTTGGTCTCTTATAGGCAGTAAAAATACCAACCGCCCCCACTCGAGCCTTGAATCTCGCTTGTTCCCGATGGATGCGTGCGCTGCAAATGGTTGGATTACCCAAATATCATTGATATGCAATCCCGTATTAAGTGGACACGATCTCTGTTTTGACAGGATGTGCCAATGAGGTGTGACCTCAAAGCACGGAACACGGGGCGTGAAAACGGTTCAAAATGACGAGGGGTCGAGTCTGACGCTTCGTTGAAAGAGTTGTCCATAAAAGGCGTTGTTCTCGTTTTTTATATATCCTACCTTCGTGGCTAAGGATTGTGTTTATTGTGAAAAGCCGAATACATTTCTTTTTGCAGAGGAAAGTTGATGTGTATTCTTTAAAGGAACCCGCCTTGCAATGTCGAAGACAATCTGAGCGCCGAATACATCATCATTGAAGAGTGGTTCAGGGGCTATTGTGGGAGTCCTGGATTAGGGGGTCCTCGGGTGTTCGGTTTATTGATGTGGGCCAGACTGATGGGCCGTGAAGATACAAGATAGAAGATTATCCCTCGTGTCCGTTGGAGACTCTCACATGCGTGGATGGCAAGTATAGGTGTCCGGATATATTATTCCTTTCTGTAAAACCGACTTTGTACAACCCTAAGCCCCTCCGGTGTCTATATAAACCGGAGGGTTAGATCGGAGGCAGGATCACAACATTGCTAGGCTAGCTATCTAGGGTTAGCCGAATCGATTTGGTGGTAGATCAACTCTTGTAACCCCTATACCCTCGAATAAAATCAAGCAGGAGTAGGGTTTTACCTCCATTATACCGTCGATGTCATCGGAGTCGAAGTCAAGCACGTCGGTTAGATCATCGACCGTGGCAATGAAGTGGGTGGTGGGTGGGCAACGAATTCCTTCGTCGCCTGCTTCCCACTCGAGCCGGACATAGTTCGGCCACGAGCCTCCTGACAAAGAGAGAGACTTTAACGAGTTTAGCACGTCTCTAAGGGGCGAGTGTTGGAAGATATCCGCTGTGGTGAACTCCATTACAGGAGCCCAACCAGGTTCAGCGGGCTCAGGAGAGCGCGGACTGGAACCTACAGCCGGATACGAGTCCGGGGGTCCGATGTCACATGCTTCTTTGGGGACGAGGCCTGTGTTCGGCTCTACCGCCGATGAGTGTGCGGCCTGCGGGGCGGAGTCTATCCATCCGTCCTTAGGCAACGCGGTCTGCTTCGGATTTAGGTCCGGGTCTACCACAGGGACGACATCCCGAGCATTGTCCGACAGCAGGTCTAAGTCGTGCTCATCGTGACCGTCCGGCGCTCCTGGCACAGGCCCGAATCCATTGAAGATCAAGTCTCCGCGGATATCAGCCATGTAGTTCAGGTTTCCGAACCTGACCTGGTGGCCAGGGGCGTAGCTGTCGATCTGCTCCAGTTGGCCAAGGAATTGGCCCGTAGTGCGAAGCCGCCGAACACGAAGATCTGTCCGGGGAGAAAAGTCTCACCCTGGACCGCGTTGTTGACGATTGAAGGAGCCATCAGGCCTTGCAGCAACGACACAGAGGAACTCTCAATGAAAGCACCAATGTCGGTGTCAAAACCGGCGGATCTCAGGTTGGGGGTCCCGATCTGTGCGTCTTAGGCTGATGGTAACATGAAGCAAGGGACACAATGTTTACCCAGGTTCGGGCCCTCTCAATGGAGGTAAAACCCTACTTCCTGCTTGATTGATATTGATGATATGAGTAGTACAAGAGTAGATCTACCACGAGATCATGGAGGCTAAACCCTAGAAGCTAGCCTATGATGATTATGATTGTGATCGTGATCGGTCTTCTAAGGACCAACCTATCCGGTTTATATAGACATCGGAGAGGGCTAGGGTTTACACGGAGTCGGTTACAAAGAAGGAAATATAATATCCGGATCGCCAAGCTTGTCTTCCACGCAAAGGAGAGTCCCATCCGGACACGGGACGGAGTCTTGATTCTTGTATCTTCAGGCCCCAACAGTCCGGCCAAAGTATATAGTCCGGCTGTCTGGATACCCCCTAATCCAGGACTCCCTCAGTGACCAACCATCACGCAGGATTCCGGGTCGGAGTAGCACCTCTTGCCTGATATATACAGGTCATTACTGGCGATTCGTTTGTGCCCTATGGTGTTTAATTTCCCGTTTGTTCCCTCCCCCTCGGTATGGGTCAACCTACTTTGCCCGCTCAGGCTCTCCAAAATGCTCTGACTAGACCGCCGATACCCATGATTTGTCCATCATTCAAAATGGCATTTCGTAAGGGCTCATAAGGTAGGAGGAATCACAGATCCTCCGTGCACTTTCGCCTAGAGTTAGTTTTATTTTTCACTACTCTTTCGAGTGGTGGCTAAACCTGAAACTTTTCCTTGAAATGAAATAAAGATCTAACTTTATTCCAGTAGTGGTTTCGCAAATGTAGATAATCTTGTTGATTAACACCCACTTTCCATACCCTGCAATTCAGAGGCCATCACCTCTGGTCTTTTAGTAACATATCAATAAACAAGGCTCTCCTTGTGTAGCTTTTTGTTCTCGAGGAAGAAAATCTCATTGATTACTTAGAATGCCGGATGAAGCAAGTTACAACATTGGTTCTTTCGTGATTCACGTATATTGGAAATCTCTTTCTTTAGGAAATGGATGGCATTCAATTCTAACTTAGGGATTCTCTTCTTCCTGAACATTCATGAAAAGAAGGACTCGGCTTTAATGCTAAAGTTTAGCATCTTGGGCGGCGTATTTACCTACTTAGACAAGAGGGATACTTATAGATCTCTATGGCGTAAGGCAAAGTGGGCAAGACTACTTCCACAACTACATTTTCGCTTAGCAGGACCTGTGAGACCTCGAAGCAACCGTCTACTACTAGTTATAGATGCTATTTCTAATTGAATAGAATGGATGCTTCACAGCGGTTCTGCGACATGCAGGGCAGCCGGGTGAACATAGGCAACTGTTCCTATAGAACACAAGTCTTTCTCTAAAGCACGACCTTCCGATTGGACTATGTCTGGTCTCTATCCTTTTTATTCCAAAAATGGGTCCTCGATCAAAATGATTTGGTGTCTATGTCCATGCCTGAGGTTGGTAAACCCTATATCTATTGCGGGGTGGTTTGAGGAAGGGACAGCTTGTAACCCACGACTTACTACTACGAAGATTCTGGCGGAGAGCTTTTCACATATAGATAGGTCGGGATGAGGAAGCTCCGTAGTCAACTAATAGATAGAAAATCCACCTTGTGAACGATGTTTGTCTTAAAGTATTGTCTGAGAAGGAATATACCTGTTCCAATCCCTCTAGTGGCTATACTGATTGACATAGGTAGCGCTCATAGTCAAAGCTCACAGGGCCAAATGCTCTATTGGAGTGGGCACGAACACACACAATCAAGGTTCGAAGAACTTCTACTTCACGCCTTGAGGATTCTATGGCGCTCACTCAATGGTGTTGTGGCGATTGCAAGCAATCAATAAACGAGGAAGCCAAATTATGGATCCGTGAAGGCTGCATCGGAAGGAAGAGTAGGTGTTGCTATGCCGCTATCGGGGCCGAGACAGAGAGAGGGAGCATAGCCCCTATGATCCCGTAAAGAGTTCCAACTAAGCTCTTCTCGTGTTCTTTCTTTCTCTTCCATTCTTATGTTTATATATTAAAGTGTAGTTTTCTTACTGAATTATAATAATATTAATCTAATATGCCCATTGGTGTTCCAAAAGTACCTTACCAGATTCTCGGAGATGAAGAAGCGAGTTGGGTTGACTTATACAATGTTATGTATCGAGAAAGAACAATTTTTTTTAGTTCAGTGCCCTATACATAGAAAGAAGTGCTTTTCCACCGGTATCAACATTCTATGTGGAATCAGTAGCGATAATTGTTGTATTGTGAGCCAGCACCGTAAGACACTACGCACCTCCAAATTCTATATGATTTTTCCAATCATTTCATTTATACGACCTGCAAATAAGATAAGATCTTGGCTCGCCCTACAAAAAAACAACTATATGCCCTATAAACTTGCTTGCTTCTTCGAATCTTGAAATAACATATAGAAAGTGTTTCTGTGATGAGACCATTCTCGATCGATAAATGCGATAGGAGCCTATGTGTTTCAGGGCAGCCGGCCAATAGGGGAAGGTTGTGAATCCAGCGAACCGACCGCTTTAAGAACGTGATTGTCTTCTCTCACTCAGTTATCAATTGACAAAGATGACCTATTCTTTTTCGCCCTAAAAACGACAATGGTATGGTATTTTTTCTTCAAATCGAGATTGTGTGGGTGTCTGCTCATGTTCACGTTACATGCTAAATCAGGCTTTCCTTGGAAAAACCAAGGACAACCCCTATCTCAGTCTCCTTTCCTTTATCTTTTCAGGAGCAGAGCTGAAAAAGATGGACTTACCTGGAGATGGAAAATTTCGATTTAACAATAAAAACTGTACAAAGCGTCTCTCATGTCCATTCTTTTATTAGAGATTTTGTCCATCCTACGCTGGATCCGCAGCTTGTGAACCAGCTTTTGGAGGGGGTGGAGACACCTACCTCGAAAGACAGGGACCTCCTGTTCCAAATATATGGAATAGATCCCGAAAATAGAGATGCTTTGTTTTCAGAAATCACAAAAATGATAGAATCATACATACATCAGGCTAAATTGGTTTTGCCAGCGTCATACAATGTGACCGAGTTTTGTGACCAGTTTCTGGGCCCGGATTCTCCCAGGAGTCTAAGGGAGACTTTCATAGATTTACATTTCAAGGGGCACGAAAGCTTCACTTGGAATAGAGGCGTGGTTCATCTTTCTAACGAAATATGGAAGGCCGAAGACTTCTAGCCGGGTAGCCCAGTAAGTGCTCCGAATCCGCTTTTTTTGGAAACCCCATTGGATCAATTTGCCATTATCCCAATAATTGATCTTCATGTGGGCAACTTTTATTTATCATTTAGAAATGCAGTCTTGTATATGCTACTCACTGTCGTTTTGGCCGTTTTTCTTTTTTGTTGTTGTTACGAGAAAGGGAGGTGGAAAGTCAGTGCCAAATGCATGGCAATCCTTGGTCGAGCTTATTTATGATTTCGTGCTGAACCTGGTAAACGAACAAATAGGTGGTCTTTCCAGAAATGTGAAGCAAAAGTTTTTCCCTCGCATCTCGGTCACTTTTACTTTTTCGTTATTTCGTAATCCCCAGGGTATGATACCCTTTAGCTTCGCAGTGACAAGTCATTTTCTCATTACTTTAGCTCTTTCATTTTCCATTTTTATAGGCATTACGATCATTGGATTTCAAAGACATGGGACTCATTTTTTTAGCTTCTTATTACCTGCGGGAGTCCCAATGCCGTTAGCACCTTTCTTAGTACTCCTTGAGCTAATCTCTTATTGTTTTCGTGCATTAAGCTTAGGAATACGTTTATTTTCTAATATGATGGCCGGTCATAGTTTAGTAAAGATTTTAAGTGGGTTTGCTTGGACTATGCTATTTCTAAATAATATTTTCTATTTCATAGGAAATCTTGGTCCCTTATTTATAGTTCTAGCATTAATCGGTCTAGAATTAGGTGTAGCTGTATCACAAGCTCATGTTTCTACGATCTCAATTTGTATTTACTTGAATGATGCTACAAATCTCCATCAAAATGAGTCATTTCATAATTGAATAAAAACGAGGAGCCGAAGATTCTAGGGGGCTACAGCTGCGCTTTTGCAAGATCGAACATGGTTCCGGTACTCAAGATATTGCGTTTGTGTTTGGAGAGGTGTAGATTGTAGATTCCAGCCGAGAAGACCAGGAAAAGATAAGGATAAAGAATGTCATATATCTCAGGAGCTAGATCACTTCCCGATGAACAAGTAAGAATTGCCTCAACAAAAATGGATGGAATTGGACCAAAAAAAGCCATTCAGCTTCATTATCGATTAGGTATCAGTGGGAACATCAAGATGAATGAGTTAACTAAGTATCAGATCGACCAAATTGAACAAATGATAGCTCAAGATCATGTTGTTCATTGGGAATTGAAGAGGGGAGAATGAGCAGACATCGAACGATTAATTTCTATTTCTTATTATCGTGGAATTCGTCATCAAGATGGATCGCCTTACGCGGTCAACAAACTCATACTAATGCAAGGACTGCTACGCAAGCAAATTCGAAATGAAAGAAGGCTACGAAAGAACAAGCAGCGGATTTCGCGCTCATCCCTTGCTAAAGCGCATACGTTTTCTTGCTCCTTGGTACTTGTCGATCAATCACACTGTTCATTAGTGCACTTGATTTTTCGTTCAGTGTCTTGAACCGCTTACTAATCACGTGTACGTATAGTAGGCCCCTTCGCCACTCCATGTCCGCCCGTCTTGGTCTCGCTCACTTCGCCCGCCTATCGTGTCGGCTCGGCTGTCGTCCGTCAGCGACGACTTCTTCGCCTCTGACGGCTTCACTATCGCTCATGACTGGTAGTAGTTGTCTCTATGTAGTAGTCGGCCTTTGTTAAGCTTCGCCAGAAGCGACTAGTCGCTTCCCGAATGCCTCTTTCTTGTACTAATTAATGTGTATGGTCTAGTCTTTCCAATGCCTCATTCCTCGTCGCCAACGCACGCTAGATGGAGAGTAAGCAAGCTACCTTACTTGCATTGCATTCGTTAAACGGTAGCTTCCGCGCCCTTCCTGCCTGCTTCAATTGATGTGAATGATCGTATCTTCGACATCAATTTCAGTCTGATTAGATATGTCATTGAAACAAAATTGTTTTGTCTCTGTTTTCTTTTCGGATGATGAGGATGAGCCAGCCAATCCTAACATAATTTTGGAGGAGCCGGACGACGAAGCCTCAAAATCAGATAAAGATGTCTCCGACGCGACGGACTTCCACTAGATTTTTATAGGGTCGGGAGGGAAAAGATATGCTGTTTTCTATCGGTCCCAAGCGGATACTCCCCAGCTTCCACGGTCCGCTTACGAGGAAGAGATCTTTGGAGGACCAGGGCGAGCAAGTTGGGTTGGGGTATAGAGCCGTAAGCGGTGGGGGGTGACAGAGGATGTGCTCGTCACGGTTCATTGTTGGGTATGATATTCTCGTGGATTGTTGGGAACGTCCTCTATATTCAAAATATGCCTTTCTAGGAGCATTACGATATGCAGCTCAAATGGTCCCTTATGAAGTCTCTATTGGTATTATTCTTATTGTGCGCCTTGTGAGCTCGTTTGGATCCGCGAAGGCAATCGCTCGGATCTTACCTAACCCAACCCGGAGCGGACGGAGGAACCGCAGCATGAGGAATGTCTGCGTCTCGTCATAAGGCTCATTTTGAGTTTTGGGTCATAGGGCGGGCAAGGCAGTCCGGGGCACAAGGGTCTGGTACTACCAGTGCGAAGAACCCCGAGGTGACTGCAATGAGCAAAATGTCACTCACCGCCTAAACGACGAGCAAACACTGAACGTGAGAGCAAGGGATCACCCAACTAATGGACGAGATCCAAGGAGGGAGGAGAGAGGAGGCAAGAACCATGCTTTCAGAGAAGTGGCGGTCCTAATCCACTCGACAAAATAAAATAACAGACTAAGCCGTGCCGTAAGGGGGCATTCTCCACACGGACGGGCCAAGGCCTTCATGTATGGGTGATAGATCGGCCATAGGAGTACTCCGGATATACACCGGGGCAACTAATGTCGAGCATACGATGATGCCGCCCATTTTCATTTCGTGAAAGTCCCCGCAGAGAAATGGCTGTAGGTGATGGCGCTGCTCGCTTCTTAGGGCGATGAAATCGTTCCTATGGGATCGTCGTGGCAGATGGTATAGATGATGATGAAAGGCGGGCCGCTTGAACCGGACCTATTCTCATAATAGGCAGCAAGCAAAGCTAAATAGGAAAGGGGTCGATCGATGACCGCCTTTTCATCGTAAATCAAAAGGGTGGAATGTGGAGCTAATATGGCTGGCTACAAGTATAGCCAAAGAAAGATGAGATGAGACGGACTGTCAGAGCACGCAGCGGGACTACCAGGGGAAAGCCCGCCCCCGCTTGCTAACATAGATATCTATTCTCGGTGCACATATTCGAGATTTAGAATCTCTTTCCGACCAGGCCAGGCCGAATCGGGCCACCACTTGGGTTGGGAATGGCTCAACCCACATGCATCATTTGATGAAAGCACTCCAGTCCAGTCGGCCCCGATCAGTGGCTTGTCAACCACCGGACCGTAGCTCCTCACCAAATGCCCCTGCGTTGGGGCAACACACCACATGACTAGTTCGCTCAAGGACCACACCCTCTCGAGAGCAGGATGCCGGCCGAGATGGAGTGCCAACCTAGACTTTCCTTGGGCTTGCCTTGCCCCAACATCTAAATAAAGGGCGGGCATCGAAAAGGAAGCAGTGACACCTTTTCGACGAAAGCTTAGCTTGGTAGGCACAACTTACTCACCCTACTCCCTTAGACAATGCAATGCTCTGAACACGAAAGTTTGCAGTTCAGCCCTCTTCTCCCATGCAGAGTCGCAGCAGCACTCGGATAAAAGCACGACGAGCCACATGCAGGAAACTTGCACATGTGGTTCGGCGGGGACCCCATATATTGTACTAATATGTGTAGGCCCTGTAATTCGAGTGAGATTGTCATGGCAAAAGCGTATATGGTCCGTATTCCCTTGTTCCCGTATTGGTTATGTTCCTTATTCCTCGTCTAGCGAAACTAATTGAGCTCCGTCGATCTCCCGAGCGGAAGCTGAATTAGTTGCAGCTATAATGTAGAATATATGCGGGATGCGATCCTTAATAGTTCACTGTTGGCGGAAGCCAATGTCTCGGGGACTCATTCTGACTTAAACAAGGGGTGGGTCTTTACCAAGTTCCAGATCCAAGATTTAGGGGAAAAAATAGGGGGAGGGCACTCTTCATTCTTCATTCAAAACTCATGAATGTCGGGTCGGAGGTTTTTGCCTTGTTATCAAAAAGGGGAGTTGGGTAAAGCAAACTCCCTCCTTGGACAAGCACAGGGCTTAGTCAAGTAGAACCGGGTTGCGTTTCTTGATGCTCCGATCGAAAACAAATCAGTGGGGCCATGCCGGTACGACAGAATATGTGTTAGAAAGGTCAATCCCTCCCCTTTTGACTTTTTAATGAAAACCGGGCGAACTTCTAAAAGCAGCCCACCCGCTTCCATAGAACAATATCGCGGCAACATATACCTAAGTGGATTTATTGGATCCCGGGAACCATCGAAATCTTGCCGGCCTATAGAGCGAGAATGTCGTGTCGTCGGTATGGAGCTTAAAAGAAGGTGAATTGGAGCCTAAGGAAGGTGACTCAGCAGACAACCGACTCCTTTTCAATAGAAAGGAATAGCCAAACCTACCCAAATGGCTGGTCAATCTCGATGATCTTATCGGCCGGCAAAGCGGAGACGGATGACCACGGTCCCAACCTTACCAAAGACCATAGGTTTACTAATCAATGAAGCCCCTCAACCTACTATATTTTCTTACAAACTCAACCAAGCCTAACCAAACCCCATCTTGACGACATGTTCTTGATATTGATTGAGTTGGAGGAGTCGAGACTACCACGGAATCCTTCCATAGTCACCCGGTGACCTTCGTCACCAAAGTGTCACGACAGCTTCCAAGACCCTCATATAATCTCCGGTGGGGATCACGAACACGTGGGAATGCCGACCACTACATAAGCCACGTCTGGCTGAGGTGAGCAGCAAGCGGGGGAGAGTATTTTGAAGTACAAGAACGTTGGGGTGGGGCGCTAGTACTTAAACTAGGGTTGCTTCTTATCGCTAATCTTGCGTTTTTAAGCAGTTAGTTGTAGCGCGCCTTCCCTCCTTCTCTCATTTCAGAAAGATTTGGCAGTATTTTCTTATGATGACCTGGTCGAGAGAGTATGAAACATCGGTGTAAAAGATTGAGTGGGATGGTATAGTAAGGGCGAACCAAGTGCTTGCGAAGAAGCGAATCAATCGTAATGGAGACAAGGAAAGGAATCGAGGCCCGCCCGTAGCGATGCCTCTCACGCGGATGGGAGTTACTTTTCTTTATCACCGTAAGCGTTACGAAATGGACCCGCATTCCCCTTTGCTTTTCTTTTGCAACTAAGCTTAAAAGAAACATAATAGTCTTTCAAACCATTAGAAAACTCATTAAGTGCTCTGTTGAGTGAATGCCTGTTGAGAAGCTTAGGTCATACATTTCCAGCTAATTAGAATACAACCATGAAGGTGGGGTTCAAATGCCATACAACTATTTATTCTGGTAAGTAGGATTGGAATGTAGTCCCTTTTTATTGGATCCGCCGCTCTGTTAAGTGAAATTCAAAGTAGGTGTGGGTCTAGGTAGAGGAAGTCATAAATCAAGTATCAAGTATTGTTATAAATATTGTATATAGTAGTTGCCAAACTCACAAGCATCACACACTTCGATCTACTTTATTGAATAACTTAGCTAGATAGAACCGACTCAAGCTTTTAAATGAAAGAAGCAATAATGGCATAATTTCTGTCTCAAGACCTCTTGCAGCTACAGACCCGATGCAGCACCTCCTTGATCAACATACCACACGGCCCATTACGCCTTGCTCGATCGCGATATAAAGAGAGACTAGAACCTACCGGGAGCCCTCGGCGAGTCCCTATCGTTGTTACAAAATTACACACAGAGTTCGAATTTCACATTTGTGAGAAGAAAGGGTATGTGTGTTTGAAAGGAGTGGTGCAAGAACATATTCCGAGCCTCACCAACACAACTTGTTTCGCCTTTTCCTAACAACATTCTTATCAGACCCTCCTTTATATAAACCACTCGTAGATATATACCTGCACGTGGCCTCGGATGAATACATCGATAGATAAGAAGGGAAATGCATCATCTAGAAAGGCTTACTGAGGTTTAGGGACGTTTGTGTGATGGATCGTACGCTTACTCACAACGACTAGGCTATTCAATAAAGGACGGAGTCAACATGAGCCTTAGGGTCCAAAAATATTCCATTGGTGTCGGCTATTAGCGATTATTCAAAGTCGTAATGGTATAAATTATTGGTCAATTCCACTGATTCTTCTTTCCCGTTCCTTCACTGGCTATAGCGCCTTACCTCTTATGTGACTTGTCCCGAGATGAGAAGTATCAAAAGTGCCGGGTTTGGGTTTATGTCATGCTAGACTCACGTTTCTCATTATTACGCGGTCTGCGACCTTACAAGGATACACAAGCTGGTGAAGGTTTGGAGAAGCGCAAGCTGTTCGGATTCAAGTTAGCTTTGAGCAGGCCTCGGGCGAGGAAATGCTTTACTGTGCCGGAGATAGTTGGCTCGGGGGCTTTTGGGCGAAGCCAAAGTGGTCCACATACGTACCATTTCCATCATCACAAGATCCCCTTTTTCTGTGTGCATAGAGATAAAGCGTGCTCTTATATTTAGAAAAGAGAGAGATTTTTCTCAGCGCTTCCCCTTATCGGCTTGATCTTCTTCTGCCCCTCGGTAGAGTGAGTCTACTTAGCGAACTGGCAGGACGCGGAGATCGATTGATCAATATGCATATCGAGCATCTATAGTTATTCTCTCTTCCCAAAAGATATCTCAAGTCGCTTCCAACATTTTGATGAGCAAGGGAGGGTATTTTCAACAAGATAACTACGGACGACCATCTTCCAATTTCCAATCTATATATTTCATTGGGTAAGTAAGGGGAATAAGCAAGAACGGTGGAAAGCTTAAGAAATTGCTAGTTCCTTTGCTGCGAATGGGTGGAATTGGTATCCCCAAAAGGTTGTTCTCTTAAAACCTCTAGCAAGGGGGTGTGGAAGAGTTCAAGTCTATCCCTTTGGTTAAGCTACTGTTGTTATACATCTCTACTATTATGGGCCACCACTTACTTAAAGGAAGTCGAGTACACATCTCCTTCAATGTGAAGGGCGAGGACCTGCAACAACGTAACGTTTGAAAGAAAAGTAACCAGCATAGGAGAATGATCAGAAAGCATACGACTCGAGGGAGGGTTGGCTAATCAAATTAGAATGAAGATTCCGCTCTATATGATAAACGTTGGTTGACTTTGATATGAAGTGCTGATGTGTTTTCTATTCGTTCAGACCCCGGTAGTGCTTCTCGTTGTGACTGAAGGAAGGTTCATTCTGTGGAGTATATATGCTAGTTTACAAGCATGAGACCCTCCTTTCGGGACGGTAGACAGAGGCCTCCGTTCCAACGAAATGGGGAGCAAAAAGAGGTCGTGTCATACCATACAGATGAAATGAATGAAAGATATTCCTATTGTTTCTGTGCCTATTAGTACTTCGCTCTGACCACATCAAGAGGAGTAGTTTGTTTTTCTTTTGTAAAGCGAGCCCAAGGAAATATATAGGAGAACATAGCTTGTTTTGTAGTAAGTAAATTCAAAGGCTCAAATCGTCTATATCAATGCAAGTATAGCTGGATGGAGTGACTCATGCTTTCGAACCATAAACTAATGCCGCCTCTTGGGAGCGCGTGTTACTATTCCATTCTCTGGAGCACAATCCAACGGAAAAAAGTATGTTTCCAACCTACACCTTTAGTTGTTCCATCTCGTGAGGAAGACGGCTATGGAATTCAGATTTCCTTTCTCTCGAAGCAAGCCCGTCCTTAAGTAATGATAGGGAAGGAAGGAATTGCTCTTAGGCTTGTGAATCTTTTTATCATATGGATGGGTCGTACAACCCTTACATGGTCTCTTGGCATGAAATTGGGTACTTTTCATCTATGGCGAGATGGAAGTTATCTACAAAGAATGCCAACTTAGGACCGTCAAAGTGGAAATCGTATCAACCCACCGAAACCGCTCTTTGGAATGGAATGCATAGTATTGTGCATTGGAATGGAAAAGTCGAATAATCAAGACATGGATCTAGTATCAACATGACCCAACTTCCATTCTCATGACCCAACTTATTCAATCACTTCCATTATCTTTCTATTGCTACAAATCGACAATAAAAAACATCCCTCGGAATTCCTGTTCGATAGGAAAAAATAGCTCTTCAACCAGAAATAGCAAGCAACATGTTTTCTTCTCTCTTTCGGGCACACACCCTATCGGGTGACGCCACTGACAAACACCCTAAAGGGGAACACAACACTTCCTACAACAGAAAAAGCAATATCTGAAATCTTTAAGCAACTAAAAAAGACGTATACTAAAAGATATGTGTTGAAAAGGGATGGTCAATAACAAGATGAACCCAATGCCCAATCTTCCCAATAGTATTCCTTAACTCTTGAATTGATACACTTGTTCATGGCATCTATTCTCTATCTTCACTTTTCACCTTCTCATCCTTAACCTCAGTGATCTGTTCCTCTTAGACATCCTTTTGCATACAAAAACAAAAGAAGAAGCACGGGCATATATCAATATAATAGTTTAGTTTCAGAAGTCTTTTCTGATTGGTATATCAATCATGGTTTATAGGGAAATAGTTAGAATAGGAAAGCTCTGTTAGTTACTAATGTTTGGATTTTTGTTTACGGCAATAGTAGGTTTCTTGCTTGTCATATTTAGAATATAAGCATCAATTACATTTGACGTCCAGCCTTTTTATTGAAGAGAAAGGAAGGTTAAGGGCAAGGGCGCAACATAATATATAAGAAAAACTTCCTCTTTGAGGGGAAATTTTTTCCAACTAGACCGATAAATGAGAAAAAGTACCAGACGTACCAAGAACCAAAGGCGCCAGCTTTCATTGATATATATACCGTATCTTTTAGCTGAAAAATCTATGGATAAGAACTGGCTCTGGGAGGAGGGGTGGCGCGACAAAGCAATGAAAAGCTGGGATCTTTCCTTATCTTTGGTCGTGACGCCTTTTCCTTTTGTATGAGAAAGCGCTACAAAACATCCTTCTCGCGGGTTATCTTCTACTCAAGCAAGCTCTCTCCTATTCTTCATCCACCAACTAGCAGGAACATAGGAGCACAAGAGGCTCATCATCTTCTGAAATGATTGGCTTTCGATCTACTTTCCAAGAGGTGGTTTCTGACATGACCAGAAAGAGTGGAATTCTTGTTAGGATTGGCATGTCAAGTTGCTTTCTCGGACCCTAACATAAACCACCTTATCCTCACTCAGTTGTTCTTTTGACCGAAAGGTAGCATGACTTCTATCTGACATTTTCTCTATCCCTTCTAATCTCTCAATGGCATTTCCATCTCTCGATTCAATCAATCAAATAAGTTCGGATGACACTTGTCTTTATTTTGTGTTTCCCCGGCTATTCAGCCATTACTTGCATCTCAGGTTCTTTGTACCCTTTTTTAGTGCCATGCACACTGAGGTTTCTGGCATGACCAAATCTTTTGAGAATATCGCTTATTACATTAATTTCTTCATCTTGATGTACTCAATCCATTCAAATTCCATAATTCCAATGCTATAATCCCTATATTAAGATGAAGTAAGAAAGCATCAGTCCTCTTATTTTCTGTCTTCTATGAAAGAATGTAGCTCGCTCTTTCAACCCGGGCCCCTCTGGGAACTGTTTGAGTTTTAGCATCGACCCCATTTCCTTTTGATCGTATTACGCTTGACTCGCTGCAAAACATTTCTCTTTCTGCGCCACGCTCGTACGTGGTTTACACTCCTAGCGTTTCATCTGACTTTGCCATCGGGCAATTGTTTGTTTTCAACTGGATTGGATTTCGAACCAAGAAATATAGGCAACTTTCACTTGAAAGAAAGGAGCTTCAGAACTCTTGTATTCCACCGAATAAGAATAAGAATAAGAGCAAGAAGGGGCTATCTTTGTGAAGGGACCGACACCAGAAAGTATATCATATGGCCTTTCTTTCGCCAAAATCAAGTAAAGCCCCGGCCCAAGAAATGCAGCAAAGCAAGTCGTCTTTGGTTTGGAGTGAAATTCTCGGATGTATAGGCTTGATCGATTGCCTTACCTGAAATCGACGATATAAAGTGGGCTCTTTAGCTTGATTTGACAGAGGTCTCCTTCTCCCTTAGCAGCGAGACCAGTCCCTACCTCTTTTGAATCAATCTTTCATACCGTATGCCTTTTCTACGCCTAAAAAAAGTTCATGTCTCTCCTCTCTGAAGTCGGGCCTTATTGAAAAGTAGTATGCTTTCTTCCGTGGTGTTCAGGATCCCATGCTTTGTAGTCCACGCATGTATCTCAGGGTTAAAGACCTCAAACGGAGGGGCTGGTTATATTCCCTTTCTTCTGATCGACTGAGCTCAAAGGCAAAAGGCACTAAAGATGTTTCATCAGAATTGCTATTGACATCGACTCGTACGAGAGATTAGCAAGCACCTCAGGGTTGTGAGAAATCCATCCCCAAAACCCAGAATTGGATCTATTGTTTTCACTTTCTTTTCCAAACAATGTATCTGTTGATACCAGAATTGCTTATATTGCTCACCCTGAGATGGAAAATGTGATAGAACCCACTTTACATACCTCCATAGGAGGAGATCCCTTAGAAGAGAGTGAAACAGGCAGTACAACAATTCACAAGCCATAGAGAACGAAAATCGGAAGAAGATCTAGTTTCAAGTCAGCTAGGAAGACCTCTTTCTTAAATTAAAGGGAAGGGGTCCACATAAGCCCCAATTAATCCCTAGCTTGTTAATCCAACATATCAGTTGGCGTGTCTGAATAAGAAAGAGTTGGGCGATGGTTTTAGAAAACCCGAAACTAGCCATGCCCTAAAGAAAGTGAATTCCAATCTACGTGAATCACGAAAGAAGCAAAGCCGGTCAAAGAATCGATTATATGCCTTCTCTTTCCATAAGACTGATGGCCTTAGTAACATAACGCACAGAAGGAATAGAAGACAGAGCGAGGGGATATGTCACGAGCAAAAGGGATGAACAACTACCCATGTATACGTAGCTTTGTGTAACAGGGGGAACGACTGTTGAGTCAAAAAGCTGAGTGAGAAGAAAGCAAAGGATTGGTTGTGGCGGGATACGAAGTGCTCTTCTAAGCCAATACGAATGTTTACATACGAACCCATGCCAATACATACGAGTAGTAGGGGTATGGAAATTCTCATGAATTAAAGGTTTGGGCTCGGTTTCCGGTTGACTTTTTGAATCCTATCCTCTGTTTCTGGTTAAACCAATTAAATAGGAGTATCCACCCAACTTTCATATGTTGTTGTTCCTATACGCTAACGGGTTCATCTTTATAGGCAATGATTTCATTTGTATTCCAATTCGTACATATACCCCATCGCTTTGTTTACCATTCCTATCGTCTCGAATAAGGTTTCCTAGCCTAGCCCATCTCGGTGTCAGCTACCGAAAGAGAAAATTGGTCTAAGGGCAGCATCTACTCGTTCATCGCTTGCCTCACATCGAAAGAGGCATGGCTTCTCTCTTCACTCACTCCCCTGTTTGCCAGCTTCAATAGCATGGAAGAAGGTGTTCAAAGAACATAGTTTCACATCTACATTTTCTCCATTTGATCTTGATGAATAATTCACTTATAGAAATAGAATAGAATAGAAATATAGGGAGAAACACTCTTCTTTCCGAAGATCCATTTCTAGTGGGACATCGTTCATAGGGAGCGCACATCCAATGCGCCCTCTACTCTTCACTCTTCACTCTTGTGCTCGATATCCTCTTCAACAAGGATTTGCGGATCCAATCCCTTTATTTTTCCAAAGGTAAAAGATGGAACGGACCGAATCCAAGCCATATAATTGCTTGATGCTCAAGAGTGCTTAGTTGGAAAAGAGTTTTCTATGCTGTTCAAACTAATGCTCGATTTAGAATTCCATAACAAAAAAAGAAACAATCAATTAATCTATCTCACCTATATTATGAAGCAGCTGCTAGGCCTGATAGCGAAGTGAGCTTTGTGACTTTTAGTAGGGTTGTATCGTCCATCTTCAACATTCATCCATAAGACTTATTTATTCGATTCATTGTATCTCGAATAGAGGTAAGTCCATATTCCTCCTCTTTTCTTTCTTTTTGTTAGTGGCTTTCTCTTTTTGGAAGTCGAACTCTAGACTTGGCAAAAGTCCTATCCTTTCTTGTAGCAGAGCTACATCCTAATTGATTGTATCATGCTCTTTCGGGTCGAGGCACCTCTAATGTAATCTTTGTCTAGAGGAAGGAGGACTTTCACAGAAAAACAAAAGCTATATGCCAAAAAGAGCCAATGTGAATTTAGGTTCAAAAGGATCAATAGCACATGACGAAGTTCAAGTGTCTTCTCTTCAAGAGAATAGAGCATAATTGTAGGATTATATGGATATTAGTGCTTTTATTCAATTCCCGAGGCACTCTTAAAAGATTGAGGAGATTCCCGAGGCAGTCTTAGTGCTATCGTCGTGGTCACCAACCTCTTCGTACCCTTATTCGCTTAGCCTTGCTTAAACAGAAGAGGCTTGGTTAGCATCCTTTCTATCGGTGTTGTTCTTTGCTACCAACAATTCTTTAAGTGCGCGGTGAAGTAAATAATAGTGCACTTGTTGACAAGAGAACCCCAAGAAATCTCACAAGATAGGCTGATATCTTTGTGCAATGTCATTTACAAGCTATGCTCCAAAGTCTTGGCAAATAGGCTGAGAGAAGTATCTTGGATGAGATCATTTCGAGGACTTATTAAATAGGGGTGCTTTTTCTACGAATATAATCAATTCCATAATGCTATCCACTTTGACGAAGCAAATCAGATGACGGGCGATCTACGCCTCGAAAAGGAGAAGAAGTGGTTCTCGATACTGAGCAAAAAGTCACTTTCGATGCAGAAAGTAGGAAACCAAGGAAGCAAGCATTGGTAAAGAGTGAATCTTTATCCGATCCTATAATGGCTCAATCCGATCCAACAACGGTACTTCCAAAGGCTCCCCGGCTAAGAAAAATAATAGTTGTATTGGCAAGGCATGAAAGGGATTTTCTAATGCTATCTGAAGACGAATCGTTGGATAGTTCAGGCTACGGAAGAAGACATGATGCCATTTCTCTTATCGACACAGGAAAATGAGCTATTAGTAGAAACTACCTGGAATTGCCGTGAACCATCCGAGAGTAACCGCCCACCCGAGGTGTTCAAAGCCCCTTAGCAATGGGAACAGAATACTTTATTAATAGAGAGTTTGTGAAAGGAAATTCCTGAAATGATGTATCATCAAAATGGTTCATTTCAAAATGCTACCGCATCACTAGTAGGATTTCCAGCTTTCTCGATGGCAGGTTTAGGAATTTTTCTAGCGAAGGAAGGGACCAAGGAAGGAATTCGTAGCCCAGAACCTTAAGCAGGATCTCATAACGTATACGAATGGAAAGATTCCTGCTATTTTTTCCTACCCCAATAGTAAGTATCGGAAAAAGGACTCCTTCTCGAAAGAGATAGGCAGTCATCGCATTATCTACTTGATTATGATATGGATTTGGATCAAACGGATAATGCAAATCAAAAAATCAAGCCCACCTATAAATGAAATAAATGAAAGTGAAAGTTCAGTACGAACTGGTAG